>CM060674.1:31638670-31783670 GCA_030686955.1 Odontamblyopus rebecca
ATCAGCAGAGGGAAGTGTGAGGTGCTTCTAAAGTTGTTTTCTAACGTTTCCAGACACTAATGAGTGAACCAGGCAGAGCGTTTGGTTTGTTAGACTCGTGGCTGTTGTCAGATGGGTTAAAGTGGAGTTAAGCTTCTTCAGTCTGAAGCAAATTGGTGTTTTATGTGGAAGTTCAGAACTTGCCCCCATCACTGCACTAGTTTGTTGCCTTGACAGACTCACTGCCACAGTGAGATCTCCACCGAGGAAACACTGATCTGTGCTGTTTTTTGGCTCCTGACAGAATTCACCTCCTCTAGAAACGGACTTTAGCTTCAGACGTGTCGGAGTTTAACTTTAACTTATCTAGATGTTGTTTTGTTCCAGTGAAGGGTCATGGCCTATGCAGTTTACACCCATGACCTCACAATCTGAGCCTGTGCACAAGGTCAGAGCCACAGAAACGCACAGAACCGCACAGAACCGCACAGAACCACACAGAACCGCACAGAACCGCACGGAACCACACAGAACCGCACACATTTACGGTGAACAGAGCCTTAAACTTGAGCCCAGTTCCATATCTCTGCTCAGATAAAACTCCGTCACCTCTGATCTCGAGTATAAAACCACGGGAACCTGCTTTAGACCTGGTTTAGACCTGGTTTAGACCTGGTTTAGACCTGGATTAGACCTGGATTAGACCTGGATTAGACCTGGATTAGACCTGGATTAGACCTGGATTAGACAGTTTGTTTCGGTTGAACTCCACCCGTGTGCAGAGCTTTAGGAGCTGTGGGGTGTGTGGACGAGAAAATCCAGTTCATCTCCTCCGCTCTGAACACAGAACGACACCCGACTGCACCAGATTTTATTTTAGGGAGTCCAGACGTCCCAGTTCTGAGCCCTGTGTCCCCTGTCCCAGCAGATTTATACAAAAAAAACTGATTTGTCCCAGTTTTGCACAAGAAATGTCCAAAATGTCCCTATTTTTGACCAATCTGATCCCTGCTGACAGTAAAAAGAGGCATGAATTGTGATTTGTTCAAGTAAAATACAGAAAAGCTGCTTAAAAATGACAAAAACACAAAGAAAATGTGACTAAACTGACTCAGATGTTCGTTATAAACTCTCTGCAGAATCATTTTCCTTAATTCCGCACTTGTTTCACTATTTTATTATTACAAACCACCACAAACCGGGGTGTCCCAGTTCTTTATTTTAAAAATCTGCTCTCCCTGGTTTGGTCATCACTAAAGTAAAGTTTTAAAGACTTTTTAAACAGTGAAACCTGTGAAATATTAAAAACTCATTATAATTTAAAAACACGGCCCATGTGTGCAGATTATACTGTACGAGATGTTATGGCTTTGTATAGAATGTCCCACGGTATGGCATTTAACCAAAAATCTCCATGGAAACTAGCAAAGGGACACCACCGGGTCAGGTTAGAGGTCAGATCTGTGGAGGGGCGACCGTGACCCCGGTAAAAACGCAAGTCTGATAAGGGATTTTTTTTAGTTTTGAATTTAAGTTAAGCGAGAAATTTTCATGACAAAACTGTGGGAAAGTATTAACGTCACCATGGAGACGAACGGCGGGCAGAAAAGTTGCGCAGTGAAGCTTTAAGGAGCGCGTATTATTCTCCAGGTAAAGTGCTCTTATTGTTTTAGCGCGGGTTCCGTGCGGAGAGTTTTATTAAATTATCTGCATTTTTCCATTTTGGTTTCAGACATTCCACAAACTCACTAAAAACACAAAGAGACAAAGACACACACATGTCCACGGAGGGAGAAGGAGTTTAAGAAAAGACACGAGCTGATACTGAAGGAAAAGACTCAAATACAGGCCCGGTTATTACGCAGAGATTAAACTAAACCAGGTCAAAGGTGCTGCGTCAGTGCGTCACACACAGAACTCATGTCCCCGGTGTCCGTGCGTCTGTCCCCGCGTAAAGTCCTCCCCTCTCCCGGTCCTGTGCCTCTTTCTGGCTCTTGTCCTTCGGTCCTGTCCCCGGTGTCTGTGCGTCTCTCCCCCGGTCCAGCTCCCCTCTCTTTTCCCCGGTACTGTCCCCGGTGTCAGAGCCCCTAACCCCGGCTCCTGTGTCTCTCCATACGCGCTGTCCGTGCGTCTTTCCCCGCGTAAAGTCCTCCCTTCGCTCGGTCCTGTCCCTCTCCCGGTCCTTTTCCCGGTGTCCGTGCGTCTCTCCCCTGTCTCGGTCTTATCCCCGTCTCTGGCTCCTGTCCCCCGGTCCCTCTGTGCGTCTCTCCCCGGGTAAAGTCCTCCCCTCTCCCCTCTCTGTGTCCTGTCCCTCTCTCTGGCTCCTAACCCCGGCTACTGTGTCTCTCTCTACCCGCTGTCCGCGCTTCTCTCCCCGGGTAAAGTCCTCCCCTCTGTCCCTCTGTCCCGGTCCTGTCCCCGGTGTCCGTGCGCCTCTCCCGGTCCTGTCCGCGGTGTCCGTGCGTCTCACCGCGCTCATGAAGCTCCTGAAGAGCGCGTCCAGCAGCATGAGCTTCCAGGGCTCGCAGACTCCCGGGGGCAGCGGCAGATACACGTAGTACGCGGCCGCGGAGAGCAGCACCGCGGCGGCCAAGCTCAGCCTCATGTCCCCGGTAAACCTGCGCCTGTCCCCGCGGAGACGCTCCTCCAGCTCCGGGACCAGACCGGGGTTTGACCGGGTTCAGACCGGGTTCAGACCGGCCTCCCCGGGCTCGGCCGGTCCCAGCCCAGGGGCGAATTAGAGTCAGTTTAGAACTTCAGAATAAAAGCCCCAGTGCAGATTTACACGGACATTTTAACGGACAAATGTTGGCTCTCGTCTTATTGTGAAGGAAAGTCTGTGACGGTTGTGCAACGCTTGCGTAACGCTGAGGATTGTGGGAAATGTAGGCGATGACTTTGTAAACACAGCGCGCAGGACTCCGAATGTGTTGCGAAACACGCGGAATTGTCCTGATAAACTCAGGGAGTCCAACACATCACTTCACAGGGCAAACGGTTTAAGATTTCTGGTTGAAATAACCTCGGATTTTCACAGAATGTTCAGAAACAGATCAAGGTTTTATATTTAATGTTTTATTTTGGTTCGGTTTGTTTAGGGTGACCAGATTTTCAACCAGGTTTGTATGAATAGAATAGTGAAAAGAGCGTGTAACATTGTGCATTCTCGTGTCAGTCATGATCTGAGGAGCTTGTCGCATTTTTTTTTTTTTTGCTTTATGCTCATTCGCAAACATGGATTTCTGTATTTTGGCAAAACAAACGACAATTTACGCTCCTCTTTACTGTTCAGATTTGTCAGAAATTGTGAGAGTCCTGTTTTAGTCCTAGTTTAGAGCAAATTGGTCAAAAATAGGGACATTTTTGGGACATTTCTTGTGTAAAACTGAGACAAATCAGTGGTTTTGGATAAATCTGCTGGTCACCCTGTGTTTGTTAAGCATTGATTAAAAATAACGCCCTTACTCCCGGTGTAAAAAGGAGCATTATTTTTATGAGGATGTGACGTCAGTGTGTGTGTTTTTCGCTCTGTACAGTCACTGTTGCACTGTTCAGAAATGAAATAAATATGCTGAACTTAACAGGCTAAAGAGACGAACTGGTCACACGAAGAGTTACTTCTGCAAAAAAACCTTAACCCTGTTTTCAGGTGGAGCCGTTCACTCCCAAACAGAAGTCGTTTTGCGTCCTGGAATCTGCTCCACACAAACTCACCCCAGACTGTGCAGCTTCAGCGCAAAAAACTGGGAAAACTTCACCAACTGCAAACGGATTTAGACTTCTGCAGGGCTGAAGGATCTGGACCAACAACATCAGAAGAGCAGATTGAGCGAGTTCAGGAAAAACTCTTTCGAAGCCCCAAGAGTCCGTAGAGAGTGTGGAAACCCGGCTTCCTCGAGTGCCGGTTTGGAGAATCCTGAGGAAACGACTGGAAATGAAACCATCTGCAGCTCGATCAGGCTTCAAACGCGAGAACGTCAAGAATTCTGCGTTGATGCGACACAAATTTGTTGCCATTTGGTGAAGTTTGTGCTGATTTCGCGCTGAAGCTGCACAGTCTGGGGTGAGTTTGTGCGGAGCAGATTCCAAGACGCAAAACGACTTCTGTTTGGCTCAACCTGAAAACAAAACAAAACATTAAACATAAAATCTTCATCCGTTTCTAAACATTCTGTGAAAATTTGAGGTTATTTCAGCCAGAATTCCCAAAATTATTGACCTGCGAAATGTCAAATTCTGTGGGACTCCCTGTATAAAACTAAAGACACACTGCGGCACTTTCCTGCCCGTCTCCATGGAGATGTTACTGCTTTGCCTCGACCGTTTCACAGTCTGGAAATAAAGTTAGAACAACGGAAACAAGTTAACAGATCAGATCTGTGGAGAAGCAAGCCTGCACGTGGCAAGAAGTCACGTTTGTCGAGGTGTTTTTGAGCCATAAAACACCTGATAAGTTTAATGCCGTACTGTGGAACATTCCAGGCACAAAAATAACATCTCTAAGCTACAGAGCGCATCTTTAAGGAATAAAAAAAAAAAAAGCGAGAATGAGTTCACACACACACACAGTGCGACTGTAGGGCTGCATAAACTCAAATAATTAAAGTAAAGTCCTGTTCTAAATGAGCAGAAAAGTGAACTGTAAAAGGAGAAATAAAATCGTGTTTCGTCCAAATGAGTTTATTGATAAACAGACGTGTTCTTCTGCAGATGTTTGTGAAGATTCAGCCTCGTCCTCGTGTCTCAGATTCGGCTCCGGACAAAAGGAGGAAACTGTCAAAGTGAAATCATAAAAAAACTAAATACAATAAAGCAGGAGGCGGAGCTTCAGTCGTCGTCCACGGTGGGCGTGATGGTCACTCCTCTGCGGATCTGCCCCCAGCCAATCAGACTGCAGAGACACAGAGAGGGGCGGAGTTAGAGAGACCACAGCCAATCAGAGTGAAGAGAGACAGAGGGGCGGGGTTAAAGAGAGACCACAGCCAATCAGAGTGAAGAGAGACAGGGGGGCGGGGTTAAAGAGACCACAGCCAATCAGAGTGCAGCGAGACAGGGGCGGGGTTAAAGGGACCACAGCCAATCAGAGTGCAGAGACACAGGGTTAGAGACAGGAAGGGTCACAGAGGAAAGTAAAAGAATAGTTTCACTAAAAGAGGACTAAACCAGGACTAAAACAGGTCTAAAACCTGGATTAAAGTCTGGACTAAACAAAGATTCAAGCAGATCTAAAAGCAGGACTAATGAGGGACTAATCAGGGTCTAAACGGGATCTAAACCCAGAAATAAAACAAAGACTAAAGGACTAACCCAGGTCTAAAACCAGGACTAAAGCAGGTCTAAAACCAGGACTAAAGCAGGTCTAAAAGCAGGTCTAATCCAGGACTAAAGCAGGTCTAAAAGCAGGTCTAAATCCAGGACTAAAGCAGGTCTAAAAGCAGGTCTAAAACCAGGACTAAAGCAGGTCTAAAACCAGGACTAAAGCAGGTCTAAAAGCAGGTCTAATCCAGGACTAAAGCAGGTCTAAAAGCAGGTCTAAATCCAGGACTAAAGCAGGTCTAAAAGCAGGTCTAAAACCAGGACTAAAGCAGGTCTAAAACCAGGACTAAAGCAGGTCTAAAAGCAGGTCTAATCCAGGACTAAAGCAGGTCTAAAAGCAGGTCTAAATCCAGGACTAAAGCAGGTCTAAAAGCAGGTCTAAAACCAGGACTAAAGCAGGTCTAAAACCAGGACTAAAGCAGGTCTAAAACCAGGACTAAAGCAGGTCTAAAACCAGGACTAAAGCAGGTCTAAAACCAGGACTAAAGCAGGTCTAAAACCAGGACTAAAGCAGGTCTAAAAGCAGGTCTAAATCCAGGACTAAAGCAGGTCTAAAAGCAGGTCTAAATCCAGGACTAAAGCAGGTCTAAAAGCAGGTCTAAAACCAGGACTAAAGCAGGTCTAAAACCAGGACTAAAGCAGGTCTAAAACCAGGACTAAAGCAGGTCTAAAACCAGGACTAAAGCAGGTCTAAAACCAGGACTAAAGCAGGTCTAAAACCAGGACTAAAGCAGGACTAAAGCAGGACTAAACAAAGATTCAAACAGGATTATACCAGGTCTAAACCGGGTCTAATCCGGCGTACGTACCGCCAGTGCTTCTCGACTCTGCGGCTCAGGGCGATCTTCTCTCCCACCTCGGTGCAAACCGGGTTCGTCAGGACGATTTTGGCCAAATCGGCCTTGACGGCGCTGACTCTGCCCCCGGTGGACAGAGAGCCGATGTTCACCATCAGGACCTCGTTCTTCGACAGCTTCTGGACCTGAGGGGCACAGGGCGGAGGTCAGGGGTCGCGCAGGGGTCGCGCAGGGGTCACGCAGGGGTCACGCAGGGGTCACGCAGGGGTCGCGCAGGGGTCGCGCAGGGGTCACACTGGGGTCACACTGGGGTCAGGGGCACGCAGGGGTCGCACAGGTGTATATATTTATTCACTACTGCAGGAATGAAGCAGATTTTGCCTTTATGAAGAGTTTGAAGCCTTGTTAAAAGTGGACCAACTGAAAACGTCTGAATTTATTCAAATATCCCGTCTCCCCGTGTGTCAGATGCCCTCCCGCCCTCATATACGTCCTTATAGGTGTGTAGTCCTCTGTGTCTTTATGTGGATTTTATTTATTTTCTATTTATTTTACTGGTTTCATTGTCTTGAGCGTTTATTTTATCATTATCTTATTGTTGTTCTTGCTGTGTATTTATTAGAGATCAAGATTTTTTGGCTACCGATCCGATTTCTTTTTACCATCTTGTAAATCTCAAACTCGTCCGGATGATTCTTTTGTAAGTGAATCAAACTGGTCGTGTTGAAGTGGCTCTGCTGGTTCCTCCAGGAGAATCTGTTTGTTTGCAGTGATTGTGTCGCTGTTTGACTCTGGTTTTGTTGTAGTGAAAAGTCCCACAGCGACATGACGACGTTTTGATTTACGGCTGCAGTAAAGCGACTCGATGCCGCAAAAACATGTGAAACTGGATCCAATACTGTCCGATACTCATAAAAGGGCCGGATCGGGAGCTGATACTGAATATCGGATCAGGACATCCCTACTGAAAATGTCGCCCTCATATACAGCCTCATGTACAGTCCTCTGCAGCTTTTCATTTATTTTACATTTATTTTATTGGTTTTATTCATTGATTTGCCGGTTTTATTGTTTTAAGCCCTGTGTGATTAAATCTGAGTGTTTATTTTATCATTACTTATATTATTATTGTTGTTCTTAGTCTATATTTGTTAATGTGGATCTGAGAATCTTGAAGTGTGCCGTTAACATGCTAGTTGGTGTTAGTTTTACTGTTGCGTTAAAACTCCGCTCTGGTCTGTGCAAAAAGCTCTTAAAAACTCATGTCTGTGAATAACTGGGACGCTCTGAATGCAAAAGGGAAGTGAGGAAGAACTTTGGACCTCTGCAAACTGTTTACAATGAACCACTTCTGTTTTTCACGTCCTTAAACTGTAAAAATCAGGTACGGAGAGTTTAATGCCTTCATAGAATATGCCACATAATAAAAGAAGGTTTCAGGATTTTAAAAACGTAATAAAAAAGGGAAGATAAAGTAAACACAAGCAGAAAATTACCTTGGCGGCCTTCTTGTCCCCCTCCGTGCGCACTCCGAGCAGTCGTCGTAGCAGGAAGTACGAGATCTCGAGCTCGGTGAAGATCTCCGGCAGAGCGCCCACCGCCCCGAGCACCTGCCCCACCATCCGGTCTGCGCGGCACAGGGTCGGGTCGATCTTCGTGCCCACGCCTGAGAGAGGAGCAGAGGGTCAGGGGTTTAGAAACACCGAGAGACTCTACGGACTTAGATCCTGTCTGCAGGGGAACAGGCAGCAGGCAGCGACTTGTATATAAAATCTATAATTTCACATGTTGGTTATTTTCACACTGAGGGCCTCTAGAGGGCGCTCTTGTTGCCAGTATCTGTTCCGCCTCAGTATCTTCCTCCTGCACCACTGTCACTTCTGCTCTACTGCACGTCTCCTGCAGAAAGAGCCGCTGTCCTGCTGCAAGTGCTGAAATCTGCAGCTGAAAACGGAAATCGAGCAGTAGAAAGAAAGTTCCTCCTGTCCTCTCTCCTCCTGTCCTCTCTCCTTCTCCTGTCCTCTCTCCTCCTCCTGTCCTCTCCCCTTCTCCTGTCCTCTCTCCTCCTCCTGTCCTCTCTCCTCCTCCTGTCCTCTCTCCTCCTCCTG
Organism: Odontamblyopus rebecca; assembly: GCA_030686955.1. NCBI lineage: Eukaryota > Metazoa > Chordata > Actinopteri > Gobiiformes > Gobiidae > Odontamblyopus > Odontamblyopus rebecca. Next base: position 31,646,871 of record CM060674.1, read on the forward strand.
TCCTCTCTCCTCCTCCTGTCCTCTCTCCTCCTCCTGTCCTCTCTCCTCCTCCTGTCCTCTCTCCTCCTCCTGTCCTCTCTCCTCCTCCTGTCCTCTCCCCTTCTCCTGTCCTCTCCCCTTCTCCTGTCCTCTCTCCTCCTCCTGTCCTCTCCCCTTCTCCTGTCCTCTCTCCTCCTCCTGTCCTCTCTCCTCCTCCTGTCCTCTCTCCTCATCCTGTCCTCTCTCCTCATCCTGTCCTCTCTCCTCCTCCTGTCCTCTCCTCCTCCTCTGCGCTGTTATTATCTTCCTAAACTCACGGAGGAGTGGGCATCATAAAGGGACTCATATCTGTCTCATTATTTAATATATATTTCTGTCGCTGGACTTATTTTCTCTGCTGAAGCGTTAGCTCTGATTCCACATGTAAACAAACAGTGTGAAACACAGAAGAAGTCATGTCGACCTAATTACAGATCCTGACCTACAGATTATGACTTTATTTTTGTCTAAACTTAGTTTGTTGTTTAATTTTTTTCAATTAAATTCAGTTTTGTGTTCGTCTGTAAGCAGAAACCTCAGGCAGATCCATGACTCACTCTTGTGAAACTGGCGACTGGTGAAAAGCAGTGGAAACTCAAACTGAAATGAAGAAAACTAAAACGATTTATCTGGAGTTGGTGGAGTTGCTCAGAAGTGAAACCGAGGATGAAGAATTCAGTGGATTTAGTGATTTGGAGCGAGATGGAGTTCAGTAAACTTATTCTGTTCTGTTGTTTCTGCTCAGGTTTTGTGAAGAACTGTTCATATGTGACGTGAACAAACCAGACACATGTTCAGCCTGTTCTTCTGTGTTCTGTTATTTCTGTAACTCGACTTTAAGAGGAAATGTCTGTGCCTGGATTCGGATTTGATCAAATTGATTTCCCCCAAAAACTTATTGTCCAGTGCAACTTATGTTTTTCTCTTCTTCATTGTGCATTTTTTGCCTGATGCAATTTATAGTCCAGGAAATACGGTAATTCTGACTCAGATTAAAGGCTAATTTAAGTGACAGAGCCTCAGACAGAGCAGTGCCTGCAGTTAGCAGAGATAAATTATCATATTGAAACTCCCTGATGACAGTGACACACCTCTACACCAGGACCTGAGTATAATGAGGTTCAGAATGAGGTTCAGAATGAGGTTCAGAATGAGGTTCAGAATGAGGTTCAGAATGAGGTTCAGAATGAGGTTATGTGAGGATTCGTGTTGTATTATGTTCAGTGTTGTTGTAGTTACCGATGAGTCCTCCGGGGGCAGCGTACTGCAGGTCGTTGTGTTCGGCGAACAGAGACACGATCTTGGAGAAGATGGGTTTACACATGAGTTTACCGTCCTGGTCTTTGGACACGATCCCTGGGCGAACCTCCAGCTCCTGCCCCACCTGAGGAAGAGGTACAGGTGAACAGGGTCTGCAGGGTCATGAACTCTCATTTATAACACAGTAGATGTGTCAAAGCCATTTTAAAAAGGGCCATTACGCGCAGAAACAGTGTGAGCAGCTATTCAGAAACACATGGACGTTTCAAACCTTGAGGACTCCTTTGAGGATGCTGCCTCCGGCGACTCCTCCCTTCAGATCGTCCACTTCACACCCGGGTTTGTTCACGTCAAAAGATCGGATCACTACAAAACAGAGCAGGATTTAACTTCAAGTTAAATATTCTTAAAAATCCTCATCACACTGTTCTCTGATCTGTTCTCATGTAGTTTCCTCCTCACAAACTCCACTTCACTAGAATCGTTTGGATGTTTCAGCTCTGGAATTGTTCACTGAACTAAAGGCCTCCACACACTACAGGATTTTTCGGTCTTAAACGATTTTTAAACGTGGGACAAAAAGCGCAAACACCACAGACACGAGGAGAATCTTAAGAGAATCTAAATCTCCGATCTCCCAGATGCAGTGGGATCTGTGTGTGGAGCACAGGATCTAAAGCTGTGAGGCTGTGATGGCCTCAGCCGTTTCCTGTCTGCAGTAAAACCACTCGCTCTGAGACTCTGAAGTGTTCAAAGTTCAGACTCTGCACTTCAGTTTAGACACAAGTCCAAACTGTGTTATTATTATTTGTGAAATGTGGAGCAATACTTCAGATACAGGATTTTTAAAGCAGAAAAGAGGAGATAAATTTCACAGGAAGTAGAGTCACTGTGGCTGATCTGCAGCTTTACGCTCTGAGGACATAAACACACGAGGAACAACTTTCGCCTTTTTACTTTTAAGAACGCTTCAAACTGGTTTCACAGCGCGGTTTTGTGGACTGGAATCATTATTTGCAGAGGACAATTTCTCTGGATAATGTGGATGAGACTGTTTCTGTCGCGTTGTTGATGTTCGGTGGTTCTGATCCGACACTGACTCCACACATGAGGAGCAGCAGCTTCAGAATCGCACACGGAGACAAAAAGTCGGGTCACACCTCCTGAACTCGGGCAATCGGACAAATTCTCCTGTCATGTGTGGCGACCTCACAAGGTGGAACAGAGCATGAAAGAATCAAAACACATCTCCGGGTATGTTTGTGAGGAGGAAACGGCGTTAGAACACGACTTAAACCCTGAAGACCTGAGGGCAATTTTAGTACATTTCTCCTCGCCTGGATTTTTTTCTTAATTTTTCTTAAACTGCCCCTTTTACCCCTAATGAAGTGTTCTACCTCCTTTTGTTCAGTCCAACCTGTTATTTCACATCTGCTGCTGTAGTTGTGTCATGAGGCTGTGAGAAAAGCTACAGGACCAGAAATAGAGATGAAGAGAGAAAAAAAGAAAAAGAAAAAGAAAATTCCTACTCTTTTATACAAAACCCACAGCAAACATGTAGAAACAACTTTTTGGACATTAAAAATGCTTAATTTAGGGCCTTAGCTACAAACATGCAAAATATCAAGTCTGTAAGTAAATTAAAAATCTTCTTATTGCCCGAAAAAAAAAAAAGTGTAATCGCTCCATGACTTTCCTGGTCCAGTCCTGGAAACAGCTCCTGTCAGGTCCAGGGCCAGAGCCACAGCACTTCTGCATTTCCAGGTGTTTATTACATTTGGATTTGTTCATTTTGAGTGAAATAAACCTTTAAATAAAAATAGAAAGTGATGCACAATTACACACACCAAGATGTGTCATTTTCCATGTGTGTGAGAATTAACTCCACTTAGAGCGACTTTTTCCCTCGTTATAAACACACACAGTCAGAGGAGTCGACCATCTTGACTCACTTCACTCTTTGGCAAAGTTTGGCTCGATCAAAATGGACGGAGCGCATGAGTTTGGGGAAAACAAAGTTCCTGTTGGACACTCGTTTTGCTCCCGTCATCACACAGCGTGAGTGTGACGTAGGATAAAGCCGCAGAAATGTACGGAAACCTCTATGTCTGCACTTTCAGAGGGGAAAAGGAAGTTTCTGTCTTTTACCGTTAGAAAGTTCTGCGCAGTTATAGAAACATATTCCTCAGTATCGTGTACGATACCGTAGGTCTTCGAGGGTTAAAGTCAAATGTGTAAAAATGGGCGGAGTCTCGTACCGATGAGCCGCGGTTCGGAGGTGAAGTCTCTGATGGGCACGGGGATCTTCTTCACGATGTATTCACACACCACCTCGATGTTGTACTTGAGCTGCGCAGAGATGGGGATGATGGGAGCGCCCTCTGCCACCGTACCTGGAATCACACGCAGGGTTTAGGCAGCACGACACAAACCTGCTCCCGTCTGTCACCACGGAGACCATATCGCTCTGTCTGGAATGTTCCAAACCTTTCTGTCTTTATCGAGACCAAACCGGACTTAGACTAGAGTTCCAGGTCGTATCTGTGGAGCGGCGACCCCGCTCACACTCAGAGCACCTATTTTTCCTCTGTATTCTTGAGCTCTAAAACCACGTGTAGCTGAATAAACGTAAAGTCAAGCTGTTTAAAGTCACACTGCGGAACATTCCAGGCAGAGCGATGACGTATCCATGGAAACAAGTGCATCTTTACACGTGAGTGACCTGTGGAACGTGGTGACGGCATCCGAGACATGGAAATTACAGAGGAAACTACAATAATACATCAGATTATTCACACATTTGTATAAGTGTAACAACATTCAAGTGTCACGATACGATACGGTCACAGTCTGAACCTCACGATACGATATTTATCACGATATCGTGGGAAAACTCACGATATTACGATATTCTACAGAATAATAAGACTGACTCTAAAAGGCTTTGTCCAGTCATTGGGTGCAACATTTATTGTCATTAGAGATGGAACGAAATCCAAATCTCTCTGTTCGATATTTTCACCAGACTTTCCTTTCTTTCGTTCTTTCTTTTTCATAATTTGTTCTTTCCTTTGTTCGTTCGTTCTTTTTCAGTCTTTCTTTCGTTCATTTGTTCTTTCTTTCTTACTTTCGTTAGTTCTTTCATTCTTTCGTTTGTTCGTTCATTCATATTTTCGTTCATTTGTTCTTTTTATTCTTTCTTGCAGTCTTTTATTTCTTGCAGTCTTTTAGTTCTTTCATTCTTTTAGCTTTCATTCTTTTAGTTCTTTCTTTTTAGTTCTTTCTTTCTTAGTTCTCCTTTAGTTCTTTCTTTTAGTTCTTCCTTTCATTGTTTTAGTTCTTTCTTTCTTACCTTTGTTAGTTCTTTCTTTTAGTTCTTTCATTCTTTCATTCATTCATTGTTTCGTTTGTTCATTCGTTAATTTTTTCATTCATTTGTTCTTTCTTTTTATTCTTTCTTACTTTTCTTTTAGTTCTTTCTTTATTTTAGTTCTTTCATTCTTTCTTCCCTTTGTTGGTTCTTTCATTCTTTTTTTACTTTCGTTAGTTTTTTGTTCTTTCTTTGCTTCATATTTCATCTCCATCTCACTGGACCAGATTTATTCCAATATAAAACTGTGAATCTGCTCCTTTTTCCTCTAAAAATGCTTCACAGACTTAATCCACAGAATGAAGATGTAAAAGTGCTTAGAACAGTTATTTCTTCATGTCGTCTGCACTGAAACGGAGCAAAGGATCATGGTCTATGTAGTTCCCTCTGGTTTATTTTTTTTTAGCTATTTCTGCATCAGAACTGTTCATTTAAGTAAAGACACTTGGGATTCGATATATTGTGATGCTCCACGATATTATAGTGAGACCTTTGACGATACGATATCACCAGATTTACCTTATTGTCACGTCCCTACACATTTGTATTTTATTTTAACCCAGAGATACTGAAAGACGGGTCAAACTTTTACAAACATGTTCTGAAACACATGAGAGTCTTGTTCTTATGAGTTTCAGTCTCTCTCAGATTTTAACTCGGGTGTAAAATGTGTAAAATATGTAGATAAACGGTGTGTGGACAGAGGACGGGGAGAGTCTCACCCTGCACGAAGGCCAGGATCTGCTCGTACTGTTCTTTGGCCTGAGACTCTTTGACCAGATCGATTTTGTTCTGAAGGATCAGGATGTGCTTCAGTTTCATGATCTCGATGGCGGCCAAATGTTCCGAGGTCTGAGGCTGAGGGCACGACTCGTTTCCGGCTGAAAACGCAAAAAAAACAAAAAACGTAGTGAGGAACAAAGTTTGACCAATTAAACTTTTGAGGAGAAATGTGATACGGAGAAGCAGAAATTTTAAGACCCAGATATAAAAATTCAAGACTTTTTAAGGTATTCTTTCCCAATTCAATGTTTTAAAGACTTTTTAAGACACTGGAGGAACCCTGTACAATAGTCTCGTCTCAAGGACACAAACACGTGGATTAGCATCTCTAGCTCAGCCTTAAAGACCATCGGATAAAGACTGGATCTGATCTCCAGGTGCAGATCAGATCGTTTTACTTACAAAAGCCCTGAAAAATGAACTTAAGAATGAAACATGAAATTATTATTTGGACCCAAACAGTGAAAGCTTTAACAGGAGTGTTAAACTGAAAACAAAGATATAAGGGAAAAGAAAATATGTAAATGCCAATTCAATTTGACAGCCCTAAAATGTAAATACTAGAGCCCGACCGATATGGATTTTGTTGCGGCCGATTTGATACCGATAAAATGGGAGTTGGAGCTGCCGATATAATCGCTGATATATTTATGATGTAAAAATTCACTGTAAATCTTCAGTTGTTAACTTAGGTTTGGCTCTATTGGATTTTCAGTCGGGTTTATTTAGGCGACATTTCCTGTTCTTCTGCCTCTTTACGTCATATTTAAAGAGTCGCTCGGCCTAATGGTGTTTTTGATATTCTAGCCAGTAAAGAAAGTTCTGTAAGTAAACTACCACTATTAGCCTTTAGCAGTAAATGCGTGTGCTCCGCAGTAATTAATGATCAGCTAAATGCCGATAATTCACACCTCTGTTCACAGCTCATTTCCATATCAGTGTGTGTCCAGTAACATATATACGGCCACTATAGTCACTTTACAGTCACTAACAGAAGAGAAAACAGCCTGTTTATGTGTGCGAGCTACAGCAGCTAATCGCTAACCAATGAGAAAGAACCAAAACGAGCTTCAAAACCGACACACTTCAACACTCAGCCTCACACAGGCTCCTCTCAGATCAGCACTAAGAACTGTCCTTTAATCCAGACTCACACTGAGCGGCCGCAAAAACAACACAATCTCAGTGTTGTGCAGGTGGATCTGTGGCTGCGGCTGGTGATGCGTTCAGGGGCGGGACGGACACAGACAAATGACTCTTCAGATAAACCCTGATGCCCCGCCACAGATCAGGACATTTATCTGTCTGTGAACTGGATTAAATGGGCAGAATATAGAGTCTGAGCTTTAGAACGAGGTAAAACATCCACGTGGAATATCAGCCCTGATCAGCAAGTTTTAAGCCAATACCCGATATGTTTCCAAGAGCACATATCGGCTGATAATATCGACCAACCGATATATCGGTCGGGCCTTAGTAAATACACTCAAACTGTACTGAGAAACTCTGACCCCATCCCTTCTTTTGTTTTGTTTTGTATATGTGTTAGTTGAATACTTTGTTTTATGTTACAAAAACTATGTTAAAAAAAGAAAAAAAAAATAGTATTCACATTGTAAACTCCTTATAATTGTCCGGTTAGATAATCGTGTGTTTTACCGATGAGCAGCAGCGCGGCGTCCATCACGGCCGCTCCGTTCAACATGGTCGCCATGAGAATATCGTGGCCCGGACAGTCCACGAACGACACGTGTCTGAAACAAACAAAACTCACTCAGGTTTAACGGACCACAGCAGATCTTTACAAACAGGGTATTTCCTCTGGTCACAGTGCCGCTCGTCTTTTTAGGAGTCATTTTCTCTTTAAAACGGCTACAAACTGTGATCTGCGCACTGACATGAGCACTGGACCAGACCAAACCTGGTAAAAATAAATAAATCTAAACGGGAGCTTTCGAAGAACCACTTCAGATCAACTGTGACACAAAAGGAATTCACTGTAAAACAAAAATAAATATAAGTAAATATAATAAACAAATACATTCCAAGAATAAAAGTGTCTAAATCCGAAACAGATTCTGATGCCTCGTGTCTGTAAATACTTGATATCAACAGCATTTATTTCCTTAAAAATAAAACTCGACGAAACTGATCCGAATGTTTTATGGAGCTGTGATTTATTCCTTAAGGAACCACAAAACAAGTCAAACACTTTTTCAGGGCGATTACGACCAATAAACTGCCTTATTACATCATTTTAAAAGCCCAAACAGGAAATGTGTTTAATCGATAGTTTAAAAGTTTTTAAAGTTATCTGATTCCACAAATTTTTGTACCGGTCTGAAGTCCCGTTTGTACCTGACGAGTTTGAAGTTCCCTTTGGTCCCGGGCAGGTCTGTGGGGAACTCGTCTGGAGTGCTGGAGCCGCAGGAGCGATAACACTCGGGCCGTGGACAGCTCGGGTCGTCCAGTTTGTAAATCTGAGCACAAACGGAAAAAAACTGGATTAAAAGGCCTGTAAAAGTTAGGATATATTTGGAGGCAGCAGATATGGATTTACCTCTACTTATGTCACAAGTGTTACCTGCACTCTGTTCACACTCACGTCACAAGTTAAAGGTTTAAACTGTCAGAAAAACACCTTCCTTGTGCGTGAAAACTTTCCGGCGGCTGTAGCTCACCTTAGCATTAGCGTAGCCGAGCTTGATGGTGATGTTTCTCTCCAGCTCGTTCTTGAACCTGACGGTGTGGACCCCGGAGATCGCTTTGACCACCGTGGATTTACCGTGAGCCACATGACCGATGGTGCCTGAACAAACACACAAAACGGACACGAAGAATGAGTCAAAAGTGTCGAAAAATCAGGCACTAATCGATCCTTAAACGAGAATCGAAACTAGATCCTTGTTTTTCCACAGGCATTGATGCTAAAAAGTCCCACAGAGCAGAACCTTTCCTGAATGTGTTTAGAACAATCTGGAGCTGAATCAGAACAAGTACAGTATTTTTCGGACAATAAGTGGCACTTTTTTCAGGGTTTGGGTGGTTCCTGCAACTTATACTTGGGTGCGACTTATATATAACACTGACAGTCCATAGACCATATATATGAATCAAAAATGAAAAAAAAACAAATCCGTTTTTTCATTTTGGTTTTATATATTAAAGAAGAGTTTTTTCGTTTCCTTATTTTTGGTTCTATATTGAAAAACAAACGAACGAATGACACACAGATTCTTCTCTATTGGGTTATTTTTATTACTAGAACTTCTATAACTCACTTTTTAAGGTGAAATGTTGGTTCTTGGTCTCTGATTTTATAAAATAAATTTCCCCCAAAAAGTGCAACTTATACATGTTTTTTTCTTCATTGTGCATTTTTTGGCTGGTGACTTATAGTCCGAAAAATACGGTATAAGAGCACAGAGACTAGTGTACGACCATGAACACTATGGAACCTTCCTGGACACTGAGGATCACAGATACAAGGACACATGGGAACAGAACAGAAAGTTCTACCATTTAATGTGGAAAATCATAAGATATTGTGTAAAGAACGAGGATTTGTATTATCATTATGACAACACAAGTACTGTAACATATAACATAAACCTGCAGTTGAACCATGTTAATTTGCTCTGCCCCATCAGTCTTTAATCATACAGAACTACTTTAGAACGTTGTGATGTGTGCTCGAACACAGCAGTGTGATGTTGGAGAATGTTTCGTACCGATGTTGATTGTGGCCTGTCTGCTGATGATCTCCTGAGACAGCGGCGTGAGTGTGGTCACGTCCTGTAGAGAAAAGAACATGTCATCAGAACTTTTTGGAGACTCTTGGTCCAGAGTTAAAAGACACAACAAGAAAATAATAACAAAACACACAAAAAAAACAACATAATCATTTGTCATAGAATCGTAAATGGGGACGTCACAATGTCAGATTTTAGTGTTATGATTATTGTGAGAAAATAATGATCAAGTAAAGTTGAAGCGACATAAACAGACATAAAAAAAACACTTCACATTAATAGTATGATTTTGAAGAATAGACTGAATGGTAATAACTTCTACACTTGATTTTATGTTTTAGTCGTCACGGTTTTATTGTGACCTGGATTTTTTCAAACTCATAATCCTGACATCACAAATCCCAAAAGGCAACAGTTATTTAGAGATAACCGAAAACCCTTTGCACAGAACTAAACATCCTGTCTTTTTTATAGAACACCATGTTATACTGTAGTTTAAACCTTTACAAACATGTTCTGAAACACACGGGACTCTTCTGTCTCAAACGCGAGTCCTGGGGTTGTTCACAATGTGCCGTCTCAACAGAATCCTACTTTCTAAACACACATATTGCGAATGGAATCGAAATTGCATTGTTTTGCAATCGTGCAGTCCCACTATTATTAAATTGTGTAGTTTTTCCATTTAGATAACTCAAAGTTTTCTTCTTTAAACTTCTTTTTTTGGGCCAAAGTAAAGATCACCGTATATATGAAAGGTTTTCATTTCTCATTCTGCACTCTTCTCTGTAATTCTGTTTTTAAATTTTATGATGATTATTTATGTTTTGATTTGTTTGAAATGGGATTTTAATGTAGTTCTTATTCTGTAAAGCACTTTGAATTACTTTGTGTACAAATTGTGCTGTACAAATACACTCGCCTTGAATTTATTACTGCAAGATTTTGTTGTTGTTCTTATTTCAGTTGATACGAACGCACTGATCTCAACTTGGATGTCATTATGTTCCTTTGTAAAATAAAATAAATGTGGTTTCAAGATATTTTTTTGCAATAAGACGCCTGTAACTGGATAAGCTGGATAAGCTAGGTGGATAGGTTTAATACCACACTGGGAAACCTTTTAGGCTAAGCAGTAGCATCTCCATGGAGACAAGCAGGTGGCAGGCCTCCACCAGAAAAGTTACACATTGCAGCTTTAACCTAATATAAGTAAATAGAGAGCAACACATTCTGTTCGGATGGGAAGCCACAAAGCCACTTACAATACACAACGACGGGAGCTTACATCAGCCTGCACCGCCCCGTGTTTTACTGAATATTTAACAAATCAATTCATAACAGACAACAAAATAATACCCGTTTCTCATGTTAGACGCAAAATATTACAGGAAAAAAAGCATTAATACGAAGCTTTATGTCGTTTTTAGCCTCTTTCCTGTGCGGATTTTACACCGGGCCGGGCCTCTCATGTGCCGGGGGGGAGAGCATCGTCACACCGGGGTCCGTTATCCCCCAAACCCGGGCCATTCTTTCACGGTTTAACCATTTAATTTGACCCTAGACGTCCGGGAGAGCTTCACAATCGAGTAGAAAACGCTAAAGTGTGTCTTACTAGCGTGGTGAGGTCTTGTTTGGACAGATGCGGCTGCCCCAGAGTTGTCCCGGACTCGTCGCCCGCCATCTTGACTGAAAAGGAGAGACGAAGGCGGCCGCTGCGAATGCCCCGATAAACCACAAAAACAACCGCTATTTCCGCCGATTTCACCGCAAATACTGAACAAGATGCTTCAGGCGTTAAGCAAATTAGCTGCTGCAACGTTAAAGATGTGTTGCTTCTTTTATTATTTAGTGACAAACTAAATAAATCTCGTATTTGTCACTAGCATGTGTCTCCCGTGTTGGGAAACTGGGGTCCTTCCGCTGAAGCTGATGCAATTCATTTCATTCATTAAAACTTTATATTTTTAAACGCAGGACATGGACTATTAACGAGACAAACATCTGTAAGGACTGTAGTGGGATTTAATGTGTTTGTATTTTGTTTAACTGAATAAATTAAATAAAATTAAATTGTTTTGTGCGTATCGGACGTGCGTCGCTTCGCAGTGACGTCACACTAGACTTGGTTTGTAGTTTTTTTTTGGGGAAGATTTGGAGAAGTTGTAGTTCTTTTCATTTCTTTAATACATTAATTACCGAAGTCAAACTCAAACAATTTTTTGAATCTGTTTTAAAGCCACAGTATGTATGTTTTTAACCAAACAATAGACTAAAATAAATACATGTTTTTGTTTTGTTTTTATTGCAATTCAAAACTTAGAAATATAAAACTTGCATCCTGACTGTGAACAGGCTTGCATCTCCATAAACCTGACTCTGCTTGACCCGGAGGCCTCTTCCTTCTTGTTTCTACGAAAAACTTGTTCCTTTGGCCGGAATATTCCACAAACTCGTCCATGTCCATGGAGAATGTTCCAAAGTGTGGCTTTAATTTACCACAGAATCCTGCAGGTGACTTTCCACCTGCAGAAAGTTGAATATTATCACTTAAAAATGTATTTAAAGAGGATTTTATACTCTTGGTTTGTAGCTTTTTGGGAAGGTTTAGAGAAGTTGTAGTTCTCATTTTCATTTCTTTCCGAACACATTAATCACCACTGAATTAAACTACATAAAGACAAACTCAAAATATATTAGATTTATTTTAAAGCCACGCTGTCATTTTTTAACCAAAAAATAAAATAAATGTATGTACTGATTTTTTTTTTGTGTGTGTGTTTTTCGTTTCTATTGCACTAAAAAAACATTGTAAAAAAAGTTGTTCCTTAGGCTAGATTAGAATATTCCACAAACTCGTCTATCTCCATGGAGAATGTTCCAAAATGTGGCTTTAATTTACCATAGAATCCAAGAGGCGACTTTCCACCTGCAGAAAACTGCCTATTGTCACTTAAAAACATGTTAAAAGTGTATTTTATACATTACATGACATGATACATTAAATTATATATATATATATATATATTAAACTACATAAAAATATTTTGAGTTTGTATTTATTTTATTTTAAAGCCACAGTATGTCACTTTTTACCTTTTTTGGTGCTTTTTGTTTCTATTGCACTGAAAAAGATTTTAAAAACTTGTTCCTTTGGCCAGAATGTTCCACAAACTCGTCTATGTCCATGGAGAATGTTCCAAAATGTGGCTTTAATTTACCACAGAATCCTGCAGGTGACTTTCCACCTCCAGAAAGTTGATTATCACTTATAAAATATATTAAAAGTGTATTTAATATTTTGCTCAGTCATAGAAATCATATGTAGATTTAAAATGACGATTCTGCTGTAAAAGCTGCACAGACTCGTCTAATTCCTCAACAGGCAAAACTAAACTTTAATTTGTAAACCTAAAGCTGCACTGTGTAACTTTTCATTTTGGGGGTCTGTCACCTGCTTGTTTCTATGGATACGTCATTGCTCTGCCCGGAATGTTCCACAGTGTGACATCAAACAGCTCGACTTTACATTTCTTTAATCACAGGTGGTTTAAGAGCTCAAAAATACGGAGAAAAACAATGGTTCTGGCTGTGAGCGGGGGTCGCCTCTCCCCGGATCCGACCTGTAACTGGGATCTGGCTTGGTCTCCGTGACGACGGAAAGCTTTAATGCCGTACTGCGGAACATTCCAGACACGGCGCAGTTTTCTTTGAGAAATCGTGAAATGAAACAGGCACAAATTCGCTGAAAGTTTGACCAATATGAACATTTATTTCAGGAAAAGTTACAAACGGTTTCCAGACTCCGGACTTCCTGCCGTCTGGAAACGCTCGGAGCTGAAGCGGCTTTAAGATTAAAATCCTCTAAAATTGGAGTTTCTACGGAATAGTTTAGTGGAAGCGGATCTATGGGTAACGTGGGAATAACGGGAGGTCTGTCGCTAAGGGGAGAGCTGAAGCGCCGCGGGGACGTTTACAGATGTAACGGCAAAATAATCCAGTTCAAATACATTGGACAGGTAAAGGTCCCGTGAGCGCTTTGTTCTGTTGTTGTGTCTCTGAGCAAAACACTTCCCACTTGTATTGTGTCCACTGCAGTCAGGTTTAGGGGCTGGGAGGGCATCCGGGTTAAACGCCCCACAAATAAACTAAACTAAACAAAAATGACTAAAGTCTAAAGTGTGTTTCAGCCGCACTTGAGCCACAGCTGCTCCAGGACGGACGCACAAAACACACCTGCCCCTGTCACACACACACACACACACACACACACACACACACACACACACACACACACACACACACACACACATAAACACACACACAGACACACACACATACACACACACACATAAACACACACATACACACACACACACACACACACACACACACACACACACACACATACACACACACACATAAACACACACACACACACACACACACACACACACACACACACACACACACACACACACACACACAAACACACAAACATATGCACGTACACACACAAACCTAAACACACACACACACACACGTACACACACAGACACACATACACACACAGACACACACACACACACACACACACACACACACACACACGTACACATACACACACACACGTACACACACACACACACACGTACACACACACAGGTGGGGGGGGTGTTTTGCTCGAGGACACGACGACATTCGTTGCGTTTCTACTTTCAAACATTTTGGTTCCAAACTCATGAACTTTATTAAGACGCGAAAGTAGAAACTGACGACAACACGGAACCTTCTTAAAAACCTCTGTGGCACCGAGGAAACCGAAAAAGCTCTGAATTTTAAAGAGACACTGCCGAACTTTTCTGCTGCCATGGAGACGGTGTTACTTTCCCACAGCACGGCGTTAAAGCAGATCTCCATGGAGACGCGCAGACAGAAAAGTGGCGTAGTGAAGCTTTAAATTCACTCCTAAAAAAACAGTTTAAAAAAGAACAGCTGAAATGTCGAACTTTAAGCGACAAATACAAACGTCAAACCTGATCCTTTGCGGCGGACGTCATCCACATTCCCCCGGGGGCGACGCTAACTGGAGGCACTGCTCTGTCTGGAGACTGTTAGACTTCAATTGGACATTTCAGCACAATCTTGAGCAAAAAAAGCTGGTTTAGTTCCTTTGGTTTTAGAGCTTTTTCACAGCGGCCTGAAGTGTCCCGCTGTTGGTTTGTGGAACGTCCGGTTAATGTTTTTCTGTGGTAAATGTGTCGTTTTCACCAGCAGCTTCGTAAATCTGCCCCATCACCAAATCTTCAACCAACAAGAAGAATTTATCCGCAACGATCAGGGGAAGAAAGACGAAAACTTAACCCTCAAATACGACACAGAGGAACATGTTTCTATAACCGCAGAACTTTGTAACGGTAAAAGACAGAAACGTCCTTTTCCCCTCTGAAAGTGCAGACATAGAGGTTTCCGTACATTTCTGCGGCTTTATCCTACGTCACACTCACGCTGTGTGATGACGGGAGCAAAACGAGTGTCCAACAGGAACTTTGTTTTCCCCAAACTCATGCGCTCCGTCCATTTTGATCGAGCCAAACTTTGCCAAAGAGTGAAGTGAGTCAAGATGGTCGACTCCTCTGACTGTGTGTGTTTATAACGAGGGAAAAAGTCGCTCTAAGTGGAGTTAATTCTCACACACATGGAAAATGACACATCTTGGTGTGTGTAATTGTGCATCTCTTTCTATTTTTATTTAAAGGTTTATTTCAGTCCAAATGAACAAATCCAAATGTAATTTCCACCCTGGAAATGCAGAAGTGCTGTGGCTCTGGCCGTGGTCCTGACAGGAGCTGTTTCCAGGACTGGACCAGGAAAGTCATGGAGCGATTACACTTTTGTTTTTAGGGCAATAAGGAGATTTTTAATTTACTTACAGACTTGAGATTTTGCATTTTTGTAGCTAAGGCCCTAAATTAAGCATTTTTTATGTCCAAAAAGTTGTTTCTACATGTTTGCTGTGTTTTTTGTAAAAAGAGTGAATTTTATTTTCTGTTTTTTTTTTCATCTCTATTTCTGGTCCTGTAGCTTTTCTCACAGCCTCATGACACAACTACAGCAGCAGATGTGAAATAACAGGTTGGACTGAACAAAAGGAGGTAGAACACTTCATTAGGGGTAAAAGGGGCAGTTTTAAAAGCAACATTAAGACAAAAATCCAGGTAGAAATGTACTAAAACTGCCCTCAGGTCTTCAGAGGTTAAAGGAAACAACAACGAGCATCAGTGGAACAACTGAGCAACACTAACGTTACAGTCCTAGAGATGTGTACATTTGTACATTTATATATTTGTACATTTGTACATTTGTACATTTATACATTTATATACTTGTACATTTTAGGGCTGAAACGATTCATCGAGTTAATCGATTAGAAAAATGCATCGATTATTATTTTTTGCCTCGATGCTTCGTTTTATTTTCATCCGCTCGGCGATGGCCGGAACCTTTTGTGGTAGAGGTAAAGTTTCCGCACGACCACTGCACTTCACTGTGCACACAACAGCGCGGCCATGGATGTGTAATAAGAGCAGAACCTCCTCGGTACAGCAGTGCGGTACACTCCGGTACACCGCGCACTCTGCTCGTGGATTGTGTCTTGTCGCTACACTCCGTGGACCGCGCTTCCTCCTGTGCCTCTAAACCAGAACTCACACCAGGACTAATCCAGGACTAAACCAGGTCTAAAACCAAACAAGAATTTGCAGGAGTTGGTTGCTACACTGATGTAGTTTTAAAAATCATGACAATATCAAGTAATCCAAAGTAATCAGATTACATTACTCACTTTAAGTAATTTAATTGATTACATCACAAACTACATTTTGGGGAATGTAATCTGTAATCTGTAGGGGAACATTTTAAAAGTCACCTTCTCCACACTGATGCTACAACATCTAAACAGAACCGTACATTACATCAAGTGGAAAAGAAACCGTGAGGTGAGTCGACCTGAGCCCAGAGATAATTACCTTTTTCATGTCCAAAACACGTGTATCTGTCAGTGCAGGTGGTGTGGACTTAACATGTGCAAAGTAGACACGACAATAACAAACGATTACTCGATTATTCAAACAAAATAATCGACAGAATAATCGATTACTGTAATAATCGATAGCTGCAGCCCTAATACATTTGTATATTTATACATTTATATATTTGTACATTTATATATTTGTACATTTGTACATTTATATATTTGTACATTTGTACATTTGTACTTTTGTATATTCTGATAAATAAGCGCTGGTTCCAGATAAACGGTGAGTCTAATGTTGGTGCTGAAGACAGAAGTCGTTGCAGGACTGATGCTCACGTCGTCTCTACACAAACCTAAACTCACACGGCTCATTTGCATAAACTATAAGCGCTGAAGGAAACGGCTGCTCCTCCTGATGCGGTGGATGAACGTTCTCGCTCTGCTGCGTCTGTCGTTTGTTCGAATAAAGAAACGTCTGCGTGTTTTGCAGGTTTTGAACGACTTTCTGTGATTCAGGAGTCGCTTTCACATGTGGGAAACTCTAAACTCTGGAGATATTTCAGTGTCACATTTCAAATGAACTCGCCTCCGTCTGTGTGGAAAGTCGCCTGAATTATCGTCACACTGGTTAAAAGAATTTGAGCTCCAGATTTTTGTGAGGAAGGAATCGTCCCAAACTGTGGCCTGGTCTGTGAAGTGACTGAAATATAATAAACACCCCGGCGACTGTTTGGTATTTTACTTCTGCTTTCTCCATGACTCGGCCCACGTGAGTCCGTATAGTCACATTTTATTTGTGTTTTAGTCATTTTTAAGCAGATTTTGGTCACATTGGTCTAAAATACGGACACTTTTGGGACATTTCTTGTATAAAACTGGGACAAATCGGTGGTTTTGGGTAAATCTGCTGTTACAGGGGACACGGGGCTCAAAACTGGGACTGTCTCGGGTAAATACGTCTGAACAGCCTAACGATGACGAGCTTTAGTGAACTACTGAGAGGAGTCTCAGATTTGAACTGCACACATCCATCTGTGCAAATATCGACATCATGAAACGGATTTTTAATTGTAATTGTAGAATCAGTCTGAACAAGTTCCTTCTGTTTTCTCCAGGACCAGAACGTTAGTGTTGCTCAGTCGTTTCACTGATGCTCGTCGTCGTTTCCTTTAAGTTTTCGTCTTTCTTCCCTCGATCGTTGTGGATAAATTCTTCTTGTTGGTTGAAGTTTGGTGATGGGGCAGATTTATGAAGCTGGTGGAGAATACGACACATTTACCACAGAAAAACACGCACCGGAAGTTCTGCAAACCTACAGCAGTTTTTCAGTTTGTCTCACTCAAATTTGAATTGAAAATAAATCCTGAACAGGACCATGACGCTCGGGCCGATCACAGGAAAATGAAAAAGTGCTCTTTAAATCCCTTTGGGAACTTTTACACAGCTCTGGAAAAAAAAATGAAAGACCGCTGAAAAACCACTGCTGTGTTCATCATTATTATTATTATTCCACCAAATCGTGATTTCTGAACTCTTCCTAAGCTCAAACATGAGTATTGTGCTGTTTTAAAATGAAGATGAACTCATTCTCTTTGCATTATTTGAGGTCTGAAAACACTTCATCTTGTTATTTTGTCATTTTCTGCAAATAAATGCTCTAAATGACGATATTTTTATTTGGAATTTGGGAGAAATGTCGTCCGTAGTTTATACAACGAAATAAAACGTTCATTTTACTCAGACACGTCGTAAAATCAGACAAACTGATCATTTTGCAGTGGTTTCTTAGCTGTATGTGGATTAAAACCACCTCCGTGAAGTCGCCCCATCAAACTCAAACCTGCACTAAAACTGTGTCAGTCGTTTGTGCTGCAAAAAGTTTCGTTCGTGTTTCTTTAGTTTTGGAGAAATTAACGATTCTTTTACAGGTCAAACTGGGCTCAGCTCCACAGGAAGCTTCAAAATGCTCGAAAACGCCCAAAATGGAGTCAGTCGTTTGTGCTTCATTTGTGCTGCAGTTCAGTTTGTGTGATTCTGGTTCTTCAGATATTCACAGTTTTATTTTGGTCGATGACGTCGTCCAGAACCTCAGAATGTGAAACAGCCTCAAAACAGGAAGAAAATGATGTCAAACGTTTGTATTTGGTTTGTGCTGTTTTGTGCTGTGACAGTTTCATTTGTGTGAGTTTATTTCTAAAATTCTTCATTATTATTTCTGTGGTAATTACAGGACGTCATTTCTGCTCAGCTGACGGAGACAAACTCCACAAAACTAGAAGAGAAACGACCTGAGGCTGAGGAAAAGTCTGTTTCAGTCTTTAGTCATTTACTTTTGATTCATATTTTATAATAACAGACTTCTAATTTTAGAAATAAACTCACACAAATGAAAACTGTCACAGCACAAAACAGCACAAACCAAATACAAACATTTTCTATAATTTTCTTCCTGTTTTGAGGCTGTTTCACATTCTGAGGTTCTGGACGACGTCATCGACCAAAATAAAACTGTGAATATCTGAAGAACCAGAATCACACAAATGAAACTTTTTGCAGCACAAACGACTGACTCCATTTTGGGCGTTTTCGAGCATTTTGAAGCTTCCTGTGGGTCTGACCCCAGTTTGACCTGTAAAAGAATCGTTAATTTCTCCAAAACTAAAGAAGCACAAACGAAACTTTTTGCAGCACAGACGAAGCACAGATGACTGACAGTTTTTGTGCAGGTTTGCGTTTGATGGGGCGACTTCACGCAGGTATTAAAACCTTTTCGGCACATTCTGCCACAGACACACATGCAGAACACCCCCCTCCTCCCAGCGTGACGTCACCGCAAAGCATCGATAATGTGGCACTAAAGTAGAAGTAAAAAAAAGAACAGAACAATTCCCCGATAAAAGGATAAAACATTGGCCATTGGAGCTTTCGTTTATCACTTCATGTTTTGTCCTGAAACCGTCCGTGTTTTTACAAAGCCAAAGACGTTTCACTTTCAAGCATTTTTTCCAGTTTAAATTCGATATAAAACGACACTCAAAACCATCGGCTCTTTCCAAGCGTGTGGACAAAAGAGCGAAATCTTACAGTGACAAAAAGAACACAGCGTTGGAGCACAGACAGACCCGCGAAACCTTCAAAGGGCCCGCGGAACCAAACTGTTCTGACGGAGTTTCCCCGACACAAACGCGCACGTCCTGCTCTCAAACTCTCTCAAAAACACCCTGTCCCACCTCGTGATGTCATGAATTGGTTCGACGGGACTCGTTTTAGCCTCATTTAAACTGCTTCACCCCAAAGACTTTCTGTCGACAACTGAACTGAAGATAAAACAACAAAAAAAAATCAAAAATGAAAGAAATTTAACGTTATTCTGGAGTTTTGAAGAGTCCTGGTTTAGTCCTGGTTTAGTCCTGGTTTAGTCTTGGTTTAGTCTTGGTTTAGTCCTGTTTTAGTCCCAGTTGAGTCCCAGTTCAGTCCCGGTTCAGTCCCGGATCAGTCCCGGTTTAGTCCCGCTTTAGTCCCGCTTTAGTCCCGCTTTAGTCCTGGTTCAGTCCCGGTTCAGTCCCGGTTCAGTCCCGGTTCAGTCCCGGTTTAATCCCGGTTCAGTGCCGCTTTAGTCCCGGTTTAGTCCCGGTTTAGTCCCGGTTTAGTCCCGCTTTAAGATGAACCGTAAAACACTTCATGACATCACAAGGTGGAACGGAGCATTTGGAGCTTTGGTGTTGTAACTTTATTGAGTCTGAGTGAAATATCGATCGAACAGAACTGAAAAACACACAGGAAAATGAATCATGAATGTGGTCGAAATGTTTTCTTTTGGTAAACCGTGTGCGTTTTATTGTGAAAAGATCTGTACTCTGCTGCCGTGTTCGTTAAAAAAACCCGATAATAAAGAGTTACTCAAACAAAACAAAAACAAAACGCACCTCCAGGCGTGTTTCTGAGGAGGAAACGACGCCAGAACGTGACCTGAAGCTTCCCGAGAGTCAGTTCGGCACAACACGGGCCCTTTAAACCAAAGAAAAACGTACAAAAATGACACCAGTGCAGTTTTTTTCAGTAAATAAATAACTCTACACTTACTGCATAGCTCTATAAATAAAACAGGCCTTCGATTCTCTCTAGCCCTTTTCACAGTCGGTCACCGTGGCAACAACATGGACAAATAAAAACATACCGAAACGGCGGGAAACGGAGCGGAAAGCGAAACCGAAAGGCGCGAGTCAGTGTTCGGGCTCAGGGTCCGTCGCAGGTCCAGTTCGCTCGGCGGGGAGTTCCGTTAAAACGCTTTTGTTTTTTCCTCCGTGGAGACGCTTTTTGTCTGGAATGTTCCGCAGTGTGGCATTAAACCTTTTTGCGTTCACGGAGACCAAACCAGATCGGGCTGCAGGTCAGATCTGCGGAGAGGCGAGCCCGTTTACAGGCAGAACGCCTGGTTTCTTTGTGTATAGAAGATCATTTGTTTCATCGGATTTTCGGATTATGATGTAATCCTGGTTTAGTTCTAGTTAAGTCCTGGTTTAGGCCTGCTGTAGTCCTGGTTTAGTCTTTGTTTAGTCCTGGTTTAGACCTGTTTTAGTCCTGGTTTAGACCTGATGTAGTCCTGGTTTAGTCCTGGTTAAGTCCTGGTTTAGACCTGATCTAGTCCTGGTTTAGTCTTTGTTTAGTCCTGTTTTGGTTCTAGTTTAGTCTTAGTTTAGTCCTGGTTTAGTCTTTGTTTAGTCCTGTTTTGGTTCTAGTTTAGTCTTAGTTTAGTCCTGGTTTAGTCTTTGTTTAGTCCTGTTTTGGTTCTAGTTTAGTCTTAGTTTAGTCCTGGTTTAGTCTTTGTTTAGTCCTGTTTTGGTTCTAGTTTAGTCTTAGTTTAGTCCTGGTTTAGTCTTTGTTTAGTCCTGTTTTGGTTCTAGTTTAGTCTTAGTTCAGTCCTGGTTTAGTCTTTGTTTAGTCCCGTTTTGGTTCTAGTTTAGTCTTAGTTTAGTCCTGGTTTAGTCTTTGTTTAGTCCTGTTTTGGTTCTAGTTTAGTCTTAGTTTAGTCCTGGTTTAGTCTTTGTTTAGTCCTGTTTTGGTTCTAGTTTAGTCTTAGTTTAGTCCTGGTTTAGTCTTTGTTTAGTCCTGTTTTGGTTCTAGTTTAGTCTTAGTTTAGTCCTGGTTTAGTCTTTGTTTAGTCCTGTTTTGGTTCTAGTTTAGTCTTAGTTTAGTCCTGGTTTAGTCTTTGTTTAGTCCTGTTTTGGTTCTAGTTTAGTCTTAGTTCAGTCCTGGTTTAGTCTTTGTTTAGTCCCGTTTTGGTTCTAGTTTAGTCTTAGTTTAGTCCTGGTTTAGTCCTGGTTTAGTCCTGTTTTGGTTCTAGTTTAGTCTTAGTTCAGTCCTGGTTTAGTCTTTGTTTAGTCCTGTTTTGGTTCTAGTTTAGTCTTAGTTTAGTCCTGGTTTAGTCTTTGTTTAGTCCTGTTTTGGTTCTAGTTTAGTCTTAGTTTAGTCCTGGTTTAGTCTTTGTTTAGTCCTGTTTTGGTTCTAGTTTAGTCTTAGTTTAGTCCTGGTTTAGTCTTTGTTTAGTCCTGTTTTGGTTCTAGTTTAGTCTTAGTTTAGTCCTGGTTTAGTCTTTGTTTAGTCCTGTTTTGGTTCTAGTTTAGTCTTAGTTTAGTCCTGGTTTAGTCTTTGTTTAGTCCTGTTTTGGTTCTAGTTTAGTCTTAGTTTAGTCCTGGTTTAGTCCTGTTTTGGTTCTAGTTTAGTCTTAGTTTAGTCCTGGTTTAGTCTTTGTTTAGTCCTGTTTTGGTTCTAGTTTAGTCTTAGTTTAGTCCTGGTTTAGTCTTTGTTTAGTCCTGTTTTAGTTCTAGTTTAGTCTTAGTTTAGTCCTGGTTTAGTCCTGTTTTGGTTCTAGTTTAGTCTTAGTTCAGTCCTGGTTTAGTCCTGTTTCGTTGGATTTTCACAGCAAAAAAAAAACCTTGAAAATTGAAGATATAAACACTTAAATTTATTAGAAAACGACTTAAAAGAAGCAAAATTATCTGTCCACGCCCATAAATATAAATAAATAATAAAAAAATAGATAAAAAAGCCCCAAACTCTGGTAAACTCTGCCCCCCACGTCCGAACAGCGCCCCCTAGTGGAGAGTTTTGAGTCTCGTCTTAAAGCCCACTTTTATTTACTTGATTTATTTATGGTTTTTTAATCGATTTTAATAAAAAATTTTTAGCACTGCCTTCATTTATTGATCGATTTTATAATTTTTTTCTTCTTTGATTTAATTATTATTCTTTTATCTGTTGATTTTACGAGTTCCTTTTTAATTGTGCGGACTTTTATTAAGTTGCTGCGTGAAACCGTCTTTTTTTTTAATTTCTTGATCTTAAACGACTCCGCGCGGCGCAAACTGGACCTTTAGGAAAACAAACCGGTCAGAACGGACCCGGAGTCTTCGTGTCGTTCAGACGGCGGCAGCTGAAACTTCGCAGCCGACGTCGTCCACGTTTCCTGGGGGTGTGACGCTAACTGGAGGCACTGCTCTGTCTGAAGCCCAGGGACTCGAGTCAAAGAGTTTAATCTGAGTTTTGTTTTAATCTGATCATTTATGATCCTCTTTACGCTTCAGATTAGACAAAAACTGTCAAAGTCCTGGTTTAGTCTTCGTTTAGTCTTGGTTTAGACCTGATGTAGTCCTGGTTTAGTCTTGGTTTAGTCCTGGTTTAGGCCTGTTTTTTAGTCCTGTTTTAGACCTGATGTAGTCCTAGTTTAGTCCTTGTTAAATCCTGGTTTAGACCTGATTTGTTTAGTCCTGATGTAGTCCTGGTTTAGTCTTTGTTTAGTCCTGATGTAGTCCTGGTTTAGTCTTTGTTTAGTCCTGATGTAGTCCTGGTTTAGTCTTAGTTTAGTCCTGGTTTAGTCCTGGTTTAGTCTTAGTTCAGTCCTGGTTTAGTCTTAGTTTAGTCCTGGTTTAGTCTTTGTTTAGTCCTGATGTAGTCCTGGTTTAGTCTTAGTTTAGTCCTGGTTTAGTCTTTGTTTAGTCCTGATGTAGTCCTGGTTTAGTCTTTGTTTAGTCCTGATGTCGTCCTGGTTTAGTCTTTGTTTAGTACTGATGTAGTCCTGGTTTAGTCTTTGTTTAGTCCTGATGTAGTCCTGGTTTAGTCTTTGTTTAGTCCTGATGTAGTCCTGGTTTAGTCTTTGTTTAATCCTGATGTAGTCCTGGTTTAGTCTTTGTTTTGTCCTGATGTAGTCCTGGTTTAGTCTTAGTTTAGTCCTGGTTTAGTCCTGGTTTAGTCTTTGTTTAGTCCTGGTTTAGTCCTGGTTATGACACCTGAGACATTTCTTGAATAAAACTGGGACAAATCACTGGTTTTGCATAAATCTGCTGGGACAGGGGGCTCAGAACTGGGACTGTCCCGGGTAAATCGGGACGTCGCCACGGTAACTGCTGAAAATTCTGCCACAGACGTACACGTAGAACACCCCCAGAGCGACGTCACTGCGAAGCATCAGTCGATAAATGCGCGACGGGAGCCGGATGAACAAGGTGGAACGCACTGGAAGCAAAGGTTCAGTCAGTTTACGGAGGAGAACAAAACAGTCGATTTGTGATTTTTCTGACAAACTTTGAGATCGGATTCTGTTTTTCACATTTTTAAGATGGTAAAAATCAGCCGCAGAGGCTCTGAATCCTGTTTAAGTTAAGTGTTCGGTGAGAGTAAATACAGCAGAAGACAAACGCAGCGGAAAACGCCGTGACCGGCACAATCCTGGTTTATGACTGAACAGAGAAACGTGAAGATGACCCTGAATGCTTCCAGAGCGTTTAATCCGATGCAAACTGGGCTTTAAAGATACACTTCGTCACTTTTCTGATAGACACGATGCCCCCGCTCATCTCCGCAGAGATGGTTTTGCTTTGCCTCGGCTGGATCGCAGAATGGCAGCTTAGGTCAGAGGGGTTTTTGAGGAATAAAAAGTAATTTTATAAAAACAAAATAGATAAGTTTAATGCCATACTGCTGAATATTCCAGGCAAAACATTAACATCTCCATGGAGACGAGCAGGGGGCAACAGCGTCTCCACCACAAAAGTTACACGGTGTATCTTTAAGTCAAATAAGAAACTGATAAAGTCCCAACTTAAACCATCAGAAAACACCGTCTCCTCCTCACAACACGTTCAGTTTTATTTCCGCCGCGGAATATCAAACACGGCTCCACAGCGCCCCCTGGCTGCAGCTCCAGCCCCGCGGCTGCAGCTCCAGCCCCGCGGCTGCAGCTCCAGCCCCGCGGCGCCCCCCGGCTGCAGCTCCAGCCCCGCGGCTGCAGCTCCTCGTGGCGGCTAACAGAAGCTAACAGAAGCTAACAGAAGTGCTGGTTTGACTCTTCTTCGTCCTTCTGGAGTTTGTAGAAAAAGCCTCAGCTACAGCGCCGCACGTGCTCCAAAACGTACTCGGGGAAGTGCAGGCTACACACCTGCAGCCCGTCCAGTTTGCAAGGCATTCTGGGATACTCGTCCTCCTTCCACTTGTTGTCCTCGGGGTCGAAGGTGAGGATGGAGTCGCTGTAGTGTCCGTTGTAGCAGAGGCCGCCCAGGACCATGATCTGGCGGTCGAGCACCGCCACGCCGTGCCCGCTGCGCCCGATGGGCATGGAGGCCAGGATGGTCCACTCGTCGCTCTGGGGGTCGTACACTTCTGTGGAAGGGCATCCCTGCGACTCGAAGGAGGCGCGCAGGATCACGCACACGCCCCCGAACACGTACAGTTTCCCGTTATGGGAGATCATCTTATGAAAGCAGCGCGCGTAGTTCATTTTGGACTTGTTCTCCCAGCAGCCGCCGTGATTGGTCGATAAAAGGGGGACGGCTCGAGAGGGGCGTGGCCTGTCCGGAGGGCCCGCCCCTGAACCGGCCTCTCGCCCCGGGTCGAAAACACACACCTGAGACACAAGAGGGACAGATGTTTACATGTTTAACTGAGTCAGAGTCTGTCGCCCCCTGGTGACAAAAGAACAGAATTAAAGAGACGACAAAAAACAACACAAAAAACAACTGAGATCTACGAACCGTCACTGACCACCAGAGGGCAGCGCTCTGCTCACCTGTTTGGAGGTGATTCCTCCTAACGCACTGTAGTATTGTAGTACTTATAGTATTCAGTGTCAATTAAATACTGTCTAATACATGACTAAATACTAATAAAATACAACACTAAATACAAAACCAACACAATCAGTCAATTAAACACTGTCCCACTTTAACTGTGGCTTTTAACTGAGTGTTTTAATCATACTTAATTTGTTTGTGTTGTTGAAAGGCAACTCTGAGTGTCCAGAAAGGCACCTAATAAATAAAATGTATTATTCTTATTATTAGTTGTAGTATTGTAGTATTTGTAGTACTTGTACCTGTTTGGAGGTGGAGGTGATTCCTCCTAAAGTACTGCAGCATTATACACTGCCAAAAAAAAGTCTCCACCTGGATTTAACTCAGCAACAGGCCCGATGCTGCTGCAGTTGGTCAGGTCCAGTTTCAGCAGCAGTGTGAGCTCAGAGAACGAGCTCAGCTGAACCTGAAGATACTGAAGGACCAGGTTATTCCAGCAGTGAAGATGAAGATCCAAGACGACAGTGCAGGACTCATGGGGCTCAGATTGTGACGGGTTCAGGGAGCAGGAGACGTCATTTTCACCACAGAGTCCAGACCTGAACCCACTGAGAATCTCTGGGATGTGCTGGAGAAGCTCAGACTCGACTATCATCAGTGCAAGATCCTGGTGAAAAATGAATGTGACACTGGATGGAAATAAATCTTGTGACACTGCAGAAGTTTATCCAAACATCGCCACAGGAAATGCATTAATATTTCACCAGGATCTTGCACTGATGAGGGTCGAGTCTGATGCTGCACAAAGCTTCTCCAGCACATCCCAGAGATTCTCACCTTTTTGCTTAGTTAAATCCAGGTGGTGACTTTTTTTGGCCTGGCAGTGCAGTATTATAGTACGTGTAGTGCTGTAGTACTTGTACCTGTTTGGAGGTGGAGGAGGAGGTGATTCCCCCTGTGATGTAGAGTTTTCCATTAAGAACAGTTCCTTCGTGTCCGTATTTATTCACCGGATACGGATCCACAAACTCCCAGCGGTCCTCTGTGATGTCGTAACGCTCCGTGGAGTAAAACGTCTCATCTCGAGTCCGCCCGGCGACAGCGTAAATGTACTTCCCGATGACGCCCACCGCAAACTCCGACCTGCAGCACGGAGATCAGCCTTATTATGCACAATATACAGAAGATAAAACAAGCAGATATTTAAAACTAGAACTAATAAAACTAAAGCTGAATGAATGAAAGGGACAAGTGGAGACTCAAGTTTCACTTTTCAGTCCCAAAGCCCCAAACAAACAGCAGAAACAAACCTGACGCACAAGAATGTCAAATACTAAGAGTAAAACTAACATTTTTCTGTCAAAATCAGCATATTTGCAAGATTATGAAATTCTTGGACAATGTTTGGCCATTTTTTAGGGTAAATTTCTCGAGCAGGTCGTTGAACTTTACCCTCAGTTTGTTTTAAAACAGATAAATACCAGGGGAATGGTCAGAGAATAGTGTGATATAAGAGCTTTACACTCAGATCAACCAATCTTATTAAAGGTCAAAACAGAGGAATGGTCCACACACTGTCACCTGGGCACAGAGGGCACAGACTCACCTGGGCACAGAGGGCACAGACTCACCTGGGCACAGACATGTCCGCCATGCGTAGCCAGGAGTTCTGTCTGGGGTCGTAGCGGTAAACTTTGGAGGAGGCGTGGAACTCGCCGTCTGGCCCCAGCTCCTCTCCGCCCAAAAGGAACGCAAAGTTATTCACGATGGCCAAACAGTCAGGACGCAAGGGCACCTGAGGGCCCTCCAGCTCCCACCACACCTGAGGGTCACGGGAAACGGAGTCAGCCAGGAGAGTACAGAGATTTTATTCATTCTATCAACAGAGGAGTAAAGAGCTCCACTTCTGACACCTTCACTGTGATTGGTTAAATCCACCTGTCACTCAGAGCCAGATACAGGCTGAGGCAGGGTTAGGGTTAGGAGAGTTTGAGCACAGAGCTGCAAACAGAATCATCACAGAACATCTCTGCAGACTGTGGACGTAGGCACAGGCTCATGTTCAGTTAGACACGTTCATGTTCTCAAACCCAAGTCACAGAAACTATAGAAAACACAATATAACAGAAGACAGAACTGCAGCAGGGACATGGGCAGGGACCCTTTCTGAGCTCAGACGCCTCAGATGGAGCAGACCCACAGCCTCAGATCCGTCAGTCTCTCCTCCAGAGTTTGGAGTGACTGAAGAACAGCGGAGCTTTGAGAAGCTCAGTACAGAAGTGAAGGCATCATTATCATAGAGGAGGTTTCAGCGGAGGTCACTATGATCACGACGTTTCATCTCCGTCCAGAAGACATTTTACATCTGATCTGACTGATACAAACCAGTGCCATGACATGAAGTGATGGGAGTGTTTTATTCTACACTGAAAGTAACTTGTACTCCACAGGCCTGTGATGTGTGGAGCTCTGTTCTGACTTTTTGCCCACAGGTTTGGAGCATGTGCTCAGAGTGTCTCAGCTGTGACGTATGTAAAACTCATGAGAACAGGACACTTCATTCAGCTTCAATTATCAAAGACTGAAACTAGCTCCACCTCTTCTGTGTAAAAACACTGTGGGAGCATTTCTGCGCACGACTCTGGACTTGGAGTTTGACAGTTTATCTGAGTTCCCTAAATCATGTGACTGAAAATGGGGTCAGATCGGCAAAATGGTGTTTTGAAAATAAGTGATTAAAGATTCCTCGAACATGCATGAATTATTCTAAATACAACTTCAGAGGGTCTGTGAGGAAACTGCTATAGCACGGCTCAAAGCTCAGGACGGGTCAGGTCCAAACCTTGGGCCTCTGCAGCAGCAGGATCTTGCTGTTCACCATACTGTGTCCGATCATCCCTCTGAACACAGCAGTCTGCGCGCGCACAGATCTGATCCGGTTAGACCTGGACTCCACCAGAGGCTGCTGGTTCACGTCATGGAAGTACGAGAGCGCCGCCTCCACCTCCTGACGCAGCTGCCGAGAATAACGGTAAAACTCTGACGTCTTCACCTGGAAACAAAGACAGACCAGAGTGTTATGTCACCCCACAGACTGTAAATCCAGACTGTATAAAGACTATAACAGACTGTAACAGACTGTAACAGACTGTAACAGACTGTAACAGACTGTATAAAGACTGTAACAGACTGTATAAAGACTATAACAGACTGTAACAGACTGTAACAGACTGTATAATGACTGTATAAAGACTGTAACAGACTAACAGACTGTAACAGACTGTAACAGACTGTATAACGACTGTATAACAACTGTAAATCCAGACTGTAAATCCAGACTGTAACAGACTGTATAACGACTGTAACAGACTGTAACAGACTGTAACAGACTGTAACAGACTGTATAACGACTGTAACAGACTGTAACAGACTGTAACAGACTGTAACAGACTGTAACAGACTGTAACAGACTGTAACAGACTGTATAACGACTGTAACAGACTGTAACAAACTATAACAGACTGTAACAGACTGTAACAGACTGTAACAGACTGTAACAGACTGTAACAGACTGTATAAAGACTGTATAAAGACTGTATAAAGACTGTATAAAGACTGTAACAGACTGTATAATGACTGTATAAAGACTGTAACAGACTAACAGACTGTAACAGACTGTAACAGACTGTAACAGACTGTATAACGACTGTATAACAACTGTAAATCCAGACTGTAAATCCAGACTGTAAATCCAGACTGTAACAGACTGTATAACGACTGTAACAGACTGTAACAGACTGTATAATGACTGTATAATGACTGTATAATGACTGTATAAAGACTGTAACAGACTAACAGACTGTAACAGACTGTAACAGACTGTAACAGACTGTAACAGACTGTAACAGACTGTATAACGACTGTAAATCCAGATTGTAAATCCAGACTGTAAATCCAGACTGTAAATCCAGACTGTAAATCCAGACTGTATACCGACTGTATAAAGACTGTATAACGACTGTATAAAGACTGTATAAAGACTGTATAACGACTGTAACAGACTGTAACAGACTGTATAAAGACTGTAACAAACTGTAACAGACTAACAGACTGTATAAAGACTGTAACAGACTGTAATAGACTAACAGACTGTAACAGACTGTAACACACTGTAACAGAGTGTATAACGACTGTAACACGACTGTATTACGACTGTAACAGACTGTAACAGACTGTATAATGACTGTAACAGACTGTATAATGACTGTATAAAGACTATAACAGACTAACAGACTGTAACAGACTAACAGACTGTATAATGACTGTAACAGACTGTATAATGACTGTAACAGACTGTATAAAGACTGTAACAGACTGTATAATGACTAACAGACTGTAACAGACTAACAGACTGTATAAAGACTGTATAAAGACTGTAACAGACTGTAACAGACTGTAACAGACTGTAACAGACTGTATAATGACTGTAACAGACTGTATAATGACTAACAGACTGTAACAGACTGTAACAGACTGTATAAAGACTGTATAAAGACTGTATAATGACAGACTGTAACAGACTGTAACAGACTGTAACAGACTGTAACAGACTGTAACAGACTGTATAAAGACTGTATAATGACTAACAGACTGTAACATACTGTATAAAGACTGTAACAGACTGTAACAGACTGTAACAGACTGTAACAGACTGTAACAGACTGTATAAAGACTGTAACAGACTGTGTAAAGACTGTAACAGACTGTATAAAGACTGTATAATGACTGTAAATCCAGACTGTAAATCCAGACTGTAACAGACTGTATACCGACTGTATACCGACTGTATAACGACTGTAAATCCAGACTGTAACAGACTGTATAACGACTGTATACCGACTGTATAACGACTGTAAATCCAGACTGTAACAGACTGTAACAGACTGTAACAGACTGTATAACGACTGTATAAAGACTGTAACAGACTGTAATAGACTAACAGACTGTAACAGACTGTAACACACTGTAACAGAGTGTATAACGACTGTAACACGACTGTATTACGACTGTAACAGACTGTAACAGACTGTATAATGACTGTAACAGACTGTATAATGACTGTATAAAGACTATAACAGACTAACAGACTGTAACAGACTAACAGACTGTATAATGACTGTAACAGACTGTATAAAGACTGTAACAGACTGTAACAGACTGTAACAGACTGTATAATGACTGTAACAGACTGTATAATGACTAACAGACTGTAACAGACTAACAGACTGTATAAAGACTGTATAAAGACTGTATGACTGTAACAGACTGTAACAGACTAACAGACTGTAACAGACTGTAACAGACTGTATAATGACTGTAACAGACTGTATAATGACTGTAACAGACTGCAACAGAATGTATAAAGACTGTAACAGACTGTATAATGACTGTAACAGACTGTAACAGACTGTAACAGACTGTAACAGACTGTAACAGACTGTAACAGACTGTATAAAGACTGTATAAAGACTGTATAAAGACTAACAGACTGTAACATACTGTATAAAGACTGTAACAGACTGTAACAGACTGTAACAGACTGTAACAGACTGTAACAGACTGTATAATGACTAACAGACTGTAACAGACTGTAACAGACTGTAACAGACTGTAACAGACTGTAACAGACTGTAACAGACTGTATAAAGACTGTATAAAGACTGTATAAAGACTGTATAAAGACTGTAACAGACTGTATAATGACTAACAGACTGTATAATGACTGTAACAGACTGTAACAGACTGTAACAGACTGTATAAAGACTGTAACAGACTGTATAAAGACTGTATAAAGACTGTATAATGACTGTAACAGACTGTATAATGACTGTAACAGACTAACAGACTGTATAATGACTGTAACAGACTGTATAAAGACTGTAACAGACTGTAACAGACTGTATAATGACTGTAACAGACTGTATAATGACTGTATAAAGACTATAAAAGACTGTAACAGACTGTATAATGACTGTAACAGACTAACAGACTGTAACAGACTGTAACAGACTGTAACAGACTGTATAATGACTGTAACAGACTGTAACAGACTGTAACAGACTGTAACAGACTGTAACAGACTGTATAATGACTGTAACAGACTGTATAAAGACTGTAACAGAGACGTGACAGAGGGAGTGCGACGACACCCACAGAGTTCAGAAGTATTTCCTGAGCAGTGCTGTGTTCCTAATGAACAAACACGTAACATTTTCTCCTGTTTCTGACCTTCTCAAAGATGTTGGCCGGACTCATGAGGCAGAACCTCAGGCTCTGGACGATGGTGTCCGTGTGTCTCCATCTCCTCCGGTCGTGACGGAGCCAAGACTGAACTGCCTCATACAGCTCAATCTCTGGGAATCTGCTCAGGGCGTCAGAGCTCAGGTACGCCTACAGAGGAGGGAGGAGAGCACAGTGAGGGAAGAGCCTGAAGAGGAGAGGGAGGAGAGCACAGTGAGGGAAGAGCCAGAAGAGGAGAGGGAGGAGAGCACAGTGAGGGAAGAGCCTGAAGAGGAGGGAGGAGAGCACAGTGAAGGAAGAGCCTGAAGAGGAGAGGGAGGAGAGCACAGAGAAGAGCCTGAAGAGGAGAGGGAGGAGAGCACAGTGAGGGAAGAGCCAGAAGAGGAGAGGGAGGAGAGCACAGTGAGGGAAGAGCCTGAAGAGGAGGGAGGAGAGCACAGTGAAGGAAGAGCCAGAAGAGGAGAGGGAGGAGAGCATAGTGAGGAAAGAGCCTACAGAGGAGGGAGGAGAGCACAGTGAGGAAAGAGCCTGAAGAGGAGAGGGAGGAGAGCACAGTGAGGGAAGAGCCAGAAGAGGAGAGGGAGGAGAGCACAGAGAAGAGCCTGGAGAGGAGAGGGAGGAGAGCACAGAGAAGAGCCTGGAGAGGAGAGGGAGGAGAGCACAGAGAAGAGCCTGGAGAGGAGAGGGAGGAGAGCACAGAGAAGAGCCTGGAGGAGAGGGAGGAGAGCACAGAGAAGAGCCTGGAGGAGAGGGAGGAGAGCACAGAGAAGAGCCTGGAGGAGAGGGAGGAGAGCACAGAGAAGAGCCTGGAGAGGAGAGGGAGGAGAGCACAGAGAAGAGCCTGGAGGAGAGGGAGGAGAGCACAGAGAAGAGCCTGGAGGAGAGCACAGAGAAGAGCCTGGAGAGGAGAGGGAGGAGAGCACAGAGAAGAGCCTGGAGGAGAGGGAGGAGAGCACAGAGAAGAGCCTGGAGGAGAGGAAGGAGAGCACAGAGAAGAGCCTGGAGGAGAGGGAGGAGAGCACAGAGAAGAGCCTGGAGAGGAGAGGGAGGAGAGCACAGAGAAGAGCCTGGAGAGGAGAGGGAGGAGAGCACAGAGAAGAGCCTGGAGAGGAGAGGGAGGAGAGCACAGAGAAGAGCCTGGAGAGGAGAGGGAGGAGAGCACAGAGAAGAGCCTGGAGAGGAGAGGGAGGAGAGCACAGAGAAGAGCCTGGAGGAGAGGGAGGAGAGCACAGAGAAGAGCCTGGAGAGGAGAGGGAGGAGAGCACAGAGAAGAGCCTGGAGGAGAGGGAGGAGAGCACAGAGAAGAGCCTGGAGAGGAGAGGGAGGAGAGCACAGAGAAGAGCCTGGAGGAGAGGGAGGAGAGCACAGAGAAGAGCCTGGAGGAGAGGGAGGAGAGCACACAGAAGAGCCTGGAGGAGAGGGAGGAGAGCACAGAGAAGAGCCTGGAGAGGAGAGGGAGGAGAGCACAGAGAAGAGCCTGGGGAGGAGAGGGAGGTCTGCAGAGAAATATTCAGATAAACAATAAAACTGAAACTACTTTATGCCACTGACACAAAGAAGGAGATTCCCAGTGAACCTGTTTTTAAACAGACCCTATAATGAAAGGGTGTGAGCTGCAGCAAATGCACAGAAGAATGAATTTTTAACAAAAACCTCCACATATTGTACCCAAGAAAAATACTGAGCCCCAAAATAAATGTTCCATCTTTCATATATTGAACGGTGAGTCCTCTGACAGTTTTTCCCCCGTGGTCGGAATGGAGGCAACATCCCTCCATTCCGACATGTAATTATTAAGTTTCGACTGAGCTCTTTTCAGGATCATATTTTCACGGACTGGAGGTGCAGCCTGGTTTAATCCCGGTTAAATCCTGTTGTAGTCCTGTTTTAGACCTGGTTTTAGTCCTGGTATAGACCTGGTTTAGTCCTGGTTTAGTTCTAGTTTAAAATCAGGTCTATGCCAGGATGAATAATAATAAATAATAATGCATCAGTTTTATATAGCACTTTTCTGGACACTCAAAGACTCTTTACAGCATTATTGTTAGAATAAAATGCTTATAATGATGAAGTTATTAAAAAATGTACATCTAAGTTAAAAGGTGATCTCAATTTGCAGAGGATGAAAGAGCCTGTGTTAACGCTATCTCTGCTAAAACCAGATGTGTGACCTCTTATGACCTCTTGCTTCGTACTCAGCTAGGTTCCCAGATCGTAAATTTGTACTTATCTGATCAAATGTAAACCAAGTCATGATAAACCTCACTATGTTTTCTGTGGTAAGCTTAACGAGATTATGTATATGTTGACCAGGTTGTCTTTGTACTGACATGATGGATTGTTAAAACCAAATAAAAGCCGTGCTGGAAAGGGGAGGAACTTTGGGAGAGCAGCGTGGACGAGCCTAGAGAGCGCACGCATATGGCCGAGCTCTCCCCCGTGCAGGGCACGTAAAGAGAACTGACTCAGTTTGATTTAATCCCAATTGGTAGGAGACTGGCGTTTAAATGTCACAAATACTTTCACTGGGTTGTGATTGTATAAAAATTATGACAATTATTCATTCACTCCAGACCCGGTGGTGTAAACTACTATTGTAGCTACAGCTGCCCTGGGGCAGACTGACGGAAGTGAGGCTCCAATCTGCACCATCTGCCCATCCGACCACCACCACCATTCACGCACACACCACTTTCACCACTTTCATACTAGGCAATGTGGGTGAAGTGTCTTGCCTAAAGACACAACGACAGTTTTTTACCACTGGCGCCCCCCTGTGGAATTCCCAGTGTCTCCATCCAAGTCCTGACCAGGCCCTGCTGAGCTTCTGAGATCTGACGGGATCAGGCTTTGACGAGCCGGTACGGCCACAACAACGAAAACCAGGTCTAAATCAGGACGAAAACCAGATATAAATCAGGACTAAAACCAGGTCTAAATCAGGACTAAAACCAGGTCTAAATCAGGACTAAAACCAGGTCTAAAGGAGAACTAAACCAGGTCTAAACCAGGTCTAAACCAGGACTAAACCACGTCTAAATCTGGACTAAATCAGGACGAAAACCAGATATAAATCAGGATGAAAACCAGGTCTAAATCAGGACTAAAACCAGGTCTAAATCAGGACGAAAACCAGGTCTAAATCAGGACGAAAACCAGATATAAATCAGGACTAAAACCAGGTCTAAATCAGGACTAAAACCAGGTCTAAAGGAGAACTAAACCAGGTCTAAACCAGGTCTAAACCAGGACTAAACCACGTCTAAACCACGTCTAAACCACGTCTAAATCTGGACTAAATCAGGACTAAATCAGGACTAAAAGCAGGTCTAAAGGAGAAGTAAACCAGGACTAAACCAGGACTAAACCAGGTCTAAACCACGTCTAAATCTGGACTAAATCAGGACTAAATCAGGACTAAACCAGGTCTAAACCAGGTCTAAACCAGGATTAAACCAGGATTAAACCAGGACTAAACCAGGACTAAACCAAGACTAAACCAGGACTAAACCAGGACTAAACCAGGACTAAAACCAGGACTAAACCAACGGACCTCCTCTCGCCGCTGCCTCGTGAGTAAATTGTCGGAATCGGGGATGAACCCTGGTCTAGGACGGGGAAGCGACCAGACTGACAAAAGAGACTGGAACAATGCAGCAATTTGAACACTTGAATTAACAAATTGTGAATTGTTTTCTTATAAATCTGCCAGCTCATGTTATGAAGGGCAGGGTTTGTGAGCTAAACATGTGTGAATGAAACAAAACACGACTCCAGCCGTGTTTGTGCCGAGGAAACGACAGAACAGAGAACAGAGCGACACGGGCCCGTTACACCGGTGTAATCTCTGGGTTGGTTTGCCTGTAGCCGGGCTTTGTTTGGTACCTGTAGTCTCTCCAGGCTGAGGTAGGACAGGAAGTCAGGCCTGTTCATGAGAGGGACGAAGTTCTGGAGGAGGAAAGAGTCCAGCTGCTCCTGAACGCCCTCCACCCCCACGCTGAAGTCCTCCAGCAGACGCATCACCTCGGCACAGTTCTCCAGGCAGATCTTGGCCAGCAGGAAAGAGCAGCAGAACTCCACCGCCTCCGTCAGCTGCACGTACATCGCAGCCTGGGACACCAGGAGGAGAGTTCAGACGAATAAACTGGCACATTTTTAATTTTCCAATGAATTTACAAAACTCATCAGGGTTGGGTGGTAATAAAGTATCCCGAGGTACCAGAAAGCAGCAGGACTAAGGATGTTAACCGGTAACTGTTTGACCGAATCAGCTTTAACCGGTGGAAACTTTTCTAAAATTATTCATTATTATTTCTGTGGTAATTACAGGACGTCATTTCCGCTCAGCTGACGGAGACAAACTCCACAAAACTAGTGAAGAGAAACGACCTGAGGCTGAGGAAAAGTCTGTGTTATTCTATAAAATATGAATCAAAAGCAAAAGACTAAAGACTGAAACAGACTTTTCCACAGCCTCAGGTCGTTTCTCTTCAGCGGAAATGACGTCCTATAATTACCACAGAAATAATAATGAATAATTTTAGAAATAAACTCGCACAAATGAAAATTGTCACAGCACAAAACAGCACAAAGGTTTTCTATAATTTTCTTCCGGTTTTGAGTCTATTTAACATTCTGAGGTTCTGGACGACGTCATCGGCCAAAATAGAACAGCAAATATCTGAAGAACCAGAATCGCACAAACGAAACTTCTTTCAGCACAAACGACTGACTCCATTTTGGGCGTTTTCGAGCATTTCGACGCTTCCTGTGGGGCTGACCCCAATTTGACCTGTAAAAGAATCGTTAATGTTTTATTAATTCGTTAGTTTTTGTGCAGGTTTGCGTTCGATGGGCCGACTTCACTGACTCCAATCCCCTTTTCTGCTGCAAAACGTCCTCCCCCCAGTGGGCCTCTCACCTGCAGTATCTCCTGCACCGTGGGCATGCTGAGCTCCAGGGACCCGTAGTACATGAATCTGAGGATGTGTCCGAACCCGGCGGCGCTCAGTCCCTTCAGGTGGATCTTGTCCTGGTCCCGCTCCCTCATGTCCGCCGTGAACATGACGCGGAAGTAATCGCTCTGAGTGGCCAGCAGCGCCTTGTGAGCCTGGGGAGCGCAGCGTACGTTTGATATGAGAACATGAGGCTGGACGGTCACAGGCCGCCGCTCCGACACCGACGTCTGATTGTCGGAGTGGCCGTGCGTCCATTTGTTGTCAGACGTCCTGCACTCCCACATTTTTTCCCCACATTAGGTTTTTTTCCCCAACATCCCGCCATTCCGACATGTGATTATTAAGTCTGGACTGCGCTCTTTTCAGGACCAGACTTTCAAGGACTGGAGGCGTAAGAGCGCTGAGGACGACGGAGCAGGCGCTGGTTTAGACCTGGTTTAGACCTGGTTTAGACCTGGTTTAGTCCTGGTTTAGTCCTGGTTTAGTCCTGGTTTTGACCTGGTTTAGTCCTGGTTTAGTCCTGGTTTAGACCTGGTTTAGTTTCAGACCTGGTTTAGTCCGGGGTTTAGTCATGTTTTAGTCCTGGTACAGACCTGGTTTAGTCCTGGTTTAAAAGCAGGTCTATGCCAGGACTAAAACCAGGTCTAAACCAGGTCTAAACAGGACTAAAACCAGGTCTAAAACCAGGTCTAAACCAGGACTAACACCAGGTCTAAAACCAGGTCTAAACCAGGTCTAAAACCAGGTCTAAACCAGGTCTAAACCAGAACTAAACCAGGTCTAAACCAGGACTAACCCAGGTCTAAACCAGGTGTAAACCAGGTGTAAACCAGGACTAAAACCAGGTCTAAACCAGGTCTAAACCAATGCACCTCCTCTCGCCGCTGCCCCGTGAGTAAATTGTCGGAATGGGGGGATGTCGGAATGGGGGGATGTCGGAATGGGGGGATGTCGGAATGGGGGGATGTCGGAATGGGGGGATGTCGGAATGGGGGGATGTCGGAATGGGGGGATGTCGGAATAAGGGATGAACCCCGGATGGACACAGGGGGAAATGTGGATAAATGAAGCCGAGGAAAGTATCGCCGGGTTTAACTGTAAACTTCTCTGATCTGGCCAAGATATTAAAACTTACACTGAGGTTATTCGTGCTGTTTCCGGATTTATTCTCTGCTCACTCGTTCTGAGACTGATTCATTCTCGTCGAGAGGTCGTTTATTTGAAGAGAACTTCTCCAGTAAAATGATCCTGCTGCATGGATCATTTTTCTACTTTTAAGTCGATTTCTGACAGAAAGTGTTTATATCTTAAATTTTGGCCAAGCTCTATAGGCCAATTTTATTTAATACAGATGGGGGGAGTTTTTGTTGCAATATCAAGTTAATGGGTTTAGTCGCTGGTACAAAATATTACATTAAAGCACAATGTCACTTTTCACTGTTTTGCTGATGATGTTCAAATATATCTGCCAGTGACTGCAAATAACAACCAGAGCACGATCAAAGCTCTGCAGGACTGCCTCAGGGATGTACGGACTTGGCTGAATGCAAACTTCCTAAACTTAAATCAAAGTAAAACTGAAATTGTTGTGTTTGGGCAAACTAACCCACTGATTGGACAGGACAGTGTGATTGGCCCCCTGTCCTCCTACTGTCTCCCTGCAGTGAGGAATCTTGGGGTGATTATGGACTCCAGGTTTAAATTGGACAAGCACATAAGCTCTGTGATAAAGTCCAGCTTCTTTCATTTGAGACTCCTTTCTAAAATAAAGCCCTACCTCTCTCGGGCAGATTTTGAAAAAGCTGTTCATGCTTTTATAACTTCGCGTCTGGACTACTGCAATTCTCTGTATGTGGGGCTAGACCAGAGCTCCCTGCAGCGCCTACAACACGTCCAGAACTCTGCAGCTCGTCTGCTCACTAATACTAAGAGACGTGAGCACATCACACCTGTGCTGTGTGACCTGCACTGGCTCCCTGTCTTCTATCGGGTGCAATTTAAAATGTTGTTAATTGTGTTTAAATGTCTACACTCTTTAGGTCCAGTCTATTTGAGAGAATTACTGGAGCCCTACACTCCTCCCAGAGGCCTGAGGTCAGCTGACCAGCTCCTGTTGGTTGTGCCCAAAACTCGGCTCAAGACGAGG
Source organism: Odontamblyopus rebecca (assembly GCA_030686955.1). Taxonomy (NCBI): domain Eukaryota; kingdom Metazoa; phylum Chordata; class Actinopteri; order Gobiiformes; family Gobiidae; genus Odontamblyopus; species Odontamblyopus rebecca. Next base: position 31,685,559 of record CM060674.1, read on the forward strand.
GGAGACAGAGGCTTTTCTGTGGCAGCGCCCAGACTGTGGAATAACCTTCCTCTTCCTGTCAGATCCTCTCAGTCCGTAACGCAGTTCAAGACTAGATTGAAAACTCATTTCTTTTCCCTGGCATTTAATACTAGTTAGTCAGTTTATCTTGTTTTATTAGGTTATTCTGTTTTTCTGTTGTCCTCATATGGTGTTGTATATGCATATGTTTGTTATCCTATATGTGAAGCACTTTGGTCAACTGAAGTTGTTTTAAATGTGCTATAGAAATAAACTTGACTTGACTTGACTTGACATTAAAGATTTGTGAATAAACTTGTTGATGTCCTCATTCGGGAGCATCACATTATCACATTCACGAATCTGAAAACCTCCAATGACAGGTTCATTTTTCATTTAATTCAGTTTGGAATTTTTCTTCTTTTGGATCTTTTCTTTCTTTTGTTTTGGGGCAGTTTTGTTAGTTTAAATCAGGGATGTTGCAATTATTTTTTAAACATTTTGTGGAGGGCCAAAACGCTGCGGTAAACTGCACTGTTCTGACGCGCTGGGAAGAGTGTATGTTATGACTAAGCCATGAAAACGTGAGGTTGCCTTACACATAAACACTTCTAATATAAAAGCAATGCAGGTTTAGTCCAGGTATGAGGTAAAATTATAAAATATGTTTATTTTGTAATTCCAAATGAGCTTAAACGGGCCTGGGAGCTCTGGGAGCTCTGGGAGCTCTGGGAGCTCTGGGAGCTCTGGTTTGAATTAACAAAACTTTTTAACAGTCTTTTCTCTTGTCAGTATTTCCTGGGGAGATAAGGCCTGAAAATAAAATGAAGAGTTTTTTGAGGCACAGTTTGGACGATTATGGCTTTAATTTCAGAACAGGCACAGCATTCGTCCATATTTATCCTATTCTAATATTTAAGAAATCAGTTTGTTTATATGTGATCTTGGGGGATGTGTGGGATGCTTTATCCAAGTCTTTAAAGTTGAACTCCGGCCCGTCTGAGGCTAAAGTCCGTTTCTAGAGGTGGTGAATTCTGTCAGAAGCCAAAAAACGGCACAGATCAGTGTTTCCTCGGTGGAGATCTCACTGTGGCAGTGAGTCTGTCAAGACAACAAACTAGTGCAGTGATGGGGGCAAGTTCTGAACTTCTACGTAAAACGACAATTTGCTTCAGACTGAAGACCAAAAGACTCGATCGTCAACTCCAGAAGCAACAAGTGAGAATCGACTACCGACGGTGAAGAAGAGAAACTGAAAGTTGTTGAAAGAAAATGGTTCGGGAATGTATTTTTTAGCGTTTTTGAAAATATATAATTCACTGGTAAATAAACAGGATCAGAAACGACATCGGCGATCGAGTCTTTTGGGCTTTGGCCTGTGGGAAATCAGCAGAGGGAAGTGTGAGGTGCTTCTAAAGTTGTTTTCTAACGTTTCCAGACACTAATGAGTGAACCAGGCAGAGCGTTTGGTTTGTTAGACTCGTGGCTGTTGTCAGATGGGTTAAAGTGGAGTTAAGCTTCTTCAGTAGGAAAGGAAACTCCCAAAATAAAATACAATCAAGTTATGGGCAGAAATGTTACACAGTGAAGCTTTAATCACGAAGTCAGCGGTGTTTAGGGAGCGACTGACCTGAAAGTGGTGCTCCTCAATCATGAGGGTGACGTCCAGTAGGAGGCGCTCCTCATACAGCGCCCTGAACCCCGCGGACACACTCCCATCATGCACCTGGGACAAGTACACCTCCACATCCGCCGCCGACATAACACACCTGAGCAGAGGGGGAGGGGCTTATGACACACCTGAGCAGAGGGGGAGGGGCTTGTGACACACCTGAGCAGAGGGGGAGGGGCTTATGACACACCTGAGCGGAGGGGGAGGGGCTTATGACACACCTGAGCGGAGGGGGAGGGGCTTATGACACACCTGAGCGGAGGGGAGGAGCTTGTGATACACCTGAGCAGATGGGGAGGGGCTTATGACACACCTGAGCAGAGGGGAGGGGCTTGTGACACACCTGAGCGGAGGGGGAGGGGCTTATGACACACCTGAGCAGAGGGGGAGGGGCTTAAGACACACCTGAGTGGAGGGGGAGGGGCTTATGACACACCTGAGTGGAGGGGAGGTGCTTATGACACACCTGGGCGGAGGTGCTTATGACAAACCTGAGCGGAGGGGGAGGGGCTTGTGACACACCTGAGCAGGGGGGAGGGGCTTATGACACACCTGAGAGGAGGGGAAGGGGCTTATGACACACCTGAGAGGAGGGGGAGGGGCTTATGACACACCTGAGCGGAGGGGGAGGGGCTTATGACACACCTGAGCAGAGGGGGAGGAGCTTGTGACACACCTGAGCAGAGGGGGAGGGGCTTATGACACACCTGAGCAAAGGGGGAGGGGCTTATGACACACCTGAGAGGAGGGGAAGGGGCTTATGACACACCTGAGAGGAGGGGGAGGGGCTTATGACACACCTGAGCGGAGGGGGAGGGGTCTGCAGCTGTCATTTACTTTGCCATAAACAGCACTTCCATCATAAACACGTCACACGTGCCCCACGCTCACCTCTGATTGGCCACGGGCATGTCAGAGGGGGTTGTCCGAGCCAATCAGAGGACAGTGCCCCTAGTGTCCAGTGGATGTAACTACAGTCCGATTGCGAGCGTCAATCACCTGAACGACAACACAGCGGCAATTAAAAACACACAACCATCGCACAAAACCAACAATACACTCCTGACACAAGATTCATCTCAATTAAACTATTAAATGTGTAAATAATAAATACTGAACCCAACTGAGAAGTGCTTCAGGAGCTTAGAAAAGTCAAGATTTTCATTTTTATTCCAGTATTTTAAAGCTCCCATAGGCTTTTTTATGTTATAATGTCGTTTCGTGTTTTGTTTCATTCACATTTCTTTCAAACAGAAAACACTTCCGTTCCACCTTGTGATGTCATGTGGTAATACAGGAAGTGCTCCACAGTGTTTTTAAACTCCAAACACCTTCACTAGAATCATTTGGATCATTTCAGTGCTGGAGTTGCCGATCTCGACTGAACAAAAGCAAAAAGGAGCTGTTCACTTGAAAACTACCACTTCATGACATCACAAGGGGGAAAAGAGCATATGGAGCTTTGGAGATGTAGACAGACGAATAATAAAGAGTTACTCAGACGTGTGTGAATGAAACAAAACTCCAGGTGTGTTTTTGAGGAGGAAACAGCGTTCGAACACAGCTTAAACCTCACAAGAGTCCATTTTCAATCATCTTAAGTTCATTAATATAACAGGAAAATGTTTGGTCTTTTTCCTCTAAATGTGGTTATTTTATCGACAAAAAAGGCTTTTAAAAGGAGCACTATGTAGGTGGAGGGTTCTTGTCACCATGGAGATGTTGCTTTGTGTGAAATGTCCCACAAAATGGCATTAGCAAGCTCAGAGACAGGCTTTTTGCCAACATCCATAAACGTCAACACCACCAAACCAGGGTTGACAAAAGTATCGGAAATCAGACACTAATGAATAATAAAACTTGTATCAAAGCTAGATACTCATCTGAGCAGGTATCAAGAATATATTTTATTTTTAAATCACATAACTGGATCTTTCCTGAAATGTTTTATCAGAACTAAGTAAGACCTCAAAGTGTAATGAGAAAATATTATTAGTGTGTTTTAAAAATGATAATGGCCACATTTGCATGATGTTTTTTTAATTCCAAAATGATAGTTCTGAATTAAAATATTCTTCTTGGAATGGAAATAATAATTCCGAATTCTGTTAAATGGTCTTTATTTAATAGTTCTCAGCGTCTGGGGGTGGGGAAGGTTCTGATTGGACAGCGACACAAACGTATTTCCGTCTTTGGGAAGAAAACCCACACTTCAGCTGCTCCCGGCTTTTCTGTCATCTCGGTTTGTCGTTTCGCCGCCGACACAAACACGATCCAAACTTTTTCCGCGGTCGTTCCGATGATAATGAAGCAGCAGCTGGAGAATTCTCTCCTCACGCTTTACGTCTGTGAGCTGAGGAGGAGAAGGGAAGAGTGTGGGAGAAGGAGGAAAGTCCCAAGAGACGACTGGAGGAGCCGGATCGAAGGACGAGCCAACGAGCACCAACCACCGGGATTATTTTGAAGAAGAAGAAACGTTTACGTGATCCAGGAAGAAATTCATTCGGCTTTAAAATCAGAATAAACCTCCACTTCCTTCAGGATTAATCCATCTTCTCCCGCTTAATCCAGCTGGGTCGCAGGGGCAGCTTGCTGCCCAATCCTCATAGCACCTGACCCCCTATGAACCCCTCTGCAGGTGGTGAGCCCACAGGAGGGTGGACAACATGGTCCTTGATGTTAGTTCATAGGGGTGCGGGCAGGTTTTGAGTTGATGGGGGAAACCAGAGCACCCGGAGAAAACCCATCCAGACACGGGGAGAACATGTAAACTCCACACAGACAGGCCCGGGCGACCCGGGGATCGAACCCGCAACCTTCTTGCTGTGTTTTTTAAACACAGAAATTTTTATTCTGAATGGAGGAGAAGATTTATTTATTATACATTACATCTTATTACAGTTTGGAACATCTGGTACATATTTGGACACTTGTGCCGAATTGATATATTTTTACAAAAAGGGTCACAGCACCAAACCCTTAGGCCTAGAGGTCTGAAATTTTACTCAGTTGTTGCAACAACTTCAGCAGTGAGTGTAGTGAGCCACACATGCCCAGGATGAAGTTTGCCCAAGTCACAGCCTTTATTATTTAGTTTTTTTCCCCCGAATTTTCAGACATTTTTGAATGTCTGTGCTGTAAGTTAGCTGCACTCACAGTCTTCATATGCAGATCTACAGAAACTAGAAGGTCTAAGCTTTAAAATGATGCATCACACAAACCTGTGGGTCTAAGATTTTCTTTTAATAAGCTTTGACACCTGGGTTTGTGTTACTGTTGTGCACAGACAAAATTAGGCGGGTGGCAACAAGTTAATGTATTTTTGAGCAACAGAAACACCCGTAATTAATAAATGCTAGATTAATGCGTTTAATGTCATACTGTGAAACATTCTAGACAAAGCAATAACATCTCCATGGAGACAAGCAGGTAGTGAACCCTCCACCAGAAAAGTTGCGCAGTGCAGCTTTAAGCCTGGTTTAAATGTGCCGTACCTTTTGGGGCCAGGGCCAGCGACGTCAGGCTTCTGCGGCGGAGCTGTGAGGACCCGCTCGCATTTCCAAAGTTTGTGTTTCCCTGATTCTGACAAAACACAAATCAGGTCACGTTAAAAACCATAAATGTGAGTTAATAATAAGAGATTTTAATTGAGCTGTGAGCAATAAGGAGAACTGTGCACAGACGTAACGTGACGAGTTAAATGTTCTAAATGTGTCAAACATTAGGGGCAAACTCACACTAGGACATCAGAATCGTGCCCAAGCCTGGAGCCCCTAAATCGCCTCACGCTTGCCCAGCAAGAGCGCAACCGAACCGAGCCCGGGCACGACACCTCCGACCGCGCACGACCCCAGCATACGAGCTCCGGGTGTGCGGCGATATCACTCAAACGAACAAACTCTGCTTCAAAACACACCCATGCCCCCTTAAACGAGGAGCGGCCCCGCAGCAGGACCCACACCTGCCCCACTCACAGACACCCCCGTGCCGCTGGACTTCCTCCTCCGCTAAAGCGATGGTTTTGTCTTGGTCTTGTCTCGGACTCGAGCGCATTTGGACTCGGTCTCGTCAGGACTCGATGTCTGAATACTGAGTGCATCATATTTCTTTACTGCCGCTGCTGTCGGCAATAAACTTGTACCGGTGTGCGGGACCTGTGCGCTGGAGCCCGCGGACACTCCGTGCGGCACCGCCAGCGTGCGGCTTGTCCGCCACTGATACGACAATATTAATTTTATGTCCTTCAGCACAGAGCAGAGCTACAGCACAGAGCAGGTGACATGTGGGCTGAAGTTTGCCTAAGAAAATGCCAAATAAATCTGTTTGTCACAATGTGCGTTTTGTTTGGTAAATGTGCAGAGACTAAATGCCACTTTAAAACCACGAAGAGAATGTAACTCTAGTTAGGAATTTGAAAATACAGGTTTAAAAATCCTGCACTTTTTACACTTTGAAACAGTTTTCTGTAAAGTGCCAATGGAAGTTCTCTTGAACTGTGGGTGAAGGTCCAAAAAGGGCCACAGAGTGTTTCAGTGCAGTACAGTTTGTTTGGCTTATTTTAAGTCTAAATATTAATCAGATAAAATGAAGATATATTTATAAAAACATTGCGATCATGCAGGAAAAGTACAGTCATAATTATTTTGTTTTTTTGTATTAAATTTATTCATTGTTGGTGTGCATAAGTTCTGCACTGTAATAATCGTTGTAATAATAATCATAATGTAATAAACGAAAACCTACTTGTGCCCCCATTTTTTTTTCTGTGCTCCTAAAATTTTTAATTTAGGGGCACGTGTGCTCCTGAAAAAAAAGTTCAAATCTCTTTGCTTAAATGAACAGTTCTGATGCAGAAATAGCTAACAAAACTAGAGGGAACTACATAGACCATGATCCTTTGCTCCGTTTCAGTGCAGACGACATGAAGAAATAACTGTTCTAAGCACTTTTACATCTTCATTCTTTGGATTAAGTCTGTGAAGCATTTTTAGAAGAAAAAGGAGCAGATTCACACTCAAAATACTGCAATAAATCTGGTACGGTGAGATGTTTATGGTGAAAATCTGGTCCACAGAGATTTGGATATCACTCACTCATCGCTAATGACAATAAATGTTGTACCAAATGACTGGTCCAAGCATTTTAGAGTCAGTCTTGTTATTATGTAGAATATCGTAATATCGTGAGCTTTCCCACAATATCGCTATAAATATCGTACCGTGAGGTTCAGACCGTGACGATATCGTATCGTCAGACTTGGATATCGTTACTCCCCTACAATACATAGGCCACAATACGATACAGTGCACTTTCGATTAATTATACTTCGATGCAATATATTACAAGCCGATTCAGTACAGTTCAGTGAAAAACAAAGGCAAAAGTTTGTACAAAGTGAATATGAAAAACACCCATTTTACTCAAAACTGTGCAAATGTCAGCACAATTATAGCTCTAAACACAAAATAATTGTGTAAAATATACCTAAGAATACTATCAATACAACAGCTCATGATATCAATATTGTATCATCACATTAAACGATATGATATATGGCTATTTCAGTATTTTTACACAGCCCGTACTTTATAAAATGCTTTGACCAGTCATTTGGTATAACATTTATTGTCATTAGCAACGTGACAATATCCAAATCTCTCTGTATGTTATTTTCACCATAAACATCTCACCGTACCATATTTATTGCAGTATTTTGAGTGTGAATCTGCTCCTTTTTCTTCTAAAAATGCCTTCACAAGACTTAATCCAAAGAATGAAGATTTCAAAACGCTTAGAACAGTTATTTTTTCATGTCTAATATCTAATATCGGCAACTTCTTCATGATACCAGCCCTAAACTAAAGCATCTGAAAACAGGACAGACCACAGGAGCACAACAGATTGAATGGTCAGATACAAGTTTTGACTCTTTAAAATGCATATAAATCTATCACAATAATACAATCACATCTTTCTTTTACTTGTGTACATTTATGTTGTGTTTATGGCGCACTAAACGAGGAAAAACTCTGACATTCTTCCCCCAAACAGCGCTCCGTCTGCGTCCCAGTAAACACAGACGCAGCAACAGGAGAGCAGAGCCACAAATCCGTTATTTTAACAGATTTTTATCGCAGATTAGTTTGTTTTTTTTAAGTGTCGTGGTTTAAAAGGTGAGGCGGGTTGTGTGAGTAGCTGTCTGCGCGGTTGTTGTTCGTTAGTGCGGCTGTGGTGAGCCTCGTAAATCCGACTTGGCTCCGGGGAAGCAGCTTTAGCGTTAGCCGCTCAGGACTCGTCTCACCTCGGCTAGCCCCGTCCGCCCAGGCCGCTCTGGCTCCTTCGGGCATCCAGGGAGAGCCGCCTGTGGGTCCCCGGTCACGAAGGCGTCCAGGCGGGGAGCAGGGTCATGTTTGAGCCGCAGACACACGGAGGGGACCGGGCCGATGGATTCACACGGAGCCGGAGCTCAGCGCAGGCTCCGCAGACGCCATTTTCTGCAGCGACGTCACATCCGGTTTGGGCGGAAGTGAAGGGCAAACCTTTTTTGTTTACTAAAATAAATAATAATAATAAATGATCTAAATCTCTAATTAAGTTTTTTTTTTACACAAACTATTACCATGAATTAAATATAGTGTAATAATAATGTTCAACCAATGAGTTTGAGTGATTGGCAAAAAGCAAACATCAAATTTAACAGATATATAAAAAAAATCACAACAATAAATATTTTTCCTAACATAATTTTTTTTATTATGTATTTATTTAAATTGACAATTCCAGGGCTGAAATCCAAATGATTCTAGTGAAGGTGTTTTTTGTCTAAATCTGCAACATTTGTGTGTTGAATAGGGGTGGGCAAAAATATTGAAATATCGATATATCGTATCGTTTAATGTAATGATCCAGTATCGATATTATGGGCTGCTGTATTGATATATCGCCAAGAGTATTTTTTGGTATTTTTTTACTCAGTTCTTTAGTTACAGCGCTACAGTTTTGTTGCTTGTTCAGAGGAAAGAACTTGTTTTAAGCAACACATTTGACAAGTTCACTGTTTTGATGATTTAAATGGGTGTATTTATATTAACTTAATGTGACTAAATTCACATTTAATTTGTAGGGACACAGGGTCAGAGGAGAGTGCAGAACCTTCTTTAACTGTAAGAGCACAGGATACACACAGTTCAGTGTATTTACTTCTGCAGAATCTTTGTCTGATTCGCCCAAATAAAGAATTGAAAATGTCAGTTATAAGTCAAAAGAAAAGTAAGACCTATGAAAATGCATGTTAAAACATTCTGTTTACTTACTTACTTTACAACCCATGACAAGTATAACAAGAAATAGCAACAGAACCACAGAAAAAGGGGAAATGTGGGGCTCTTCAGCTCAGTGGCTACAATGGTCGTCAGTGTGTCAGTGCTGATGTGGCAGGTGTACAGCCCCTCGTGGTCTGTGCTCAGGCGCTTTAAAACCAGGTGATAGGAATCGGTCTCCAGGACTGGTTATAGATCCGCTCTGATGCGCTCTGGCTGTAGATGATGCTCTCCTGGTTAAACTTCCACACGAGGCTTTTGAGTGGAGTTTGAGGAGTGAAGCAGAGGACGACTAACTCTGAAGAAGTCTGAGTGGAAAACTCAATGAATCCTGAGAACAATAGGCAGACATTACTATGGGGACTGTGCAACATGGTTCTTTGTTTAAAGCTGCATTGTGTCATTTTTCTGCCGAGGGTCCATCAAATGCTTTTCTCCATGGAGATGTTATTGCTTTGTCTGGAATGTTCCACAGTACGGTGTGATGGACATTTACATTCTCAATCTGTCTTTGTGTAAATGAATGTGATCTGCCTCAGACCAGAGGAGTCATTAAAGTTGAACTCGGCCCGTTTGAAGCTCAAGTCCAACAACAAACTAGTGCAGTGATGGGGGCAAGTTCTGAACTTCCACGTAAAACACCAATTTGCTTCAGACTGAAGAAGCTTAACTCCACTTTAACCCATCTGACAACAGCCACGAGTCTAACAAACCAAACGCTCTGCCTGGTTCACTCATTAGTGTCTGGAAACGTTAGAAAACAACTTTAGAAGCACCTCACACTTCCCTCTGCTGATTTCCCACAGGCCAAAGCCCAAAAGACTCGATCCCCGACGTCGTTTCTGATCCCGTTTATTTACCAGTGAATTCTACTTTTTGAAAAACGCTAAAAAACACATTCCCGAACCATTTTCTTTCATTCTCCTTCTTCTCCGTCAGTAGTCGATCTTCACTTGTTGCTTCTGGAGTCGACGATCGAGTGTTTTGGGCGCTGGAGTTGGAGATGACCGCACTCAGCTGGAGGTCTGCTGCTGTTCTGCCGTTGCCACTAGGTGGGATATAAGCGGCGCAAATTAAGATGTTTCCAAATTCTGTGGGAAGATAGAAGGGCCTGAGAGAAAGACACAGATATTCCACATCCGGACAGCACTTAGAGACTCTGATGGTGATGTGTTTGCACCAGTTGTTATTGACAGAAACACAGATCCCGCCTCCTTTCCTTTTCTCGGAGGAGTCACTGCGATCTGCTCTCCAACAGGAGCAGTGAACCTGTATCAGAGTCCGGTATAAACCATGACGCCGCACTCTCTGTACTCGGAGCAGTGCTTGGTGGAAGCTCTGAGTTCATCCAGTTTATTACGCAGCGATCTCGCATTGCTCAAGATAACGGAGGGTAGAGGAGGTTTATTTCCTCTGCGTCGCAGCCGCAGTTTCACTGCGCCTCTCCGGCCTCTTTTGCGCCGTGTTGTTTTCTCCGTGGAAAGATTCCCCCGGCTGGTGCTTCAGAGCAGGGCATCCCTGGAATAAATAATCCGTGTATCGCCATGTGATAAAGGGGGAGGATGTCCATGACCAGTCAGAGTAAGAAAAGTGTCACGATGTGTCGTGTCAGCGCGTTACCGCAGATCAGAGTTCTCTGTGCTGTCCGAGGGGAGCAATAGTCCGTCACACACGCCACTTAGCCAAAGATTTACAGCAGATAAATTACACGAGTCCCAATGTTGTATAAGAGCCACACATGTGGATCACAACGTGTTACACGTACAAAAAAGTATTAATAACGAACAAACGCCACCCGCATATAGTTCATGTAAAATGTCTGAAGAATGCGAAAGAAAAGCTCATTATGTCAAATTAGAAGAGGAGGTGGGATTAAATAAATTTTGTTCTTTCCACTCCTTTTTGGGCAGATTTCTTGTTATTTCTGTTATAATTTCACTAATGTCAAATCAATCAATCAAAAATGTAACACAAAGTTCTTTACAGTGATTAAAAACAATCCCACAGTTCCTCAGAATCTGTTTCACATCTTCCCTAAAGAACTTCTAGATTTAAGCTGTAAAGATGCTTATTTTGTGGGTCACTCATAACCTGAGGGACTTCTGACGGGGCTTTTTTTCTTCTTATGGTATTTTATGTATTTTACTTAAACAAATGGCAGTATATTCTCCCTTTTACTGTTGGCAGGGGTCAAAGTGGTCAAAATAGGGACGCTTTGGACATGTTTTGTATAAAACTGGGGCAAATCACTGGTTTTGTAAATGGGGACTTCTGGTCTCCCTGACGATGAGCACTGGAAACAGCTCCAACATTAAAACACATTTATCTGTTACGTTCAACATATTGTAATAGCTCTGTTATAGCTATTGTGTTCTTTTGTTCTGTTACATGTCCCATCCCTGTTTTGCCGATTGGGGGCGCTGGGGATGTATTGAGGAGTGTGTCCTGTGGGCAGGAACGCGAGTGAGTGACCTGGTTTTCTGGGGGTTCTAGAGGAGCAGGACTGTGTTGTTATGCGCACATTTGCCAGGGTGTTCAGCGTGAGCTGTGGCTGTGACAGCGGCTCGTATTAAACCTGCTTGTTAATAAAGCACTTCTAAAGAGATCTCGGTGCTTGTCTTACCTGTGAGTACTGGGGGCGTTACATTGGTGTCAGAAGCTCGAGATTCGTCCCTACCGCCGTGGAACTGGAGAAAATGTTTCCCAGGGAGAACGCCCGACTACAGGTGAAGAAAGAGGCCGATCAGTGCTCCATAGATATGGCAGCTTGCGCTGGAATGTCATCGGGGAACCTGGTTTCGCCGCACCCGGAGCCCTCTGTTTCCCGCCATTGGGGCGCAGCTTGTCCCGCTGCGGAGCCTCACTGCACGCGCAGCCAGCCAGAATGTAAACAAAGATGGTGGCGCCCATCCTCTGGTCTTGGCCGGCTCAATGACTCTGGGAAATTCTCCGGCAGAGGAGCCTGGAGGGCGTACCTCGCACAGTTTGAGCTGCTGGCCGCGGCAGCCGCTGGTCCGGCCGGATGAAGGCAGTGCAACTAGCGCTGTCTCTGACTGAAGATGCAGCTGCGTGCCTACTGCTCCTGACCCCGGAGGAGAGAGAGGACTATGCTGTGCTAGTGGGAGCCCTGCAAAGGCGCTTTGGTGTGTTAAATCTAAAAGACTCTCTGCGCTGTGAATTCAAGACTCGTGTGAGGCAGCCGGGTGAGTCGCTCCGCTCACTTGCCCATGAGATCGAGAGCCTGGGCAGGCGTGCCTATACCACTTTGCCGGGTGTGATCCAGAGTGAACTTGTCCGTGACCAATTTGTGCACGCATTGACCCCAGTTGAATTTCGTCTGCATGTGCATCTCGCCCACCCTGTTACTCTGAGCCAGGTACTGGAATTGGCCTTGGAGAGGGAGACTGCCATTTGCACCACAAAGCAAACTGCACCTGCACCTGTGGCAGTTGCTCCAGCCACTAGAGAGGCATCAGATTGTAAACCAGCATGGGCAGAGGAGCTGATATACGCCGTGAAGTCTCTGTCTGTGACTCCCAGGGGTGCCGATAAACTGTGTGCCCCTGCACCCCCACCCACCTGTTGGGGATGTGGCCAGCCCGGTCACACTGTTCGCCACTGTCCAGAGGCTAAAGGACAGCAGGGAAACGGGAGAGGGTCTGTGTAGCCCGGATGACACAGGCCCCACCTACCATCCACCGGGAACCATATCCCTCAGAAGAAGGGGACCGTGAGGCATCACCACACGTGGATGCCGTGGAGACTGTGGGCTGGACAGAGTTGGGCTTTCGTTGCCATGTTCCAGTGTTGGTGGGGAATGTCTCTTGCCCAGCCCTCGCTGACACAGGATCTACAGCTACATTTGTGAGACCTGATGTTGTTCCGGAGGGCACCATCTTAGAGCCAACTTCAGTAAAATTGCGGACAGTGACTGGGCAGACCGCTGCTACGAGAGGGCGTGGGACTTTTGTCTTTACCATTGGTGGTGTTTTTGTGACCTTCCATGCCTGGGTTGCTGACATCAAAGACCCGTGTGTCCTGGGCCTGGACCTCCTCCGGTTTATTGGTTGTATATTGGACCTGGGGGCGGGCATCCTGGTCCTTCCAGGGGGGCAAGTTGTTCAGCTTATCTCACCATACAGCCTGCCAACCCCAGTAGCGCCCACCTGCTGCACAGCTGTGCTCCCTAAGACTGTTCAGCCAAGCCTGCCTCTGCAGCCCATGTCCAGCCCTTTGCCCCCGCAGCACTTTGCCTCTTCGCCCCAACAGTCAAGTGTGCTGGAGGACAGAGCGGAGGCCATCAGGGGGATCTGGGAGAAGAACTGTGCCGGCCTAGATGTGCAGCAGCAGACTGAACTGTGGCAGGTCCTGTGGGCATTCAACGACTTGTTTGCACTTAATGACAGTGAGGTGGGGCTTACACACCTGGTTGAGCACCACATTGACACAGGGGATGCCCAGCCCATCAAAGTACGACCCCGCCGCCTGCCCCTGATTCGGCAGGAGGCTGCCGATAAAGAGGTCCAAGTCATGTTGGAGGCCGGTATAATCGAACCCTCTGATAGCCCATGGTCGTCGGCTGTGGTCATGGTCCCAAGGAAGAAAGAGCCCAAGATGGAGATTCTGTGTGGACTATAGGCCGCTAAACAAGGTGACGGAAGGACTGCTATCCCCTTCCACGTGTGGATGAGACCTTGGATTTAGTGTCGGACTCAAATCGTGGTTCTCGTCCTTGGATTTGCGTAGCGGCTATTGGCAGGTTCCTCTTACCCCGAATCAAGACCGAAGACGGCATTCAGCACCAGCAGAGGCACTGGCAGTTCAAGGTCCTCAGTTTTGGGCTATGCAATGCCCAGGGACATTTGAGAGACTAATGGATCACATTCTGGCTAATGTTCCCCGCCAAGAGTGCCTAGTGTATCTGGATGATGTTCTTGTCCATGGGAAGACCTTCCAGGCAGCCCTGGATTCTCTGCGGCTGGTGCTGGAGAGGATCGCTGCTGCAGGCCTGAAGCTGCATTCGGATAAGTGCCACTTCATGCAGCGGGAAGTGGAGTTCCTACGCCACAAAGTCAACGGTGAGGGCATCAGCACACTCCAGGAGAAGATCCAGGCCATCCAAGATTGGCCTGTGCCGGGCAACCAGAAGCAGCTTAAGAGTTTCCTGGAGCCTGGCCTCATACTACAGGAGGTTTGTCAGGGGTTTTCCTGCATTGGGGGGCGCCCTTATTCTGCCTTCTGCAGAAAAATCATCCTTTTGCATGGACAAAAAGAATGCCAGAGGCATTTTTCGCTCTTAAACAGGCCCTCATCAGTGCCCCTGTCCTCACTCCTCCTGACTCCACATTGCCCTTCACGTTGGATACGGACGCCAGTAATGTCGGCATGGGAGCAGTGCTGTCGCAGAGCGGCCCTGAAGAGGAACGTGTGGTGGCTTATTTCAGCCGCGTGTTCAATAAGAGTGGCGGCGCTACTGTGTGACAAGGCGGGAACTGCTGGCAGTTGTGCTAGCTGCCCGGCACTTCAAGTATTACCTGTGTGGAGTGCCATTCACCATTAGAACAGACCATGCAGCTCTGCACTGGTTAATGTCTTTTAGGGAACCGGAGGGCCAGGTGGCACGTTGGCTGGAGGAGCTGCAGTCCTTCCATTTTGAGATTGTTCACCGCCCCGGGACCCAACATGCTAATGCCGATGCCCTGTCCCGCCGACCATGTGCACCAGCCGGGTGTAACTACTGTGAACGGAGAGATGCTCGTGAAGAGGAGCTTTTGGGAGAGGCGGCTGTAGCTGAACCCTCTTGCTGCTCGGTGGAGATTGTGGGTGCTGCTGCTTGGGCCTCTGAGCAGGAGAAGGACAAGGACTTGAATCCTGTGCGCCAGTGGGTCATTAGTGGTGAGAGACCTGCTTGGGAGGATGTTATGGGACTTTCGGTGGCCACAAAGTCTCTGTGGAGTAAGTTCAGGGCACTTCGCGTCTTGGACGGAGTGCTGCAGCGAGCATGGGAAGGAACCTGCCACTGGGGAGGAGAGATGGCAGGTGGTGGTCCCCAGGGCCCTCAGAGAAGCAGTGCTGGGGTGTGCCATGGAGGTGCTGGCTCTGGTCACTTCGGAAACACCAAGACACTACGTCGACTACGACAGGATTATTGGGGCCAGCACCGCCGTGATGTTGAGGACTTCTGCCGGCGTTGTGATGATTGTGCTGCCTACAAAGGACCCCTGGACCAGTCCCATGCCCCCCTTCAGCAGCAGGCAGTGGGTGCACCCATGGAGAGGGTAGCTGTGGACATTATGGGCCCTTTCCCAGTGTCAGACCGGGGAAACAAGTATGTGTTGTGTGCGATGGACTACTTCACCAAGTGGCCTGAGGCCTATGCTCTGCCGGACCAGGAGGCAGAGACAGTAGCAGATGTACTTTTGGAGGGGATGTTCAGCCGGTTTGGCATGCCCGACATTATTCACAGCGATCAGGGCAGGAACTTTGAGTCCAGAGTCTTTGCCGCCCTGTGTGATCGCCTGAACATGCAAAAGACGCGCACCACACCATTGCATCCTCAGAGCGACGGGTTAGTAGAACGCTTTAATCGCACTATGCAGCAGCAGTTAGCCATCCTTACCGCTGCTCACCAATGTGACTGGGATAAGCACATTCCTCTTGTTTTGATGGCCTATCGCTCTGCTGTCCAGAACTCCACCAACTGCACCCCTGCTCTGCTGATGCTGGGCAGGGAGTTACGGACCCCAGCGGCGCTGGCTTATGGACAACCCCCAGGGACCACCGAGGATGCACCAGGACCAGAGTATGCCAGGAAGCTGCAGGACCGGCTGGAGTCTGCTCACACACTGCCTCGAGACCAGCTGGAGAGAGCTGGTATGAGACAAAAAAGGAACTATGCTGTGAGAAGTAAAGGTAAAGACTTTAATGCCGAGGACTTGGTTTGGGTCTACACGCCCAAAAGGAAAAAAGGACGCTGCCCCAAATTTGATAGCCACTGGGATGGCCCATGTAGGGTGTTAGAGCGGGTGGGGGAGGTTGTGTACAGAGTCCAGGTGCCCCCTAGAGGCGGGAAAATAGTCCTCCACCGCGATAGATTGGCTCCTTATAGGGGAGGGGGGTTCCGTCATTTGAACAGCGGGCATGGCAACGTCCCCACAAAGCAGCCCGGGACATTCAGCTGACCACAACGGCCCTCCTTGTTCTCCTCCTGTGCTCTCCCTGCCACTCACATGTCGCATCTGGAGACTGACCACGAGTCCAGCCCCCTCAGACCACGGAGACCGAGACGTAGACCCCCATGTTTTGAGGACTTTATTATGTCCCTCGTGGACGAGGGTTTCTTAAAGGGGGAGGCAGTGTAATAGCTCTGTTATAGCTATTGTGTTCTTTTTGTTCTGTTACATGTCCCATCCCTGTTTTGCCGATTGGGGCGCTGGGGATGTATTGAGGGTGTGTCCTGTGGGCAGGAACGCGAGTGAGTGACCTGGTTTTCTGGGGGGTTCTAGAGGAGCGGACTGTGTTGTTGTACGCACATTTGCCAGGGTGTTCAGCGTGAGCTGTGGCTGTGACAGCGGCTCGTATTAAACCTGCTTGTTAATAAAGCACTTCTAAAGAGATCTCGGTGCCTGTCTTACCTGTGAGTACTGGGGGCATTACAATATTAACCAAAGTCCTAGTTTAGTGCCTTATATTATTAATAGTGTTTGTGATTTGCATAATAATCCGGACGAAGCCCTCTTGACTTTATAAACACGAAGAAGAACTGCAGCGACAGCGCCCTCTGCTGGTCAACATAGAAATAACATAAACTACAGTGTCCTTACGTTTCAGGAGCAGAACTGCGGAGGAGCGAGAGATCCACATTTTTGTCATCTTTTTATGAAAAAAAAACCAGGACAGCTGCACCAGACATGCTGCTGTTCGCTTTATTTTACCTCATAGTGTTGTTGTCCCTTTTTTCACGTTGTTTTTCAGCAGGTAAGTCTCACCCACAGACTCCTGTACACGGTTTATAGCAGCACAACGACACAGATGTGAAAATGTGAGTTGTCTGTTCTGTAATGATCCCTGCAGCCTCAGGTTTATCAGATTACTGTAGTTTAACTCATTTGTTTTCATAGTATGACGTTATTTTTTTAGCTAAAACTGTTTTTTAAAAGACACAGACTGTGTGTTTCAGGCAATAAAAAACTTTTTCTGTTTCGGTTTTAAGTTCACGCCATAAACAGGTGTGTACGTAACACTGGGGATGTGCTGGTGCCATCGAGTGGAGCCATCAGGTACTAACCCGAGACATTAAACACGGCTCACACTCGTTTGGTCCGAACACGTTCACTTCCCTTTAAATATGATGAAAGTGAAAGGTCCAACACAAACCAGCAGAATAATAATTATGATTTGAAACAATTCAACTTATTTAGATTCAACCTGAAGGACAGAAAGAGCTGCAGAAGTTTTGTTTGTGAACCCAAAACATGCACCAGGACGGGTCAAATGCAGGTTTAACCCAGAGGCACTGAAGGGTCAAATGCAGGTTTAACCCAGAGGCGCTGAAGGGTCAAATGCAGGTTTAACCCAGAGGCGCTGAAGGGTCAAATGCAGGTTTAACCCAGAGGCGCTGAAGGGTCAAATGCAGGTTTAACCCAGAGGCGCTGAAGGGTCAAATGCAGGTTTAACCCAGAGGCGCTGAAGGGTCAAATGCAGGTTTAACCCAGAGGCGCTGAAGAGTCAAATGCAGGTTTAACCCAGAGGCGCTGAAGGGTCAAATGCAGGTTTAACCCAGAGGCGCTGAAGGGTCAAATGCAGGTTTAACCCAGAGGCGCTGAAGGGTCAAATGCAGGTTTAACCCAGAGGCGCTGAAGGGTCAAATGCAGGTTTAACCCAGAGGCGCTGAAGGGTCAAATGCAGGTTTAACCCAGAGGCGCTGAAGGGTCAAATGCAGGTTTAACCCAGAGGCGCTGAAGGGTCAAATGCAGGTTTAATCCAGAGGCGCTGTAGGGTCAAATGCAGAGGACATTTGCCTCACTGGGGTTTCTCTTGTCTCCTCCTCAGACGCTGCTGTGTCCTGTGCTCTTCAGCAGAGCTGTGTTCTGCCCTGCAGCTTTGAGCCTGGACCAGACCCTGTGATCCACTGGTCCAAAGAACCTGGTGATAAAACTACGGTTCATTTTTACTTTAGAGGCCAGAACAAACCTCAGTACCAGCACCAGAACTTTACAGGTCGGACGTCTCTGTTTGAGGAGGGTCTGTCCACAGGAAACGCATCACTGCGGCTCTCAGGGGTCAAAGTTCAGGATGAAGGAAAATACAAGTGTTTCGCCAACGCCCTGAACACTGACACCTCCACAGAGGTTTATGTGGATGTGACGGTTTATGGTAAATCGTGAGTCTTCTTGAATAATCCCACATGTCACAGTGTAAATGTGGTGTAAAGTGAAGCTTCTCTCTGCAGCTGCAGCTCCAGTGTCTCTGCAGCCGCAGGGGCAGCAGCTCCTCTGTAGCTCTGAGGGAGTCGACCCCAAACCCTCAGTGTCCTGGAGCCCTCCCTCCTCTGCAGCTCGCACCACGCTGACCCCCTCAGAGGGCGGAGTGTGGTCTGTGCACAGCTCTGTGCCTCTGCCTCACAGCCCTCCACATCAATACAGCTGTAATGTGAGCGACAGCAGGGGCCGCTGGAGGAGCGCCACCTACAGGAGGGACACACTCATTTATCACACAGGTTTGTGTTTAGGATTCCTCACAAAGAGCTCCGTCTTATTTTCATATTTTTACTTGATCCTTTTGTTTCGTTAGATGGTTCAGACGATGTGGTGCTTCCCTGCACTGAACCCTCTGCTCCAGTGAAGAGTCTCATCTGGAGCTTCAACCAGAATCAGACCATTCTGAGCCGGTCTGGACCAGAGCCGGTCTACACTGAGTTCTGGACACAGTTTGTCGTTAGAGTCACAAAGTCCAACAGTCTGATCCTGAAGAATCTGACCAAAGAGCAGCTGGGCCTGTTCTCCTGTGAGCTCTGCACTGAACAGCAGAACTTTATTATCCAAACTGAAGTCACTGAAGCAGAAGGTGAGTGTGAGCAGTGACTCCTGGATTCATCTGAACACAGAGAATTCACACACTCTTCTCTTTCTGCAGGAAAATCCTCATATCTGTGGATAATTACAGTTGTTTCATTGTTTTCACTGTTCATCACTGTTCTCCTCTGGTGGTTATACCTCCAGGTGAGTAGATCTAGTGTCAGATCCAGTTTGTTTCTCTTCTGTCAGGACCTGGGGCCTGTTCCAGAAAGCGGGTTCAAACATACTCTGAGTTTAACCATGAGCTCTGGGTTGACTTACCCTGAGATGGGAAACCCTGAGTTTTCGGTTCCAGAACAGGTGATATGAATGAGGTAAATCAACTCTGAGTAGGTTTACCTCGAGTTACGCGCGTGCACGACTACTATAAAAAGCCATAGTCAATGGATCCCCGAAACCATGAGCGTCACCATGACAACTACGAAAAAGCGATCCACCTACTTCAGCCCGCTTGAGCTCGAAGTCCTAATGGAGGCTACGCGGAGAAAGAACATATTTTCCGGCGTAAATCAAACACCGCTGCAGCGGCAAAGGAGAGAGAGGCGCGGTGGGAAGAAATTATGCCCGAAATCAATGCGTGAGTTTAAACTGTTTAATTAAGTTCACATTCAACTGTAAGATCATCGCTATTTGCTGAGTTAAATAGGAATAAAATCTGATTTTCGTTTAGGTGCAACAGGGAGAGCAGAACTTGGAAGCAGCTAAAAATGAAATATAAAAATATTACATAAAAATAAGGCATGTTTTTTTAAATGCCTTAGGTTGTTAAAGTAAATGTTAATTCAGTGGCTACTTCAAATAGTAATGCTAATTATGAACAAAATGCTGTTTAAACATGACCTCCCACTTAAAGTAAATGCAAACTTTATTTGTTTAGCCTATACATTTATAGTTTAATAGGCTGCATTTGAAATGTGACTGTGCACATGACAAAAAATCATCTGAGTTCTGCTCAGCCAACAGAAAGAAGGAGAGGCCAAAAGACGGGTGGAGGGCCACCTCCACCAGTTTGACCGAGGCTGAGGTGAGGCCCTCAGCCAAAACGCTCGGCCAGTGGCTGAGGGCCCTGGGGGAAGCTCTTCTGAGCCCAGCACCCCCATGGACACAAGTGCCTACATCAGATGCAAGTAAACACTTCTGTCTGCATTTAATCAAATAAAATAAGACCAATAGATATATCCTATTTTATTCACCCAACAGTTGAGGATGGTGTCCTCTGCCTGGTGCAGCCTCCCCACCCAATACAACACCCTGCAGCTGGAACTATTCCATACTCAGATCCTGCCTCAGGTGGTAGTTGAAAGTACTGAAACAGTCTCTCTCTCTCTATCACAGGAGGAGGAGGAGGAGGAGGAGACGCTGACTGCTGCCTCAGGGATAGATCCAGAGGGGCCAACTGAAGTATGTGTTAATATGATGTGAAGTTACTGCAGAGCCATGAGGCCCATTCACATTTCTTTACACTGTTGAGTGAAATATAGTTTCATGTGCACTGAAGTGATGAGTGGACAAACGACTAAGTACATTTTGATGTTTCAGCAGGACATGGCTGGGCATCATGAGCAGCTCCATCAAGTTCAGCCGCACAGCTTCATACAGTGAGATTTTCCTGTGAAATCTGTATGTAGAACTGCAGCACTTAAATGTTGTGCATATGTTTCACAGTTACCAGCCAAAGAGTTGTACAGGGTGCACCTGATAAAGAAAAATTTAAAAACAGAAAAGGAAATGACCGATCTAGATCTGCAGATAAGGAAGGCAGATCTGGAAATTCAGTTACTGGAACAGTTGAGGTGGTGCATTGGTGAAATGGAGGAATATGTTAATAATTGGAACTATTATAAATCCTGTTGCTTTTGTACTGTAGGGAATAAAGATGAACCCAATCACATTTGAATATGTGTTTTATTTTCAAAAGTAGTTCCTACAAATGAGGTCTCTCACAGCTCTTCCATCCCGGACATCTTCAGGGTGGATGGGGTGGTCATCCTCTGGGTCATTGATTTGTACAGCAGGTGTTGCTCTCCCAATAACTGCAATATTATGGAGAACAACACAGGCCACAATGATGTCACATGACCTTCTGGAGTGACTCCTGAGCTTGTGCAGGCACTGGAACCGGGATTTGAGTAGGCCAATGGTCATCTCAACCCGGGCTCTAGTCCTGCAGTGGGCCACATTAAAACGCTGTTGGGGCCCCGGCTCAGGGTCAGGGTCAGGGGTCAACAGAGTGGGCTGGCATGGGTAGCCTCGATCCCCTAATAGGCAGCCATTAAACTCCCTGTAATTATAGAGGACACATTTGAGTGCATTTAAAAAGAGACAAAGAACATTTGTCCAAAGCTTCAGCTTCTTACTACGTGCAAGTCTGTTGCTCAGACTAGACTCCTGTAGATCCGAGAACCATGGACAGATCCAGGCCACTGGGCTTCTACATTTGTAATGTAGGTCTCATCGGATATGATCTTCACAGTGCAGAGAATGACATGAGTTAGTTGTATTGTACTGTAGCCTACATTTTCATACAGCCTACATATTTTTGAAGATTATAGATCATATACCTCAGTACATTGATGCTGTGAAAAGATTTTCTGTTCACATAATCCGCCTCATTCTCTGTAGGTGCAATGATGGGAATGTGGGTCCCATCTATGCACCTATTATATTAGGAAGCCCTGCAAAATTACATTTAATTAAGTTCACTAATCTGACTGACTGAGGTAGCAGCAGAATGTAAAGAAATAACCAAAAAAATAAATTAAATGAATAGGCCTATATTATTTCTACATCAATTACCTGCAATCCTGTGGAATTCCTCCTTGATGTTGCGGGTGGGTTTGTGTCCGGGGACCACCACCATCACCGGCAACAGCCGTTTCAGTGCCAGGGTCACTTTCCTCACCGCTCTGCAAACTGGCCGTGCCATAGTTGCTCCGTCGCCAATATTGTACAGAAATTGTAGCGCGATGTACAGGATTTGAAGAGAAGTGAGCGCACGTCCGCGGTGGGTGAAGTTTGTAATATGAGGCCGGAGGAGACTTTCAAGATAAATGATACCGTTTGATGAAAAGCGGCAGCGCTCAAACAGATATTCATCTGGAAATGACAGAATATCCAGCCTGGGCCCAAAGATTCTCTCGCGGCGCAAAGCGTTTCGAATAATTTTTGCTTCCATGTCTATTGGGTTTGGGAGGAATGGACAAGCCATGTTGTGTCAAAGCGATTTTCATGTGAGAGGAGCGGAAAAACTCAGGGTTATTTCAAGTAAACCTGCACCCGAGCAGGTTATGTTCACAGAGTCTGTTACCGCGGTGACTGACTCAGTGTTTCAGTTACCTCGCTTTCTGGAACAGAAAACCCAGACTTTCCCTCAACTCGGGGTTAACTTACTCAGAGTTTTCACATAACCCGCTTTCTGGAACAGGCCCCTGAGCAGCTGAACTCTGGCGTCTCTTTGAAAAGCATCTGGAGCCTCGTCACAGAAAATCACCTTCAAGTTTGTGAAGGGCCAATCACAGTCATGTATGTGCAGCATGTGACCTGCTGTAGACGCAGGAACGAGCCTCCTCAGACGTCTCTGTTTGATGGAGTGAGACTGTAGAATCCTTATTGTCTTCTTAAGGCCTTATTCTCCTCGTATTACTGTTTGTTTGTGTCCTGATGATCTGAAGCTCCGTCTGTGGCTCAGTCTCTGTGTCATTTTCAGCCATTTTAAAATCACTTCAGTCTCATCCAACAAAAGCATAAAAACGTGAGACTTTAGTGGATGGACTCGTTTCTTTGGTCTGTCAGGAGGCGGTTCGATGGAGGAGAAGAGCGTAAACAGTCCCGTCTGACATGTTCATGTTTTTGTGAGCTGAGGAAGGCCACAGGAAGCAGCTGAAACATGTGAGGCAGGTGCACACACGGTTTGAAGCTGAAGACAGAATGAAGCTTTAGCAAAGCTCAGAACCCTGGAGCTCGACTCCAACAGCTCCTGAAAAACACCGGACTCTTGGACAGGTTTAAAGTTCAGATTTCAGTCTCTGAGGTGAATGCTCCTGGACTCTTCACTTCAAACACAAACTGCAGGGAGCAGCCACTCTCATCTCATCTCCATGGAGACAAGCGTTTGTGAGATCCTCCACCAGAAAAGTTCCACAGTGCAGCTTTAGGACTATGTGAAAAATGCATCCGGGCGTCAGAAATGCCTTTATATTTGCATCCTCGTGTCCTGTGAGGCCCAGGGGCAGGACTCTACACTAACTTTGTTTTCAGGAGCACATGTGCCCCTAAGTTAAACATTTTAGGAGCACAGAAAAAAAATGGAGGCACAAGTAGGTTTTCGTTTTGAACATTTATTTCAGTGCAGAACTTGCACACACCAACACCTCATTCATTTAGGCTTAAAATAAGCCACATAAACTACTGCACTTAAACACTGCGCCCCCTTTTGGACCTTCACCCACAGTTTGAGAACCTCTTCTGTAAGAGAACTTCCACTGCACTTTACACAAAACTGCTTCGAAGTGTAAAAAGTGGGTAGGATTTTTAAACCTGTATTTTCAAATTCCAAACTGGTTTTTAGCCTCTGCACATTTACCAAACCAAACGCACATTGTGACAAACAGATTTATTTGGCATTTTCTTAGGCAAACTTCAGCCACATATCGCAGTAAAGAAATATGATGCACTCAGGATTCAGACCTCGAGTCCTGACCAGACTGAGTCCAAATGCGCTCGAGTCCGAGACAAGACCAAGACAAAAGCATGGCTTTAGCGGAGGAGGAAGTCCAGCGGTGTGGAGGTGTCTAATGAGAGGTGGGGCAGGTGTGGGTCCTGCTGCGGGGCGCTCCTCGTTTAAGGGGGCGTGGGGGTGTTTTGAAGAGTTTGTTCGTATGATATGGCCGCACACGTGGAGCTCGTACGCTGGGGTCGTGTCCGGGCTCGGTTCGGTTGCGCTCGCGCTGGGCACGTGCGGCGCTTTAGGGGCTCCAGGCTTGGCCACGATTCTGATGTCCTAGTGTGAGTTTGCCCCTAATGTTTCACACATTTAGAACATTGAACTCGTCGCGCTGCGTCTGTGTGCAGCTCCTTATTGTGGCTGCAGAAGAATCGCACTGGTGCCACTGTTTTGTTTTCCTCGTTCACACGAAGAAATATTTGCTCACAAATGCGAGTGAAATGGGCGAACTGTAGAGCCCTGCCCAGGGGCCCGACACAAATCCAAACCTGATCTCACCGTTTATGAAATGTGTGTCAGAGGCAGAGTCTGTGAAATGTGCTCAGAACAGATCCTCGTGTGTGAAATGTGCTCAGAACAGATCCTCGTGTGTGAAATGTGTTCAGAACAGATCCTCGTGTGTGAAATGTGTTCAGAACAGATCCTCGTGTGTGAAATGTGCTCAGAACAGATCCTCGTGTGTGAAATGTGCTCAGAACAGATCCTCGTGTGTGAAATGTGTTCAGAACAGATCCTCGTGTGTGAAATGTGCTCAGAACAGATCCTCGTGTGTGAAATGTGCTCAGAACAGATCCTCGTGTGTGAAATGTGTTCAGAACAGATCCTCGTGTGTGAAATGTGCTCAGAACAGATCCTCGTGTGTGAAATGTGCTCAGAACAGATCCTCGTGTGTGAAATGTGCTCAGAACAGATCCTCGTGTGTGAAATGTGCTCAGAACAGATCCTCGTGTGTGAAATGTGCTCAGAACAGATCCTCGTGTGTGAAATGTGCTCAGAACAGATCCTCGTGTGTGAAATGTGTTCAGAACAGATCCTCGTGTGTGAAATGTGCTCAGAACAGATCCTCGTGTGTGAAATGTGTTCAGAACAGATCCTCGTGTGTGAAATGTGTTCAGAACAGATCCTCGTGTGTGAAATGTGCTCAGAACAGATCCTCGTGTGTGAAATGTGTTCAGAACAGATCCTCGTGTGTGAAATGTGTTCAGAACAGATCCTCGTGTGTGAAATGTGTTCAGAACAGATCCTCGTGTGTGAAATGTGTTCAGAACAGATCCTCGTGTGTGAAATGTGTTCAGAACAGATCCTCGTGTGTGAAATGTGCTCAGAACAGATCCTCGTGTGTGAAATGTGCTCAGAACAGATCCTCGTGTAGGTGGAACAGACTCAGACTCACACTTGTTCTTCTCTTTACAGAACAGAAGAGCCCAGGAGAGATCCATAAGGTAGAGTTGAACAGAATCTTTATATTTTAAGATAAACCGTTTATAGAGATGGAACAGGAAGAAAACATTCAGGATTCACCTTTTATCCCTGTGACCGAAAACGTTTAAAAATACTAAATCAGTGATGTCAAAGTTAAGTCACAAAATACATTTTCATTACAGAGAGACGCACCTGGAGGGAGATGAAGAGATGATGCACCAGGAGAGAGATGAAGAGATGATGCACCTGAAGAGAGATGAAGAGAAGATGCACCCGGAGAGAGATGAAGAGAAGATGCACCCGGAGAGAGATGAAGAGAAGATGCACCCGGAGAGAGATGAAGAGATGATGCACCTGAAGAGAGATGAAGAGATGATGCACCCGGAGAGGATGGAGATGATGCACCAGGAGGGAGATGAGGATGAAGAGATGATGCACTTGCAGAGGATGAAGAGATGATCATGATGCACCTGAAGAAGATGAAGATGATGATGCACCTGAAGAGGATGGAGATGATGATGATGCACCTGAAGAAGATGGAGATGATGATGCACCAGGAGGGAGATGAGGATGCACCTGAAGAGAATGAAGAGATGATGCACCAGAAGAGGATGGAGATGATGATGAACCAGAAGAGGATGGAGATGATGAGGCACCTGAAGAGGATGGAGATGATAATGCACCAGGATGGAGATGAGGATGGAGATGATGATGCACCTGGAGAAGATGAAGAGATGATGCACCAGAAGAGGATGGAGATGATGATGATGCACCTGAAGAAGATGAAGATGATGATGCACCAGGAGGGAGATGAGGATGATACACCTGGAGAGGATGAAGACGATGAAGAGGATGGAGAGAGATGAAGAGATGATGCACCAGGAGGGAGATGAGGATGAAGAGATGATGCACTTGCAGAGGATGATGATGATGCACCAGGAGAGAGATGAAGTGATGAGGCACCTGAAGAGGATGGAGATGATGCACCAGGAGGGAGATGAGGATGATACACCTGGAGAGGATGAAGACGATGATCATGATGCACCTGAAGAAGATGAAGATGATGATGCACCTGAAGAGGATGGAGATGATGATGATGCACCTGAAGAAGATGGAGATGATGATGCACCAGGAGGGAGATGAGGATGCACCTGAAGAGAATGAAGAGATGATGCACCAGAAGAGGATGGAGATGATGATGAACCAGAAGAGGATGGAGATGATGAGGCACCTGAAGAGGATGGAGATGATAATGCACCAGGATGGAGATGAGGATGGAGATGATGATGCACCAGGAGAGAGATGAAGAGAAGATGCCCCTGAAGAGAGATGAAGAGATGATGCACCTGAAGAAGATGAAGAGGATGATGCACCAGGAGGGAGATGAGGATGAAGAGATGATGCACTTGCAGAGGATGAAGAGATGATGCAGCTGAAGAGGATGGAGATGCACCTGAAGAGGATGAAGAGATGATGCACCAGGAGGGAGATGAGAGATGAAGAGATGATGCACCAGGAGGGAGATGAGGATGAAGAGATGATGCACTTGCAGAGGATGATGATGAATATGGAGATGCACCTGGAGGGAGATGAGGGACTCAGAGAAATGCAGATGGAGCTGAGTGCATCAGTGGCATAACATTAACTTCCGAGTGTCTTTAGACTGATCTGTGCTTTCACTTTGGTCACTTCCTTTTTAGAGCCTCACTTTCCTTGGTTTGTACAGGTTTTATTTCTTTTGTATTTGTTTAATCTTCTTCAGGTGGACAGATGTAAGATGATAAATAAAGGATAAATAAATAAAGATGTGACACTGTAACGATGATATTTCTATTAAAGCTGCTGTTGTGTGGCTTATGTGGTTAGTGCAGATAAACCAGTGAGTTCTGTTCTGCCATGTTGAGCTCATCTGTTCTTTCCTTCCTTTTGCTCGGTGCTTCTTCTCTCTGAGTTACTTTGAATTATATTACATTTTTTTACCTGTCATTAACAGAATGTGTTTGTTTCATTTTGATCACTTCCCCTGGACAAAGACCTCTTCAAACGTGGGAAATATTCAGGTAAAATACTTAAGGCATTAGTCCTGACTCTGTTGTTTGTAGGAGTGGCTGTCTGATGTCCTCGGAAACCGCAGGGTCACTCAATTTCACTGTAGGTTTATAAATGTGTTAGAATAAAATGCTTATAATGATGAAGTTATTAAAAATGTACATAAAGTTAAGAGGCAATCTCAATGATATAAACCAGGCTCCGTCTGCATGAAAGAGCCTTTGTTAAGAATCTGTGTGGCATGACAGCACTATATCTGCTAAAACCTGATGTTTGAACTTTTGAACTCTGTTGCTGAGGGTCCAGGGTGACTCCTCAGACCATATATCTGTGCTTATCTGATGAAATGTAAACCTAACGCATGATATACTTTGACCATGCTGTATATTGTAAACCTAACACATGATGTATCCTGACCATGATGTATTGTGATGACACAATTGCCTCAATAAAAACCGTGCCAGAGAGACGGGGCTTTGGGAGTCCTGACGTGGACGAGCCCAGACAAGCGCATGTCTCGTCTCCCCCGTGTGCACGTGAAATGAAGCTGGCTCAGGTGATTTAATCCTCAATTAGGTAGGAGATTGGCATTTATAAATTGTCGAGTACTTTCACTGTTTGTGATTTTATTCCATGACACAAGTCTTTTCACTTTTAATTTCTTCAAGAGAGCCACAGGAGCAGACAAAAATCTTAAATAACTTGAATTACATAAATGTAGTACATTTTTGACAACAAAAAAATGGAAAAAGTGCTGATTTTCCATGATTTTTCTGGTCTTAAACAGAACTAGTTCATTTGAAACCGTTTGCAGTGGCCCAAAGTTCTTCCTCACTTATATGAATGTCCTGATTATTTACAGCAGTGTCAGAGGAAGCAGCCGTCACAAGAACGAGGCTCAGAGTAAGACATGAGTTAAATTAGCTAAAAGGGTCAAAAGAGCTCAAACTGAGTAATGCATTTCACATGTTCATTTCAGTCATTAAAAACAAACACTCATAAGATGAAGAGGTGTTGTCAGAAGGTTTGAGGAGTTTGTTTATAGTGGAAAACAGGGTTTTGGGGTTATTGGAGCCAGAATGAATGAGGTTGGAGTAGTAGTTGGACCGGGCTGCGTTGAGGGCATCTTTGTATTGCTTGAGGTGGTCTGTATAGGCTTGAAGATGGACAGTTAAGCCAGATTTTTTGTGCAGTCTCTCAAGCTGGCGCTTACGGGACTTCATTTGATGGAGTTCAGGGGTGTACCAGGGTGCTGTGAGTAAATGTGACAGTTTTAGTTTTAAGGGGAGCTAGTGAATCAAGACAGAAGGAAAGAGTGTTGTTGTAATGGGTAACAAGTTCAGAGGGATTGTCGGAATGTGGGGGAGGTGATCAATTTAGTGGCAAGTGAGGATGAAAGAGCAGAAGGGGAGATGGATTTAAGGTCACGGAATGATATTGTGCGTTTAGTTTTTGGAAAGGACAGAGGGATGTCAATGTCCAGTGTGATTGCCAGGTGGTCAGATATATGGAGATTATGGCTGGAGAGTTTGGGAGTTGTGAGACCAGAAGTGCAAACAAGATCAAGTATGTGTCCGTGGGTATGGGCTGGGAAATTGACATGTTGAGTGATATTGTAGCAGTGTAGTAGGTCCATAAAATCAGCAGCAGGTTTGGAGTTAGGGTTGTCTATGTGGAGGTTGAAGTCACCAAGGAGGAGGATGGATTGAGAGATGGCAAAGAGCTGGATCAGAAAATCTGTGAAGTCAATCAAGAAGGAGGGGTTTGGTTATATGAATATGAAATAATCTATGAGAATATGAAACTCGACTCTGAATTTGCTCCGGTAACTGCCAGCCTGGATGAGCTTCATTTGACTGGAGCCGGACGCTGTAATGTGACTGTGTTTGTTGTGCTGTGTTGCTTCTGTACATGTCAAACGAGCTCCGTGTGCGTGAAAGTGAATTTCCCCTTGGGCACAATATCAGTCAATCAAACTTTATTTACAGAGCACTTTTCATACAAGAAATGTAACACAAAACACAATAAAAGTCTAAAAGGTAAAAAGTGTGTGGGTGACGTCACACTCCCTCGACCCACTGCTTTATATAAGGTTTATCTAAAGTATAATTACAGTATAATGCTCAAATGTTTTAACTTCATCTTTTTCTAATGATTATAAATCATGGCAAGTCTTTGTTAATCCACTACTTGTGCAAAGTTAACATGAAAAACACCCATTTGAATCATGTGCACTATAGCGAGAGGCTGCCAGGGCTTAGATCTCGGTGGTGCACAGGTCTCTTGAGTCCTTGAGTCCTTTCTTCATGTGACCTTCAGCAGTGGTTTTCTACAGTCATTTATCCACAGACTCTGCACAAGCACAATGCAAACAGACAGATCAGTGCGTCTCAGATAACCACAGTACTCGAGGCCTGGTCTGTTGTGGTTAGGCGGGCGGGGGGGCTCCTGAACCTCATGGCATCTCCTCCTCTGGGATCTCTGGCTCTCCTTTTTCCTCAGCATCATCTCCTCTGGAAAAAAAAATACATCAGACACATGAGGGCGCAGAACCATCCATCACCAACCACCATCCACAAACAAAAAGGCTAAGGGCTGGTTAAGACAAAAAACAAAAAAAGCCCAACATGTGTTGACTTTCTATTAATCCAAAGACTCATTTCACATTTAATTTGTAGGGACACAGGGTCAGAGGAGAGTGCAGAACCTTCTTTAACTGTAAGAGCACAGGATACACACAGTTCAGTGTATTTACTTCTGCAGAATCTTTGTCTGATTCGCCCAAATAAAGAATTGAAAATGTCAGTTATAAGTCAAAAGAAAAGTAAGACCTATGAAAATGCAGGTTAAAACATTCTGTTTACTCACTTACTTTACAACCCATGACAAGTATAACAAGAAATAGCAGCAGAACCACAGAAAAAGGGGAAATGTGGGGCTCTTCAGCTCAGTGGCTACAATGGTCGTCAGTGTGTCAGTGCTGATGTGGCAGGTGTACAGCCCCTCGTGGTCTGTGCTCAGGCGCTTTAAAACCAGGTGATAGGAATCGGTCTCCAGGACTGGTTATAGATCCGCTCTGATGCGCTCTGGCTGTAGATGATGCTCTCCTGGTTAAACTTCCACACGAGGCTTTTGAGTGGAGTTTGAGGAGTGAAGCAGAGGACGACTAACTCTGAAGAAGTCTGAGTGGAAAACTCAATGAATCCTGAGAACAATAGGCAGACATTACTATGGGGACTGTGCAACATGGTTCTTTGTTTAAAGCTGCATTGTGTCATTTTTCTGCGGAGGGTCCATCAAATGCTTTTCTCCACGGAGATGTTATTGCTTTGTCTGGAATGTTCCACAGTACGGTGTGATGGACATTTACATTCTCAATCTGTCTTTGTGTAAATGAATGTGATCTGCCTCAGACCAGAGGAGTCATTAAAGTTGAACTCGGCCCGTTTGAAGCTCAAGTCCAACAACAAACTAGTGCAGTGATGGGGGCAAGTTCTGAACTTCCACGTAAAACACCAATTTGCTTCAGACTGAAGAAGCTTAACTCCACTTTAACCCATCTGACAACAGCCACGAGTCTAACAAACCAAACGCTCTGCCTGGTTCACTCATTAGTGTCTGGAAACGTTAGAAAACAACTTTAGAAGCACCTCACACTTCCCTCTGCTGATTTCCCACAGGCCAAAGCCCAAAAGACTCGATCCCCGACGTCGTTTCTGATCCCGTTTATTTACCAGTGAATTATACTTTTTGAAAAACGCTAAAAAACACATTCCCGAACCATTTTCTTTCAGTCTCCTTCTTCTCCGTCAGTAGTCGATCTTCACTTGTTGCTTCTGGAGTCGACGATCGAGTGTTTTGGGCGCTGGAGTTGGAGATGACCGCACTCAGCTGGAGGTCTGCTGCTGTTCTGCCGTTGCCACTAGGTGGGATATAAGCGGCGCAAATGAAGATGTTTCCAAATTCTGTGGGAAGATAGAAGGGCCTGAGAGAAAGACACAGATATTCCACATCCGGACAGCACTTAGAGACTCTGATGGTGATGTGTTGCACCAGTTGTTATTGACAGAAACACAGATCCCGCCTCCTTTCCTTTTCTCGGAGGAGTCACTGCGATCTGCTCTCCAACAGGAGGAGTGAACCTGTATCAGAGTCCGGTATAAACCATGACGCCGCACTCTCTGTACTCGGAGCAGTGCTTGGTGGAAGCTCTGAGTTCATCCAGTTTATTACGCAGCGATCTCACATTGCTCAAGATAACGGAGGGTAGAGGAGGTTTATTTCCTCTGCGTCGCAGCCGCAGTTTCACTGCGCCTCTCCGGCCTCTTTTGCGCCGTGTTGTTTTCTCCGTGGAAAGATTCCCCCGGCTGGTGCTTCAGAGCAGGGCATCCCTGGAATAAATAATCCGTGTATCGCCATGTGATAAAGGGGGAGGATGTCCATGACCAGTCAGAGTAAGAAAAGTGTCACGATGTGTCGTGTCAGCGCGTTACCGCAGATCAGAGTTCTCTGTGTGTCCGAGGGGAGCAATAGTCCGTC
The DNA here is from genome assembly GCA_030686955.1 of Odontamblyopus rebecca. Lineage (NCBI taxonomy): Eukaryota > Metazoa > Chordata > Actinopteri > Gobiiformes > Gobiidae > Odontamblyopus > Odontamblyopus rebecca. Next base: position 31,717,359 of record CM060674.1, read on the forward strand.
ACACACGCCACTTAGCCAAAGATTTACAGCACATAAATTACACATGAGTCCCAATGTTGTATAAGAGCCACACATGTGGATCACAACGTGTTACACGTACAAAAAACTATTAATAACGAACAAACACAACAGCGTTCCAGCGCCACCCGCATATAGTTCATGTAAAATGTCTGAAGAATGCGAAAGAAAAGCTCATTATGTCAAATTAGAAGAGGAGGTGGGATTAAATAAGTTTTGTTCTTTCCACTCCTTTTTGGGCAGATTTCTTGTTATTTCTGTTATAATTTCACTAATGTCAAATCAATCAATCAAAAATGTAACACAAAGTTCTTTACAGTGATTAAAAACAATCCCACAGTTCCTCAGAATCTGTTTCACATCTTCCCTAAAGAACTTCTAAATTTAAGCTGTAAAGATGCTTATTTTGTGGGTCACTCATAACCTGAGGGACTTCTGACGGGGCTTTTTTTCTTCTTATGGTATTTTATGTATTTTACTTAAACAAATGGCAGTATATTCTCCCTTTTACTGTTGGCAGGGGTCAAAGTGGTCAAAATAGGGACGCTTTGGACATGTTTTGTATAAAACTGGGGCAAATCACTGGTTTTGTAAATGGGGACTTCTGGTCTCCCTGACGATGAGCACTGGAAACAGCTCCAACATTAAAACACATTTATCTGTTACGTTCAACATATTAACCAAAGTCCTAGTTTAGTGCCTTATATTATTAATAGTGTTTGTGATTTGCATAATAATCCGGACGAAGCCCTCTTGACTTTATAAACACGAAGAAGAACTGCAGCGACAGCGCCCTCTGCTGGTCAACATAGAAATAACATAAACTACAGTGTCCTTACGTTACTCAGGAGCAGAACTGCGGAGGAGCGAGAGATCCACATTTTTGTCGTCTTTTTATGACAAAAAAAAAAAGAAAAACCAGGACAGCTGCACCAGACATGCTGCTGTTCGCTTTATTTTACCTCATAGTGTTGTTGTCCCTTTTTTCACGTTGTTTTTCAGCAGGTAAGTCTCACCCACAGACTCCTGTACACGGTTTATAGCAGCACAACGACACAGATGTGAAAATGTGAGTTGTCTGTTCTGTAATGATCCCTGCAGCCTCAGGTTTATCAGATTACTGTAGTTTAACTCATTTGTTTTCATAGTATGACGTTATTTTTTAGCTAAAACTGTTTTTTAAAAGACACAGACTGTGTGTTTCAGGCAATAAAAAACTTTCTGTTTCGGTTTTAAGTTCACGCCATAAACAGGTGTGTACGTAACACTGGGGATGTGCTGGTGCCATCGAGTGGAGCCATCAGGTACTAACCCGAGACATTAAACACGGCTCACACTCGTTTGGTCCGAACACGTTCACTTCCCTTTAAATATGATGAAAGTGAAAGGTCCAACACAAACCAGCAGAATAATAATTATGATTTGAAACAATCAAACTTATTTAGATTCAACCTGAAGGACAGAAAGAGCTGCAGAAGTTTTGTTTGTGAACCCAAAACATGCACCAGGACGGGTCAAATGCAGGTTTAACCCAGAGGCGCTGAAGGGTCAAATGCAGGTTTAACCCAGAGGCGCTGAAGGGTCAAATGCAGGTTTAACCCAGAGGCGCTGAAGGGTCAAATGCAGGTTTAACCCAGAGGCGCTGAAGGGTCAAATGCAGGTTTAACCCAGAGGCGCTGAAGGGTCAAATGCAGGTTTAACCCAGAGGCGCTGAAGGGTCAAATGCAGGTTTAACCCAGAGGCGCTGAAGGGTCAAATGCAGGTTTAACCCAGAGGCGCTGAAGGGTCAAATGCAGGTTTAACCCAGAGGCGCTGAAGGGTCAAATGCAGAGGACATTTGCCTCACTGGGGTTTCTCTTGTCTTCTCCTCAGACGCTGCTGTGTCCTGTGCTCTTCAGCAGAGCTGTGTTCTGCCCTGCAGCTTTGATCCTGGACCAGACCCTGTGATCCACTGGACCAAAGAACCTCATGATCAAACTCCAGTTCATATTTACTTTAACGGCCAGTACCAGCCTCAGTACCAGCACCAGAACTTTAGAGGTCGGACGTCTCTGTTTGAGGAGGGTCTGTCCACAGGAAACGCATCACTGCGGCTCTCAGGGGTCAAAGTTCAGGATGAAGGAAAATACAAGTGTTTCGCCAACGCCCTGAACACTGACACCTCCACAGAGGTTTATGTGGATGTGACGGTTTATGGTAAATCGTGAGTCTTCTTGAATAATCCCACATGTAACAGTGTAAATGTGGTGTAAAGTGAAGCTTCTCTCTGCAGCTGCAGCTCCAGTGTCTCTGCAGCCGCAGGGGCAGCAGCTCCTCTGTAGCTCTGAGGGAGTCGACCCCAAACCCTCAGTGTCCTGGAGCCCTCCCTCCTCTGCAGCTCGCACCACGCTGACCCCCTCAGAGGGCGGAGTGTGGTCTGTGCACAGCTCTGTGCCTCTGCCTCACAGCCCTCCACATCAATACAGCTGTAATGTGAGCGACAGCAGGGGCCGCTGGAGGAGCGCCACCTACAGGAGGGACACACTCATTTATCACACAGGTTTGTGTTTAGGATTCCTCACAAAGAGCTCTGTCTTATTTTCATATTTTTACTTGATCCTTTTGTTTCGTTAGATGGTTCAGACGATGTGGTGCTTCCCTGCACTGAACCCTCTGCTCCAGTGAAGAGTCTCATCTGGAGCTTCAACCAGAATCAGACCATTCTGAGCCGGTCTGGACCAGAGCCGGTCTACACTGAGTCCTGGACACAGTTTGTCGTTAGAGTCACAAAGTCCAACAGTCTGATCCTGAAGGGTCTGACCAAAGAGCAGCTGGGCCTGTTCTCCTGTGAGCTCTGCACTGAACAGCAGAACTTTATTATCCAAACTGAAGTCACTGAAGCAGAAGGTGAGTGTGAGCAGTGACTCCTGGATTCATCTGAACACAGAGAATTCACACACTCTTCTCTTTCTGCAGGAAAACGCTCACATCTGTGGATAATTACAGTTGTTTTCATTGTCCTGTTCATCATTGTCCTCCTCTGTTGGTTATACCTCCAGGTGAGTAGATCTAGTGTCAGATCCAGTTTGTTTCTCTTCTGTCAGGACCTGAGCAGCTGAACTCTGGCGTCTCTTTGAAAAGCATCTGGAGCCTCGTCACAGAAAATCACCTTCAAGTTTGTGAAGGGCCAATCACAGTCATGTATGTGCAGCATGTGACCTGCTGTAGACGCAGGAACGAGCCTCCTCAGACGTCTCTGTTTGATGGAGTGAGACTGTAGAATCCTTATTGTCTTCTTAAGGCCTTATTCTCCTCGTATTACTGTTTGTTTGTGTCCTGATGATCTGAAGCTCCGTCTGTGGCTCAGTCTCTGTGTCATTTTCAGCCATTTTAAAATCACTTCAGTCTCATCCAACAAAAGCATAAAAACGTGAGACTTTAGTGGATGGACTCGTTTCTTTGGTCTGTCAGGAGGCGGTTCGATGGAGGAGAAGAGCGTAAACAGTCCCGTCTGACATGTTCATGTTTTTGTGAGCTGAGGAAGGCCACAGGAAGCAGCTGAAACATGTGAGGCAGGTGCACACACGGTTTGAAGCTGAAGACAGAATGAAGCTTTAGCAAAGCTCAGAACCCTGGAGCTCGACTCCAACAGCTCCTGAAAAACACCGGACTCTTGGACAGGTTTAAAGTTCAGATTTCAGTCTCTGAGGTGAATGCTCCTGGACTCTTCACTTCAAACACAAACTGCAGGGAGCAGCCACTCTCATCTCATCTCCATGGAGACAAGCGTTTGTGAGATCCTCCACCAGAAAAGTTCCACAGTGCAGCTTTAGGACTATGTGAAAAATGCATCCAGGCGTCAGAAATGCCTTTATATTTGCGTCCTCGTGTCCTGTGAGGCCCAGGGGCAGGACTCTACACTAACTTTGTTTTCAGGAGCACATGTGCCCCTAAGTTAAACATTTTAGGAGCACAGAAAAAAAATGGAGGCACAAGTAGGTTTTCGTTTTGAACATTTATTTCAGTGCAGAACTTGCACACACCAACACCTCATTCATTTAGGCTTAAAATAAGCCACATAAACTACTGCACTTAAACACTGCGCCCCCTTTTGGACCTTCACCCACAGTTTGAGAACCTCTTCTGTAAGAGAACTTCCACTGCACTTTACACAAAACTGCTTCGAAGTGTAAAAAGTGGGTAGGATTTTTAAACCTGTATTTTCAAATTCCAAACTGGTCTTTAGCCTCTGCACATTTACCAAACCAAACGCACATTGTGACAAACAGATTTATTTGGCATTTTCTGAGGCAAACTTCAGCCACATATCGCAGTAAAGAAATATGATGCACTCAGTATTCAGACCTCGAGTCCTGACCAGACTGAGTCCAAATGCGCTCGAGTCCGAGACAAGACCAAGACAAAAGCATGGCTTTAGCGGAGGAGGAAGTCCAGCGGTGTGGAGGTGTCTAATGAGAGGTGGGGCAGGTGTGGGTCCTGCTGCGGGGCGCTCCTCGTTTAAGGGGGCGTGGGGGTGTTTTGAAGAGTTTGTTCGTATGATATGGCCGCACACGTGGAGCTCGTACGCTGGGGTCGTGTCCGGGCTCGGTTCGGTTGCGCTCGCGCTGGGCACGTGCGGCGCTTTAGGGGCTCCAGGCTTGGCCACGATTCTGATGTCCTAGTGTGAGTTTGCCCCTAATGTTTCACACATTTAGAACATTGAACTCGTCACACTGCGTCTGTGTGCAGCTCCTTATTGTGGCTGCAGAAGAATCGCACTGGTGCCACTGTTTTGTTTTCCTCGTTCGCACGACAAAATATTTGCTCACAAATGTGAGTGAAATGGGCGAACTGTAGAGCCCTGCCCAGGGGCCCGACACAAATCCAAACCTGATCTCACCGTTTATGAAATGTGTGTCAGAGGCAGAGTCTGTGAAATGTGCTCAGAACAGATCCTCGTGTGTGAAATGTGCTCAGAACAGATCCTCGTGTGTGAAATGTGCTCAGAACAGATCCTCGTGTGTGAAATGTGCTCAGAACAGATCCTCGTGTGTGAAATGTGCTCAGAACAGATCCTCGTGTGTGAAATGTGCTCAGAACAGATCCTCGTGTGTGAAATGTGTTCAGAACAGATCCTCGTGTGTGAAATGTGTTCAGAACAGATCCTCGTGTGTGAAATGTGTTCAGAACAGATCCTCGTGTGTGAAATGTGTTCAGAACAGATCCTCGTGTGTGAAATGTGCTCAGAACAGATCCTCGTGTGTGAAATGTGTTCAGAACAGATCCTCGTGTGTGAAATGTGTTCAGAACAGATCCTCGTGTGTGAAATGTGTTCAGAACAGATCCTCGTGTGTGAAATGTGTTCAGAACAGATCCTCGTGTGTGAAATGTGTTCAGAACAGATCCTCGTGTGTGAAATGTGTTCAGAACAGATCCTCGTGTGTGAAATGTGCTCAGAACAGATCCTCGTGTGTGAAATGTGTTCAGAACAGATCCTCGTGTGTGAAATGTGCTCAGAACAGATCCTCGTGTGTGAAATGTGCTCAGAACAGATCCTCGTGTGTGAAATGTGCTCAGAACAGATCCTCGTGTGTGAAATGTGTTCAGAACAGATCCTCGTGTGTGAAATGTGCTCAGAACAGATCCTCGTGTGTGAAATGTGCTCAGAACAGATCCTCGTGTGTGAAATGTGTTCAGAACAGATCCTCGTGTGTGAAATGTGTTCAGAACAGATCCTCGTGTGTGAAATGTGCTCAGAACAGATCCTCGTGTGTGAAATGTGTTCAGAACAGATCCTCGTGTGTGAAATGTGTTCAGAACAGATCCTCGTGTGTGAAATGTGTTCAGAACAGATCCTCGTGTGTGAAATGTGTTCAGAACAGATCCTCGTGTGTGAAATGTGCTCAGAACAGATCCTCGTGTGTGAAATGTGCTCAGAACAGATCCTCGTGTGTGAAATGTGTTCAGAACAGATCCTCGTGTGTGAAATGTGCTCAGAACAGATCCTCGTGTGTGAAATGTGCTCAGAACAGATCCTCGTGTGTGAAATGTGCTCAGAACAGATCCTCGTGTGTGAAATGTGTTCAGAACAGATCCTCGTGTGTGAAATGTGCTCAGAACAGATCCTCGTGTGTGAAATGTGTTCAGAACAGATCCTCGTGTGTGAAATGTGCTCAGAACAGATCCTCGTGTGTGAAATGTGCTCAGAACAGATCCTCGTGTGTGAAATGTGCTCAGAACAGATCCTCGTGTGTGAAATGTGTTCAGAACAGATCCTCGTGTGTGAAATGTGTTCAGAACAGATCCTCGTGTGTGAAATGTGCTCAGAACAGATCCTCGTGTGTGAAATGTGTTCAGAACAGATCCTCGTGTGTGAAATGTGTTCAGAACAGATCCTCGTGTGTGAAATGTGCTCAGAACAGATCCTCGTGTGTGAAATGTGTTCAGAACAGATCCTCGTGTGTGAAATGTGCTCAGAACAGATCCTCGTGTGTGAAATGTGCTCAGAACAGATCCTCGTGTGTGAAATGTGCTCAGAACAGATCCTCGTGTGTGAAATGTGTTCAGAACAGATCCTCGTGTGTGAAATGTGCTCAGAACAGATCCTCGTGTGTGAAATGTGCTCAGAACAGATCCTCGTGTGTGAAATGTGCTCAGAACAGATCCTCGTGTGTGAAATGTGCTCAGAACAGATCCTCGTGTGTGAAATGTGTTCAGAACAGATCCTCGTGTGTGAAATGTGCTCAGAACAGATCCTCGTGTGTGAAATGTGCTCAGAACAGATCCTCGTGTGTGAAATGTGCTCAGAACAGATCCTCGTGTGTGAAATGTGCTCAGAACAGATCCTCTTGTAGGTGGAACAGACTCAGACTCACACTTGTTCTTCTCTTTACAGAAAAGAAGAGCCCAGGAGAGATCCATAAGGTAGAGTTGAACAGAATCTTTATATTTTAAGATAAACCGTTTATAGAGATGGAACAGGAAGAAAACATTCAGGATTCACCTTTTATCCCTGTGACCGAAAACGTTTAAAAATACTAAATCAGTGATGTCAAAGTTAAGTCACAAAATACATTTTCATTACAGAGAGACGCACCTGGAGGGAGATGAAGAGATGAAGCACCTGAAGAAAGATGAAGTGATGATGCACCTGGAGAGGATGAAGATGATGACGCACCAGGAGAGAGATGAAGTGATGAGGCACCTGAAGAGGATGGAGATGATGATGCACCAGGAGGAGATGAGGATGGAGATGATGATGCACCTGAAGAGGATGAAGAGATGATCATGATGCACCTGAAGAAGATGAAGATGATGATGCACCTGAAGAGGATGGAGATGATGATGATGCACCTGAAGAAGATGGAGATGATGATGCACCAGGAGGGAGATGAGGATGCACCTGAAGAGAATGAAGAGATGATGCACCAGAAGAGGATGGAGATGATGATGAACCAGAAGAGGATGGAGATGATAATGCACCAGGATGGAGATGAGGATGGAGATGATGATGCACCTGGAGAAGATGAAGAGATGATGCACCAGAAGAGGATGGAGATGATGATGATGCACCTGAAGAGAGATGAAGAGATGATGCACCAGGAGGGAGATGAGGATGAAGAGATGATGCACTTGCAGAGGATGAAGAGATGATGCAGCTGAAGAGGATGGAGATGCACCTGAAGAGGATGAAGATGATGATGCAGCTGAAGAGGATGAAGAGATGATGCAGCTGAAGAGGATGATGATGCACCTGAAGAGGATGAGGATGAAGAGATGATGCACTTGCAGAGGATGATGATGAATATGGAGATGCACCTGGAGGGAGATGAGGGACTCAGAGAAATGCAGATGGAGCTGAGTGCATCAGTGGCATAACATTAACTTCCGAGTGTCTTTAGACTGATCTGTGCTTTCACTTTGGTCACTTCCTTTTTAGAGCCTCACTTTCCTTGGTTTGTACAGGTTTTATTTCTTTTGTATTTGTTTAATCTTCTTCAGGTGGACAGATGTAAGATGATAAATAAAGGATAAATAAATAAAGATGTGACACTGTAACGATGATATTTCTATTAAAGCTGCTGTTGTGTGGCTTATGTGGTTAGTGCAGATAAACCAGTGAGTTCTGTTCTGCCATGTTGAGCTCATCTGTTCTTTCCTTCCTTTTGCTCGGTGCTTCTTCTCTCTGAGTTACTTTGAATTATATTAAATTTTTTTACCTGTCGTTAACAGAATGTGTTTGTTTCATTTTGATCACTTCCCCTGGACAAAGACCTCTTCAAACGTGGGAAATATTCAGGTAAAATACTTAAGGCATTAGTCCTGACTCTGTTGTTTGTAGGAGTGGCTGTCTGATGTCCTCGGAAACCGCAGGGTCACTCCATTTCACTGTAGGTTTATAAATGTTTTCTGCTTTCTCTGTCCTCGTGACGTCCTAGTTCTTATTATTCTGAACAACTGAACACTCCGGTGAAGTCTTTTCACTTTTAATTTCTTCAAGAGAGCCACAGGAGCAGACAAAAATCTTAAATAACTTGAATTACATAAATGCAGTACATTTTTGACAACAAAAAAATGAAAAAAGTGCAGATTTTCCGTGATTTTTCTGGTCTTAAACAGAACTAGTTCATTTGAAACCGTTTGCAGTGGCCCAAAGTTCTTCCTCACTTATATGAATGTCCTGATTATTTACAGCAGTGTCAGAGGAAGCAGCCGTCACAAGAACAACGAGGCTCAGAGTAAGTGTTAGAATAATTATGTATATTATCCCATATTTGTCTTAATCATGTGTTAGATATTTGTGTATTTGAAATAATCTCTTTTGTGCTTGAAAACTGTGTGCAGCACTTTTCCACTTCCGTGCGAGCTAAAACATGAACTGAACCCAAACATGACCTCAAACCACAGCGTATTCTCCGCACTCAGCCTGCTGTCTGACCTTGATCAAACATATTTGTACAATGCATAATCATATTTTATATCATCATATCATATCTTGGTGTTGCTGCTGTTTTCCCCCTTCCTTTAGAGCAGCGACACCCACTGTAACCAGGGCCATCCTAATGTAAATAAAAGTGAGGAGACGGGGGCGTGTGCAGAGCGGGTTGGAGAGTGTATCTGGGCACGTCTCAATCCGTTCTCCTCGCGAGTAAAACTGAATAATCTCTCTTGTCTTTCTTCTCTGAATGTTTTAGGTGGTGTTTTAACCTAACACCGGTGCATGTTGGACTCCACCAGGGCTGCCTTTTGTCACCAGTTCTGTTCATTGTATTTATGGACAGAATTTCTAGGCACAGCCAGGGGCCGGAGGGGGCCCAGTTTGGGAACCACAGGATCTCATCGCTGCTTTTTGCGGATGATGTTGTCCTGTTGGCTCCATCGAACCAGGACCTGCAGCACTGGGGCGGTTTGCAGCCGAGTGTGAAGCGGCCGGGATGAGAATCAGCTGTTCCAAATCCGAGGCCATGGTTCTCAACCGGAAAAAGGTGGATTGCCCTCTCCGGGTGGGTGGGGAGTCTCTGCCTCAAGTGGAGGAGTTCAAGTATCTCGGGGTCTTGTTCACAGTGAGGGGAGGATGGAGCGTGAGATTGACAGGCGGATCGGTGCGGCGTCGGCAGTGATGCAGTCGCTGTATCGGACCGTTGTGGTGAAGAGGAGCTGAGCCGAAAGGCGAAGCTCTCGATTTACCTCAATCTACGTTCCTCCCCTCACCTATGGTCATGAGCTCTGGGTAATGACCAAAAGGACAAGATCGCGGATACAAGCGGCTGAAATGAGTTTCCTCCCCAGAGTGGCCGGGCGCTCCCTTAGAGATAGGGTGAGGAGCTCGGTCACACTGGAGGAGCTCGGAGTAGAGTCGCTGCTCCTCCACGTCGAGAGGAGCCAGTTGAGGGGAGGGCATCTGGTCCAGATGCCTCCTGGACGCCTCCCTCGGGAGGTGTTCCGGGCATGTCCCACCGGTAGGAGGCCCCGGGGAAGACCCAGGACACGCTGGAGGGACTATGTCTCTGGGCCTGGGAACGCCTCGGGGTCCGTCCGGAGGAGCTGGAGGAAGTGGCTGGGGAGGAGGAAGCTTGGGAGCCCCTGCTTAGACTGCTGCCCCCGCGACCCGGCCCCGGATAAGCGGAAGAAGATGGATGGATGGATACAGTCTGGGATATTATAAAATAGAAAATACCCTGAGAAAACTCTGTTCTTATTTTCACTGAATTCAAAGTCTGACTTGTAGAATCACTGAACCAAAAGAACTAAAACACTTCACATCTGAACTGCAGCTGTAAAGTAGTTCTACTGTGTAATGTCTGTAATGTTTCATTAATATCAGAGTGGTTTTATATTAGACTCATTATCAGAAAAAATTCCATCATTTTCTTTGCGTCTTAAAAAGTATCAAAATCAAATCGATATCGTGGCCCATGTATATACTACAAAACAGGATTTTCTACCACAGTTAAACTGACTTGAATTAAGCAGATTCATCTTATGAGACTAATTTTAAGATTTTTCTTATAAGATGAGATTTTTTTACTTGTTTCAAGATATTCATCCTGATTTATCTTATCTCGATATTACAACTTATTCTAAGCACTTTTTATATGAACTCAGTCCAGGTTAAGCCTCTTTAACTTCCTCCTCAAACCAATAAGGGAAAAAATCTTGCCATAAATACTTAATAAAATAATAAAATAAAAACTCGTGTTTTCTGCTTAGAACAAGATTCGTATTTCGTCTTGTTTTATGAAAACTTGGTAAGTGAAAATTTCTTACTGCACTGGCAGAAAATTTCACTTAAAATAGGGCATTTTTACCTCAAAATTGGTATTTTCTTCTTATTTTTTGATAGGCCTTTCTTGCTGTGTACGTGTTAATCATTGTGTGGTCGCGTCCCTAATGATGTCCCGGACCTGTGCTTGAGGAGGTTTCCTCTAACTGGACCTTGTTAGCTGAATGCTCCTGGTTTTCACCAGTGGAAATATGGTCACCTTCTTTGCGCTCTGCAGTACCTGGAGCGGCCACTAGTCTGTCCGGAGCAGGACACAGGGGACTGTCTTTTCCAGTGTTTCTTATAGATGCAGAAAGTTGCTGTGTTTGTGTTTGTGGACCATGGGCCGCGCTCCTGGGCCTCATGTTATGTTCTAAACTGTTCTGCCTCTTCTCCCCGTGGATCTGGAGTTCTGCAGCGGACGCGTTTATCCCTCTTCTCCAAACATGCCTGGTCCACCGCTTTATCACTACAACTTGGTCCGCTACTTCATCTACGGAGCCTGAAGCGATTTTTATGAAGAAAACCAGGAGAACTTCACCAAACATGCGGCGGTTTGGTTTATTTCTCCACATTGTGCTGTTGTCCCATAAACCGTATTTTTCTCGTGGTTTTTCATCAGGTAAGTCTCCTGTACTCGGTCTGTGCAGAACGGAAACTACTTAAAGACGTGAATCACTGTCCTGCTCTGTCTGTTTCTCGGTAAAGTCCAGATGACACCAGGTCACAGGTGTTTTCAGGTGACTGTGGAGGAACGTTTGGAACTTTGCTCTAGTTTAGCTTTTATGGAGATAAACGGGAATAATGAAAACATTTTTATTACTTTATTTATAAGATAAGAAATGTCACTTCTCTGTCCGCGCGTGAATCATTAATTAGACTAATGATCCCTGCAGCCTCAGGTTTATCACATTACTGTAGTTTACAGTATGATGTTATTTCTCAGCTCAGACTGTTAAAAAAGACACAGGCTGCGTGTTTCAGGTGATAAAAACACTTTCGGTTTCGCGGTGACGTAACACTGGGGATGCGTGATGTGCTGGTGCCTTCTAATGGAGCCAGCGGGTACAAGACATTCAACTCTCGTTTGGTTTAAGAGGTGCTGAAGGGTCAAATGCAGGTTTAACCCAGAGGTGCTGAAGGGTCAAATGCAGGTTTAACCCAGAGGTGCTGAAGGGTCAAATGCAGGTTTAACCCAGAGGCGCTGAAGGGTCAAATGCAGGTTTAACCCAGAGGCGCCGAAGGGTCAAATGCAGGTTTAACCCAGAGGTGCTGAAGGGTCAAATGCAGAGGACATTTGCCTCACTGGGGTTTCTCTTGTCTTCTCCTCAGACGCTGCTGTGTCCTGTGCTCTTCAGCAGAGCTGTGTTCTGCCCTGCAGCTTTGAGCCTGGACCAGACCCTGTGATCCACTGGACCAAAGAACCTGGTGATAAAACTACGGTTCATTTTTACTTTAGAGGCCAGAACAAACCTCATATCCAGCACCAGAACTTTACAGGTCGGACGTCTCTGTTTGAGGAGGGTCTGTCCACAGGAAACGCATCACTGCGGCTCTCAGGGGTCAAAGTTCAGGATGAAGGAAAATACAAGTGTTTCGCCAACGCCCTGAAAACTCACATCACCACAGAGGTTTATGTGGATGTGACGGTTTATGGTAAATCGTGAGTCTTCTTGAATAATCCCACATGTAACAGTGTAAATGTGGTGTAAAGTGAAGCTTCTCTCTGCAGCTGCAGCTCCAGTGTCTCTGCAGCCGCAGGGGCAGCAGCTCCTCTGTAGCTCTGAGGGAGTCGACCCCAAACCCTCAGTGTCCTGGAGCCCTCCCTCCTCTGCAGCTCGCACCACACTGACCCCCTCAGAGGGCGGAGTGTGGTCTGTGCACAGCTCTGTGCCTCTGCCTCACAGCCCTCCACATCAATACAGCTGTAATGTGAGCGACAGCAGGGGCCGCTGGAGGAGCGCCACCTACAGGAGGGACTCACTCATTTATCACACAGGTTTGTGTTTAGGATTCCTCACAAAGAGCTCCGTCTTATTTTCATATTTTTACTTGATCCTTTTGTTTCGTTAGATGGTTCAGACTATGTGGTGCTTCCCTGCACTGAACCCTCTGCTCCAGTGAAGAGTCTCATCTGGAGCTTCAACCAGAATCAGACCATTCTGAGCCGGTCTGGACCAGAGCCGGTCTACACTGAGTCCTGGACACAGTTTGTCGTTAGAGTCACGAAGTCCAACAGTCTGATCCTGAAGAATCTGACCAAAGAGCAGCTGGGCCTGTTCTCCTGTGAGCTCTGCACTGAACAGCAGAACTTTATTATCCAAACTGAAGTCACTGAAGCAGAAGGTGAGTGTGAGCAGTGACTCCTGGATTCATCTGAACACAGGGATTTCACTCACTCATGTTCTTCTCTTTACAGAAACGACGAGACGACAAGAGGCAAATAAAACATTTAAGGTATTTGAGTTGAACAGAATCTTTATATTTTAAGATAAACCTTTTATAGAGAACATGAAGAAAACATTCAGGATTCACCTTTTATCCCTGTGACTCAAAACTTTTAAAAATACTAAATCAGTGATGTCAAAGTTAAGTCACATATTTAAAAATACATTTTCATTTCAGAGAGACGCTGGAGATGCTGGAGGACAGAAGTGTATCGGTGTGTTTCCGATGGCTTCACACAATTCTACAGGTCAATAATATTTACCAAACCAAACCAGCTGTATTTATAGAGCACTTTAAAAACTCTGCAGCCGACCAAAGTGCTGCACAAACATAGAAAATACCAGGACAGTACAACACAATATACAAAATCACCCCAATGCAACTACGAAACAACACAGAAAACAGGAAGATACTCAACAACAAGAAATGTACGTCTCACTTGTTGAAAGCCAGTGACAAAAAGTGCCTTTTTAGGAGTGATTTAAATACAGAAGGAGACGGACAAATGAATATTAAATTATTACATGAAGATATCTGAATATTATTAAAATGCAGATTTGTGAGTCTCGTCGTGGTAGAAACAATCAGCCAAAAAATTCAAGCCAAAGCGCTCAGACCACAGTGAACATGAGTGAATTTACCTGTTGTATATTTGTGCTGGAAGTGTGAGAGGGAGTTTGGAATTACATGAGGATTAGAAAGAAACGAGAGGAGCTCAGGCCACAAAGGAGGCGCGGGAGGAGGCGCGGGAGGAGGCGCGGGAGGAGGCGCAGGAGGAGGCGCGGGAGGAGGCGCGGGAGGAGTTTCTCTTCTGGCTCTTGGTGAGGGTGGACGCTTTTCCTCTCCTGCCCCTGATCTTTCCTGCTTTGCTTCTGTGTCTCGTCTCATGTGTCTCATTCCTCGACTCTCTCCGCTTTACTCTCCAAAACTAAATTAACTCTGGATTCGATAAATTGGTCTTTTAACAAAATTGACGCTTTAACGAGACGAGCAGGGTCGGGCGAACCTGCGTGTTCTTCCGACACAGAGGATCAGGATTACGGGACTTTGCACATTGGAATTTACGCTTGGACCTGATTTTCCGAAAATTCAAATCCTGAGGAGCTTTTCAAAGCCCCGGAAACTGGAGCGAGGGGCGGAGCTTCAAGTGCTCGAACTGTGTGACTCTGGGCCGGGGTCTGATGGACGCTTGGACACGGAGGCTCTAAATCGTGGCCACACCGGCTCGTCAAAGCCTGATCCCGTCAGATCTCAGGAGCTCAGCAGGGCCTGGTCAGGACTTGGATGGAGACACTGGGAATTCCACAGGGGGGCGCCAGTGGTAAAAAACTGTCGTTGTGTCCTTAGGCAAGACACTCACCCACATTGCCTAGTGTGAAAGTGATGTGTGCAGGGCAGGACTCCCTTGAAAAAGAGATTAGTGTCTCAATGGGACTTTCCTGGGTAAATAAAGGTTAAATCGCAGTTTCTGGATAAAATCTGGAGGAAACTTGGAGTTCTGCACAGAAATGACCCCGAGGCCAATGGACAAACAGAGCAGTGTGATGGAAATTCGACGGAGCTGCTCTAAAACAAAACAACCCGATCTTATCTTCCCCTGTAGTAGTTAGTTCTAGTTATTATAGTTAGTAATAGTAGTATAGTTAGTTATAAAGACAGTCGTCACAGTAGTAATCCCACAGTTTCCTGGTTCAGTTAGTGGTAAATAAAGAGAGTTTTGTCACAGTTAGACTCACTTGTTTAGTTCAGCTTTATGTGGGATTGTCACAGATAATAATCTCTAGACTCGTCTGTTTAGCTTTGTGGGGGTGGAGGGGAAATGTGGGATTGTTTCTTTTTTAATCACTGTAAAGCGCTTTGTGTTGCATGTTTGTATGAAACGATTGATTGAGGAGTTACTGACGCGGTAATACTTGAAGACTGTGTCACCGTTACTCCGTTTGAGTAACACTGTCGTCTGTTGCGTTTCTTTAAGTGGCACTGATCGTGTGATTTCTGGAGCAGCGTCAGGACGAGCCTTGTGTGTTTTTACACTTAGACAAACTTTATTCATCCAAAAGGGAAATAACTCGGACACAGAAGCTCACACGTCACAGTGTACAGCTCTGGAAAAGTATAAAAGACCACTGCAAAATGATCAGTTTGTCCGATTTTATGACTTACAGGTTTGTGTTTGAGTAAAATGAACATGTCTGTTTCATTCTACACAAGTTTACTTATACCAACCTCCCAACCCGAGTGTGTCCCAGTTTAGCATTTGGAAAATCTGGTCTCCCTACGTAAAATGGATGTCAGTTTTACAGAACTATTAAAACAGCGGCCAAGGAATAGAAGTTTTAAGGTTGTACTCGGGCTCAGAGCGGGGCCAGGTTAAGGTCTTACAAAGCTGACGTTTAGGCGCTTTCAGGATTTAAACCTTTTAAGAAAGTTTATGTTGTGAAAAGAGAAAAAGAATCCTACAAAACCTGATCTTTGTGGAAGCCGGATGCCCTGTCAGGACACGGGGCAGTTTGTATTGACATACAGCTCTGGAATAAAAGAGGGAACCACTGCAAAACCATCAGTTTGTCTGATTTTACTACTTACAGGTCTGTGTTTGAGCAAAATGTTTCATTCTATAAACTACTGACAACATTTCTCCCAAATTCCAAATAAAAATATTGTCATTTAGAGCATTTATTTGCAGAAAAGACCTCAAATAATGTGAAGGAAACATATACATATTTTCATGTGCTCCATGTCTGAAATAAACTGATTAATTGACTGACAGGACAAGAGAGTTATCAACTGTTTAGCTGAATGGGAAAAACAAAGGAAAAAAACTAGTCCTGGTTCAGTCCTGGTTCAGTCCTGGTTCAGTCCTGGTTCAGTCCTAGTTCAGTCCTGGTTCAGTCCTGGTTCAGTCCTGGTTCAGTCCTGGTTCAGTCCTGGTTCAGTCCTGGTTCAGTCCTAGTTTAGTCCTGGTTCAGTCCTGGTTCAGTCCTGGTTCAGTCCTGGTTCAGTCCTGGTTCAGTCCTGGTTCAGTCCTGGTTCAGTCCTGGTTCAGTCCTGGTTCAGTCCTAGTTCAGTCCTGGTTCAGTCCTGGTTCAGTCCTTGTTCAGTCCTTGTTCAGTTCTTGTTCAGTCCTAGTTCAGTCCTGGTTCAGTCCTGGTTCAGTCCTGGTTCAGTCCTTGTTCAGTCCTAGTTCAGTCCTTGTTCAGTCCTAGTTCAGTCCTGGTTCAGTCCTGGTTCAGTCCTGGTTCAACCATGGTTTAGTCCTGGTTTAGTCCTGGTTCAGTCCTGGTTTAGTCCTGGTTCAGTCCTGGTTCAGTCCTAGTTCAGTCCTGGTTCAGTCCTGGTTCAGTCCTGGTTCAGTCCTGGTTGAGTGCTGGTTTAGTCCTGGTTTAGTCCCGGTTCAGTCCCGGTTCAGTCCCGGTTCAGTCCCGGTTCAGTCCCGTTTCAGTCCTAGTTCAGTCCTGGTTCAGTCCTGGTTTAGTCCTGGTTGAGTGCTGGTTCAGTCCTGGTTCAGTGCTGGTTCAGTCCTGGTTCAGCCCTGGTTCTGTTCTGGTTCTGTCCTGGTTCAGTCCTGGTTCAGTCCTGGTTCAGTCCTGGTTCAGTCCTAGTTTAGTCCTGGTTCAGTCCTAGTTCAGTCCTGGTTTAGTCCTGGTTCAGTCCATGGTTCTGTCCTGGTTCAGTCCTGGTTCAGTCCTGGTTCAGTCCTGGTTCAGTCCTAGTTCAGTCCTGGTTCAGTCCTGGTTCAGTCCTAGTTCAGCCCTGGTTTAGTCTTGGTTCAGTCCTGGTTCAGTCCTGGTTTAGTCCTGGTTCAGTCCTGGTTAAGTCCTCGTTCAGTCCTGGTTCAGTCCTGGTTAAGTCCTGGTTCAGTCCTGGTTCAGTCCTAGTTTAGTCCGGGTTCAGTCCTGGTTCAGTCCTAGTTCAGCCCTGGTTTAGTCCTGTTTCTGTCCTGGTTCAGTCCTGGTTCAGTCCTGGTTTAGTCCTGGTTCAGTCCTGGTTCAGTCCTGGTTCAGTCCTGGTTCAGTCCTGGTTCTGTCCTGGTTCAGTCCTGGTTCAGTCCTGGTTCAGTCCTGGTTCAGTCCTGGTTCAGTCCTGGTTCAGTCCTGGTTCAGTCCTGTTGAGTCCTGGTTCAGTCCTGGTTCAGTCCTGGTTCAGTCCTGGTTCTGTCCTGGTTCAGTCCGGGTTCAGTGCTGGTTAGGTCCTGGTTATGTCCTGGTTCAGTCCTGGTTCTGTCCTGGTTCAGTCCTGGTTCCGTCCTGGTTCAGTCCTGGTTCAGTCCTAGTTAGTCCCGGTTCCGTCCTGGTTCACTCCCTGTTCAGTCCTGGTTCAGTCCTGGTTCAGTCCTGGTTCAGTCCTGGTTCAGTCCTGGTTCAGTCCTGGTTCAGTCCTGGTTCTGTCCTGGTTCTGTCCTGGTTCAGTCCTGGTTCAGTCCTGGTTCAGTCCTGGTTCTGTCCTGGTTCAGTCCTGGTTCAGTCCTGGTTCAGTCCTGGTTCAGTCCTTGTTCATTCCTGGTTTAGTCCTGGTTCAGTCCTGGTTCAGTCCTGGTTTAGTCCTGGTTCAGTCCTGGTTCAGTCCTGGTTCAGTCCTAGTTCAGTCCTGGTTCAGTCCTGGTTCAGTCCTAGTTCAGTCCTGGTTCAGTCCTTGGTCAGGACTGGTTTAGTCCTGGTTTAGTCCTGGTTCAGTCCTGGTTCTGTCCTGGTTCTGTCCTGGTTCAGTCCTGGTTCAGTCCTAGTTCAGTCCTGGTTCAGTCCTGGTTCAGTCCTGGTTCAGTCCTGGTTCAGTCCTTGTTTAATCCTGGTTCAGTCCTGGTTCAGTCCTAGTTCAGTCCTGGTTCAGGCCTGGTTCAATCCTGGTTCAGGCCTGGTTCAGTCCTTGTTTAGTCCTGGTTCAGTACTGGTTCAGTCCTGGTTCAGTCCTAGTCCAGTCCTGGTTCAGTCCTGGTTCAGTCCTGGTTCAGTCCTGGTTCAGTCCTGGTTCAGTCCTGGTTCAGTCCTGGTTCAGTCCTGGTTCAGTCCTAGTATAGTCCTGGTTTAGTCCTGGTTCAGTCCTGGTTCAGTCCTGATTCAGTACTAGTATAATCCTGGTTCAGTCCTGGTTCAGTCCTGATTCAGTACTAGTATAGTCCTGGTTTAGTCCTGGTTCAGTCCTGGTTCAGTCCTGATTCAGTCCTGGTATAGTCCTGGTTCAGTCCTGGTTCAGTCCTGGTTCAGTCCTGGTTAAGTCCTAGTTGAGTCCTGGTTCAGTCCTCGTTCAGTCCTGGTTGAGTCCTGGTTCAGTCCTGGTTTAGTCCTGGTTCAGTCCTGGTTCAGTCCTGGTTCAGTCCTAGTTCAGTCCTGGTTCAGTCCTGGTTCAGTCCTGGTTCAGTCCTGGTTCAGTCCTGGTTCAGCCCTGGTTCAGCCCTGGTTCAGTCCTGGTTCAGTCCTGGTTCAGTCCTGGTTTAGTCCTGGTTCAGTCCTGGTTCAGTCCTGGTTTAGTCCTGGTTCAGTCCTGGTTTAGTCCTGGTTCAGTCCTAGTTCAGTCCTGGTTCAGTCCTAATTCAGTCCTGGTTCAGTCCTGGTTCAGTCCTGGTTCACTCCTGGTTCAGTCCTGGTTCAGTCCTGGTTTAGTCCTGGTTCAGTCCTAATTCAGTCCTGGTTCAGTCCTGGTTCAGTCCTGGTTCACTCCTGGTTCACTCCTGGTTCAGTCCTGGTTCAGTCCTGGTTCAGTCCTGGTTCAGTCCTGGTTCAGTCCTGGTTCAGTCCTGGTTCTGTCCTGGTTCCGTCCTGGTTCAGTCCTGGTTTAGATCTGGTTCAATCCTGGTTCCGTCCTGGTTCAGTCCTGGTTCAGTCCTGGTTCTGGTTTAGATCTGGTTCAATCCTGGTTCCGTCCTGGTTCAGTCCTGGTTCAGTCCTGGTTCAGTCCTGGTTTAGTCCTGGTTCAGTCCTGGTTCAGTCCTGGTTCAGTCCTGGTTCTGTCCTGGTTCAGTCCTGGTTCAGTCCTGGTTCTGTCCTGGTTCTGTCCTGGTTCAGTCCTGGTTCAGTCCTGGTTCTGTCCTGGTTCAGTCCTGGTTCAGTCCTGGTTCTGTCCTGGTTCAGTCCTGGTTTAGTCCTGGTTCAGTCCTGGTTCAGTCCTGGTTCAGTCCTGGTTCAGTCCTGGTTCAGTCCTGGTTCAGTCCTGGTTCTGGTTTAGATCTGGTTCAATCCTGGTTCCGTCCTGGTTCAGTCCTGGTTCAGTCCTGGTTCTGTCCTGGTTCAGTCCTGGTTTAGTCCTGGTTCAGTCCTGGTTCTGTCCTGGTTCAGTCCTGGTTTAGTCCTGGTTCAGTCCTGGTTCAGTCCTGGTTCAGTCCTGGTTCAGTCCTGGTTCAGTCCTGGTTCAGTCCTGGTTCAGTCCTGGTTCAGTCCTGGTTGAGTCCTGGTTGAGTCGTGGTTCAGTCCTAGTTCAGCCCTAGTTCAGTCCTGGTTTAGTCCTGGTTCAGTCCTGGTTTAGTCCTAATTTAGCCCTGGTTCAGTCCTAGTTCAGTTCTGGTTTAGCCCTGGTTCAGTCTCGGTTCAGTCCTAGTTCAATCCTGGATCAGCCCTGGTTTAGTCCTGGTTCAGTCCTAATTTAGTCCTGGTTCAGTCCTAGTTTAGCCCTGGTTTAGCCCTGGTTCAGTCCTAGTTTAGCCCTGGTTCAGTCCTGGTTCAGCCCTGGTTTAGCCCTGGTTCAGTCCTGGTTCAGCCCTGGTTTAGCCCTGGTTCAGTCCTGGTTCAGTCCCGGTTCTGTCCTGGTTCAGTCCTCGTTCAGTCCTGGTTCAGTCCTGGTTCAGTCCTGGTTCAGTCCTGGTTCAGTCCTGGTTCAGTCCTGGTTCAGTCCTAGTTCAGTCCTGGTTCAGTCCTGGTTCAGTCCTGGTTCAGTCCTGGTTCAGTCCTGGTTCAGTCCTGGTTAAGTCCTGGTTCAGCCCTGGTTCAGCCCTGGTTCAGTCCTGGTTCAGTCTGGGTTCAGTCCTGGTTCTGTCCTGGTTCAGTCCTGGTTCAGTCCTGGTTTAGTCCTGGTTGAGTCCTGGTTCAGTCCGGGTTCAGTCCGGGTTCAGTCCTGATTCTGTCCTGATTCTGTCCTGGTTCAGTCCTGGTTCAGTCCTGGTTCAGTTCTGGTTCCGTCCTGGTTTCAGTCCTGGTTCAGTCCTGGTTCAGTCCTGGTTCAGTCCTGGTTTAGTCCTGGTTCAGTCCTGGTTCAGTCCTGGTTCAGTCCTGGTTTAGTCCTGGTTCAGTCCTGGTTCTGTCCTGGTTCAGTCCTGGTTCAGTCCTGGTTCAGTCCTGGTTCAGTCCTGGTTCAGTCCTGGTTCAGTCCTGGTTCAGTCCTAGTTCAGCCCTGGTTTAGTCCTGGTTCAGTCCTGGTTCAGTCCTGGTTCAGTCCTGGTTCAGTCCTGGTTCAGTCCTAGTTTAGTCCTGGTTCAGTCTTGGTTCAGTCCTGGTTCAGTCCTGGTTCAGTCCTAGTTTAGTCCTGGTTCAGTCTTGGTTTAGTCCTGGTTCATTACTGGTCTAGTCCTGGTTCAGTCCTGGTCTAGACCTGGTTCAGTCCTGGTCTAGACCTGGTTTAGTCCTGGTTCAGTCCTGGTTCAGTCCTGGTTCAGTCCTAGTTCAGTTCTGGTTCAGTCCTAGTTCAGTTCTGGTTCAGTCCTGGTTCAGCCCTGGTTCAGTCCTGGTTCAGTCCTGGTTCAGTCCTGGTTCAGTCCTGGTTCAGTCCTGGTTCAGTCCTGGTTCAGTCCTGGTTCAGTCCTGGTTCAGTCCTAGTTTAGTCCTGGTTCAGTCCTGGTTCAGTCCTGGTTCAGTCATAGTTCAGTCCTGGTTTAGTCCTGGTTCAGTCCTGGTTCAGTCCTGGTTCAGTCCTGGTTCAGTCCTGGTTCAGTCCTGGTTCAGTCCTAGTTTAGTCCTGGTTCAGTCCTGGTTCAGTCCTAGTTCAGCCCTGGTTTAGTCCTGGTTCAGTCCTGGTTCAGTCCTGGTTCAGTCCTAGTTTAGTCCTGGTTCAGTCCTGGTTCAGTCCTGGTTCAGTCCTTGTTCAGTCCTGGTTCAGTCCTGGTTCAGTCCTGGTTCAGTCCTGGTTCAGTCCTGGTTCAGCCCTGGTTCAGCCCTGGTTTAGTCCTGGTTCAGTCCTGGTTCAGTCCTGGTTCAGTCCTAGTTTAGTCCTGGTTCAGTCCTGGTTCAGTCCTGGTTCAGTCCTAGTTTAGTCCTGGTTCAGTCCTGGTTCAGCCCTGGTTCAGTCCTAGTTCAGTCCTGGTTTAGTCCTGGTTCAGTCCTGGTTCAGTACTGGTTCAGTACTGGTTCAGTCCTGGTTCAGTCCTGGTTCAGTCCTAGTTCAGTCCTAGTTCAGTCCTGGTTCAGTCCTGGTTCAGTCCTGGTTCAGTCCTGGTTCAGTCCTAGTTTAGTCCTGGTTCAGTCCTGGTTCAGTCCTAGTTCAGCCCTGGTTTAGTCCTGGTTCAGTCCTGGTTCAGTCCTGGTTCAGTCCTAGTTTAGTCCTGGTTAAGTCCTGGTTATGTCCTGGTTCATTCTTGGTTATGTCCTGGTTCTGTTCTGGTTCAGTCCTGGTTCAGTCCTGGTTCAGTCCTGGTTCAGTCCTGGTTCAGTCCTGGTTTAGTCCTGGTTCAGTCCTGGTTCAGTCCTGGTTCAGTCCTGGTTCTGTCCTGGTTCAGTCCTGGTTCAGTCCTGGTTCAGTCCTGGTTCTGTCCTGGTTCCGTCCTGGTTCAGTCCTGGTTCCGTCCTGGTTCAGTCCTGGTTCAGTCCTGGTTCCGTCCTGGTTCAGTCCTGGTTTAGTCCTGGTTCAGTCCTGGTTCAGTCCTGGTTCTGTCCTGGTTCAGTCCTGGTTAAGTCCTGGTTCAGTCCTGGTTCTGTCCTGGTTCAGTCCTGGTTCAGTCCTGGTTCAGTCCTGGTTCAGTCCTGGTTCTGTCCTGGTTCAGTCCTGGTTCAGTCCTGGTTCAGTCCTGGTTCTGTCCTGGTTCAGTCCTGGTTTAGTCCTGGTTCAGTCCTGGTTCAGTCCTGGTTCAGTCCTGGTTCAGTCCTGGTTCAGTCCTGGTTCAGTCCTGGTTCTGTCCTGGTTCAGTCCTAGTTTAGTCCTGGTTCAGTCCTGGTTCAGTCCTAGTTCAGCCCTGGTTTAGTCCTGGTTCAGTCCTGGTTCAGTCCTGGTTTAGTCCTGGTTCAGCCCTGGTTCAGTCCTAGTTCAGTCCTGGTTCAGTCCTGGTTCAGTCCTGGTTCAGTCCTAGTTCAATCCTGGATCAGCCCTGGTTTAGTCCTGGTTTAGTCCTTTTTTAGTCCTGGTTCAGTCCTAGTTTAGTCCTGGTTCAGTCCTGGTTCAGTCCTGGTTCAGTCCTGGTTCAGTCCTGGTTCAGTCCTAGTTTAGTCCTGGTTCAGTCCTGGATCAGTCCTGGTTCTGTTCTGGTTCAGTCCTGGTTGAGTCCTGGTTCAGTCCTGGTTCAGTCCTGGTTCAGTCCTGGTTCAGTCCTGGTTCAGTCCTAGTTCAGTCCTGGTTCAGTCCTGGTTCAGTCCTGGTTCAGTCCTAGTTCAGTCCTGGTTCAGTCCTGGTTCAGTCCTGGTTCAGTCCTGGTTCAGTCCTGGTTCAGTCCTAGTTCAGTCCTGGTTCAGTCCTGGTTCAGTCCTGGTTTAGTCCTGGTTCAGTCCTGGTTCAGTCCTGGTTCAGTCCTTGTTTAGTCCTGGTTCAGTCCTGGTTCAGTCCTGGTTCAGTCCTGGTTCAGTCCCGGTTCAGTCCTGGTTCAGTCCCGGTTCAGTCCCGGTTCAGTCCTAGTTCAGTCCCGGTTCAGTCCTGGTTTAGTCCTGGTTGAGTGCTGGTTCAGTCCTGGTTCAGTGCTGGTTCAGTCCTGGTTCAGTCCTGGTTTAGTCCTGGTTCAGTCCTGGTTCAGTCCTAGTTCAGTCCTGGTTCAGTCCTGGTTCAGTCCTGGTTCAGTCCTGGTTCAGTCCCGGTTCAGTCCTGGTTCAGTCCCGGTTTAGTCCTGGTTCAGTCCTGGTTTAGTCCCAGTTCAGTCCTGGTTCAGTCCTGGTTTAGTCCTGGTTCAGTCCTGGTTCAGTCCTGGTTCAGTCCTGGTTCAGTCCTGGTTCAGTCCTGGTTCTGTTCTGGTTTAATCCTGGTTTAGACCTGGTTCAGTCCTGGTTCAGTCCTGGTTCAGTCCTGGTTTAGTCCTGGTTCAGTCCTGGTTCAGTCCTGGTTCAGTCCTGGTTCTGTCCTGGTTCAGTCCTGGTTTAGTCCTGGTTCAGTCCTGGTTCTGTCCTGGTTAAGTCCTGTATCAGTCCTGGGTGTGTCCTGGTTATGTCCTGGTTCTGTGCTGGTTCTGTCCTGGTTCAGTCCTGTTTCAGTCCTGGTTCAGTCCTGGTTCAGTCCTGTTTCAGTCCTGGTTCAGTCCGGGTTCAGTCCTGGTTCAGTCCTGGTTCTGTTCTGGTTCAGTCCTGGTTCAGTCCTGGTTCTGTCCTGGTTCAGTCCTAGTTTAGTCCTGGTTCAGTCCTGGTTCAATCATAGTTCAGCCCTGGTTTAGTCCTGGTTCAGTTCTGGTTTAGTCCTGGTTCAGTTCTGGTTCAGTCCCGGTTCAGTCCCAGTTCAGTCCCGGTTTAGTCCTGGTTTAGCCCTGGTTCAGTCCTGGTTCAATCCTGGATCAGCCCTGGTTTAGTCCTGGTTCAGTCCTAATTTAGTCCTGGTTTAGTGCTAGTTTAGTCCTGGTTCAGTCCTGGTTCAGTCCTGGTTCAGTCCTGGTTCAGTCCTGGTTCAGTCCTAGTTCAGTCCTGGTTCAGTCCTGGTTCAGTCCTGGTTCAGTCCTGGTTCAGTCCTGTTCAGTCCTGGTTCAGTCCTGGTTCAGTCCTGGTTCAGTCCTGGTTCAGTCCTGTTCAGTCCTGGTTTAGTCCTGGTTCAGTCCTGGTTCAGTCCTGGTTCAGTCCTGGTTCAGTCCTGGTTCAGTCCTGGTTCACTCCTGATTCAGTCCTAGTTCAGTCCTAGTTCAGTCCTAGTTCAGTCCTAGTTTAGTCCTGGTTCAGTTCTGGTTTAGTCCTGGTTTAGTCCTGGTTTAGTCCTGGTTCAGTCCTGGTTCAGTCCTGTTTAAGTCCTGGTTCCGTCCTGGTTCAGTCCTGGTTCTGTGCTGGTTCAGTCCTGGTTCAGTCCTGGTTTAGTCCTGGTTGAGTCCTGGTTCAGTGCTAGTTCAGCCCTGGTTGAGTGCTGGTTCAGTCCTGGTTCAGTCCTGGTTTAGTCCTGGTTCAGTCCTGGTTCAGTCCTAGTTCAGTCCTGGTTCAGTCCCGGTTCAGTCCTGGTTCAGTCCTGGTTCAGCCCTGGTTCAGCCCTGGTTTAGTCCTGGTTCAGTCCTGGTTCAGTCCTGGTTCAGTCCTGGTTTAGTCCTGGTTCAGTCCTGGTTCAGTCCTGGTTCAGTCCTGGTTTAGTCCTGGTTCAGTCCTGGTTCAGTCCTAGTTCAGTCCTGGTTCAGTCCTGGTTCAGTCCTGGTTCAGTCCTGGTTCAGCCCTGGTTCAGCCCTGGTTTAGTCCTGGTTCAGTCCTGGTTCAGTCCTGGTTCAGTCCTGGTTTAGTCCTGGTTCAGTCCTGGTTCAGTCCTGGTTCAGTCCTGGTTCAGTCCTGGTTCAGCCCTGGTTTAGTCCTGGTTCAGTCCTGGTTCAGTCCTGGTTCAGTCCTAGTTTAGTCCTGGTTCAGCCCTGGTTCAGTCCTAGTTCAGTCCTGGTTCAGCCCTGGTTCAGTCCTGGTTTAGTCCTGGTTCAGCCCTGGTTCAGTCCTGGTTTAGTCCTGGTTCAGCCCTGGTTTAGTCCTGGTTCAGTCCTGGTTCAGTCCTGGTTCAGTCCTAGTTGAGTCCTGGTTTAGTCCTGGTTCAGTCCGGGTTTAGTCCTTCTTCAGTCCTAGTTTAGTCCTGGTTCTGTCCTGGTTCAGTCCTGGTTCTGTCCTGGTTCAGTCCTGGTTCAGTCCTGATTCAGTCCTGGTTCAGTCCTGGTTCAGTCCTGATTCAGTCCTGGTTCTGTCCTGGTTCTGTCCTGGTTCAGTCCTGGTTCTGTTCTGGTTCAGTCCTGGTTCAGTCCTGGTTCTGTCCTGGTTCTGTCCTGGTTCAGTCCTGGTTCAGTCCTGGTTCTGTTCTGGTTCAGTCCGGGTTCAGTCCTGGTTCAGTCCTGGTTCAGTCCTGGTTTAGTCCTGGTTTAGACCTGGTTTAGTCCTGGTTTAGACCTGGTTTAGTCCTGGTTCAGTCCTGTTTTAGACCTGTTTTAGTCCTGGTTCAGCCCTGGTTCAGCCCTGGTTCAGTCCTGGTTCAGTCCTGGTTCAGCCCTGGTTCAGTCCTGGTTCAGCCCTGGTTCAGCCCTGGTTTAGTCCTGGTTCAGTCCAAGTGTAGTCCTGGTTCAGTCCAAGTTTAGTCCTGGTTCAGTCCTGGTTCAGTCCTGGTTCAGTCCTGGTTCAGTCCTGGTTCAGTCCAAGTTTAGTCCTGGTTCAGTCCTGGTTCAGTCCTGGTTTAGTCCTGGTTCAGTCCTGGTTCAGTCCTGGTTCAGTCCTGGTTCAGTCCTGGTTTAGTCCTGGTTCAGTTCTGGTTTAGTCCTGGTTTAAACCTGTTTTAGTCCTGGTTCAGTCCTGATTCAGTCCTAGTTCAGTCCTGGTTTAGTCCTGGTTCAATCCTGGTTCACTCCTGATTCAGTTCTAGTTCAGTCCTAGTTCAGTCCTAGTTTAGTCCTGGTTCAGTTCTGGTTTAGTCCTGGTTTAGTCCTGGTTCAGTTCTGGTTCTGTTCTGGTTCAGTCCTGGTTCAGTCCTGGTTCTGTCCTGGTTCAGTCCTGGTTCAGTCCTGGTTCAGTCCTGGTTCAGTCCTAGTTTAGTCCTGGTTCAGTCCTGGTTCAGTCCTAGTTCAGCCCTGGTTTAGTCCTGGTTCAGTCCTGGTTCAGTCCTGGTTTAGTCCTGGTTCAGTCCTGGTTCAGTCCTAGTTCAGTCCTGGTTCAGTCCTGGTTCAGTCCTGGTTTAGTCCTGGTTCAGCACTGGTTCAGCCCTGGTTTAGTCCTGGTTCAGCCCTGGTTTAGTCCTGGTTCAGTCCTGGTTTAGTCCTGGTTCAGTTCTGGTTCAGTTCTGGTTCAGTCCTGGTTTAGTCCTGGTTCAGTTCTGGGTCAGTCCTAGTTCAGTCCTGGTTCAGTCCTGCTTTAGTCCTGGTTCAGTCCTGGGTCAGCCCTGGTTCAGCCCTGGTTTAGTCCTGGTTCAGTCCTGGTTCAGTCCTGGTTCAGTCCTGGTTTAGTCCTGGTTCAGTCCTGGTTTAGTCCTGGTTCAGTCCTGGTTCAGTCCTTGTTCAGTCCTGGTTCAGTCCTGGTTCAGTCCCAGTTCAGTCCTGGTTCAGTCCTGTTTCTGGCCTGGGTCTGTCCTTGGTGAGTCCTGGTTCAGTCCTGGTTCAGCCCTAGGTTAGTCCTGGTTCAGTCCTGGTTCAGTCCTGGTTCAGTCCTGGTTCAGTCCTGGTTCAGCCCTAGGTTAGTCCTGGTTCAGTCCTGGTTCAGTCCTGGTTCAGCCCTAGGTTAGTCCTGGTTCAGTTCTGGTTCAGTCCTAGGTTAGTCCTGGTTCAGTCCTGGTTCAGTCCTGGTTTAGTCCTGATTTAGCCCTGGTTTAGTCCTGGGTTTAGTCCTGGTTTAGTCCTGGTTCAGTCCTGGTTCAGCCCTGGTTCAGTCCTGGTTCAGGCCTAGTTTAGTCCTGGTTTAGTCCTGGATCAGTCCTGGTTAAGTCCTGGTTCAGTCCTAGTTTAGTCCTGGTTAAGTCCTGGTTCAGTTCTGGTTCAGTCCTGGTTCAGTCCTGGTTTAGTCCTGGTTCAGTCCTGGTTCAGTCCTGGTTTAGTCCTGGTTCAGTCCTGGTTCAGTCCTGGTTCAGTCCTAGTTCAGTCCTGGTTCAGTCCTGGTTCAGTCCTAGTTCAGTCCTGGTTCAGTCCTGGTTCAGTCCTGGTTCAGTCCTGGTTCAGTCCTGGTTCAGTCCTGGTTTAGTCCTGGTTCAGTCCTAGTTTAGTCCTGGTTTAATCCTGGTTCAGTCCTGGTTCAGTCCTAGTTTAGTCCTGGTTTAATCCTGGTTCAGTCCTGGTTTAGTCCTGGTTCAGTCCTAGTTTAGTCCTGGTTTAATCCTGGTTCAGTCCTGGTTTAGTCCTGGTTCAATCCTAGTTTAGTCCTGGTTTAGTCCTGTTTTTTTCTGGTTCAGTCCTGGTTCTGTCCTGGTTCTGTCCTGGTTCAGTCCTGGTTTAGTCCTGGTTCAGTCCTGGTTCAGTCCTGGTTCTGTCCTGGTTCAGTCCTGGTTCAGTCCTGGTTCAGTCCTGGTTCTGTTCTGGTTCAGTCCTGGTTCAGTCCTGGTTCTGTCCTGGTTCAGTCCTAGTTTAGTCCTGGTTCAGTCCTGGTTCAGTCCTAGTTCAGCCCTGGTTTAGTCCTGGTTCTGTCCTGGTTCAGTCCTGGTTTAGTCCTGGTTCAGTCCTGGTTCAGTCCTAGATCAGTCCTGGTTCAGTCCTGGTTCAGTCCTGGTTCCGTCCTGGTTCAGCCCTGGTTCAGCCCTGGTTTAGTCCTGGTTCAGTCCTGGTTTAGTCCTGGTTCAGTCCAAGTTTAGTCCTGGTTCAGTCCTGGTTCAGTCCTGGTTCAGTCCTGGTTCAGTCCTGGTTCAGTCCAAGTTTAGTCCTGGTTCAGTCCTGGTTCAGTCCTGGTTCAGTCCTGGTTCAGTCCTGGTTCAGTCCTGGTTCTGTCCTGGTTCAGTCCTGGTTCAGTCCTGGTTCAGTCCTGGTTCAGTCCTGGTTTAGTCCTGGTTCAGTCCTGGTTCAGTCCTGGTTCAGTCCTAGTTCAGTCCTGGTTTAGTCCTGGTTTAGTCCTGGTTCAGTCCTGGTTCACTCCTGGTTCAGTCCTAGTTCAGTCCTAGTTTAGTCCTGGTTCAGTTCTGGTTTAGTCCTGGTTTAGTCCTGGTTTAGTCCTGGTTCTGTTCTGGTTCAGTCCTTGTTCAGTCCTGGTTCTGTCCTGGTTCAGTCCTGGTTCAGTCCTGGTTCAGTCCTGGTTCAGTCCTAGTTTAGTCCTGGTTCAGTCCTGGTTTAGTCCTGGTTCAGTCCTGGTTTAGTCCTGGTTCAGTCCTGGTTCAGTCCTGGTTTAGTCCTGGTTCAGTCCTGGTTTAGTCCTGGTTCAGTCCTGGTTCAGTCCTTTTTCAGTCCTGGTTCAGTCCTGGTTCAGTCCTGGTTCTGACCTGGTTTAGTCCTGGTTTAGTCGTGGTTCAGTCCTGGTTCAGTCCTAGTCTAGTCCTGGTTCAGTCCTGGTTCAGTTCTGGTTCAGTCCTTGTTTAGTCCTGGTTTAGTCCTGGTTCAGTCCTGGTTCAGTCCTGGTTCAGTCAAAGTTTAGACCTGGTTCAGTCCTGGTTCAGCCCTGGTTCAGCCCTGGTTTAGTCCTGGTTCAGCCCTGGTTCAGCCCTGGTTTAGTCCTGGTTTGGTCCTGCTTCAGTCCTGGTTTAGTCCTGGTTTAGTCCTGGTTCAGTCCTGGTTTGGTCCTGGTTCAGCCCTGGTTCAGTCCTGGTTCAGTCCTGGTTCAGCCCTGGTTCAGCCCTGGTTTAGCCCTGGTTCAGTCCTGGTTCAGTCCTGGTTCAGTCCTAGGTTAGTCCTGGTTCAGTCCTGGTTCAGTCCTGGTTAAGTCCTGGTTCAGTCCTGGTTCAGCCCTCGGTTAGTCCTGGTTCAGTCCTGGTTCAGTCCTGGTTCAGTCCTAGTTTAGTCCTGGTTCAGTCCTGGTTCAGTCCTTGTTTAGTCCTGGTTTAGTCCTGGTTTAGTCCTGGTTCAGTCCTGGTTCAGTCCTGGTTTAGTTCTGGTTCAGTCCTGGTTTAGTCCTGGTTCAGTCCTGGTTTAGTTCTGGTTCAGTCCTAGTTTAGTCCTGGTTTAGTCCTGGTGCAGTCCTGGTTTAGTCCTGGTTCAGTCCTAGTTTAGTCCTGGTTTAGTCCTGGTTTAGTTCTGGTTCAGTCCTAGTTTAGTCCTGGTTTAGTCCTGGTTCAGTCCTGGTTTAGTCCTGGTTTAGTCCTGGTTCAGTCCTGGTTCAGTCCTGGTTCAGTCCTAGTTCAGTCCTGGTTCAGTCCTGGTTCAGTCCTAGTTCAGTCCTGGTTCAGTCCTGGTTCAGTCCTGGTTCAGTCCTGGTTCAGTCCTGGTTCAGTCCTGGTTTAGTCCTGGTTCAGCCCTGGTTTAGTCCTGGTTCAGTCCTGGTTCAGTTCTGGTTCAGTCCTAGTTAAGTCCTGGTTTAGTCATGGTTCAGTCATGGTTCAGTCCTGTTTCAGTCCTGGTTCAGTCCTGGTTTAGTCCTGGTTCAGTCCTGGTTCAGTCCTGGTTCAGTCCTGGTTCAGTTCTGGTTTAGTCCTGGTTCAGTCCTGGTTTAGACCTGGTTCAGTTCTGGTTCAGTTCTGGTTCAGTCCTGGTTTCGTCCTGGTTCAGTCCTGGTTCAGTCCTGGTTCAGTCCTGGTTCAGTCCTGGTTCAGTCCTGGTTCAGTCCTGGTTGTTGTGCTGGTTTAACTTTTCTATCTTTTTGTACATATTTATAGTTTTCTCTTTTGAAATAAATGCACTTGTTAAATAATTGGACTCCGCTCTGCTCTGTTACAGGGAAATTACAGTCTGTCAAGTGCTTTTCTCCATGGAGATGTTATTGCTTTGTCTGGAATGTCCCACAGTATGGCATTAAAACTTTCAACCTTTCTATCTTCCTGGAGACCAAACCAGACAAAGCTACAGGTCAGATCTGCGGAGAGGCGACATCACTCACAGTCAGAATCTGTTTAATGTTTTTTTCTAGGTATTTTGGAGCTAAAAAACCACCTGTGACTGAATAAATGTAAAGTAGGGCTGTTTAATGTCACACTGCAGAACATTCCAGGCAGAGCAGCGACGTCTCCATAGAAACAAGCAGGTGACGGACCCCCAACCAAAAAGTTACACAGTGCATCTTTAACTGAAAAGGTTCTTCTGGAAGAACAAATCCTACGAACAGTGAAGAACAAAAATTCTACTGTTTTAGAATGTTATTAGTCTGATAATGAAACCAAAAATTCTTCTTTACGTCATTATTTTCAATCCATTCACATCCATTCACCATTTATCACAATGTTCGACTCTGCAGGTTTGGGGAATTACATGGGTCGCAGGTCGTCATTGTAAATTAGAAGCTGTTCTCAACGGACTTGCCTGGTAAAATATCGAAAAGAGAAAAAAAACCTTCAGATGAATGGTTTTCTGTGGCAAAAAGTGTGTGTAAATGGACTGATGCATTAAAGCAGGGGTGTCCAAACTTTTTTCATCAAGGGCCACATATTAAAACACAGACCGGCGTGAGGGCCGATCGAGGGTCATTGACTGGTGGTTAAAACAGTGAGTAATTCAAATCTGTGCATTTATAACAGGTTTGAATGACCCTCCAGACCTTTGTTCATTCTTAGACCCTCAAAAGGACACACTACATTTACTTGATCAAGGTAGATTTGAAAAACATGCAGTAAAAAGTGCTACTTGCTGTAATATGGGCCAATTCACCTGGAAGCCTGAGGGCCAAAACAGTTGGTCTGAGGGCCACATTTGGCCCCCGGGCCATAGTTTGGACATGCCTGCATTAAAGGATGATAATTGTGGACTTTGTTGGTTGTAGATTTGATGATGGGGCAGATTTATGAAACTGGTGGAGAATACGCCAGATATTTCCCACAGAACTATAATAAAATCTCTCATATAGAGAATTCTCATTATACATCCATGACATTTACACACACATTTTGACCATAGACCGTATATATGATTTTGACGCAGAAAACTTTTAACCGGAAGTTCCACAAACCTACAGCGGGGCACTTCCGGTCGTTGTGAAAAAGGTTGACATTTACAAAGACATAATAACACAGTTAGACAACCTCCCCCTCCACAATATCAATCACTGATGCGTCCCAAAACTAAATAAGAGATACTTATGTGTCTATCATTCAGTTTCCTTCATTAGGTTTAATTAGGTTTTATTTTATTTTATCTTTCTACGTTTTTTTCATCTGTTAGGAACGTGAATGTTAACTGTGTTTATATTGTATTAAATTAATAATAATAAATAATAAATAATAATTATTATTATTATTATTATTATTATTATTATTATTATTATTATTATTATTATTATTATTATTATTAATGATGATAATAAATAATAAATAATAAATAATAAATAATAAATAAACCCGCAGTGAGCGCTCCAGGCCACACGGGGTCGCAGTCGTGAACACAGTGAGAAGAGGCCAAATGTCCCGCACTAAACTGGTAACACTTTCTGCCTTTTTGCACCATTTTCTCATCATTTATCATAAACAAACAGCGCACAAATGTTCTTTTCAAAGCGGGTGTTTATACAGAACCACGCAGTCTGAGCTCCTCTCACCACAGTTTGATGAAATGTTGATAAATCCACAGAAGCTAACGTTAGCCTTATGTTAGCTGCGGCATTAGCACCGTTGGGCTCCTCTTTAACGACATTTCTAATAAATACTATCACATTTAACACATTATTACACTTTAACCCGAGCTTATATATAACAAGTGAAGGGAATAAGAATATTTTGATAATGTATTTACAAAATACTGAATACCTGCGTTCAAATAGATTTAGTTATTATATACATTGAGTTATTTTAAATTATAAAGTAAAAAGGCAACGTAGGATTAAAACTGGCTTTATGCAGCAGTGTTTTTTTCCCCTCTCTAATATAGACCCTTTCAGATCTTATGTCATCAGAATGTTCAAAATCCTGGAATGGGGCAAAATGAAGAGAACAGAATATATTTTAGGGAGACCAAAGTTTCAGAATCAAACACTGGGACAGCCCCGGTTTGTGGTGTTTGATCATAATAAAACTGTGAAACGTAATTAAGGGAAATTGTTCTGCAGAGACCATTCATGACTAACATGTGAGTCAGTTTAGTCACATTTTCTTTGTGTTTTGGTCGTTTTTAAGCAGCTTTTCTGTAGTTTACCTCAACAAATGACTATTATTGCTATATTGTAATGTAAATTGTAAATATTTTGTGTGTTCACCTGCTCAGGGACTGCAGACGGGGAAAGTAGCAGTAGCTAAATCTGGTGCAGTTCATCTCTTCTTTTATAAAGATTGAATTGAATTTTGTACGTGGTCCCTGACAAATAAAGACTAAACTAAACTGTTGGCAGGGATCAGATTGGTCAAAAATAGGGACACCTGGGACATTTCTTGTATAAAACTGGGA
Organism: Odontamblyopus rebecca; assembly: GCA_030686955.1. Lineage (NCBI taxonomy): Eukaryota > Metazoa > Chordata > Actinopteri > Gobiiformes > Gobiidae > Odontamblyopus > Odontamblyopus rebecca. The sequence goes on from CM060674.1 coordinate 31,749,749, forward strand.
CAAATCAGTGGTTTTTGATAAATCTGCTGGGACAGGGGACACAGAGATCAAAACTGGGACTATCCCGGGTAAACAGGGAGTTTTCTTGAAATACAGTGAGGCATTTTATTAAAAACAGTCCAATACAATAATAATTAATATTCCTGAAGTGTATTTTCTGTCAATCTGTATTCTGCCCTCTGATTGTGGCTGTGGTTCCGCCGGTCTGCTGCAGGTGGCGCTGTCCGCCGGAGCTTCGGGGCTCCTGGGGCTGAGGATCGGCCCGGTGCTGGCGGCCTCTGACGGGAAGAAGAAGCCCTCTCCCCCGGTCATGAGTCTGGAGGAGGCAGGTCCCCACAGGGTCCCAGTAAACAGCAGAGCGTTATAGCAGCGCACTACTTTTTTACTCAGTTTTTAACATTAAATCTTGGTATTTTCTTTTATATTCCCATGTGACCTTATGTCTGTGTAATCCCTCAGTGGTCCAGGTAGGTTCCATAGTGGTCCAGGTCTAAACCGACTCTAAATCAGGTCTAAACCAGGTCCATGGGTGTACTTTAGTCTCTGTACTCTTACACTTGTTCTGATCTGGCTCCAGATCGTTCTAAACACATTCAGGAACGGTTCTGCTCTGTCCTGTCAATGGGACTTTTTTGGGATCGAAACCTGCGAAAATCTAGTTCTCGATCTAGTTTCGATACTAGTTAGTTAGTCGATACTCGTTAATATCAATTATGGGGGGTAACGATATCCAAGTCTGACGATAAAATATCGTCACGTCTGAACCTCACGGTATGACATTTATTGCAATACCGTGGGAAATCTTATGATATTACGATATTCTACAGAATAACAAGACTGACTCTAAAATGCTTTGCCCAGTCATTTGGTGCAACATTTATTGTCATTAGGGATGGAACGAAATCCAAATCTCTCTGTTCGATATTTTCACCATAAACGTCTCTCTGTACCAGATTTATTACAATATAAAACTGAATCTGCTCCTTTTTCCTCTAAAAATGCTTCACAGACTTAACCCAAAGAATGAAGATGTAAAAGTGCTTAGAACAGTTATTTCTTCCTGTCGTCTGCACTGAAACGGAGCAAAGGATCATGGTCTATGTAGTTCCCTCTGTTTTTTTAGCTATTTCTGCATCAGAACTGTTCATTTAAGCAAAGACACTTGGGATTCGATATATTGTGATGCTCCACGATATTATTGTGAGACTTTTGACGACACGATATCACCAGATTTCGGTTTTTGTTACACCCCTAATCGATTAGGATCTGATTTGCGCTTCTCCTCACAGCCCTCCTCCAGTCTAGCTCATTGTGTAGCTGATTTATCCTCGGGTTTGGTCCTTTTGCAGCTGCCGTCTCTGTACAGTCGCCCTGAGGAGCTCCACAGCGCAGAGCCCAAGTCCAGCGCCGTCGAGGGGAAAGTGTCTCTGCTCAGAAACTGGATGCAGCCGTACACCGAGCAGTGCCAAGTGAGAAACCAGCACTAAACACTCACTTGTATCGTCACTTTCAGAGCTGTTAAAACTAGGATACAGTTGTTACTCTCTGAAGTTGTATTTGGAGCGATTAGTTTGAGTGACACTTCTCCAGTCTGACGTTCTAAAACACAAAAGTCAGCGCACTTATTTCTTTTATGAATGCATTTTAGATCAATATTGTGATTTAAAATGTGTCCAGGGTGGTCGTAGGTTATAACTATTCTGCCCAACAAAGGGAAAAACCCAGTAAAGAATTTGCGTTAAGACCAAAACCATTTTCACAACACCCGTTTTATTTGGTGACAAAGTTCTGCGGCTCAGCTCTGTTTTGTTTTTGAGACGTGAAATCACAGTTATCGCTGCATGTTTTTTTTTATGTTTCTCTTTCTGTGACAAGATACAGGCTTGAAACTTTCTGTCTGTCTTATTCAACACAAACTAGAATACGTAATGTTTTTGGCGGTAAAAGAGCTCCTCAAATGTGATGTCTCAGAACCCCTCATGTTCCGTCCTTTAACCGAGTGTTGATGTAAACATGATGTCTCTGTACACAAACACACATCATTAGTTGAACTCTGACACACACGAGCGACCAAACTGTTTTATCCGAGAGTAGTTTTCAAACACACAGTTTTTATACTTGATTTGAGCTGTAATTATCAACACTTTTAAATCAAGGCAGTTTTATATTACACAAATTTGACTCTTGTGAGCTTTAAAGGGACAGTTTTGGACATAGTTCCTCATTTCCTGGTGAGTGTTGGAGACGTGCGGAGACACTAAATCTTCCTCCAGTCCTTGTCTTTGCAGAGGTGCTGGTGCTGGGCTAGTGCAGGTCACTGCTCATAGTCCTGCCACTAAACACAGTCTGACCCACTCCACAGACCCGAGGAAACTATTAGACTCCAGACTGTCCCTGTGAACGTCTGTGTCACAGAATCATTTTAGAGTCAAACCGACCGCTGCATCTGAAGGATTTTTGTCTGAGCAGCAGCAGTGAGTTCTAAAGTCGTTTTCTAACGTTGGTCTAATGGAGCCGAGCCTAAGCGAGTGGATCACTTTAAGAAAAGTAACATGACCGACACGGTGACTGTCGTATTGTACCACGTCCTATCACATGTCATTGAGGCGCCAGTTTTACATCAGGAAATCCAGCACAGATTGACCCGCTTGCTGCTACGACGCAGTTCGTGACTATGGAGCCTCCAAGAAAGAGGAAGTATTCTTCCGTGTGGGATCATTTTGACCTCATAACACCTGATAAGGTCATTTGTAATGTGAAAGCCCAAAAGACTCGATTGTCGATGGCGGCGAGAGGCTCGAGCGCCAGAAGCAACAAGTGAGAATCGACTACTGACAGAGAAGAAGAAGAGAAACTGAAAGTCGTTGAAAGAAAATGGTTCGGGAATGTGTTTTTTAGCGTTTTCCAAATAATATAATTCACTGGTAAATAAACGGGATCAGAAACGACATCGGGGATCGAGTCTTTTGGGCTTTGGCCTGTGGGAAATCAGCAGAGGGAAGTGTGAGGTGCTTCTAAAGTTGTTTTCTAACGTTTCCAGACACTAATGAGTGAACCAGGCAGAGCGTTTGGTTTGTTAGACTCGTGGCTGTTGTCAGATGGGTTAAAGTGGAGTTAAGCTTCTTCAGTCTGAAGCAAATTGTCGTTTTACGTGGAAGTTCAGAACTTGCCCCCATCACTGCACTAGTTTGTTGCCTTGACAGACTCACTGCCACAGTGAGATCTCCACCGAGGAAACACTGATCTGTGCCGTTTTTTGGCTCCTGACAGAATTCACCTCCTCTAGAAACGGACTTTAGCTTCAGAGGGGCCGGAGTTCAAGTCTGTTTATCTCAAATTTAGTGCCCATAAACTTATTTCCAGCCCGTGAACACTCACAGAGATGCTTCATTCTCGTCTAGAAGTTGTTTATTTGAAGAGAACTCGTCCAGTAAAATGATCTCGCTGCAGGAACAGATCATTTCACTACTTTTAAGTCATTTTCTGATCCATTTAAGTGTTTCCATCTTACATTTTGGAGCCGTTTCCCTTTGGACCAATAACGTCTGTGTTCTCTTCCAGAAAACGGGCCAGGCGGCGTTTGGCAAAGTGGAGGTATGATATGGTATTTATTTATACAGGGACAGTGCACAGCAAACACTGACTAAGAGGAAAGCTGCTTGTACCAGGTTATAGCAGAAACGCTCATTTCCACCTGTCGTCCCTCGGAAGGTTGATGTAAAAATGTACAGACAGTAGAATTAAGTGGATCAATGACCACGTCTTAATATACCAACATTTAATTTACAGAACGAGTGATCCGCTTCTGAATCAAACATTAATAAAACCATTTTGAGCCACACACCAAAACACTCTCTCCACTTTCAAATATTCATCACTCATTACACATGGGGACAGATTTGTTTCTCCAAAAGCCGTTTTCTGGACAGACGTGCAAATTATTCTTATTTTCTTTAACCTTTATGTCACCAGGAAAACGAACATGTTCTTATTTACAGTAACGAGCTGGTGGGAGGAGAGACATAAGGGCAGATGGAGCAGCTCTGTGTTACAGTCTACAGTCTGTACAACAGTGCAGCTCCAAACAAGAGGAATAATAAAGTCCTAAAAACAACAGTGGGACATTCATACAGACACTTTTATCTGAAACATGGGCACATTTCAGACACTTTCATTCACAAGATTTTAAAAGTTGAGATTTGAACAAAGGTGCTTAGTTTTAGTGCTTTTTGCAGGTCGTTCCAGTCTTTGCTGCAGCTGCTGAAAGGACAGTTCCCCATATTTGGATTTGATTTTGGGAACATCGAGCAGAATAATGTTTTTATATTAGTACATGTGATCATTTCTGTTGGTCATGATTCCATTGACTTGTTGCATTGGAAGAAAAGGCTGATTTGGCAAAAGAGGTTTTACATTTTGGAATAACGCACTCTCCTCTTGAGGCGGATCGAGTGGTTCTCACATTTTCTGAGAGGAGGAATAAGTTTAAAAACTAAACGCACGTTATTATAGAATATCTGATTTGAGTTAAATGTATATTTGGTTAAGATGGCGCAAATGGTGGTGCCGTCTACTTTTCCATCAGGAATGTTGCGGGCACATTTCTACACTGACTCGAGAGGCCTCGGAGCTGTTTCAGGGGAACTCTGTGTGTTTGTGGTTTAAACGGAGCCGTGAAAGTGACTTCCGGGTGTTTTATTTCCACAGAGCGTCTATAAAAGGGCCGAGCCGAAGATAAACGCCACCGTCACGACCGTCACAGGTAAAAACACACCTGCGAAAGCCGCGCCCACCCGGAAAACTCACACTCACAGGGCAGAACACTCGCTCGTCTCCATGGAGATGTTGTTTCTCTGCCCGGAATGTTCCGCAGTGCTGCATTAAACGTCTCTCATGTTGCGTTGACTCAATAACGGTCGTTTTCGTCGTTTGAAAAACGCCTGGAGCCGACTCGCCTCTCCACAGGTCTGACCTGTAACTCGTCTTTGTGGTGAGTTTAATGCCACACTGCGGAACATTCCAAAGCACTGAACCCGGACTAAACCTGGACTAAACCAGGACTAAACCGGGACTAAACCGGGACTAAACCTGGACTAAACCGGGACTAAACCAGGACTGAACCAGGACTAAACCAGGACTAAACCGGGACTAAACCTGGACTAAACCAGGACTAAAACAGGACTAAACCAGGACTAAAATAGGACTGAACCAGGACTGAACCAGGACTAAACCAGGACTGAACCAGGACTAAAATAGGACTGAACCAGGACTGAACCAGGACTAAAATAGGACTGAACCAGGACTGAACCAGGACTGAACCAGGACTAAAATAGGACTGAACCAGGACTGAACCAGGACTGAACCAGGACTAAACCAGGACTAAACCAGGACTAAACCAGGACTGAACCAGGACTGAACCAGGACTGAACCAGGACTGAACCAGGACTAAATCAGGACTAAACCTTGACCCTGGACCCTGCTCTTGTGCTCAGATGTGTACAGGTTCCTGAGTGATCCGCCCTCAAACTTCTACCCCAGTGTGGCTGCGATCGGCTTCTCCGGGTTCTTAGGACTTTACCTCGCCAAAGGTACGAGACCAAAAACCCGAGACAGAGAAATCTGAACGTAAAACTCGAGAAGAACCGTACGTGAAAGTGTGTAACTCTGAAAATGGTCTGCAGGTTCCAGGCTGCGGCGCGCGGCGTTTCCCATCGTCCTCGTGGCTCTGAGCTCCTCCATGTTTTACCCACAACAGGCGTCTGCTCTGCTCCAGGTGCCAGACACACTCAGGGCCGGGGTTAGGCCGGGGTTAGACCGGGGTTAGACCGGGGTTAGACCGGGGTGAGACCGGGGTTAGACCGGGGTTAGACCGGGGTTAGGCCGGGGTTAGGCCGGGGTGAGACCGGGGTTAGGCCGGGGTGAGACCGGGGTGAGACCAGGGGTTAGACCGGGGTGAGACCGGGGTGAGACCGGGGTGAGACCGGGGTGAGACCGGGGTTAGACCGGGGTGAGACCGGGGTTAGACCGGGGTGAGACCGGGGTGAGGCCGGGGTGAGACCGGGGTGAGACCGGGGTTAGACCAGGGGTTAGACCGGGGTTAGACCGGGGTTAGGCCGGGGTGAGGTCGGGGTGAGACGGGGGTGAGACGGGGGTGAGACCAGGGGTTAGACCGGGGTGAGACCGGGGGTTAGACCAGGGTGAGGCCGGGGTGAGACCGGGGTTAGACCGGGGGTTAGACCAGGGTGAGGCCGGGGTGAGGCCGGGGTGAGACCAGGGGTTAGACCAGGGTGAGACCGGGGTTAGGCCGGGGTGAGACCGGGGTGAGACCGGGGTGAGACCGGGGTGAGACCGGGGTGAGACCAGGGGTTAGACCGGGGTTAGACCGGGGTTAGGCCGGGGTTAGGCCGGGGTTAGGCCGGGGTTAGGCCGGGGGTGAGACCAGGGGTTAGACCAGGGTGAGACCGGGGTGAGACCGGGGTGAGACCGGGGTGAGACCGGGGTGAGACCGGGGTTAGACCGGGGTGGGACCGGGGTGAGACCGGGGTTAGACCGGGGTGAGACCGGGGTGAGACCGGGGTTAGACTGGGGTTTAGACCGGGGTGAGACCGGGGTCAGACCGGGGTCAGACCGGGGTCAGACCGGGGTGAGACCGGGGTCAGACCGGGGTCAGACCGGGGTCAGACCGGGGTCAGACCGGGGTCAGACCGGGGTGAGACCGGGGTCAGACCGGGGTGAGACCAGGGGTTAGACCGGGGTTAGACCGGGGTGAGACCGGGGTGAGACCGGGGTGAGACCAGGGGTTAGACCGGGGTTAGACCGGGGTGAGACCGGGGTTAGACAGGGGTGAGACCGGGGTTAGGCCGGGGTGAGGCCGGGGTGAGACCGGGGTGAGACCGGGGTTAGGCCGGGGTGAGACCGGGGTGAGACCGGGGTTAGACCGGGGTTAGACCGGGTTTAGTCCTGGTTTAATCCAGTTGGAGCAGATTCTTTTGGGTTGAGTCATGATTCCTCAGTGTTTTTCATTTGTGGAATTTTGATCCGAGTAACAATGACTGATGAACCAGGTCTGCACCAGGTCTGAACCAGGTCTGAACCAGGTCTGAACCAGGACTAGACCAGGTCCTGTTTTAGTCCTGGTTTTAGGACTATGATGTAGTCCAGACCTGAGACTAAACCAGGATTTAACCAGGAACAAACAAAACTTAACTTGAATTTAAACATGTCTGAACCAGGACTAAACCCGGACTAAACCCGGACTAAACCCGGACTGAACCCGGACTGAACCAAGACTGAACCCGGACTGAACCCGGACTGAACCCGGACTGAACCCGGACTGAACCCGGACTGAACCAGGACTGAACCCGGACTGAACCCGGACTGAACCCGGACTGAACCCTGGACCTGAAATTCTTAGTCCCGGATCTTTGTGTCGTCTGATTCCGGACACATTCCAAACCTCTGACCGAACTCTGAGAAAAGAGGAAACGGAGGAACAGGAAAAGACTCAGTTTCCCGACTTCAGATCTGAGTCCAGCCGCCACTGTGCCCCTGAGCACGACACTTCAGCCGTCTGTGTCAGGGGCTAAACTGGGACTAAACCAGGACTGAACCGGGACTGAACCAGGACTGAACCAGGACTAAACCAGGACTAAACCAGGACTAAACCAGGACTAAACCAGGACTGAACCAGGACTGAACCAGGACTAAAACCAGGACTAAGCCAGGACTAAGCCAGGACTTAAACCAGGACTTAAACCAGGACTGAACCAGGACTGAACCAGGACTAAAACCAGGACTAAGCCAGGACTAAGCCAGGACTAAGCCAGGACTTAAACCAGGACTTAAACCAGGACTTAAACCAGGACTGAACCAGGGCTGAACCAGGACTAAACCAGGGCTAAACCAGGACTAAACCAGGACTAAAACAAAGACTAAACCAGGCCTAAAACCAGGACTAAACCAGGCCTAAAACCAGGACTAAACCAGGCCTAAAACCAGGACTAAACCAGGTCTAAAACCAGATCTAAACCAGGTTTAAAACCAGATCTAAACCAGGACTAAAACCAAGACTAAACCAGGACTAAACCAGGACTAAATCAGGTCTAAAACCAGGACTAAATCAGGTCTAAAACCAGGATGACTAAAACCAGGACTAAAACCAGGACTAAAACCAGGACTAAAACAGGACTAAACCAGGACTAAACCAGGACTAAACCAGGACTAAACCAGGACTAAAACCAAGACTAAACCAGGACTAAACCAGGACTAAAACCAAGACTAAACCAGGACTAAAACCAAGACTAAACCAAGACTAAACCAGGACTAAATCAGGTCTAAAACCAGGACGACTAAAACCAGGACTAAACCAGGACTAAACCAGGACTAAACCCAAGACTAAACCAGGACTAAAACCAGGACTAAAACCAGGACTAAACCAGGACTAAACCAGGACTAAAACCAAGACTAAACCAGGACTAAATCAGGTCTAAAACCAGGACGACTAAAACCAGGACTAAACCAGGACTAAAACCAAGACTAAACCAGGACTAAACCAGGACTAAACCAGGACTAAAACCAGGACTAAAACCAGGACTAAAACCAGGACTAAAACCAGGACTAAACCAAGACTAAACCAAGACTAAACCAAGACTAAACCAAGACTAAACCAGGACTAAACCAGGACTAAACCAGGACTAAACCAGGACTAAACCAGGACTAAACCAGGACTAAACCCAAGACTAAACCAGAACTAAACCAGGACTAAACCAGGACTAAACGGCCTGTGTTGTATTTGGGTGTTTTTCAGTGGTCTGTGGAGCAGGTCTGTGGTGTTTATGAACGGAGCCGAACCGCCGCAGAAAACCTGTGGAAAGAACCTCGCTCCAACAAGAAGGTCTGGACCGAGTCTAAGGACCGGGACTTTAAGGACCGGGACTTTAAGGACCGGGACTTTAAGGACCAGGACTTTAAGGACCGAGTCTAAGGACCGGGACTTTAAGGACCGGGACTTTAAGGACCGGGACTTTAAGGACCGGGACTTTAAGGACTGGGACTTTAAGGACTGGGACTTTAAGGACCGGGACTTTAAGGACCGAGTCTAAGGACCAGGACTTTAAGGACCGGGACTTTAAGGACCGGGACTTTAAGGACCAGGACTTTAAGGACCGAGTCTAAGGACCGGGACTTTAAGGACCGGGACTTTAAGGACCGGGACTTTAAGGATCGGGACTTTAAGGACCGGGACTTTAAGGGCCGAGAGTTTCAGGGCCGAGAGTTTCAGGGCCGAGAGTTTAACAAGGACGGAGAGTATTTGGTCCAGAATTAATGAATTTATTTGGGTCCCAGGTTTATTCTGACATTATTCCACAGACACATTTAACACACAGACTGGAGCTTGAGTTTATTCTGCCTTTACCCTTTCTTCCTTTGTCAGAGCGTCTTAAACCCGTTCATGTTCTTAAATACAGCGAGAGGAAACAAACACATGAGTAACGAGCACAAACTGAGCATCACAATTCATTTATCTGCCCAGAGTTAAACATTTAAACTCGTTTGTAAAGCGGAAAAGAGCCGCGCACAGTCTCGGGTCTTCTGGACAATAACAGATTTACAGAACGTCTTCATGTTTGTTCTGATTTTGTTTTTGATGAACCGAAGCTCTGAGCTCATATTTCAGATTTTGAAGATGTTCTGTGAGAGTTTTGACAAGAGACTGTTGTTTACTCTGAACGTGTTTTTCCAAGTGTGAAGGTCAGAGGAGGTGAGATAATAATACTTGTGTTTGTTTTTCAGGCTGCAGATGAAGACTCCAAAGGGAACAGCACGTCCAGCTGAGACTGAAACCTTTTAAAGTTTGTTTTTTTACAGTTTGTCCCTAAACACATCGTACACACACAGTTCAGGCTCAGATCGGACTCAGTTACTCAGTTACAGTTAAATATAAAACACGAGAGCAAGAGCCAAAACATTATGACCACTGAGAGGGACCTGATTTAGACCTATTTTAGTTCTGGTTTAGTCCTGGTTTAGACCTGGTTTAGTCCTGGGTTAGTCCTGGTTTTAGACCTGCTTTAGTCCTGGTTTAGACCTGGGTTAGTCCGGGTTTAGACCTGGTTTTGACCTGGTTTTAGACCTGGTTTAGTCCTGGTTCAGTCCTGGTTTAGACCTGGGTTAGTTCTGGGTTAGTCCTGGTTTAAACCTGGTTTTAGACCTGGTTTAGACCTGGTTTAGTCCTGGGTTAGTCCAGGTTTAGACCTGGTTTAGACCTGGTTTAGACCTGGTTTTAGACCTGGTTTAGTCCTGGTTTAGACCTGCTTTAGTCCTGGTTTAGACCTGGGTTAATCCTGGGTTAGTCCTGGTTTAGACCTGGGTTAATCCTGGGTTAGTCCTGGTTTAGACCTGGTTTAGACCTGGTTTAGACCTGCTTTAGTCTTGGTTTAGTCCTGGTTTTAGACCTGGTTTAGTCCTGGTTTAGACCTGGTTTAGTCCTGGTTTAGACCTGGTTTAGTCCTGGTTTAGACCTAGTTTTAGACCTGGTTTAGTCCTGGTTTAGACCTGGTTTAAGACCTGGTTTAGTCTGGTTTTAGACCTGGTTTAGTCCTGGTTTAGACCTGGGTTAGTCCGGGTTTAGACCTGGGTTAGTCCGGGTTTAGTCCTGGGTTAGTCCTGGTTTAGACCTGGGTTAGTCCGGGTTTAGACCTGGGTTAGACCTGGTTTAGACCTGGTTTAGTCCGGGTTTAGTCCTGGGTTAGTCCTGGTTTAGACCTGGGTTAGTCCTGGTTTAGACCTGGGTTAGTCCAGGTTTAGACTTGGTTTAGACCTGGTTTAGACCTGGTTTAGTCCTGGTTTTAATGTTGTGGTTGCTGCAGCTTTGTCTTAAATGTATTAAAGATTTTTGCACTTTTATTTTGAAGGGTCCAGACCTTTGTTTTACTGTGAAAGAGTCTATGATATAAAAACCTGTAAATACGACGTTTTATTTTAATTAAAGCGAAAATAACGAAACTCCGCCTTTGTCTTTGATTCAAAATATTAACGAATAAAGATACAAGCGAAGAAATGAGTTTCCTCCACAGAGGCCGGGCGCTCCCTGAGAGAGAGGGGGAGGAGCTCGGAGTAGAGCCGCCGCTCCTCCACGTGGAGAGGAGCGGCTGAGGGGAGGAGCTTCTGTTCCCTCAGGAGGTTCATGTCCCCCCGGGAGGAGGTCCCGGGGAAGACCCAGGACCCACTGGAGGGACGACGTCTCTGGGCCTGGGAACGACTCAGGGTCCAGGAGGAGCTGGAGGAAGTGTCTGGGGTGAGGGAAGTCTGGGAGTCCCTGCTTAGACTGAGGCCCTGGTTTAGTCCTGGTTTAGTCCTGGCACAGTCCTGGTTTAGTCCTGGTACAGTCCTGGTACAGTCCTGGTACAGTCCTGGTTCAGTCCTGGTTCAGTCCTGGTTCAGTCCGGGTTTAGTCCTGGTTTAGTCCTGGTTCAGTCCTGGTTCAGTCCTGGTTCAGTCCTGGTTCAGTCCTGGTTCAGTCCTGGTTTAGACCTGGTTCAGTCCTGGTTTAGACCTGGTTTAGACCTGGTTTAGTCCTGGTTCAGTCCTGGTTCAGTCCTGGGTCAGTCCTGGTTCAGTCCTGGTTCAGTCCTGGTTTAGACCTGGTTCAGTCCTGGTTTAGACCTGGTTTAGACCTGGTTCAGTCCGGGTTTTGTCCTGGTTCAGACCTGGTTCAGTCCTGGTTCAGTCCTGGTTCAGTCCTGGTTCAGTCCTGGTTTAGTCCTGGTTTAGTCCTGGTTCAGTCCTGGTTCAGTCCTGGTTCAGACCTGGTTCAGTCCTGGTTCAGTCCTGGTTCAGCCCTGGTTCAGTCCTGGTTCAGGCCTGGTTTAGTCCTGGTTCAGTCCTGGTTTAGTCCTGGTTCAGTCCTGGTTCAGTCCTGGTTTAGACCTGGTTTAGACCTGGTTCAGTCCTGGTTTAGTCCTGGTTTAGACCTGGTTCAGTCCTGGTTTAGACCTGGTTTAGACCTGGTTCAGTCCTGGTTTAGTCCTGGTTTAGACCTGGTTCAGTCCTGGTTTAGACCTGGTTTAGACCTGGTTCAGTCCTGGTTTAGTCCTGGTTTAGACCTGGTTCAGTCCTGGTTTAGTCCTGGTTTAGACCTGGTTCAGTCCTGGTTTAGACCTGGTTTAGACCTGGTTCAGTCCTGGTTTAGACCTGGTTCAGTCCTGGTTTAGTCCTGGTTTAGACCTGGTTCAGTCCTGGTTTAGTCCTGGTTTAGACCTGGTTCAGTCCTGGTTTAGACCTGGTTTAGACCTGGTTCAGTCCTGGTTTAGTCCTGGTTTAGACCTGGTTCAGTCCTGGTTTAGACCTGGTTTAGACCTGGTTCAGTCCTGGTTTAGTCCTGGTTTAGACCTGGTTCAGTCCTGGTTTAGTCCTGGTTTAGACCTGGTTCAGTCCTGGTTTAGACCTGGTTTAGACCTGGTTCAGTCCTGGTTTAGACCTGGTTTAGACCTGGTTCAGTCCTGGTTTAGACCTGGTTTAGACCTGGTTCAGTCCTGGTAAGAGGAAGAAAATGGATAAAGACCGAAGTAAAAAACAGGATTAAAGCCGGTTTGGCTCAGAACTGAAGAACTGCACCTTTAGAACTGAGTCAGAACTAAACCAGGACTAAGAAGGGTCTAAACCAGGACTAAGAAGGGTCTAAACCAGGACTAAGAAAGGTCTAAACCAGGACTAAGAAAGGTCTAAACCAGGACTAGGAAAGGTCTAAACCAGGACTAAGAAGGGTCTAAACCAGGACTAAGAAGGGTCTAAACCAGGACTAAGAAAGGTCTAAACCAGGACTAAGAAAGGTCTAAACCAGGACTAAGAAAGGTCTAAACCAGGACTAGGAAAGGTCTAAACCAGGACTAGGAAAGGTCTAAACCAGGACTAGGAAAGGTCTAAACCAGGACTAAGAAGGGTCTAAACCAGGACTAAGAAGGGTCTAAACCAGGACTAAGAAGGGTCTAAACCAGGACTAAGAAAGGTCTAAACCAGGACTAAGAAAGGTCTAAACCAGGACTAAGAAAGGTCTAAACCAGGACTAGGAAAGGTCTAAACCAGGACTAAGAAGGGTCTAAACCAGGACTAAGAAGGGTCTAAACCAGGACTAAGAAGGGTCTAAACCAGGACTAAGAAGGGTCTAAACCAGGACTAAGAAGGGTCTAAACCAGGACTAAGAAAGGTCTAAACCAGGACTAAGAAAGGTCTAAACCAGGACTAGGAAAGGTCTAAACCAGGACTAAGAAAGGTCTAAACCAGGACTAGGAAAGGTCTAAACCAGGACTAAGAAAGGTCTAAACCAGGACTAAGAAAGGTCTAAACCAGGACTAAGAAAGGTCTAAACCAGGACTAAGAAAGGTCTAAACCAGGACTAAGGTCTAAACCAGGACTAAGAAAGGTCTAAACCAGGACTAAGAAAGGTCTAAACCAGGACTAAGGTCTAAACCAGGACTAGGAGCTGAACTTGGAGCATGTAGTCGTGTTTGTAGCAGTGACGTCTGAAATCCTCCTGTTTTTTCTCGTTTATCTCATTCAGGGACAAAGTCTAAACCCGCCTGAGCCGCCGTCTGTCCTGACCCCTCACCCTCCAGGAGCTCTCCATGCACGTCTACGGCAGAAGGTTCAGCCGTTTCCGTGGTGACGCAGTGCACACATTAGCACTTAAGAAAAAAAAAAAAAAAAAGATTTAAGTGCAGGAGTTTGATTTGGCACCAGTGTGAGGCACTTTAGTCACATTTTCTTTGCGTTTTTAAGCAGCTTTTTCTGTATTTTACCAAAACAATTGACACTTTCTGCCTCTCGACCGTTGGCAGGATCAGACTGGTCAAAAATAGGGACATTTTCGGGACATTCCGTGTATAAAACTGGGACAATCTGCTGCAACGGGGGGACAAAGGCTCAAAACTGGGACGTCTGGTCACATCAGACTGAGAGACTGTGGCCTGGGACCAGCTCAGCTGCAGTTCAGATAAATCCGCTCTTTCTGGTGCGATCGCGATGAAACAACTCAGATTAAACGTCAGTGACAGAGCAGTGCCTCCGGTTAGCATCATTATTTGGCGGAAGTTCAGACAGAAGACGGCGTTAGAGTCGATTAAACAGCTTTATTAAGATGATTTTATACAAGATGCACCAGGTTTAATCACATCGACTCGAGGTCAGAACGAGGCACAAAAACACAGAAGGTTTAGTAAAAATACGACTAAAACTACGATTACAAATACAAGACGTTCCCCTGTTTCCTGAACTGAACCGAGCCCCAACTCCTCCCTCACCGTTCCCTCTCTCCTCTCCTCCCTCTGCATCCTCGTCTCCTCCCTCTGCGTCCTCGTCTCCTCCCTCTTGTCCTCGTCTCCTCCCTCTGCGTCCTCGTCTCCTCCCTCTGCGTCCTCCTCTCCTCCCTCTGCGTCCTCCTCTCCTCCCTCTGCGTCCTCCTCTCCTCCCTCTGCGTCCTCCTCTCCTCCCTCTGCGTCCTCGTCTCCTCCCTCTGCGTCCTCCTCTCCTCCCTCTGCGTCCTCGTCTCCTCTACTTCTGACCCTATTTTCCCCCTCTTTCTTATCCACCCCTCACTCCTCTTTCTTAATCTCCTTCCCTCTTTTATGCTCTCTCCTCCATCTCTTCTCCTCCCTCACTCCTCCCTCACTCCTCCCTCACTCCTCCCTCACTCCTCCCTCACTCCTCCCTCACTCCTCCCTGGAGGCCATCTTGACCAGGCTCTCCTTGTCGAAGCGATACAGTCTCCATCCTTCCTCTTGGGACAGATCTTCGGCTCCTCTTCGTTTGTAAAACTGAATCGAAGCCTCGTTGTTCTCGGCCACCACAAACATCATCCCACTGCAGCGAGTCTTCATCGCCAGCTGCAAAACAACGCGGAAAACTCAGGGTTCTGCGGCTCCGTCTGAGCTTTAAAGGAGTGTGAGGTTTGTGCACTTACGTCACTGAGATGCCTCATGATGTGAGAGCCGATCCCCAGACCTGAAACACACGACAGCGTCAGTCTGCAGGACGGACGAGGACTCACAGCCATAAAAGCAGCAGCAGAAATAACAGTAACAGTAGTAACATTAGCATTAGCATTAGCACATTACCTCTGTACTCTTGGGTGATGAAGAAGTCCTCCAGGTACAGCTGCTTCCCCACCCACGGGTCATAGGTGAAGTAGTACATGGCAAAGCCCACCACCTCCACACCTGCAGACACACACACGTGAGGGAGGGCATCTGACACACACACACACACGTGAGGGAGGGCATCTGACACACACACACACACGTGAGGGAGGGCATCTGACACACACACACACACACGTGAGGGAGGGCATCTGACACACACACACACACACACGTGAGGGAGGGCATCTGACACACACACACACGTGAGGGAGGGCATCTGACACACACACACACACACACGTGAGGGAGGGCATCTGACACACACACACACGTGAGGGAGGGCATCTGACACACACACACACGTGAGGGAGGGCATCTGACACACACACACACGTGAGGGAGGGCATCTGACACACACACACACGTGAGGGAGGGCATCTGATACACACACACACACACACGTGAGGGAGGGCATCTGACACACACACACACACGTGAGGGAGGGCATCTGACACACACACGTGAGGGAGGGCATCTGACACACACACGTGAGGGAGGGCATCTGACACACACACACACACACGTGAGGGAGGGCATCTGACACACACACGTGAGGGAGGGCATCTGACACACACACGTGAGGGAGGGCATCTGACACACACACGTGAGGGAGGGCATCTGACACACACACACACACACGTGAGGGAGGGCATCTGACACACACACGTGAGGGAGGGCATCTGACACACACACGTGAGGGAGGGCATCTGACACACACACGTGAGGGAGGGCATCTGACACACACACACACACACGTGAGGGAGGGCATCTGACACACACACGTGAGGGAGGGCATCTGACACACACACGTGAGGGAGGGCATCTGACACACACACTAGGGCTGGGCGGTAAACCGTTATACCGGTAATTTTTATTTTTATGATATGAATTTTTTATTTACCGCCATACCGTGTGTGCGCGCATATGTCGGCAACACAGAGCGGCGGAACGTCGCACAGCGGTAGATTGAGCGGGGGCTGTTTTTCAGTGTTACACCAAACAAGCCAACAAGCCAGGTAAGGATAGCGAGTTGAGTAGAAAGTAAAATCTGCATCTTCTCCCCAATCTCTGCGTAACGTTGGCACTGCAGCACAAACGTCCCTGGTAGGCGCGTTTGCTAAAGGGACCGTCTGTGTAGTGTTAGGCGCGTTTGCTAAAGGGACCGTCTGTGTAGTGTTAGGCGCGTTTGCTAAAGGGACCGTCTGTGTAGTGTTAGGCGCGTTTGCTAAAGGGACCGTCTGTGTAGTGTTAGGCGCGTTTGCTAAAGGGACCGTCTGTGTAGTGTTAGGCGCGTTTGCTAAAGGGACCGTCTGTGTAGTGTTAGGCGCGTTCGCTAAAGGGACCGTCTGTGTAGTGTTAGGCGCGTTTGCTAAAGGGACCGTCTGTGTAGTGTTAGGCGCGTTTGCTAAAAGGGACCGTCTGTGTAGTGTTAGGCGCGTTTGCTAAAGGGACCGTCTGTGTAGTGTTAGGCGCGTTTGCTAAAGGGACCGTCTGTGTAGTGTTAGGCGCGTTTGCTAAAGGGACCGTCTGTGTAGTGTTAGGCGCGTTTGCTAAAGGGACCGTCTGTGTAGTGTTAGGCGCGTTTGCTAAAGGGACCGTCTGTGTAGTGTTAGGCGCGTTTGCTAAAGGGACCGTCTGTGTAGTGTTAGGCGCGTTCGCTAAAGGGACCGTCTGTGTAGTGTTAGGCGCGTTTGCTAAAGGGACCGTCTGTGTAGTGTTAGGCGCGTTTGCTAAAGGGACCGTCTGTGTAGTGTTAGGCGCGTTTGCTAAAGGGACCGTCTGTGTAGTGTTAGCGCGCGTTGCTAAAGGGACCGTCTGTGTAGTGTTAGGCGCGTTTGCTAAAGGGACCGTCTGTGTAGTGTTAGGCGCGTTTGCTAAAGGGACCGTCTGTGTAGTGTTAGGCGCGTTTGCTAAAGGGACCGTCTGTGTAGTGTTAAGCGCGTTTGGTAAAGGGACCGTCTGTGTAGTGTTAGGCGCGTTTGCTAAAGGGACCGTCTGTGTAGTGTTAGGCGCGTTTGCTAAAGGGACCGTCTGTGTAGTGTTAGGCGCGTTTGCTAAAGGGACCGTCTGTGTAGTGTTAGGCGCGTTTGCTAAAGGGACCGTCTGTGTAGTGTTAGGCGCGTTTGCTAAAGGGACCGTCTGTGTAGTGTTAGGCGCGTTTGCTAAAGGGACCGTCTGTGTAGTGTTAGGCGCGTTTGCTAAAGGGACCGTCTGTGTAGTGTTAGGCGCGTTTGCTAAAGGGACCGTCTGTGTAGTGTTAGGCGCGTTTGCTAAAGGGACCGTCTGTGTAGTGTTAGGCGCGTTTGCTAAAGGGACCGTCTGTGTAGTGTTAGGCGCGTTCGCTAAAGGGACCGTCTGTGTAGTGTTAGGCGCGTTCGCTAAAGGGACCGTCTGTGTAGTGTTAGGCGCGTTCGCTAAAGGGACCGTCTGTGTAGTGTTAGGCGCGTTTGCTAAAGGGACCGTCTGTGTAGTGTTAGGCGCATTCGCTAAAGGGACCGTCTGTGTAGTGTTAGGCGCGTTTGCTAAAGGGACCGTCTGTGTAGTGTTAGGCGCGTTTGCTAAAGGGACCGTCTGTGTAGTGTTAGGCGCGTTTGCTAAAGGGACCGTCTGTGTAGTGTTAGGCGCGTTCGCTAAAGGGACCGTCTGTGTAGTGTTAGGCGCGTTCGCTAAAGGGACCGTCTGTGTAGTGTTAGGCGCGTTCGCTAAAGGGACCGTCTGTGTAGTGTTAGGCGCGTTCGCTAAAGGGACCGTCTGTGTAGTGTTAGGCGCGTTCGCTAAAGGGACCGTCTGTGTAGTGTTAGGCGCGTTCGCTAAAGGGACCGTCTGTGTAGTGTTAGGCGCGTTCGCTAAAGGGACCGTCTGTGTAGTGTTAGGCGCGTTCGCTAAAGGGACCGTCTGTGTAGTGTTAGGCGCGTTCGCTAAAGGGACCGTCTGTGTAGTGTTAGGCGCGTTTGCTAAAGGGACCGTCTGTGTAGTGTTAGGCGCGTTTGCTAAAGGGACCGTCTGTGTAGTGTTAGGCGCGTTTGCTAAAGGGACCGTCTGTGTAGTGTTAGGCGCGTTTGCTAAAGGGACCGTCTGTGTAGTGTTAGGCGCGTTTGCTAAAGGGACCGTCTGTGTAGTGTTAGGCGCGTTTGCTAAAGGGACCGTCTGTGTAGTGTTAGGCGCGTTCGCTAAAGGGACCGTCTGTGTAGTGTTAGGCGCGTTTGCTAAAGGGACCGTCTGTGTAGTGTTAGGCGCGTTTGCTAAAGGGACCGTCTGTGTAGTGTTAGGCGCGTTTGCTAAAGGGACCGTCTGTGTAGTGTTAGGCGCGTTTGCTAAAGGGACCGTCTGTGTAGTGTTAGGCGCGTTTGCTAAAGGGACCGTCTGTGTAGTGTTAGGCGCGTTTGCTAAAGGGACCGTCTGTGTAGTGTTAGGCGCGTTTGCTAAAGGGACCGTCTGTGTAGTGTTAGGCGCGTTTGCTAAAGGGACCGTCTGTGTAGTGTTAGGCGCGTTTGCTAAAGGGACCGTCTGTGTAGTGTTAGGCGCGTTTGCTAAAGGGACCGTCTGTGTAGTGTTAGGCGCGTTTGCTAAGGGACCGTCTGTGTAGTGTTAGGCGCGTTTGCTAAAGGGACCGTCTGTGTAGTGTTAGGCGCGTTTGCTAAAGGGACCGTCTGTGTAGTGTTAGGCGCGTTCGCTAAAGGGACCGTCTGTGTAGTGTTAGGCGCGTTTGCTAAAGGGACCGTCTGTGTAGTGTTAGGCGCGTTTGGTAAAGGGACCGTCTGTGTAGTGTTAGGCGCGTTTGCTAAAGGGACCGTCTGTGTAGTGTTAGGCGCGTTTGCTAAAAGGGACCGTCTGTGTAGTGTTAGGCGCGTTTGCTAAAGGGACCGTCTGTGTAGTGTTAGGCGCGTTTGCTAAAAGGGACCGTCTGTGTAGTGTTAGGCGCGCTCGCTAAAGGGACCGTCTGTGTAGTGTTAGGCGCGTTCGCTAAAGGGACCGTCTGTGTAGTGTTAGGCGCGTTCGCTAAAGGGACCGTCTGTGTAGTGTTAGGCGCGTTTGCTAAAAGGGACCGTCTGTGTAGTGTTAGGCGCGTTTGCTAAAGGGACCGTCTGTGTAGTGTTAGGCGCGTTCGCTAAAGGGACCGTCTGTGTAGTGTTAGGCGCGTTCGCTAAAGGGACCGTCTGTGTAGTGTTAGGCGCGTTTGCTAAAGGGACCGTCTGTGTAGTGTTAGGCGCGTTTGCTAAAGGGACCGTCTGTGTAGTGTTAGGCGCGTTTGCTAAAGGGACCGTCTGTGTAGTGTTAGGCGCGTTCGCTAAAGGGACCGTCTGTGTAGTGTTAGGCGCGTTTGCTAAAGGGACCGTCTGTGTAGTGTTCGCCCGGGCACGGCTCTATCACACCCCACTTAGCCAAAGACAAAAATACCGTTAAATACCGTGATACCGTGATAATTTAAAAAAATACCGTGATAACAATTTTTGGTCATACCGCCCAGCTCTAACACACAGGGAGGGCATCTGACACACACACACGTGAGGGAGGGCATCTGACACACACACACACACACGTGAGGGAGGGCATCTGACACACACACACGTGAGGGAGGGCATCTGACACACACACACGTGAGGGAGGGCATCTGACACACACACACACACACGTGAGGGAGGGCATCTGACACACACACACACACACACGTGAGGGAGGGCATCTGACACACACACACGTGAGGGAGGGCATCTGACACACACACACACACACGTGAGGGAGGGCATCTGACACACACACACGTGAGGGAGGGCATCTGACACACACACACACACACGTGAGGGAGGGCATCTGACACACACACACGTGAGGGAGGGCATCTGACACACACACACGTGAGGGAGGGCATCTGACACACACACACACGTGAGGGAGGGCATCTGACACACACACACACACACACGTGAGGGAGGGCATCTGACACACACACACGTGAGGGAGGGCATCTGACACACACACACACGTGAGGGAGGGCATCTGACACACACACACACACACACGTGAGGGAGGGCATCTGACACACACACACGTGAGGGAGGGCATCTGACACACACACACACACACACGTGAGGGAGGGCATCTGACACACACACACGTGAGGGAGGGCATCTGACACACACACACACACACACACACACGTGAGGGAGGGCATCTGACACACACATCACACACGTGAGGGAGGGCATCTGACACACACACACACACACACACGTGAGGGAGGGCATCTGACACACACACACATGTGAGGGAGGGCATCTGACACACACACACACACACACACACACGTGAGGGAGGGCATCTGACACAGGGACCACTTTGGATATTTGGTTGTGGTGGTTCTTCACCTTGTTGGAGGGATTGAACTCAGAGTTTCTGCACATTCACCAAATCCTTCTTAATTGGAAAAATAAAATGTTTTTTCCAAATTCAAACGTAGGTATATGTATTTTACTGGTGCACGTGTGAATCCATATTCACATATTCGTCCAACCACTTTCTTCTTTTGCTCGACAGAGTTCATACGAAGGGAAAATATTAAGAAAGAAATGACACAGCACCACCATCAAAATTTCCAGCAGCCGATAACGGCCAAACGGGCGAATCATCACCAAACACACGAGTCTGACCCTGAACCCCTGAGACTCCATCCATCCAGGGTAAGAACCACTGCTCTAAACGTTTTTCTGCCGTGTGTAAAATCCCGGTGATATTCTGAGTGTATTTGAATGTTGGACAGAGACCGTGTTTCTCACTCGTCGTGGCCTTGGTCACAGAGGAGCAGATTTTATCAGGACACAACAACATTTAGTTCTCAAAACTATATTGAGGTGATGTCAGCACATGAAGGGCTGGAGTCAGAAAAACCTGCTGGTGTATTCAGGCTCTGTGGTTTTACCCTCTGCTCTGAGGCTGTGCTGCATTCAGGGCCTGTCTGTGTTGTGGTGGTGCGTTCAGGGCCTGTCTGTGTTGTGGCGGTGCGTTCAGGGCCTGTCTGTGTTGTGGCGGTGCGTTCAGGGCCTGTCTGCGTTGTGGCGGTGCGTTCAGGGCCTGTCTGCGTTGTGGCGGTGCGTTCAGGGCCTGTCTGCGTTGTGGCGGTGCGTTCAGGGCCTGTCTGTGTTGTGGCGGTGCGTTCAGGGCCTGTCTGTGTTGTGGTGGTGCGTTCAGGGCCTGTCTGCGTTGTGGTGGTGCGTTCAGGGCCTGTCTGTGTTGTGGCGGTGCATTCAGGGCCTGTCTGTGTTGTGGCGGTGCGTTCAGGGCCTGTCTGTGTTGTGGCGGTGCGTTCAGGGCCTGTCTGTGTTGTGGCGGTGCGTTCAGGGCCTGTCTGTGTTGTGGCGGTGCGTTCAGGGCCTGTCTGTGTTGTGGTGGTGCGTTCAGGGCCTGTCTGTGTTGTGGTGGTGCGTTCAGGGCCTGTCTGTGTTGTGGCGGTGCGTTCAGGGCCTGTCTGTGTTGTGGTGGTGCGTTCAGGGCCTGTCTGTGTTGTGGTGGTGCGTTCAGGGCCTGTCTGTGTTGTGGCGGTGCGTTCAGGGCCTGTCTGTGTTGTGGCGGTGCGTTCAGGGCCTGTCTGTGTTGTCGTGGTGCGTTCAGGGCCTGTCTGTGTTGTGGCGGTGCGTTCAGGGCCTGTCTGTGTTGTGGTGGTGCGTTCAGGGCCTGTCTGTGTTGTCGTGGTGCGTTCAGGGCCTGTGTGTTGTGGTGGTGCGTTCAGGGCCTGTGTGTTGTGGTGGTGCGTTCAGGGCCTGTCTGTGTTGTGGTGGTGCGTTCAGGGCCTGTCTGTGTTGTGGTGGTGCGTTCAGGGCCTGTGTGTTGTGGTGGTGCGTTCAGGGCCTGTCTGTGTTGTGGTGGTGCGTTCAGGGCCTGTCTGTGTTGTGGTGGTGCGTTCAGGGCCTGTACGAGCTCTTACCGTCTCTGCTCGGCGGCTGCAGCTCGGCGATGATGCAGTGATAGAACGGAGTGTCCCCGAAACCGTCCTCCAGGAGATCTGAGCACAAAGACACAGGACTGAGACCAGGACTAAACCAGGACTAAACCGGGACTGAGACCGCGACTAAACCGGGACTGAGACCAGGACTAAACCAGGACTGAGACCGGGACTAAACCTGGACTGAGACCGGGACTAAACCTGGACTGAGACCGGGACTAAACCGGGACTGAGACCGGGACTAAACCAGGACTGAGACCGGGACTAAACCTGGACTGAGACCGGGACTAAACCTGGACTGAGACCGGGACTAAACCGGGACTGAGAACGGGACTAAACCTGGGCTAAACCTGGACTGAGACCGGGACTAAACCGGGACTGAGACCGGGACTAAACCGGGACTGAGACCGGGACTAAACCGGGACTGAGACCGGGACTAAACCGGGACTAAACCTGGGCTAAACCGGGACTAAGACCGGGACTAAACCTGGGCTAAACCGGGACTGAGACCGGGACTGAGACCGGGATTAAACCTGGGCTAAACCGGGACTAAGCCTGGAACAAAACTAGACTAAACCAGAACTAAACCTGGACTAAACCTGGGCTAAACCGGGACTAAACTGGGACTAAGCCTAGAACAAAACTAGACTAAACCGGGACTAAACCTGGACTAAACTGGGACTAAAACTGGTCTAAAACTGGACTAAGCCTGGACCAAAACTAGACTAAACCTGGACTAAACCTGGGCTAAACCGGGACTAAACCGGGACTAAGCCTGGAACAAAACTAGACTAAACCGGGACTAAACCGGGACTAAACCGGGACTAAACCGGGACTACGCCTGGAACAAAACTAGACTAAACCGGGACTAAACCTGGACTAAACTGGGACTAAAACTGGTCTAAACTTGGACTTAAACCTGGACTAAACCAGGTCCAAATTCCAGGTGGAACTGAACTCCAAGAACCTCAAATATTTCAGAACATGTTTGTAGAGTCTAGACTCAGGAGACACACGGGGAGGGCACCTGACACACACGGGGAGGGCACCTGACACACACGGGGAGGGCACCTGACACACACGGGGAGGGCACCTTACACACGGGGAGGGCACCTGACACACGGGGAGGGCACCTGACACACGGGGAGGGCACCTGACACACGGGGAGGGCACCTGACACACACGGGGAGGGCACCTGACACACACGGGGAGGGCACCTGACACACACGGGGAGGGCACCTGACACACACGGGGAGGGCACCTTACACACGGGGAGGGCACCTTACACACGGGGAGGGCACCTGACACACACGGGGAGGGCACCTGACACACACGGGGAGGGCACCTGACACACGGGGAGGGCACCTGACACACGGGGAGGGCACCTGACACACGGGGAGGGCACCTGACACACGGGGAGGGCACCTGACACACACGGGGAGGGCACCTGACACACACGGGGAGGGCACCTTACACACGGGGAGGGCACCTGACACACGGGGAGGGCACCTGACACACACGGGGAGGGCACCTGACACACACGGGGAGGGCACCTGACACACACGGGGAGGGCACCTGACACACACGGGGAGGGCACCTGACACACACGGGGAGGGCACCTGACACACGGGGAGGGCACCTGACACACACGGGGAGGGCACCTGACACACTCACCCTGCTCCGTGAGCGTCACCTGGTTTTCCATCTCTTCGTATTTGGCGAGTTCCTGAAGGCGACAGACACAGTGAGGCTCAGAACACAACGATTCAGGACAAACCGAATTCTCCAGTGGATTTAAAATGCAGCGGAATCGACCGGGGGTGTTCTGCATGCTTTTCTACGGCAGAATGTTGAGCAGGAACGGTGAAGCCCGACACAGTTTATGGAGGAAGATAAAAAGATGATCGTTCAGGTTCAAGGACCAAAGCGGATCTAAACCAGGTCTAAGGTCAGACCTCAGCTGAACTCCGGGCGGGTCACGTGACCAAAGCGTCTGGAAAACCGGGTCAAAGAATTGATTTAATGCTTGTTTAGTCCTGGTTTTAGGTCCGATTTACACCTGGTTTAGACCTGGTGTTAGTTCTGGTTTAGAGGTGCACAGGAGGAAGTGCGGTACACACAGCTACGCGACAAGACACGGTCCACGTGCGGTGTCCGCGCCGTACAAGAGGAGGCGCGGCGTGCCGTACAAGAGGAGGCGCGGTGTGCCGTACAAGAGGAGGCGCGGTGTGCCGTACAAGAGGAGGTGCAGTGTGCGCGGCACATTAGACATATACTTGGCCCAGTGCTTTATGGGAAGGTTTTCGGACCATGAGTGAGGAAGTCGTGTTCAACATATAGTTCTACCCCTGGGCACAGTGTCATGGGCCCATATGGATAATTTGGTTTAATGTATCAATGTATTTAGTGTGCGCCATCTATTGGGAAACGGCAGAATTGCAGGGAAAATAAAATACATTTTATTGCAGTTCATTCAAATTTGGCGGACCAGATTAAAAAGGTTAACGTGTTGTAAAACGACATAAAAACAATAAGAAAGCAGCTGTTATTCACATTGTTGGTGATTATTTGTCACAAGGACGATTTTTATGCCAACTGGTAATTTTCTTAGTGGAGTTTTGGATATTCTATGAAGTTATGTATGTTTTCTTGTTTTCATGACAGGAGTTTTAATACATTTGTTAAACTCTGTATACGTATGGAAACCGGAAGTGACGCGCTAATGTCCTCGCAGTTTCCCGGATGGATGCCCTTGTTTGGTTTTGGAGGCCGTGAGGCGGAAGTAGGTCGTCTCTAGATGTAAACAAAAGACCCGGAATTTTCCACTTCACTCAGAAGATCAGGTTTCGCCGGCTTTAAGTTACGACCTGCGACATGATCCGGCTTTGTTTTGACGAAGAGTCAGAATAAAGACTGGAAAAGGACAAAAGGACTAAAACACCAACTCAAAGACCGTTTTATAGACGCAGGACAGGTCTAATCCAGCCATAAACCCGGGACTAATCCCACTGAACCAGGCCAGACTGTGTAATCAGCAATTGCCTGATAATAAAGTTCAACTACCTTTTACATTTCCTCATATAGACGGACGATTTACAGTGTTATTTATCTTTAGAAAACACGGACTGCAATGATTATCGAACATAACAGATCTACACAGTCCTGTTACTAACAAATACTGATCCAAGGACAAAAAAGGACTAAGCAAGAACTAAACCAAGACTTGTACCTGTAATCACACGATAATTAAGTTCTATATCTTGTGTATTTTGTCTTAAACCGTGCATAGATTATTATATTGTCTTAAACCACAAGTAAAACCGGATTAAACCTGATAAACCACATGTTTTTTGGTTTAATAAAGTGGAAGTGGAGAGGGACAAACCCCCGTTAGAACCGCAGCCTCTGACGTTAGAACCGGAAGAACAGTTTGCTGAGGCTCGTGAAAAACGCGATAAAACGTTAAATTTACGCACAATCTGAGGATGTTTTCGGCGTTTGCGTGTAAAATCGAAACAAACGGGTGCACGGGTTGGCATCGTCGGGTTGGCATCGTCATTACGGGTGAATTATCCCGTTTTAATCCGACTACGTGGCGGATTAGCTCGGCCTCGCACTCACCTTCACCAGTCGTAGGATATCGGGCACGTCTCTGGGTTCAGCTTTTCGCAATTTATACTCCATTTTCTCCTCTTGCTCTTTTTTCCTTTCGTGAGAAGTCCTCTGTATGTGAAGTGGAAGATTAGATGTTTCTTCATTCGCTTGAGAGTGGCTTTCCTCCCACAATCAGCCTCTGGTCGGGTCTCGTCGGGCGACACAAGCACATACGGCAACTCTGAGCCCGCGCGGCGCCTCTGCTCAACTGCCCCCGAGCCCCGGAACTCCGTTTATATACCCCGGCACGCGCTCGCCCCCCATTGGTCCGCACGGGCTTCGGCGCCGCCCACTGCCCGCCCCCTCCGACCAATCAGCGCTCAGACACTCACATGACGCTTTGTTTTTGTTTTTCTCGAGAAGAAGGTGATTTTTACACGTTTATTTCTACGTTTTTCGGTGTCGTTAATAAAATGTAAACACGCGAGGAGCCCGGGGGCAAATGCAGAGCGCGTGTAGAGGAGCCCGGGGGCAAATGCAGAGCGCGTGTAGAGGAGCCCGGGGGCAAATGCAGAGAGAGACGTGTGAACAAAAGCAGGGGTCACGGAGATGGACTCAAGACCTAAATGTGCTGGGTTCAGGTGGTGGAAACGACATTACGCAACGCTGACTCCTGCGATCTTAAAGTCATGTTCTAATGTTGTTCCCTCGTCACAAACAGACCCGGGGGTGTTTCATAAGTGAGGACGTGATTAAAGGGACAGTTCTGAGTTTTGGACATAGGGCCTGTGTGTTGGAGACGTGTGGAGACACTTGTTTAAATCTTCCTCCAGTCCTTGTATTTGCAGAGGTGCTGGTGCTGGGCTAGTGCAGGTCAATGGCCACAGTCGTCCTGCCACTAAACACAGTCTGACCCACTCCACAGACCCGAGGAAAAACTATTAGACTCCAGACTGTCCCTGTGAACGTCTGTGTCACAGAATCATTTTAGAGTCAAACCGACCGTTGCATCTGAAGGATTTATGTCTGAGCAGTGTGAACAATAATCTCATTATATTCATATCTGACTTAATGCTACAGCTAAAGTGCAAAATGACCTGTTTAGTAACTTTAAATGATACAAACTCCAGCTGCAGCCCTTGGCAATGAACTGTGCTCTGTTTCTAAGAAATACATTTCCAGGATCTTCCCAGGGAAACTATCAGCTAAAGAATAACATTTCAGTTCATCTCATGGTCCATTTTTAAAAACAATCAAGTACTGTGACAATACAAAACAAACATTTCTATTTTTAAAAGAGCCACACCAGTGTCTCCACATACTGGACTGATATCGTATTACACTGAATCTCATATTTGTGAGTGACATTATTATTTCATTGTCCGATTTGTTCAGTCTGCAGATAAAATTGTACATTAAAGGTCTTAGTAGAGCTGCAGACTGTTCACTCTGCAGTAACAAACATCTCAGTCGCACTCGTCCATCGTGGCCTCCTCAAAACCACCTGTGAAAAGCTTCACTGTGGCACCTGTCGCCTTTGCAAACGGCTTTTTTGTAATGAACCCAGAGGTGGGCTGTGCACAACGACGTACAATATGATTTAAACAATAACAACTTTACATCGTTCGTGCAAGAGCCAAACTTACTCAGAAGAGTGTTTGAGCGCAGAGCGTCTGCACTGTCTGTACACATCACCATCATCTGCCATGTCCACAGTGATGAGACGCCCAAGATGTTTAATTTTTGTTGTAACGTCAACACATTTGACAGGCAGAAGTGTGGATACCTCATACTCTCGTCTTCTTTGGTCCTACAGATCATGGCCGCACTCTTGGTTGGATTATACTTTATATCCTGCTCCACACCATAAGCTGAGCAGATGTTGAGTAGCTGCTGGAGCTCAGTGATGCTCAGACTAAAACAACCACCAGGTCATCTGCAAACATTAAATGATTAACAATAAGATTTCCAGCCACACAACCAGTTTTTCTTTAAGCTTTGTTGACAGCTCATCTAAATACACATTAAATAAAAAAAAACATTGATAATAACTCTGTGTTTTCCCCAGATTTATGTATCAGCTAAAAAGATCACATTCATAATTAGAATAAACGAAGGCTTGATGGACGCCTGGACCCTCAGACTCGCTCAGACCATCACAAACCTCTGGAGATTCTTTAGACTCTGACGTTTTGCCTGTTTGTCCCTGAGGCCTTGAATCCTGCTGTGACATCATTAAAGGTTCTGTAAGGACGAACTCCGGGCCTCTGCGCTGTTTTTTTTTTTTTTTTCATTTTTGCTAGGATTTTGCGAGATTTAAGATAAGATAAGACAGGACTTTATTGATCTCACAGTGGAGAAGTTCAACAGTCACAGTCGCTCCAGGACAGTTTAGTGCAAAAAAGGGGGAAAAAGTGTGATGCAATCAAGATAAACAATAGTAATACAAAAAGAGAACTAATAATAAAAATAATAATATAAAGTGAATAAGTATATGTACAAAATTTACAAAGAGAATGGAACTGCAATATAAATAAGCTCGGCAGCGGTGGACTGATATGTGAGAAAATAGTCCCTCAACATGTGACGATTCAGGCGACACAAGGTCAGTTTTATTTCAGACATGATTCTGTGGACACAGACGTTCACAGGGACAGTCTGGAGTTCTAATGGTTTTGCCTCGGGTCTGTGGAGAGGGTCGGTCAGAAGCATCTGTTGCCCCGGGCAGAGATTCATGCGAGCGAGACTCATGGAACCGAACTCTCACTAAAACTAACGGCTCTTATCGAAGTTAGCCGGGATTTGCATTTAGCCGTGCTGATGAAATACCCCCCTGGAGTTGTGTTTGTTTCATTCACACATGTTTATTATCAGTCTGTCCGTATCTCCAAAGCTCAAAACGCTCTGATCCACCTTGTGATGTCATGAGGCGGGAGCTTTCAAGTGAACAGCTCCTTTTACCTTTAGTTCAGTAGAGAAGAGGTTTAGACCCAGTTTAGACCTGATTTAGTTCTGGTTTAGACCTGGTTTAGACCTGACTTAGACCTGGTTTAGTCCTGGTTTAGACCTGGTTTAGTCCTGGTTTAGACCTGATTTAGTCCTGGTTTAGACCTGGTTTAGACCTGATTTAGACCCAGTTTAGACCTGATTTAGTTCTGGTTTGGTTTAGGTCTGTTTGTGACATAGATCAGAAAATATGGGCCCTTTAAAGCTACAGTACGTAACTTTTTGGAGGTGAAAGTCGCCTGCAGGATTCAATGGAAATAGAAAGAATAAAAATAGAATAAATCCAAACATTCTCTAAGGTAATATATGTATTTTATAACATGTCTGTGGACGGTTATTAAGGGAGCAGCATCGCCATGGAAACAAGCAGGTTCCACTGTGCTCCTGTGAGCAGCGATGAAAAACAGAAAATGGTCTTTAGGTGTAGCGCGCCCCCTGCTGTCCCTAACAGAGCAGCAGCCACTGTAGGAGACGAAATACACGTTTACTTTATTTTATTTAAGAAGTTTCAACGTTTCATTACATCTGCAAAAATGATGATTAAAGAAGCCTAAAGTACCTGCGCAGGCTCTGGTGCACTTTGTTTGAGAGAATTAGGAGAAAATATTATGATAATGGCTCTTTGTTAATTGAACTAATACAAATATCCAACCCAATCCAGTTTATTTATGTCGCACATTTCATAAACAAACAGTTTCCAAAGTGCTGCACAAATAGAGTAAGAGCAATAATATAATAAAAACTATATAGAAATAAAACGCTCAGATTAACTCATACTAGTCCCAAAACAATAAAACCATTAAAATAAGATAAGAGCAAAACCACAGAATAGCCAGACATAGATAAAAGCAATAAAATAATTAAAACATAAATTAAAGGACACAGAGGAGCACACAACTCACGCGGTGTTAAAAGCCAAAGAATAAAGGGGAGAAATCGTGCAAAAATTCAACAGCGAAACTCTGAAGAGGAAATGAGAATTGTTATTTGGGCATATTTATTATTTGAGGCCGTTCATTATTTTTATGTTTATTTTCATGTTTATTTTCATGTTTATTTTCATGTTTATTTTCATGTTTATTTTCATGTTTATTTTATTTTTATTTCTATTTTATTATCTTTTTAAAATTACATTTTAGAAACAGTTTAGGACGCTCATCAAGTGAAGGTGAAGCTCTGGACCAATCACAACACAGAACGTCACCTCGTGGGCGGGACGTAGCGTCAACACGGAAGTACCGAGCGGGATCAGATTTTGCGGCCGACTTTCCGCTCTCTTGTCCGGCTTTGAGAGCTCCTCCCGCCGCCCTCCGCCTCCAGCTCGGCCTCACCGCCCTCCACGATGTTCTCCCCGAGGTTCGTGCGCTTCTGACGGCCACAACACCTGAAAATGTCCGCTTTGAGAGCCGGTGCATGTGCTGTGTGACTGTGCCAACGCAACTAGCCTAGCCCCGATTTGTAACGTGACTCTTAGAAACCAGAGTGGATCTGATTTACCAGTGATTCCTTAGTTTATTTATTGTTATCAATTACTCGTTGTTGTTTTTTTGTTTTTTTTGAGAGCTTTAGTGACTTTAAAATTAAGAACGGCTGCACTAAACAAATAATAACCATACTTTTCCACAGAGGTTGCTCCACAGTGGTTGGGTTGGAGTTCAGTGGAATTCTGGGTGTGAGTCTAAATAAAGGAGTGTCCGCTCATTATAGGAGCAGGACCAGGGCTGGTATCGTTAAGAAGTTGCTGATAGGATACAAACCTCGATACATACTCTACGATACAATACAGTGCACTTTCGATTCGATACGATATATTTCAAATTGATTTGATACGTTCAGTAAAAAAACAAAAGCTAAATCGTGGCTGTGATACTAAAAGTCTTTGTTATATGAGTCTAGAGAGTCTAATGTCTTATGCGTCTTATGTGTTGTGTTTCTCGTTTCCAGACTCCGGTGTTTGCGTTCGGCGGTGGCTTTCACCTCTCGGACGCTGAGTTCAAATCCTGGTCGAGCTCCGGACATGAGAGAAGGTCAGAACGATAATAATCCTCTTTTATATTTACCTCACGTTTACCCCACGTTTACCCCACGTTTACCCCACGTTTACCCCACGTTTACCTCACGTTTACCCCACGTTTACCCCACGTTTACCCCACGTTTACCCCACGTTTACCCCACGTTTACCCCACGTTTACCCCACATTTACCCCACATTTACCCCATGTTTACCCCACGTTTACCTCAAGTTTACTCCACATTTACCCCACGTTTACCCCACGTTTACCCCACATTTACCCCACATTTACCCCATGTTTACCCCACATTTACCCCACATTTACCTCTCGTTTACCTCTCGTTTACCCCACGTTTACCCCACGTTTACCCCATGTTTACCCCACGTTTACCCCACGTTTACCTCAAGTTTACTCCACATTTACCTCACGTTCAGGGCTCTACAGTGCGCCCATTTCACTCGCATTTGCGAGTAAATATTTCGTCGTGCGAACGAGGAAAATAAAACAGTCGCACAAGTGCGAGTGCTTCTGCAGCCACAGTAAGGAGAGTTGCGCACAGATGTAACGTGACAAGTTAAACATTCTAAATGTATCAAACATTAGGGGCAAACTCACACTAGGACTTTAGAATCGTGCCCAAGCCTGGATCGCCCCTAAAGCGCCGCACGCCTGCCCAGCGCGAGCGCTGACCCCAGCGTACGAGCTCCGCGTGTGGCCGATATCACTCATATGAACAAACTCCGCTTCAAAACACACCCACGCCCAGCTTCAACGAGGAGCAGCAGGACCCACACCTGTCCCACCACTCAGTAAACGCCCCCACACCGCTGGACTTCCTTCTGCGCTAAAGCGAGAGCTTTGTCTTGGTCTTGTCTCGGACTCGAGCGCATTTGGACTCGGTCTTATCACGGACTCAAGGTCTGAATACTGAGTGTGATCATATTTCATTACGGCCGCTGCAATAAACTTGTACCGGTGTGCGTGACCACGCGGGACGTCCCTCTGCGGCCTGTGCACTGGAGCCCGCAGACACTGTGCGGCCCGTCAGCACAGGCTCCGCAGCGCGCGGCTTGTCCACAGCGCGCACCCTCGCGTAACAACGTGCGTCACAGGGCAGGTATCCCCACCTATCCTTCCGCCTCACGTCAAATACGCCAATACAAATTTTCTGTCAGTGTCCGCACAGAGCAGACCCACAGCACAGAGCAGGCGATACGTGGGCTGAAGTTTGCCTAAGAAAATGCCAAATAACTCTGTCACAATGTGCATTTAGTGTGGTAAATGTGCAGAGGCTAAAAACCACTGTAAAACCAGGAAGAGAATGTAACTTCACCTAGGAATTTGAAAATACAGGTTTAAAAATCTTACCTATGTTTTTCACTTTGAAGCAGTTTTGTGTAAAGTGCCAGTGGAAGTTCTCTTAAAGAAGAGGTTCTTAAACTGTGGGTGAAGGTCCAAAATGGGCCACAGAGTGTTTCAGTGCAGTACAGTTTGTTTGGCTTATTTTAAGTCTAAATATTAATCAGATAAAATGAAGATATATTTATAAAAACACTGCGATCATGCAGGAAAAGTACAGTCATAATTCTTTTGTTTTTTGTATTAAATTCATTCAAATAAGTTGGTGTGTGCAAGTTCTGCACTGTAATAATCGTTCGAAATGAAAACCTACTTGTGCCCCCATTTTTTTTTTCTGTGCTCCTAAAATTTTTAACTTAGGGGCACATGTGCTCCTGAAAAAAAAAGTTAGCGTAGAGCCCTGCTCACGTTTACCCCACATTTACCCCATGTTTACCCCACGTTTACCCCACATTTACCTCTCGTTTACCCCACGTTTGGATGAGAGATCTAATTTGACTAATGTTTTTTTCATAGCCGATCGATGACTGATAATCTTTACAGATATTTTTTATTTAATCATTATGATTAATTCTTTTTTTGATTGCTGACTTCCAGTGTGAAAACAATAATTATATATAAAAAAGGTAAAAAACACTTTTTCATACACATCCTGGTCCAGTGTTTTGTGTAGTTTTGTAGTTTGGGGCAGTTTATAAGATAAGATATCCTTTATTTGTCCCACAATGGGGAAATTTCAGTGTTGCAACGCACAGTAAAGAGAACAGCAAGAAACAGTAGCAGCAATAGAGTACAGTTAAGTTAAAAATAGACAAACACTATAAGGATCTAAAAAGATAAGGATTATAAAGGATTTTCTCTTTGCGCTGAAGCGTTCAAATACAGATCTAAGTGGATTCTTCTGGCATCAGATCGGTCAAAACAAAACATCGGTCTTTACTGGAGATTTAAGGCCGATAACTGATACACTAACAAGTGCAAATATCGGCACAATATCTGTCTCTTTGTAATTAAGATAAGAACACAGACGTTTATAAGCCGAGTGTGTGACATGAGCTGAGGTATTTTTGTATTACCATATTCTATTTTTAATTTGTACTTGTACATTTATATCTTTAATTGTACATTTATATTTAATTTGTACTTGTACATTTATATCTTTAATTGTACATTTATATTTAATTTGTACTTGTACATTTATATCTTTAATTGTACATTTATATTTAATTTGTACTTGTACATTTATATCTTTAATTGTACATTTATATTTAATTGTACTTGTACATTTATATTTATATAATTACGCCTTATTTGACCGTAGTCTCTTACTATTTTTGCTACTTATTTTGAATGTATTATTATCATTTCTATTTTTTCTTTGTTATTATATTAAATTGTGATGTGTGAGTGCGTTGTGGATGAATAAAGTTTGTTGTGTGTTCACAGGGAACCCTCTGTTTCATGTGTCCAATGGTAAAACAATCATAAACCTCCTACGCTTCTGTTTTTAATTCTGACGTAATTTATGTCGTTTCCCTGCAGCTCCAACTTCAACTTTTACCTCTGCAACAAGTAAAACAGCCAGGACTAAACCCGGACTAAACCCGGACTAAACCCGGACTTAACCAGGACTAAACCAGGGCTGAACCAGGACTAAACCCGGACTAAACCAGGGCTAAACCCGGACTAAACCCGGACTAAACCAGGGCTGAACCAGGACTAAACCCGGACTAAACCAGGGCTAAACCAGGGCTGAACCAGGACTAAACCCGGACTAAACCAGGGCTAAACCCGGACTAAACCCGGACTAAACCAGGGCTG
>CM060674.1:31791170-31828670 GCA_030686955.1 Odontamblyopus rebecca
CTGGTCGAAGATGATGCCGAGGTTTGGGAGGAGGAGGAGACTGAGGAGCCGTCAGTGGAGAGGGTGAGATTACTGTGGGTTTTGGTGAATGTTTTGGGGCCGATGATTATTTCAGTTTTGTCGCAGTTGAGTTGGAGGAAGTTAGACTGGAGCCAGGACTTTATTCGGGAGATGCAGTTTGTTTTGGTGGAGTGTGTGGCCGGGGTTATGGATTTGGTGGACAGGTTGGGACCAAAGCTGCCACAGCAGAGGGAGGGGGCGGGGCAAAGCGAGGGGGCGGGGCAGAGTTCTTGTTCTCATGTCTTCTGGAGTATGACGAGGTCTTGACACAAAACCAACTAAACCTGACCACCTTCAGAGACGGGAAACACTTTTCTAACTGAACCCTGCTCTCCTCTTTTCTCTTTTCTCCTCCTCCTCTTTCTCCTCCTCTTCTCTCTGCAGTACAGAGATGGAGCATATGCACCAGTGCTGGACGCTACATTTGTGATGGTCGCACGAGACCCTGAGAACAAGAGGTAAGACCAGGACTGGACCAGGACTGGACCAGGACTGGACCAGATCCAGATCAGGGCTCAAATGGAAATGAACCAGGTCTTGTTTCTCGATTTCAGAGCAGCGTTTGTGAATCCACTGAAGCCTGAGGGCCCAGAGGAGGAGAAACTGCTCCA
The DNA here is from genome assembly GCA_030686955.1 of Odontamblyopus rebecca. Taxonomy (NCBI): domain Eukaryota; kingdom Metazoa; phylum Chordata; class Actinopteri; order Gobiiformes; family Gobiidae; genus Odontamblyopus; species Odontamblyopus rebecca. Next base: position 31,791,842 of record CM060674.1, read on the forward strand.
GGAGGGAGAAGGTACCAAGATTCCAAACATTTTCAGAATAAAATCTGTCTGTTGTTTCTGAGTCGTGGTTTGAATCGTGTTTTCCAGCGAATAAATCCCGTCGTGTGGAGCTGAGCACCGCCTCCCTGCTCAAAGTGGCTCCGACCGCAGAAGAGAGAAAGATCATACACGGCCTCTTCCTCAACACGCTGGACCACAAGTGAGGGCAGGGGCGGGGCAGGGGCAGGACAGGGCAGGGCAGGGGAAGAACAGGGGCAGGACAGGGGCAGGGGCAGGACAGGGCAGGGCAGGGGAAGAACAGGGGCAGGACAGGGGCAGGGCAGGGGCAGGGCAGGGGCAGGGGCAGGGCAGGAGGAGCAGAGAGGAACAGGAGAGTTTGTTGTAGCTTGACGTACAGATACAGAATAACTGTGATAAATGTTTTCTCTGCTCACGGCTCTTTTCTGTGTTTTAAAAGCAGTGTTTCTGTTCTGTTTTCAGCACTGCTCCTTCTCTCCCTGTGTTTAACGTGTACACGGTTCTTTTCTGTGTTTTAATCGTTTTATTTTTGTTTTCAGGACGGTGAGTTTCCGCAGCAGAGTTCTTCCTCCAAACTCCGTGTGGATGCAGGACGCCAAAATGAAGGGCCTGGAGATCTGCCACCCTCAGGTCAGAAATCAAACTGTATATATATGTGAATATGATAAACTTTTACACTTTTGCACTGTGTCAAATCCCCGGACGTTACTGCGCGTGTGGGACAGCAGCCAGCAGAGGGCAGCAGAGCACAGGGAGCAGCAGTGTGTCTCAGTTTTTACTTTTGTGCACATGAAGCAAATGTCACAGAAAAAAACAATTAGTAGTAATATAATGTGACCATTCCTCCCCTCACATTACCCTCCCTCTTTGTCTCCAGAGAAAAGAAAAATTAATAATAATAATAACAAAAAATAACAATAGTAGAAATAATAATAAATTAATCATTAAAAAATGAAGTAATAGATAAATTAAATAAATAAATATAGAGAAAAGAGGAAAGTAAACTAAAAAGTGAGTAAATAAATAAATATGAAGAAAAAACTGAATGTTACGATATACACACACAGAGAAAATAACAGGGATATGGTCATTTGAGATGTTCTTTTCTTCTTTCCTTTTACTCGCTGATTTCTTTGGGTTAGTTCAAGGATTAGACCAAATTTCAATAAGAGAGATTATAAAACGTTCTTGGATATGAAAGTATCTCTGGATATGCTCGTCCTCATATCCCTCCATGTCCAGGTTGTTTTACTTTAGTAACCGTCCTTAGGTGATTTCCACAGAATCAAGAAATCGTTTCCATATCTTGAAGAACAGGTCTTGGTCTTTAAGTCATTTATCAAAAGTGTTGTTTTGTTTTCAGCAAAGGAACATCTTTAACCGAATCTTCGGAGGGTTTCTGATGAGGAAGGCGTACGAGCTGGGCTGGGCCAACGCCTGCGCCTTTGGGTGAGCCTCTCTGCTCCTCTGAACCCTCCAGGGCTGCACAGTGTATCACCACATCTATCTGTGGTGTAAGAAAATAAGTATAACACAAAGGCACAAAGTTCTCCGTGTGACAGAAGTGTTTTTGCGAAGTTAAGTGGCTAAAAATCCAGCTGCTGTTCATGGTTTCCCTTAGGCCGCGCGTACACTGTGATTTTTGGCCCTTTTGGAGCCGATTTTTCCCTCGTGCAACTGTTTTTGGGATCGAGTTTTGTCTTAATCGGGTTTGGTGGTAACGACAACGATGAATCCCTCAGGACCAGCTCCCGATCGTCTCACAATCGTCGGCCGCCAGAAAATCAAACCTGTTTGAATCCAGTCGCCTCTCGTGAGGGTTTCACTGCTGAAGTCGTTCGTACAGTGTGAGAATATGAATCGTGAGCAGAGAACTTTTAAACTCTGAGATTTGGTCGCACAGTTTGAGCTGGAGCTGAGTGAAACCCTTGAAAATATCAAAGTACACCTGACTTTACAGAGTGGAGCATTAGACTTGGGCTGGTTCTGTCTCCGTGAACTTTTTCATTTCACTTTAGGTTATTGTGTCAAAAAGTGTATAAAAATATGAAAATGTCTCAGTAATATTGTGTAATCTCACAATTCAAAGCACAGTTTCTCATACGGAGCAGCACTGACGTCTCCTCCTGTTTGTCCCTCAGAGGCTGCCGTCCCAGTCTGGTCGCCGTCGACGACATTTTGTTCCAGAAACCGGTGGAGATCGGGTCCCTGCTCCTGCTCTCGTCACAGGTGAGAGGACGGGAGGGCACCTGACACACGGGGAGGCCATCTGACGCACGGGGAGGGCATCTGACGCACGGGGAGGGCATCTGACGCACGGGGAGGGCGCCTGACGCGCGGGGAGGGCATCTGACGCACGGGGAGGGCAGCTGACGCACGGGGAGGGCATCTGACGCACGGGGAGGGCGCCTGACGCGCGGGGAGGGCGCCTGACGCGCGGGGAGGGCGCCTGACGCACGGGGAGGGCATCTGACGCACGGGGAGGGCGCCTGACGCACGGGGAGGGCATCTGACGCACGGGAAGGGCATCTGACGCACGGGGAGGGCTCGTGACGGGCGGGGAGGGCATCTGACGCACGGGGAGGGCATCTGACGCACGGGGAGGGCGCCTGACGCGCGGGGAGGGCGCCTGACGCGCGGGGAGGGCGCCTGACGCACGGGGAGGGCATCTGACGCACGGGGAGGGCATCTGACGCACGGGGAGGGCATCTGACGCACGGGGAGGGCATCTGACGCTCGGGGAGGGCACCTGACGCACGGGGAGGGCGCCTGACGCGCGGGGAGGGCGCCTGACGCATGGGGAGGGCGCCTGACGCACGGGGAGGGCATCTGACGCACGGGGAGGGCATCTGACGCATGGGGAGGGCATCTGACGCACGGGGAGGGCATCTGACGCACGGGGAGGGCATCTGACTCATGTGCCTCTGCTGCAGGTGTGTTACACTGAGGGGAAGTACATCCAGGTCAGAGTTCACAGTGAGGTGTTTGACCCTCTGACCCGGACGCACAACACCACCAACGTGTTCCACTTCACCTTCGCCTCCGACCGCGACGTCCCCAACATCATCCCCGAGACGTACGGAGGTGAGCTCCAGAAATACACAAAAACACAACAAAAAACTGTACACAAACCTGATGGATGTGCAGGAGGTCCATTAGTCAAAAATAAAAGTGTATAAAAAACATCTTAAAGTTGAACTCGGGCCCGTCTGAAGCTAAAGTCCGTTTCTAGAGGAGGTGAATTCTGTCAGGAGCCAAAAAACGGCACAGATCAGTGTTTCCTCGGTGGAGATCTCACTGTGGCAGTGAGTCTGTCAAGGCAACAAACTAGTGCAGTGATGGGGGCAAGTTCTGAACTTCCACGTAAAACACCAATTTGCTTCAGACTGAAGAAGCTTAACTCCACTTTAACCCATCTGACAACAGCCACGAGTCTAACAAACCAAACGCTCTGCCTGGTTCACTCATTAGTGTCTGGAAACGTTAGAAAACAACTTTATAAGCACCTCACACTTCCCTCTGCTGATTTCCCACAGGCCAAAGCCCAAAAGACTCGATTTCGAATTTGAACAGAGAGCCTTGGCTTCTTATCCCCGAACGAAGCCCACACACTGGTATCGTTATGTAGATGAGACCTTTTTAAAAATTCAAGAATTGGAACGTTTTACTGCACATATCAATTCAATAGACCCCAACATCAAATTCACCCCTGAGGATGCCAGTGAGAACAGACTGGCCTTCTTAGACTGTGCAGTAACCATTGGAGAGGACCGGCGCCCCCATGTGGAGGTCTTCAGAAAGCCACATACACGGACCAGTCCCTGCTCTTTGATTCACACCACCCACTGCAGCACAAACACCCACTGCACCACAAACTCAGAGTGATTCGGACTCTACGACACAGGCCCCAACTGGTTCCTACAAGCACAGAGGGGATGGAGAAAGAGGAACGACATGTGCAGAACGCCCTCTCTGTTTGTGGTTATCCTAAATGAGCTTTCAACAAAACCAAGAGGGAGAAGAAACAAGAAAACACAGAACCAGAACCCAGGTGAAGGGGGGTAACTATTCCTTATCTTGCTGGGGTGTCTGAGAAACTCCAGAGGATCTTCAGACAACATGATATTCCCGTCTACTTCAAACTCACAAACACTTTAAGACAAAAACTGCTCCACCCTAAGGACAAAACTCCGAGCCACAAACAAAGCGATGTCGTCTACTCTATTCAGTGTAGTGAAGACTGCAGTGAGCTACACTGGAGAAACAAAACAGCCATTACACAAAAGGATGAACCAGCACAGACGAGAGAGCCAGAGTGGACCTCAGTCTGCTGTACATCTCCACCTTAAAGCCTCAGGCCTTTGAGGACAGTGAGGTGCAGATCTGAGCCAGAGAGAAGAATCGGTTTGAACGTGGATTTAAAGAAGCGTCTTTGTTAAAAAAAGAACCCTTCTTTAAACAGAAATGGACTCAGGCACCACCTGTCTCCATCTATAACTCCATCCTCAAACCAAAAGCAAAACAAATTAAGAAAACAATAGGTGTAGCCAGGTCAGGCCCAGAGGTGTGAACAGCCCCTCATGTTTATGCTAATCTGACCCCACCCCCCAGTGCATTTCAATAGGGTGAGGTGATTACAGAAACTGTGAACAATAGGGTGAGTTTCTAAGTAATCTGGAGGATTTAACTCCTCCCTCTTCAGGCAGATAAAAGTCAGTGTCTCCAGCGTCTGAGCAGAACTGAAGAAGCAGCTCAGATGAGGGCGAAACGTCTTCTATCAAAACTTTGGTCCAGTTGACAAATTGAACTCTACCTGTTGTCGCCCTCTTTGTTCACAGTTCCTGCTGTCAGCTCGGCCTGTTGAAATAGACTTGGGCTGGGGTCAGGTTAGCAGAATCATACAGGGCCATAATGGGGTGTTTGTAAATGAAACACACACATGGATGAGTGTAAACATCTTCAGGCAGGTTTGTGATGATTTGACTTCCTCTGCTGTTTTTTTAATCATATTCGTGTTTCTTTTCCAGAGTCGATGTTGTATTTGGACGGAAAGAGACACTTCAACCAAACTGTCCCCTGAGCTCCAGAACAGTCCCCTGTCCACAGAACTACAGAACTACAGAACTACAGACACGTCCCGACCGCCTCCTCACACAATCATGTTTTCACTCAATCTGTTACATTCTAATGTTTGACCTAAAGGACTCAGAGCTGCTCCTGACGCTGCCTCAGGGTCAAACAGCCCCGTCTGAAGAGAGCAAAGATTTAGCACTAAGAATATGCACTCTACACTCAAAGACCGGGTTTAGACCTGGTTTAGATCTGGTTTAGACCTGGTTTAGACCTGGTTTAGACCTGGTTTAGACCTGGTTTAGACCTGGTTTAGTCCTGGTTTAGACCTGGTTTAGACCTGGTTTAGACCTGGTTTAGTCCTGGTTTAGACCTGGTTTAGTCCTGGTTTAGACCTGGTTTAGTCCTGGTTTAGACCTGGTTTAGACCTGGTTTAGACCTGGTTTAGTCCTGGTTTAGACCTGGTTTAGACCTGGTTTAGACCTGGTTTAGTCCTGGTTTAGACCTGGTTTAGACCTGGCTTAGACTCTGGTTTAGACCTGGTTTAGACCTGGTTTAGACATGGTGTAGACCTGGTTTGGACCTGGTTTGGACCTGGTTTGGACCTGGTTTAGTCCTGGTTTAGTCCTGGTTTAGTCCTGGTTAAGACCTGGTTTAGACCTGGTTTAGTCCTGGTTTAGTCCTGGTTTAGACCTGGTTTAGTCCTGGTTTAGACCTGGTTTAGACCTGGTTTAGACCTGGTTTAGACCTGGTTTAGTCCTGGTTTAGTCCTGGTTAAGACCTGGTTAAGACCTGGTTTAGTCCTGGTTTAGTCCTGGTTTAGACCTGGTTTAGTCCTGGTTTAGACCTGGTTTAGACCTGGTTTAGTCCTGGTTTAGACCTGGTTTAGACCTGGTTTAGTCCTGGTTTAGTCCTGGTTTAGTCCTTGAATAGCTCCACTAAACCTTGGGTCTGATGTCACCACAGTTGTGTGTTTTAGGTCAGTGTTTGAGGCTCTTCAGTTTTTTATTCTCATTATTGACACATTGATCATGTTTTTATGGAGTTTAAACTGACTTTTTATCATAGCTCTGCTTTTGCTGCTGCCTTTTTATTACGTTTTGCTCATAAGCTGCATATATATATATGTATATATACATATATATACATATACATACATACATACAAGCTGTACATATATATATATACATACATATATGTCTTATACAGTGTGTGATTTTGCTGCATGTATTGATACTTTGCGGTGATGTCGCTCTGGGGGTGTGCTACATGTATGTCTGTGGCAGAATGTTCAGCCGTTACCATGGTGACACAGTGCACGCATGAGCAAACACTCCAAAAAGTTTAAAGTTTTGCCTGAAAGTTCCAGAAAGAACCCTAAAGTGATTTAAAGGGCAGATTGTCCCTGTGATCAGTGCGAGTTCATGGTCCCGTTAAAATAAAACTGGGATTAAAGTCGAACTAACGGCTTCAGACAGAGCAGTGCCGACAGTTAGCGTCGCACTCCCAGAGGACATCAGCTGTGAAGTATCAGGGGGGTTATGTTACAGATGTGTTTATTTTTACGCACAAACTGCTTTAACTGAACGTCCAAAGAGGGAGGGGAACGCACTTTAGACCAACCGGAGGATTTCGCCGCAATAACAGAGTTTATTTAAACGAAACCTGCGTCTGTGTTTGTGTCAGAACTGTCCGCTTTATGTAGGCACTTTCATCACATTATTGTGTTTGGACTTGTGAAGGAAGGAAATGCTTTGACCAGATCTACTTCTTTCTCTCTGCGGATGTGGCAGGACCAGCTTCAGTTGCTCAGTTTTCATTAAATCGTGTCACTTTCTGAAGAATTTGTGCTGCTGCTTTGTTTCGTGGGATATTTTTGAAGTCTGGATCGATGAACAAAACAAAAGTGACAAACGTCGTCGCTCCGTCCTCCCCTGAGGTCGACAGGTGGAGCAGCGTCGGCAGTGATGCGGTCGACAGGTGGAGCAGCGTCGGCAGTGATGCGGTCGACAGGTGGAGCAGCGTCGGCAGTGATGCGGTCGACAGGTGGAGCAGCGTCGGCAGTGATGCGGTCGACAGGTGGAGCAGCGTCGGCAGTGATGCGGTCGACAGGTGGAGCAGCGTCGGCAGTGATGCGGTCGACAGGTGGAGCAGCGTCGCAGTGATGCGGTCGACAGGTGGAGCAGCGTCGGCAGTGATGCGGTCGACAGGTGGAGCAGCGTCGGCAGTGATGCGGTCGACAGGTGGAGCAGCGTCGGCAGTGATGCGGTCGACAGGTGGAGCAGCGTCGGCAGTGATGCGGTCGACAGGTGGAGCAGCGTCGGCAGTGATGCGGTCGACAGGTGGAGCAGCGTCGGCAGTGATGCGGTCGACAGGTGGAGCAGCGTCGGCAGTGATGCGGTCGGCAGGGGGTGCAGCGTCGGCCGTGCTGCGGTCGGCAGGTGGCGCAGCGTCGGCAGGGATGCGGTCGACAGGTGGAGCAGCGTCGGCAGTGATGCGGTCGGCAGGTGGAGCAGCGTCGGCAGTGATGCGGTCGGCAGGTGGAGCAGCGTCGGCAGTGATGCGGTCGACAGGTGGAGCAGCGTCGGCAGTGATGCGGTCGACAGGTGGAGCAGCGTCGGCAGTGACGCGGTCGACAGGTGGAGCAGCGTCGGCAGTGATGCGGTCGACAGGTGGAGCAGCGTCGGCAGTGATGCGGTCGACAGGTGGAGCAGCGTCGGCAGTGATGCGGTCGACAGGTGTAGCAGCGTCGGCAGTGATGCGGTCGACAGGTGGAGCAGCGTCGGCAGTGATGCGGTCGACAGGTGGAGCAGCGTCGGCAGTGATGCGGTCGACAGGTGGAGCAGCGTCGGCAGTGATGCGGTCGACTGGTGGAGCAGCGTCGGCAGTGATGCGGTCGGCAGGTGGAGCAGCGTCGGCAGTGATGCGGTCGACAGGTGGAGCAGCGTCGGCAGTGATGCGGTCGACAGGTGGAGCAGCGTCGGCAGTGATGCGGTCGGCAGGTGGAGCAGCGTCGGCAGTGATGCGGTCGCTGTATCGGCCGCTGTGGTGAAGAGGAGCTGAGCCCAAAGGCAAAGCTCTGGATTCACCTCAGTCACGTTCCTCCTTCACCTAAAGGACCAGATACAAGCGAAGAAATGAGTTTTCTCTGCAGAGTGACCAGACGCTCCCTTAGAGAGAGGGGAGGAGCTCGGAGTAGAGCCGCTGCTCCTCCACGTGGAGAGGAGCAGCTGAGGGGAGGAGCATCTGTTCCCTCAGGAGGTGTTCATGTCCCACCGGGAGGAGGTCCCGGGGAAGACCCAGGACACACTGGAGGGACGACGTCTCTGGGCCTGGGAATGACTCAGGGTCCAGGAGGAGTTTAGTTTAGGTTTAGGTTTAGTTTTAGTTTTAGTTTTAGTTTTAGTTTTAGTTTTAGTTTTAGTTTTAGTTTTAGTTTTAGTTTAGGTTTAGTTTAGTTTGTTTAGTTTTAGTTTGTTTAGTTTAGTTTAGTTTAGTTTGTTTAGTTTTAGTTTGTTTAGTTTGTTTAGTTTTAGTTTGTTTAGTTTAGTTTTAGGTTTAGTTTAGTTATCTAATTAGACAGGGACAGTGCACATTCTCCATTAACCTCAGCAGGACAGATGCTTGTACCAGAGCTCATTTCCACCCGTCGTCCCCGGGCAGGTTCATATTTCAGTTCATAAATACAAACATACACAGAGGATGTGTTCATAATGACCAGAGCATCATTCAAATTCTGTATCCTTATTCATGCCCAGTTCTCTCAGCACCTTAAAATCATCGTCCTTATCAAAAGTCGTTCAGTTCATTCCCTCCAGAACATCTCGCTCTCTCCACACACCTCGGTCACATTCTGGGGCAGGTTTGGTTTGAAAGGAGCCGTTTTTTCTCCAGGCGTGAGATCGTGCTGTAGTTCGTGCCTGTGATCCGCTCTGTTGGCGCCGCGCAGGAGAAGGCCGAGTTTCCGAACGCTGTTCTGCGTTCAGGGAGGAGCTGGAGGAAGTGTCTGGGGTGAGGGAAGTCTGGGAGTCCCTGCTTAGACCGATGGCCCCGGATAAGAGGAGGAACATGGGTGGAGTCTCCTGGTCTGTGTTTGTGTTTGTGCAGCAGCTCTGTTCAGGTCTCTCATCTCTTATAAAGCTGCACTGTGTAACTTTTCTGCTTGTCTCCATGGAGATGTTATGGCTTTAAATTCGTTTACACTGGGTTTACTCAATAACAGGTGTGTTCCTTGTTGTATATAGTAATTCCCTTCAGGGACGCCCGTGTGCAGATCTGACCCGTAACGTGACTTGGTCGCGTTTAATGCCACAATGTGGAACATACCGGGCGAAGCAGTAACATCTCCATGGCGATGTTAAAGACGACACAAAACACTGGGTCAAAATGTGAATTAATTGGGACCCTGAAAAGATTTAGAACGGTTTTATGATCTAAATGATGATAAAAATATAAAAACACACTCATATTTTACGATATATTCTGATTATTCTGTTTAAAATTATCTTCTATTCTTTAAAAAAACATCCCACGTATTGAAATTTGTGTTCACTATTTTCCCTGATACCAAAATTAGAACTAAATGTCGACACGGCTGTTGTTCAGTTATTAACGTCAGTGCTTTTAGAATTGAACTAATTTATTATTAACTAACCTAGTACGACAAGTCTGCTCTTATTTAGACTTTAAATGGAATTATTGCAGTTTATTATTACAGACACTTTCATATATGATTATTACCGCAACATTAAACGTTCTTCCTGGAGACTAGTTCACAAAGTAATGAGTTTGTAATTGAATTTAGTTCATTAAAACCTCATAATTAGTCGTGAATGTCAAAATAAAAGTCACAATTAGGCCCGAGCGCCAGAGGCTGGTGAAGGGCCTGTTAGCATCACAGTGACGCTCACAGGGGGCGGGAACTAAAATAACACGACGTGACTCGCCTGTAGTGACCAGGGACCCTCACCATGACGTAGCTGCACCAGAGGTTTACGAAAATGTAGAGTTTGTCGGGCAAAAACAAGCGGAACATTGTTCTCGTATCAGAATATTATTATTATTATTAGTTTCCTCCTAACACTCACCCATTTTTCACCCACTGAACAATGACGAAAACGTGTTAAAGACTCCGCTTCTCTAACTTTTGGCTATTTCCATTTTCAATAAATAAATAAAATGTCTCGTCAGCGCCCCCTAACGAGACAGAAATACATTAGGGAATACGAATGGCACCAAAAAAATGTCCACGTAGAATCATGAAATTTAACACAGAAGTCGATCATGACAAGACAAGTAAAAAATATTATTATGGCTACGCCCCCAGACACACCAGGAGGCGGCCATCTTGGATTAAAGTGAAGCTGAAACGCACTCCTCCTCCGGCCTCAGATTTGGTCACATTATCTCCAGGAGCCAAACGTCCAAAAATATCCACATCCCAAATCTGACGTCTCTGAGCAGTGAAGCAGCAAATAATGAACAAGTTTGGATATTTACAAACTGCTCCTATTTGCTCAAACAAACTCTGATTTCAATGAAATTTGACAGTTCTTAAACTCTCTGCCCTAAAGCCAATGATGAGACATTCGAGAAAACATAGGTTTTATGTGTGGGGATTAAAAAATGGAGATAATTCACCACCTCGAATATTAGGCTCCGCCCACTCCTATGGGAGCGTCCTAACTCAACTTTGTCGTAGAGCCACGAAATTTAGTACACGCATTCTTCACGTGAAGACAAACAAAAAATATTATTATGGCCACGCCCCCTGACAAAGCAGGAGGCGGCCATCTTGGATTGAAATCTTCAAAATGCAGAGTTTGCATTTTGGCTCATGTTGTGTTTGAACAAACTCCTCTGAAGGTGCTTCACCCACAGGCCTGAAAATCACCTACATCATCTAGAGAAGAGCTGAAAATCACCTACAGCATCTAGAGAAGAGCTGAAAATCACCTACATCATCTAGAGAAGAGCTGAAAATCACCTACATCATCTAGAGAAGAGCTGAAAATCACCTACATCATCTAGAGAAGAGCTGAAAATCACCTACATCATCTAGAGAAGAACTGAAAATCACCTACATCATCTAGAGAAGAGCTGAAAATCACCTACATCTAGAGAAGAGCTGAAAATCACCTACATCATCTAGAGAAGAGCTGAAAATCACCTACATCATCTAGAGAAGAGCTGAAAATCACCTACATCATCTAGAGAAGAGCTGAAAATCACCTACATCATCTAGAGAAGAGCTGAAAATCACCTACATCATCTAGAGAAGAGCTGAAAATCACCTACATCATCTAGAGAAGTGCTGAAAATCACCTACATCATCTAGAGAAGAGCTGAAAATCACCTACATCATCTAGAGAAGAGCTGAAAATCACCTACATCATCTAGAGAAGAGCTGAAAATCACCTACATCATCTAGAGAAGAGCTGAAAATCACCTACATCATTTAGAGAAGTGCTGAAAATCACCTACATCATCTAGAGAAGAGCTGAAAATCACCTACATCATCTAGAGAAGAGCTGAAAATCACCTACATCATCTAGAGAAGTGCTGAAAATCACCTACATAATCTAGAGAAGAGCTGAAAATCACCTACATCATCTAGAGAAGAGCTGAAAATCACCTACATCATCTAGAGAAGTGCTGAAAATCACCTACATCATCTAGAGAAGAGCTGAAAATCACCTACATCATCTAGAGAAGAGCTGAAAATCACCTACATCATCTAGAGAAGAGCTGAAAATCACCTACATCATCTAGAGAAGAGCTGAAAATCACCTACATCATTTAGAGAAGTGCTGAAAATCACCTACATCATCTAGAGAAGAGCTGAAAATCACCTACATCATCTAGAGAAGAGCTGAAAATCACCTACATCATCTAGAGAAGTGCTGAAAATCACCTACATAATCTAGAGAAGAGCTGAAAATCACCTACATCATCTAGAGAAGAGCTGAAAATCACCTACATCATCTAGAGAAGAGCTGAAAATCACCTACATCATCTAGAGAAGAGCTGAAAATCACCTACATCATCTAGAGAAGAGCTGAAAATCACCTACATCATCTAGAGAAGAGCTGAAAATCATCTACATCATCTAGAGAAGAGCTGAAAATCACCTACATCATCTAGAGAAGAGCTGAAAATCACCTACATCATCTAGAGAAGAGCTGAAAATCACCTACATCATCTAGAGAAGAGCTGAAAATCACCTACATCATCTAGAGAAGAGCTGAAAATCACCTACATCATCTAGAGAAGTGCTGAAAATCACCTACATCATCTAGAGAAGAGCTGAAAATCACCTACATCATCTAGAGAAGAGCTGAAAATCACCTACATCATCTAGAGAAGAGCTGAAAATCACCTACATCATCTAGAGAAGTGCTGAAAATCACCTACATCATCTAGAGAAGAGCTGAAAATCACCTACATCATCTAGAGAAGAGCTGAAAATCACCTACATCATCTAGAGAAGAGCTGAAAATCACCTACATCATCTAGAGAAGAGCTGAAAATCACCTACATCATCTAGAGAAGTGCTGAAAATCACCTACATCATCTAGAGAAGAGCTGAAAATCACCTACATCATCTAGAGAAGTGCTGAAAATCACCTACATCATCTAGAGAAGTGCTGAAAATCACCTACATCATCTAGAGAAGAGCTGAAAATCACCTACATCATCTAGAGAAGAGCTGAAAATCACCTACATCATCTAGAGAAGAGCGGAAAATCACCTACATCATCTAGAGAAGCGCTGAAAATCACCTAAATCATCTAGAGAAGAGCTGAAAATCACCTACATCATCTAGAGAAGTGCTGAAAATCACCTACATCATCTAGAGAAGAGCTGAAAATCACCTACATCATCTAGAGAAGAGCTGAAAATCACCTACATCATCTAGAGAAGAGCTGAAAATCACCTACATCATCTAGAGAAGAGCTGAAAATCACCTACATCATCTAGAGAAGAGCTGAAAATCACCTACATCATCTAGAGAAGAGCTGAAAATCATCTACATCATCTAGAGAAGAGCTGAAAATCACCTACATCATCTAGAGAAGAGCTGAAAATCACCTACATCATCTAGAGAAGAGCTGAAAATCACCTACATCATCTAGAGAAGAGCTGAAAATCACCTACATCATCTAGAGAAGTGCTGAAAATCACCTACATCATCTAGAGAAGTGCTGAAAATCACCTACATCATCTAGAGAAGTGCTGAAAATCACCTACATCATCTAGAGAAGTGCTGAAAATCACCTACATCATCTAGAGAAGAGCTGAAAATCACCTACATCATCTAGAGAAGAGCTGAAAATCACCTACATCATCTAGAGAAGAGCTGAAAATCACCTACATCATCTAGAGAAGAGCTGAAAATCACCTACATCATCTAGAGAAGAGCTGAAAATCACCTACATCATCTAGAGAAGAGCTGAAAATCACCTACATCATCTAGAGAAGTGCTGAAAATCACCTACATCATCTAGAGAAGAGCTGAAAATCACCTACATCATCTAGAGAAGTGCTGAAAATCACCTACATCATCTAGAGAAGAGCTGAAAATCACCTACATCATCTAGAGAAGAGCTGAAAATCACCTACATCATCTAGAGAAGAGCTGAAAATCACCTACATCATCTAGAGAAGAGCTGAAAATCACCTACATCATCTAGAGAAGAGCTGAAAATCACCTACATCATCTAGAGAAGTGCTGAAAATCACCTACATCATCTAGAGAAGAGCTGAAAATCACCTACATCATCTAGAGAAGTGCTGAAAATCACCTACATCATCTAGAGAAGAGCTGAAAATCACCTACATCATCTAGAGAAGAGCTGAAAATCACCTACATCATCTAGAGAAGAGCTGAAAATCACCTACATCATCTAGAGAAGAGCTGAAAATCACCTACATCATCTAGAGAAGAGCTGAAAATCACCTACATCATCTAGAGAAGAGCTGAAAATCACCTACATCATCTAGAGAAGAGCTGAAAATCACCTACATCATCTAGAGAAGAGCTGAAAATCACCTACATCATCTAGAGAAGAGCTGAAAATCACCTACATCATCTAGAGAAGAGCTGAAAATCACCTACATCATCTAGAGAAGAGCTGAAAATCACCTACATCATCTAGAGAAGAGCTGAAAATCACCTACATCATCTAGAGAAGTGCTGAAAATCACCTACATCATCTAGAGAAGAGCTGAAAATCACCTACATCATCTAGAGAAGAGCTGAAAATCACCTACATCATCTAGAGAAGAGCTGAAAATCACCTACATCATCTAGAGAAGAGCTGAAAATCACCTACATCATCTAGAGAAGAGCTGAAAATCACCTACATCATCTAGAGAAGAGCTGAAAATCACCTACATCATCTAGAGAAGAGCTGAAAATCACCTACATCATCTAGAGAAGAGCTGAAAATCACCTACATCATCTAGAGAAGAGCTGAAAATCACCTACATCATCTAGAGAAGAGCTGAAAATCACCTACATCATCTAGAGAAGAGCTGAAAATCACCTACATCATCTAGAGAAGAGCTGAAAATCACCTACATCATCTAGAGAAGAGCTGAAAATCACCTACATCATCTAGAGAAGAGCTGAAAATCACCTACATCTAGTCGTACAGTTCAATCAAAATTTACACAATATTCAGTGTGCAGATTTGTTCCCGTTGGCTCAGACTTAGTCCAATTGAGCTGAAATTTGAGTCACTGATGCTGATCTCGGCCTGAATATAAAACACTGTAAAACATATGGAAAATGACACTATAGCGCCCCCTAGACATGAAACACCAACATTATCCGATTTGTACCAAATTTGGGAATTAAATTCTATGCATGACTACGAGCAAAAAAATATATTACAGACATGGTGAATTTTTCACTGTTGGCCACTAGGGGCGCAAAGACTCCTCAAAAGTCATTTAAAGGTGCACTATGTCATTTTTCTGATGGAGGATGTGTTGGCCTGGGAAATTTGAATCACTAATACGTGATCTCGGCCTGAATATAACACACTGTAAAGCAGATGAAAAGTGTGGTTATGGTTATTAGGATTAGTGTGGGGCACGGTGTTCGCACGGCACGATGTGCAGGGCACGTCATTTGCAGGGTGCGCCGTAGGCACACGCGAGGGCCGATTATCGCTGCTTGCAGCTATATTTCTTGATTATTTTCATATATAGTTATTTCTGCAACATTTACCATTCTTCCTGGGTATTAGTTTGCAAATTAATGAGTTTGTTAATGAGTTTGTAATTTAATTTTGTTAATTAAAACATCATAATTATTCGTGAATGTCAAAATAAAAATCACAATTCTTGATTCTTATCATTTATAGATATTTCAGCAGCATTTACCATTCTTCTTGAGACTATTTCATAAATTAATGAGTTTGTAATTGAATCTAATTAATTAAAACAAAATTAGTTATGAATATCAAAATAAAAATTCACAATTCTTGATTATTCTTATATATAGCTATTTACACAGCATTAAAGGTTCTTTCTGGAGACTAGTTCATGAATTAATGAGTTTGTTAATGAGTTTGTAATTGAATTTAGTTAATTAAAACCTCATAATTAGTTGTGAATGTCACAATTCTTGATTAATATCATATATAGCTATTTACACAGCATTAAAGGTTCTTTCTGGAGACTAGTTCATGAATTAATGAGTTTGTTAATGAGTTTGTAATTGAATTTAGTTAATTAAAACCTCATAATTAGTTCAAAATTCTTGAATATTATCAAATATAGTTATTTCCGCAGTATAACCATTCTTCCTGGGGACTAGTTCACAAGTTAATGTTTGTTATTGAATTTAGTTTGTTATTGAATTTAGTTAAGTAAAACATCATAATTAGTCGTGAATGTCGTGAATATCGAAATAAAAATTCACAATTCTTGATTAGGCAAGGCAAGTTTATTTGTATAGCACAATTCATACACAAAGTAATTCAAAGTGCTTTACAGAATAAGAAATACATTAAAATCACAATAAGAAATACATTAAAATCACAATAAGAAATATATTAAAATCACAATAAGAAATACATTAAAATCACAATATAAACAAATCAAAACATAAACAATCATCATAAAATTTTAAAATAGAAATGGGACATTAAATTAGAGAGAATTAGAGATTATTATTATCATTATGTATATTTATTTCTGCAGTATTAACCGTTCTTTTAATTAATTCGTTTGTTAATGTGTTTGTAGCTGAATTGAGTTTGTTTTAGTTTAGTTTTAGTGAATGTCTTGACTGTCAAAATAAAAGTCCTTCCGCTGCTCCGGCTCCGTTTCCGGTCTCGGCGCTCTCACCGCGGCCGCCTTGACGCGCTCCTTCTCCGGGCTCAGCATCCTCCCGCTCCCGCCCCTCAGACCTGCTCCGAAGCCCAGCGCAGCGGCCCGTCCTCTGCTCTCCTCCGCCCGCACCTCCGCTCTTCCGCTCTCCCTGGGGCTCCAGCAGCTCTCACGCCGGCCTCGGGACTCTGCTCCGGGCCTTCCTCGCCTGGTTTGACCGCGGTGCTCGGCTCGGCTGCGGGAGATGAACCCTCCGTGTGCCCGCTGTGGGAAGACCGTTTACCCCACGGAGAAAGTGAACTGCCTGGATAAGGTCAGACACTTTTACCGGAATGACACCAATGCTACAAATACCGTGACAAGTTTGACAAGAACCGCTCTTCAATGTGGAAATCATGTAGTTTGGGTTATTTTAGTTTGTGTTATTTTAGATTTATTTAATTTGGAATAAAGTCAAAGTTGAAGTTGGTGTAACGGACAAATCCTGTTAACGGTAACGTAACGGTCACTGGTTTAGTCCTGTTTTGGTCCTGGTTTAATTCTGGTCCAGTCCTGGTCCAGTCTTGTTTTAGTCATGGTTCAGTCCTGGTTTATTCCTTCTTCAGTCCTTGGTCTAGTCCTGGTTTAGTCCTGGGTTTGGTCCTGGTTTAGTCCCGGTTCTAGTCCCGGTTCAGTCCTGGTTCAGTGCTGGTTTAGACTTGTTTAGTCCTGGTTTAGTTCTGGTTTAATCCTGGTTTAGTCCTGATGTAGTTCTGGTTTAATCCTGGTTTGGTCTGGGTTTAGTCCTGGTTTAGTTCTGGTTTAGTCCTGGTTTAGTTCTGGTTTAGTCCTGGTTTAATCCTGGTTTAGTCCTGGTTTAGTTCTGGTTTAGTCCTGGTTTAGATCTGGTTTAGTCTTGGTTTAGTTCTGGTTTAATCCTGGTTTGGTCTGGGTTTAGTCCTGGTTTAGTTCTGGTTTAGTTCTGGTTTAATCCTGATTTAGTCCTGGTTTAATCCTGGTTTAATCCTGGTTTAGTCTTGGTTTAGTTCTGGTTTAGTCCTGGTTTAGATCTGGTTTAGTCTTGGTTTAGTCCTCGTTTAATCCTGGTTTAGTCCTGGTTTAGTTCTGGTTTAGTCTTGGTTTAGTTCTGGTTTAGTCCTGGTTTAGATCTGGTTTAGTCTTGGTTTAGTCCTGGTTTAATCCTGGTTTAATCCTGGTTTAGTCCTGGTTTAGTTCTGGTTTAGTCCTGGTTTAGTCCTGGTTTAGTCCTGGTTTAGTCCTGGTTTAGTCCTGGTTTAGTCCTGGTTTAGACCTGGTTTAGACCTGGTTTAGACCTGGTTTAGACCTGGTTTTAGTCCTGGTTTTGTCCTGGTTTAGTCCTGGTTTAGACCTGGTTTAGACCTGGTTTAGTCCTGGGTTAGACCTGGTTTAGTCCTGGTTTAGTCCTGGTTTAGTCCTGGTTTAGTCCTGGTTTAGTTCTGGTTTAGTTCTGGTTTAGTCCTGGTTTAGTTCTGGTTTAGTCCTGGTTTAGTCCTGGTTTAGTTCTGGTTTAGTTCTGGTTTAGTTCTGGTTTAATCCTGGTTTAGTCCTGGTTTAGTCCTGGTTTAGTTCTGGTTTAGTCCTGGTTTAGTTCTGGTTTAGTCCTGGTTTAGTCCTGGTTTAGTCCTGGTTTAGTCCTGGTTTAGTCCTGGTTTAGTCCTGGTTTAGTCCTGGTTTAGTCCTGGTTTAGTTCTGGTTTAGTCCTGGTTTAGTCCTGGTTTAGTCCTGGTCTATAAAACAGGGTTAAACTCGTTGTGTTTTTTGTTTCGTTCACACATGTTTAAACCCTGCAGATTTAGGCTGAGTTCTTCTCTCAGACTGAAAACACTCTGTCCCACCTTGTGATGTCATCGTGTGGTGATACAGGAAGTGCTCCACTGTGTTTTTAAACTCCACACACCTTCACTAGAATCATCTGGATCATTTTTTCAGCTCTGGAGTCGCCGATCTCGACTGGACAAAAGGCAAAAGGAGCTGTTCACTTGGAAACTCCCACTTGATGACATCACAGGGTGGAACACAGATGTAACAGACGAATAATAAAGAGTTCCTCAAACATGTGAATGAAACGAGGAGGAACGTTTGTGGATCAGAAGTTTGGAGATTTATTTAAAACACAAACAGAATCTCCCACAGAGTTTTACCGTCACATCAGGAAGTCCCAACGTTTATTCTTATTTATTCAAATTTAACTTTAAACACGGATTAGGTTTTATTTGTATTTATTTATTTATTTTAATTTATTTTGGTTTATTTTTATTTTCTGAGTCTGTGCTCATGTCTCACTTCTGTTCAGTGTTTAGAGACTTTCACTTTTACTTCCTGATCCTCTAATGGAAAAATACACAAATATAGACCTGGTTCAGTCCAGGTTTAGACCTGGTTTAGACCTGGTTCAGTCCTGATATAGACCTGGTTTAGTCCTGGTTCAGTCCTGGTTTAGTCCTGATTTAGTCCTGGTTTAGTCCTGGTTTAGTGCTGTTTAGTCCTGGTTTAGTCCTGGTTTAGACCTGGTTCAGTCCTGATATAGTCCTGGTTTAGTCCTGGTTTAGACCTGGTTCAGTCCTGGTTTAGTCCTGGTTTAGTCCTGGTTCAGTCCTGGTTTAGACCTGGTTTAGTCCTGGTTTAGTCCTGGTTTAGACCTGGTTCAGTCCTGATATAGTCCTGGTTTAGTCCCGGTTTAGTCCTGGTTTAGACCTGGTTTAGTCCTGGTTCAGTCCTGGTTTAGACCTGGTTTAGTCCTGGTTTAGTCCTGGTTCAGTCCTGATATAGTCCTGGTTTAGTCCTGGTTTAGACCTGGTTCAGTCCTGGTTTACTCCTGGTTTAGTCCTGGTTTAGACCTGGTTTAGTCCTGATTCAGTCCTGGTTCAGGCCTAGTTTAGTCCTGGTTTAGACCTGGTTTAGTCCTGGTTCAGTCCTGGTTTAGACCTGGTTTAGTCCTGGTTTAGTCCTGGTTTAGACCTGGTTTAGTCCTGGTTTAGTCCTGGTTTAGTCCTGGTTTAGATCTGGTTTAGTCTTGGATTAGTTCTGGTTTAGATCTGGTTTAGTCTTGGTTTAGTTCTGGTTTAGTCCTGGTTTAAATCTGGTTTAGTCTTGGTTTAGTTCTGGTTTAGTCCTGGTTTAGTTCTGGTTTAATCCTGGTTTAGTCCTGGTTTAATCCTGGTTTAGTCCTGGTTTAGTTCTGGTTTAATCCTGGTTTAGTCCTGGTTTAGTCCTGGTTTAGTTCTGGTTTAGTTCTGGTTTAGTCCTGGTTTAGTCCTGGTTTAGTCCTGGTTTAGTTCTGGTTTAGTTCTGGTTTAGTTCTGGTTTAATCCTGGTTTAGTCCTGGTTTAGTCCTGGTTTAGTTCTGGTTTAGTTCTGGTTTAGTCCTGGTTTAGTCCTGGTTTAGTCCTGGTTTAGTTCTGGTTTAGTCCTGGTTTAGTCCTGGTTTAGTCCTGGTTTAGTTCTGGTTTAGTTCTGGTTTAATCCTGGTTTAGTCCTGGTTTAATCCTGGTTTAGTCCTGGTTTAGTTCTGGTTTAGTCCTGGTTTAGTTCTGGTTTAGTCCTGGTTTAGTCCTGGTTTAGTCCTGGTTTAGTCCTGGTTTAGTCCTGGTTTAGTCCTGGTTTAGTTCTGGTTTAGTTCTGGTTTAGTCCTGGTTTAGTTCTGGTTTAGTCCTGGTTTAGTCCTGGTTTAGTTCTGGTTTAGTTCTGGTTTAGTTCTGGTTTAGTTCTGGTTTAGTTCTGGTTTAATCCTGGTTTAGTCCTGGTTTAGTCCTGGTTTAGTTCTGGTTTAGTCCTGGTTTAGTCCTGGTTTAGTTCTGGTTTAGTCCTGGTTTAGTCCTGGTTTAGTCCTGGTTTAGTTCTGGTTTAGTCCTGGTTTAGTCCTGGTTTAGTTCTGGTTTAGTCCTGGTTTAGTCCTGGTTTAGTTCTGGTTTAGTCCTGGTTTAGTTCTGGTTTAGTCCTGGTTTAGTCCTGGTTTAGTTCTGGTTTAATCCTGGTTTAGTCCTGGTTTAGTCCTGGTTTAGTTCTGGTTTAGTCCTGGTTTAGTCCTGGTTTAGTTCTGGTTTAGTCCTGGTTTAGTCCTGGTTTAGTCCTGGTTTAGTTCTGGTTTAGTCCTGGTTTAGTCCTGGTTTAGTTCTGGTTTAGTCCTGGTTTAGTCCTGGTTTAGTTCTGGTTTAGTCCTGGTTTAGTTCTGGTTTAGTCCTGGTTTAGTCCTGGTTTAGTTCTGGTTTAATCCTGGTTTAGTCCTGGTTTAGTCCTGGTTTAGTTCTGGTTTAGTCCTGGTTTAGTCCTGGTTTAGTTCTGGTTTAGTCCTGGTTTAGTCCTGGTTTAGTTCTGGTTTAGTCCTGGTTTAGTTCTGGTTTAGTCCTGGTTTAGTCCTGGTTTAGTTCTGGTTTAGTTCTGGTTTAGTTCTGGTTTAATCCTGGTTTAGTCCTGGTTTAGTCCTGGTTTAGTTCTGGTTTAGTCCTGGTTTAGTCCTGGTTTAGTTCTGGTTTAGTCCTGGTTTAGTCCTGGTTTAGTCCTGGTTTAGTCCTGGTTTAGTTCTGGTTTAGTCCTGGTTTAGTCCTGGTTTAGTCCTGGTTTAGTTCTGGTTTAGTCCTGGTTTAGTTCTGGTTTAGTCCTGGTTTAGTTCTGGTTTAGTCCTGGTTTAGTCCTGGTTTAGTCCTGGTTTAGTTCTGGTTTAGTCCTGGTTTAGTCCTGGTTTAGTTCTGGTTTAGTCCTGGTTTAGTCCTGGTTTAGTTCTGGTTTAGTCCTGGTTTAGTTCTGGTTTAGTCCTGGTTTAGTTCTGGTTTAGTCCTGGTTTAGTCCTGGTTTAGTCCTGGTTTAGTTCTGGTTTAGTTCTGGTTTAGTTCTGGTTTAATCCTGGTTTAGTCCTGGTTTAGTTCTGGTTTAGTCCTGGTTTAGTTCTGGTTTAGTTCTGGTTTAGTCCTGGTTTAGTTCTGGTTTAGTCCTGGTTTAGTTCTGGTTTAGTCCTGGTTTAGTCCTGGTTTAGTCCTGGTTTAGTTCTGGTTTAGTCCTGGTTTAGTCCTGGTTTAGTCCTGGTTTAGTCCTGGTTTAGTCCTGGTTTAGTTCTGGTTTAGTCCTGGTTTAGTTCTGGTTTAGTCCTGGTTTAGTCCTGGTTTAGTCCTGGTTTAGTTCTGGTTTAGTCCTGGTTTAGTCCTGGTTTAGTTCTGGTTCAGTCCTGGTTTAGTCCTGGTTTAGTCCTGGTTTAGTTCTGGTTTAGTCCTGGTTTAGTCCTGGTTCAGTCCTGGTTTAGTCCTGGTTTAGTCCTGGTTTAGTCCTGGTTTAGTCCTGGTTTAGTTCTGGTTTAGTCCTGGTTTAGTCCTGGTTCAGTCCTGGTTTAGTCCTGGTTTAGTCCTGGTTTAGTCCTGGTTTAGTTCTGCTTTAGTCCTGGATTAGTCCTGGTTCAGTCCTGGTTTAGTCCTGGTTTAGTCCTGGTCTATAAAACAGGGTTAAACTCGTGTTTTTGTTTCGTTCACACATGTTTAAACCCTGCAGATTTAGGCTGAGTTCTTCTCTCAGACTGAAAACACTCTGTCCCACCTTGTGATGTCATCGTGTGGTGATACAGGAAGTGCTCCACTGTGTTTTTAAACTCCACACACCTTCACTAGAATCATCTGGATAATTTTTTCAGCTCTGGAGTCGCCGATCTCGACTGAACAAAAGGCAAAAGGAGCTGTTCACTTGGAAACTCCCACTTGATGACATCACAGGGTGGAACACAGATGTAACAGACGAATAATAAAGAGTTCCTCAAACATGTGAATGAAACGAGGAGGAACGTTTGTGGATCAGAAGTTTGGAGATTTATTTAAAACACAAACAGAATCTCCCACAGAGTTTTACCGTCACATCAGGAAGTCCCAACGTTTATTCTTATTTATTCAAATTTAACTTTAAACACGGATTAGGTTTTATTTGTATTTATTTATTTATTTTAATTTATTTTGGTTTATTTTTATTTTCTGAGTCTGTGCTCATGTCTCACTTCTGTTCAGTGTTTAGAGACTTTCACTTTTACTTCCTGATCCTCTAATGGAAAAATACACAAATATAGACCTGGTTCAGTCCAGGTTTAGACCTGGTTTAGTCCTGGTTTAAATCTGGTTTAGTCTTGGTTTAGTTCTGGTTTAGTCCTGGTTTAGTTCTGGTTTAATCCTGGTTTAGTTCTGGTTTAGTGCTGTTTAGTCCTGGTTTAGTCCTGGTTTAGACCTGGTTCAGTCCTGATATAGTCCTGGTTTAGTCCTGGTTTAGACCTGGTTCAGTCCTGGTTTACTCCTGGTTTAGTCCTGGTTTAGACCTGGTTTAGTCCTGATTCAGTCCTGGTTCAGGCCTAGTTTAGTCCTGGTTTAGACCTGGTTTAGTCCTGGTTCAGTCCTGGTTTAGTCCTGGTTTAGTCCTGGTTTAGACCTGGTTTAGTCCTGGTTTAGTCCTGGTTTAGTCCTGGTTTAGATCTGGTTTAGTCTTGGATTAGTTCTGGTTTAGATCTGGTTTAGTCTTGGTTTAGTTCTGGTTTAGTCCTGGTTTAAATCTGGTTTAGTCTTGGTTTAGTTCTGGTTTAGTCCTGGTTTAGTTCTGGTTTAATCCTGGTTTAGTTCTGGTTTAATCCTGGTTTAGTCCTGGTTTAATCCTGGTTTAGTCCTGGTTTAGTTCTGGTTTAATCCTGGTTTAGTTCTGGTTTAATCCTGGTTTAGTCCTGGTTTAGTCCTGGTTTAGTCCTGGTTTAGTTCTGGTTTAGTCCTGGTTTAGTCCTGGTTTAGTTCTGGTTTAATCCTGGTTTAGTTCTTGTTTAGTCCTGGTTTAGTTCTGGTTTAATCCTGGTTTAGTTCTGGTTTAGTCCTGGTTTAGTTCTGGTTTAGTCCTGGTTTAGTCCTGGTTTAGTCCTGGTTTAGTTCTGGTTTCGTTCTGGTTTAGTCCTGGTTTAGTTCTGGTTTAGTTCTGGTTTAGTTCTGGTTTAGTCCTGGTTTAGTTCTGGTTTAGTCCTGGTTTAGTCCTGGTTTAGTTCTGGTTTCGTTCTGGTTTAGTCCTGGTTTAGTTCTGGTTTAGTTCTGGTTTAGTTCTGGTTTAGTTCTGGTTTAGTCCTGGTTTAGTTCTGGTTTAGTTCTGGTTTAGTTCTGGTTTAGTTCTGGTTTAGTTCTGGTTTAGTCCTGGTTTAGTCCTGGTTTAGTTCTGGTTTCGTTCTGGTTTAGTCCTGGTTTAGTCCTGGTTTAGTCCTGGTTTAGTTCTGGTTTAGTTCTGGTTTAATCCTGGTTTAGTCCTGGTTTAGTCCTGGTTTAGTCCTGGTTTAGACCTGGTTTAGTCCTGGTTTAGTCCTGGTTTAGTCCTGGTTTAGATCTGGTTTAGTCTTGGATTAGTTCTGGTTTAGATCTGGTTTAGTCTTGGTTTAGTTCTGGTTTAGTCCTGGTTTAAATCTGGTTTAGTTCTGGTTTAGTCCTGGTTTAGTTCTGGTTTAATCCTGGTTTAGTGCTGGTTTAGTCCTGGTTTAGTCCTGGTTTAGTCCTGGTTTAGTCCTGGTTTAGTCCTGGTTTAGACCTGGTTTAGTCCTGGTTTAGTCCTGGTGTAGTCCTGGTTCAGTCCTGGTTTAGTGCTGGTTCAGTCCTGGTTTAGTCCTGGTTTAGTCCTGGTTTAGTGCTGGTTCAGTCCTGGTTCAGTCCTGGTTCAGTCCTGGTTCAGTCCTGGTTTGGTCCTTGTTTAGTCCTGGTTTAGTCCTGGTTTAGTCCTGGTTTGGTCCTTGTTTAGTCCTGGTTTAGTCCTGGTTTGGTTCTTGTTTGTCCTGGTTTAGTCCTGGTTTATTCCTTGTTTAGTCCTGGTTTAGTCCTGGTTTAGTCCTGGTTTAGACCTGGTTCAGTCCTGGTTTTGTCATGTTGTTTTTTTTCTGATGAATAATGGATCTGAATTATGCAACAAGAATTACTCAGCTGTTCAGAGCCACACGCCTCCTCAGACCCAGGACTAAACCAGGACCAAACCAGGTCTAAACCAGGACTAAACCAGGACTAAACAAGGACCAAACCAGGACTAAACCAGGACTAAAGCAGGACTAAACCAGGACTAAACCAGGACAGAACCTTCAGTGTTTCCTCGTCGTCTCTCAGAGTCTGTGGAATATGGAGCATCGTTCTAAAGACATTCAAGTTGTTCACTGACCCCATTTACATCCTGTCTGCATCACTGCTCTTGTCTGCTCCTGTCTGCTCCTGTCTGCTCCTGTCTGCTCCTGTCTGCTCCTGTCTGCTCCTGCCTGCTCCTGTCTGCTCCTGTCTGCTCCTGTCTGCTCCTGTCTGCTCCTGCCTGCTCCTGTCTGCTCCTGTCTGCTCCTGTCTGCTCCTGTCTGCTCCTGTCTGCTCCTGTCTGCTCCTGCCTGCTCCTGTCTGCTCCTGTCTGCTCCTGTCTGCTCCTGCCTGCTCCTGTCTGCTCCTGTCTGCTCCTGTCTGCTCCTGCCTGCTCCTGTCTGCTCCTGTCTGCTCCTGCCTGCTCCTGCCTGCTCCTGTCTGCTCCTGTCTGCATCACTGCTCCTGTCTGCTCCTGTCTGCTCCTGTCTGCTCCTGTCTGCTCCTGTCTGCTCCTGTCTGCATCACTGCTCCTGTCTGCTCCTGTCTGCTCCTGTCTGCTCCTGCCTGCTCCTGTCTGCTCCTGTCTGCATCACTGCTCCTGTCTGCTCCTGCTGCTCCTGCCTGCTCCTGTTTGCTCCTGTCTGCATCACTGCTCCTGTCTGCTCCTGTCTGCTCCTGTCTGCTCCTGTCTGCTCCTGTCTGCATCACTGCTCCTGTCTGCTCCTGTCTGCTCCTGTCTGCTCCTGTCTGCTCCTGTCTGCTCCTGTCTGCTCCTGTCTGCTCCTGTCTGCATCACTGCTCCTGTCTGCTCCTGTCTGCTCCTGCCTGCTCCTGTCTGCTCCTGCCTGCTCCTGTCTGCTCCTGTCTGCTCCTGTCAGCTCCTGCCTGCTCCTGTCTGCTCCTGTCTGCTCCTGCCTGCTCCTGTCTGCTCCTGTCTGCTCCTGCCTCCTCCTGTCTGCTCCTGTCTCCTCCTGTCTGCTCCTGTCTGCTCCTGTCTGCTCCTGTCACCTCCTGTCAGCTCCTGCCTCCTCCTGTCTTCTCCTGTCTCCTCCTGTCTGCTCCTGTCTCCTCCTGTCTGCTCCTGTCAGCTCCTGTCTCCTCCTGCCTGCTCCTGTCTGCTCCTGCTGCTCCTGTCTGCTCCTGTCTGCTCCTGTCTGCTCCTGTCTGCTCCTGTCTGCTCCTGTCTGCTCCTGTCTCCTCCTGCCTGCTCCTGTCTGCTCCTGTCTCCTCCTGTCTGCTCCTGTCTGCTCCTTATCGGCTCCATTTTCAGGACTTTCCACTGTCCCAAAGACGCCGTATCATAGCTTTAAATGCTTAATCGCCATAGCAACAGTTCACCATTATAGTGTCATTCTGAAACACATTTATTCAATTTAACTTAATTGAACTGTTTGTTTCAGAACTGGCACAAAGGCTGTTTCCACTGTGAGGTCTGCAAAATGACCCTGAACATGAAGAACTACAAAGGCTACGACAAGAAACCCTACTGCAGCGCGTGAGTCAGATGCCCTCCCGTCCCCCGTCCTCCTGTCCTCCTGTCCCACTGTCCCCCCGTCCTCCTCTCCCCCTGTCCCCCCGTCCCCCCGTCCTCCTGTCCCCCTGTCCCCCCGTCCCCCCGTCCTCCTGTCCCCCTGTCCCCCCGTCCTCCTGTCCTCCCGTCCTCCTGTCCTCCTGTCCTCCTGTCCCCCTGTCCTCCTGTCCTCCTGTCCCCCTGTCCCCCCGTCCCCCCGTCCTCCTGTCCCCCTGTCCCCCGTCCTCCTGTCCTCCTGTCCCCCTGTACCCCCGTCCCCCTGTCCCCCCGTCCCCCGTCCCCCCGTCCTCCTGTCCCCCCGTCCTCCTGTCCTCCCGTCCTCCTGTCCTCCTGTCCTCCCGTCCTCCTGTCCTCCCGTCCTCCTGTCCTCCTGTCCCCCCGTCCTCCTGTCCCCCCGTCCCCCCGTCCTCCTGTCCCTCTGTCCCACTGTCCCCTGTCCTCCTGTCCTCCCGTCCTCCTGTCCTCCTGTCCCACTGTCCCCCTGTCCTCCCGTCCTCCTGTCCTCCTGTCCCCCCGTCCTCCTGTCCCCCCGTCCTCCTGTCCCCCCGTCCTCCTGTCCCCCTGTCCCCCCGTCCTCCTGTCCTCCCGTCCTCCTGTCCTCCTGTCCTCCTGTCCTCCCGTCCTCCTGTCCTCCTGTCCTCCCGTCCTCCTGTCCTCCTGTCCTCCCGTCCTCCTGTCCTCCCGTCCTCCTGTCCTCCCGTCCTCCTGTCCTCCTGTCCCACTGTCCCCCTGTCCTCCCGTCCCCCTGTCCTCCTGTCCCACTGTCCCCCTGTCCTCCTGTCCCCCCGTCCCCCCGTCCTCCTCTCCCCCTGTCCCCCCGTCCCCCCGTCCTCCTGTCCTCCTGTCCCACTGTCCCCCTGTCCTCCTGTCCTCCCGTCCTCCTGTCCTCCTGTCCTCCTGTCCCCCCGTCCTCCTCTCCCCCTGTCCCCCTGTCCTCCCGTCCTCCTGTCCCCCCGTCCCCCTGTCCTCCCGTCCTCCTGTCCTCCTGTCCCACTGTCCCCCTGTCCTCCTGTCCCCCCGTCCCCCCGTCCTCCTGTCCCCCTGTCCCCCGTCCCCCGTCCTCCTCTCCCCCTGTCCCCCCGCCCCCGTCCTCCTCTCCCCTGTCCCCCGTCCCCGTCCTCCTGTCCCACTGTCCCCCTGTCCTCCTGTCCCCCTGTCCTCCTCTCCCCCTGTCCCCGTCCCCCGTCCTCCCGTCCCCCGTCCCCTGTCCCCCTGTCCTCCCGTCCCCTGTCCTCCTGTCCTCCCGTCCCCCGTCCCCGTCCCCTGTCCTCCTGTCCTCCCGTCCCCTGTCCTCCTGTCCTCCTGTCCCCCTGTCCCCCGTCCCCTGTCCTCCTGTCCCCCTGTCCTCCTGTCCCCTGTCCTCCTGTCCTCCTGTCCCCCCGTCCTCCTGTCCTCCCGTCCCCCTGTCCTCCTGTCCTCCTGTCCCCCGTCCCCCGTCCTCCTGTCCTCCTTTCCCCGCTTCCTCCTGTCCTCCTGTCCCCCGGTCCCCCGTCCCCCTGTCCTCCTGTCCTCCCGTCCCCCCGTCCTCCTGTCCTCCTGTCCTCCTGTCCCCCCGTCCTCCTGTCCTCCTGTCCCCGTCCCCCGTCCTCCTGTCCCCCGTCCTCCTGTCCTCCTGTCCCCCCGTCCCCGTCCCCTGTCCTCCTGTCCTCCCGTCCCCCTGTCCTCCTGTCCTCCTGTCCTCCTGTCCCCCCTGTCCTCCTGTCCGCCTGTCCCCCGTCCCCGTCCCCCTGTCCTCCTGTCCTCCCGTCCCCGTCCCCTGTCCTCCTGTCCTCCTGTCCTCCTGTCCCCCCGTCCTCCTGTCCGCCTTTCCCCCCGTCCCCCGTCCCCCTGTCCTCCTGTCCTCCCGTCCCCCCTGTCCTCCTGTCCTCCTGTCCTCCTGTCCCCCCGTCCTCCTGTCCTCCTGTCCCCCCGTCCCCCGTCCCCCTGTCCTCCAGTCCTCCCGTCCCCCCGTCCCCCCTGTCCTCCTGTCCTCCTGTCCTCCCGTCCCCCCCGTCCTCCTGTCCTCCTGTCCTCCCGTCCCCCCGTCCCCCCTGTCCTCCTGTCCTCCTGTCACCCCGTCCCCCCTGTCCTCCCGACCTCCCGTCCCCCCTGTCCTCCCGTCCCCCCGTCCTCCTGTCCTCCTGTCCCCCCGTCCCCCGTCCCCCCTGTCCTCCTGTCCCCCCGTCCCCCGTCCTCCTGTCCTCCTGTCCTCCCGTCCCCCCGTCCCCCCTGTCCTCCTGTCCCCCTGTCACCCCGTCCCCCCTGTCCTCCTGTCCTCCCGTCCCCCCTGTCCTCCTGTCCCCCTGTCCTCCTGTCCTCCCGTCCTCCTGTCCTCCTGTCCACCCGTCCCCCCGTCCTCCTGTCCTCCTGTCCCCCCGTCCCCGTCCCCTGTCCTCCTGTCCTCCCGTCCCCCGTCCCCCTGTCCTCCTGTCCTCCTGTCCCCCGTCCTCCTGTCCTCCTGTCCCCCGTCCCCCTGTCTTCCTGTCCTCCCGTCCCCCCGTCCCCCTGTCCACCTGTCCACCAGTCCACCCGTCCCCCTGTCCTCCGGTCCCCCGTCCCCCGTCCCCTGTCCTCCTGTCCTCCCGTCCCCCGTCCCCCTGTCCTCCCGTCCTCCTGTCCTCCAGTCCCCCGTCCTCCTGTCCTCCTGTCCCCCGTCCCCCGTCCCCTGTCCTCCTGTCCTCCCGTCCCCCTGTCCTCCCGTCCCCCGTCCTCCTGTCCTCCTGTCCCCCGTCCCCCGTCCCCTGTCCTCCTGTCCTCCCGTCCCCCGTCCCCCGTCCTCCTGTCCTCCTGTCCCCCCGTTCTCCTGTCCTCCTGTCCCCCCGTCCCCTGTCCTCCTGTCCCCCCGTCCCCCGTCCCCCTGTCCTCCTGTCCCCCTGTCCTCCTGTCCTCCTGTCCTCCTGTCCTCCTGTCCTCCTGTCCTCCTGTCCTCCTGTCCCCCCAAAACTAAAGAAGCACAAACAAAACTTTTTGCAGCACAAAACTTTGACATAGTTTTTGTAGGTCTGAGTTTGGTGGGCGACTTCACGGGCGGCTCAGCTGTTTTTTACTTATTTATTTATTTAACCTTTATTTAAGCAGGTAAAGACCCACTGAGATCCAGACCTGAGACCTGGACAAGCAGCAGAAAACAACTATCGATTAAGATAAACATCAATTAAAATAAAAACAAGAAAGCAACAATCAAATAAGATAAACATCAGTTATGAAGGTAAAGTGCAGTGAGTGTGGAAAATATTTCAAAAGTGCAGAAGCTGTAACAGTGTAAAAAGACAAAGTGCAGTAATTGTAAACGTAGTACTGTGCTGTGCTCTTTTCCTCCTCTGGATTTGTGATCCAAGAACTCAGAACGATAAACTGTTCCTGCAGTGACCTCCGTCAGATCAAATTCAGGCTTTTATTTTGTGTTAAACTGACATCGGTTGTTTTTTTCGTTCGTTCTTGTGCTGTTTAGGGCTCAGGTGGAGCAAAATGTTTATCCCACAAGTTTAACCTCCCAGTGATCACGCGACTACGAAAAGTAAAAGAAAAGAATGGAGCATATGGAGTGTTACCAGTTTACGGTTTAGCGGAGACCCGGTGTCGCCGTTTGTTCGTCGTTCGTTGAGACGCATCAAAAAAAATCAAGTGCATCAGTTCAAACGCTGCTAATGTGTGTCCGGGCGGGTGTGGATGTAACTTTGATATAATCACGGGTTTACAGGCAGGTGCAGGCGGGTGCAGGCGGGTGCAGGCAGGTGCAGGCGGGTGCAGGCGGGTGCAGGCGGCTGCAGGCGGGTGCAGGCGGCTGCAGGCGGGTGCAGGCAGGTGCAGGCGTTTGCAGGCGGGTGCAGGCGGCTGCAGGCTGCTGCAGGCGGGTGCAGGCGTTTGCAGGCAGGTGCAGGCGGGTGCAGGCGGCTGCAGGCGGGTGCAGGCAGGTGCAGGCGTTTGCAGGCGGGTGCAGGCGGCTGCAGGCTGCTGCAGGCGGGTGCAGGCGTTTGCAGGCAGGTGCAGGCGGCTGCAGGCGGGTGCAGGCGGGTGCAGGCGGGTGCAGGCTGCTGCAGGCGGGTGCAGGCGTTTGCAGGCTGCTGCAGGCGGGTGCAGGCGTTTGCAGGCAGGTGCAGGCGGGTGCAGGCGGGTGCAGGCAGGTGCAGGCAGGTGCAGGCAGGTGCAGGCGGCTGCAGGCGGGTGCAGGCAGGTGCAGGCGGGTGCAGGCGGGTGCAGGCGGGTGCAGGCAGGTGCAGGCAGGTGCAGGCGGCTGCAGGCGGGTGCAGGCGGGTGCAGGCGGGTGCAGGCGGGTGCAGGCGGGTACAGGTCTCCAAAAATGGCCCCATGCAGGACTCTGGCTCCTCTCCCCTCCTCCTGTCCCAGTGTGTTTGAACTAATGTTGTGCCGTGTCACTGTGTCTTAAACACAACTATTAACTATTATTGGTCCAGTCCTGGTTTAGTCCTGGTTTAGTCCTGGTTTAGTCCTGGTTTAGTCCTGGTTCAGTCCTGGTCCAGTCCTGTTCCAGTCCTGGTTTAGTCCTGGTCCAGTCCTGGTTCAGTCCTGGTCCAGTCCTGGTTCAGTCCTGGTTCAGTCCTGGTCCAGTCCTGGTACAGTCCTGGTTTAGTCCTTGTTCAGTCCTGGTTTAGTCCTGGTTCAGTCCTGGTCCAGTCCTGGTTCAGTCCTGGTTTAGTCCTGGTTCAGTCCTGGTCCAGTCCTGTTCCAGTCCTGGTTTAGTCCTGGTCCAGTCCTGGTCTAGTCCTGGTCCAGTACTGGTCCAGTCCTGGTCCAGTCCTGGTTTAGTCCTGTTCCAGTCCTGGTCCAGTCCTGGTTCAGTTCAATATGGGTCTGAGTCTGGGTCATGGGATCTTTAATCTCCTCTGTGTGACTTCAAAGCCCCTACAGACCTACAGACCTGGTTTAGTTCTCCTCTAGTCCTGTTTTAGTCCTGCTTTACCAGGACTAAAATTAAACTAAACCTGGACAAGTTTTAGTCCTGCTTTAGTCCAGTTTTAGTCCAGTTTTAGTCCAGTGTTAGTCCAGCTTTAGTCCATCTTTAGTCCAGCTTTAGTCCAACTTTAGTCCAGCTTTAGTCCAGCTTTAGTCCAACTTTAGTCCAGTTTTAGTCCATCTTTAGTCCAGTTTTAGTCTAGCTTTAGTCCAGCTTTAGTCCAGCTTTAGTCCATCTTTAGTCCATCTTTAGTCCAGCTTTAGTCCATCTTTAGTCCAGCTTTAGTCCAGCTTTAGTCCAACTTTAGTCCAGCTTTAGTCCAGCTTTAGTCCAGCTTTAGTCCAGTTTTAGTCCTGGTTGAGTTCTGGCTGGTGTATTATTCCTTTGAAGTGGATTTTGCTGCATCATTCACAGGTCGTCTGAAGCAGGAAACACACGATTCTGTGTGTGTGTGAGTGTGAGTGTGTGTGTGTGTGTGTGTCTGTGTAGAGTGTGTGTGTGTGTCTGTGTAGAGTGTGTGTGTGTGTGGGTCTGTGTAGAGTGTGTGTGTGTGTGTCTGTGTAGAGTGTGTGTGTGTGAGTGTGTGTCTGTGTAGAGTGTGTGTGTGTGTGTGTGTGTGTGAGTGTGTGTGTGTCTGTGTAGTGTGTGTGTGTGTGGGTCTGTGTAGAGTGTGTGTGTGTGTGTGTCTGTGTATAGTGTGTGTGTGTGTGTAGAGTGTGTGTGTGTGTGTAGAATGTGTGTGTATAGTGTGTGTGTCTGTGTATAGTGTGTGTGTGTGTGTGTGTCTGTGTAGAGTGTGTGTGTGTGTGTAGAATGTGTGTGTATAGTGTGTGTGTGTGTGTGTTTGTGTAGAGTGTGTAGAGTGTGTGTGTAGTGTGTGTAGTGTGTAGTGTGTGTGTATTGTGTGTGTAGTGTGTGTATGGTGTGTGTAGTGTGTGTGTAGTGTGTGTGTATTGTGTGTATAGTGTGTGTAGTGTGTGTGTAGTGTGTGTATAGTGTGTGTAGTGTGTGTGTAGTGTGTGTGTAGTGTGTGTAGAGTGTGTGTAGTGTGTGTAGTGTGTGTGTAGTGTGTGTATAGTGTGTGTAGTGTGTGTAGAGTGTGTGTAGTGTGTGTATAGTGTGTGTAGTGTGTGTATAGTGTGTGTAGTGTGTGTATTGTTGTCCAGTTGTGTGGGAGGCAGTGAGTGGGACGAGAGGCAGAGGCCACTGAGAGCTGCAGGCTCCACCAAAGACCCACTTTAGTCCTGATCTAGTCCTGCTTTAGTCCTGGTTTAGTCCTGGTTCAGTCCTGGTTTAGTCCCGGTTCAGTCCTGGTTCAGTCCTGGTTTAGTCCTGGTTTAGTCCCGGTTCAGTCCCGGTTCAGTCCTGGTTCAGTCCCGGTTTAGTCCCGGTTTAGTCCCGGTTTAGTCCCGGTTTAGTCCCGGTTTAGTCCCGGTTTAGTCCCGGTTTAGTCCTGGTTCAGTCCCGGTTTAGTCCCGGTTTAGTCCCGGTTTAGTCCCGGTTTAGTCCCGGTTTAGTCCTGGTTCAGTCCCGGTTTAGTCCCGGTTTAGTCCTGGTTCAGTCGGTTTAGTCCCGGTTTAGTCCCGGTTTAGTCCCGGTTCAGTCCCGGTTTAGTCCCGGTTTAGTCCCGGTTTAGTCCCGGTTTAGTCCCGGTTTAGTCCTGGTTCAGTCCCGGTTTAGTCCCGGTTCAGTCCCGGCTCAGTCCTGGTTCAGTCCCGGTTCAGTCCCGGTTTAGTCCCGGTTCAGTCCCGGTTCAGTCCCGGTTTAGTCCTGGTTTAGTCCTGGTTTAGTCCCGGTTTAGTCCTGGTTTAGTCCCGGTTTAGTCCTGGTTTAGTCCTGGTTTAGTCCCGGTTTAGTCCTGGTTTAGTCCTGGTTTAGTCCCGGTTTAGTCCCGGTTCAGTCCTGGTTCAGTCCTGGTTTAGTCCCGGTTCAGTCCTGGTTTAGTCCCGGTTCAGTCCCGGTTTAGTCCTGGTTTAGTCCTGGTTTAGTCCTGGTTTGGTCCTGGTTTAGTCCCGGTTTAGTCCTGGTTTAGTCCTGGTTTAGTCCCGGTTTAGTCCCTGTTCGGTCCTGGTTCGGTCCTGGTTTAGTCCCGGTTTAGTCCCGGTTTAGTCCTGGTTTAGTCCTGGTTTAGTCCTGGTTTAGTCCTGGTTTAGTCCTGCTTTAGCCCTGCTTTAGTCCTGCTTTAGTCCTGCTTTAGTCCTGGTCCAGTCCTGGTTTAGTCCTGGTTTAGTCCCGGTTTAGTCCCGGTTTAGTCCCGATTTAGTCCTGGTTTAGTCCCGGTTTAGTCCTGGTTTAGTCCTGGTTTAGTCCTGGTTTAGTCCTGGTTTAGTCCCGGTTTAGTCCTGGTTTAGTCCTGGTTTAGTCCTGGTTTAGTCCCGGTTTAGTCCTGGTTTAGTCCCGGTTTAGTCCTGGTTTAGTCCTGGTTTAGTCCTGGTTTAGTCCTGGTTTAGTCCTGGTTTAGTCCTGGTTTAGTCCTGCTTTAGTCCTGCTTTAGTCCTGCTTTAGTCCTGCTTTAGTCCTGGTTTAGTCCTGGTTTAGTCCCGGTTTAGTCCTGCTTTAGTCCTGGTCCAGTTCTCTCTTGTTCCTCGCGGTGAAACAGGAAGTGAGTCACGTCTGCGTTGTTTTCACCTTTTCAGATTCTCATTTCTGTTTCTGACATTTTAAACAATGGAGCACCACAATTCCAGGAAAGTCCCAGGAGCCTTCAGGACAATGGACCAGGTTTAGTCCAGACCCGAGTCCAGACCTGAGTCCAGACCTAAACCTGGACCGGTTCTGGGTGGGACCACAGCAGAACCTCCATGATACAAATCGATAAATATTGTCCCTAATCATTTCTGTGACAAAATCCACTCTCCTGCTGTATTTATCCAACCACCACACCTGGGAGGGCATCTGACACACAGGGACACACCTGGGAGGGCATCTGACACACAGGGACACACCTGGGAGGGCATCTGACACACAGGGACACACCTGGGAGGGCATCTGACCCACAGGGACACACCTGGGAGGGCATCTGACACACAGGGACACACCTGGGAGGGCATCTGACCCACAGGGACACACCTGGGAGGGCATCTGACACACAGGGACACACCTGGGAGGGCATCTGACACACAGGGACACACCTGGGAGGGCATCTGACACTCAGGGACACACCTGGGAGGGCATCTGACACACAGGGACACACCTGGGAGGGCATCTGACACACAGGGACACACCTGGGAGGGCATCTGACCCACAGGGACACACCTGGGAGGGCATCTGACACACAGGGACACACCTGGGAGGGCATCTGACACACAGGGACACACCTGGGAGGGCATCTGACACACAGGGACACACCTGGGAGGGCATCTGACACACAGGGACACACCTGGGAGGGCATCTGACACACAGGGACACACCTGGGAGGGCATCTGACACACAGGGACACACCTGGGAGGGCATCTGACACAGTTTGTTTGAACCTGTGTTGTGTTTTCAGACATTACCCAAAGACGTCCTTCACCATCGTCACAGACACTCCAGAAAACCTCCGACTGAAGCAGCAGAGCGAACTACAGAGCCAGGTCTGGACCAGGACTAAACCAGGACTGAACCAGGACTGAACCAGGACTGAACCAGGACTGAACCAGGACTGAACCAGGTCTAGACCAGTTTTAGCCCTCATTATCCTGACACAGTGGCAGATGTCTTCTCAGTGGGCTCTGCTCTGTCTTCCATTTTGGTTTTTATTTATAACCTGCCTCAGCCTCGGACCTGGACCTGGACTTGGACCTGGACTTGGACCTGGACTTGGACCTGGACTTGGACCTGGACTTGGACCCATCTCCACACCCCCTTTAGACCCCACTGCTCCTCTTTGTGCTACTCATTACCTTAAAAAAAAAGAATAACAACAAAAACAGAAATAAAATCATAAATAAATATGTAACTAAACCAAAAAAAGATTTATTTAATTAAATTTTTTATTATTTAATTGTATTTTCTGTGATTTTATTTTTTTTCCTAACTGGGGTGTTTTAATTTTGCACACAGCGGTTCAGAAACGGTTAAATGAATGTTCTATATCACTGCTCTGTCACCATGGAAACGAACAAAAATATGCCCAAGTCTGAGTTCTGAACGGAGAGAGAGCGGGGAGGGCATCTGACACACGGGGAGGGCATCTGACACACGGGGAGGGCATCTGACACACGGGGAGGGCATCTGACACACGGGGAGGGCATCTGACACACGGGGAGGGCATCTGACACACGGGGAGGGCATCTGACACACGGGGAGGACATCTGACACACGGGGAGGGCATCTGACACACGGGGAGGGCATCTGACACACGGGGAGGGCATCTGACACACGGGGAGGGCATCTGACACACGGGGAGGGCGTCTGACACACGGGGAGGGCATCTGACACACGGGGAGGGCATCTGACTGATCCCTCACTCGAGTACTTTTACTCGAGTACTGCGTGCGTACGTGGCTCCGCCCCCTCCTGTCGCCGCGGCAACACAAAAGTTTATGAAGCGTGATCTGATCTGACCCCATTCAGACCGACATGAGCTGCTGTGTGCAGCTGAGGGTCTGCAGCACTGACAGGGGCAGGCAGGGGCTGACAGGGGCTGACAGGGGCAGGCAGGGGCAGGCAGGGGCTGACAGGGGCTGACAGGGGCAGGCAGGGGCAGGCAGGGGCTGACAGGGGCAGGCAGGAGCTGACAGGGGCAGGCAGGGGCTGACAGGGGCTGACAAGGGCAGGCAGGGGCTGACAGGGGCTGACAGGGGCAGGTGGGGGCTGACAGGGGCAGGCAGGGGCAGGCAGGGGCTGACAGGGGCTGGCAGGGGCAGGCAGGGGCTGACAGGGGCTGACAGGGGCAGGCAGGGGCTGACAGGGGCTGACAGGGGCTGGCAGGGGCTGACAGGGGCAGGCAGGGGCTGACAGGGGCAGGCAGGGGCAGGCAGGGGCTGACAGGGGCAGGCAGGAGCTGACAGGGGCAGGCAGGGGCTGACAGGGGCAGGCAGGGGCTGACAGGGGCTGACAGGGGCTGACAAGGGCAGGCAGGGGCTGACAGGGGCTGACAGGGGCAGGCAGGAGCTGACAGGGGCAGGCAGGGGCTGACAGGGGCTGACAGGGGCAGGCAGGAGCTGACAGGGGCAGGCAGGGGCTGACAGGGGCAGGCAGGGGCTGACAGGGGCTGACAGGGGCAGGCAGGGGCTGACAGGGGCAGGCAGGAGCTGACAGGGGCAGGCAGGGGCTGACAGGGGCTGACAGGGGCAGGCAGGAGCTGACAGGGGCAGGCAGGGGCTGACAGGGGCTGACAAGGGCAGGCAGGGGCTGACAGGGGCTGACAGGGGCAGGTGGGGGCTGACAGGGGCAGGCAGGGGCAGGCAGGGGCTGACAGGGGCTGGCAGGGGCTGACAGGGGCTGACAGGGGCAGGCAGGGGCTGACAGGGGCTGACAGGGGCAGGCAGGAGCTGACAGGGGCAGGCAGGGGCTGACAGGGGCAGGCAGGGGCTGACAGGGGCAGGCAGGGGCAGGCAGGGGCTGACAGGGGCAGGCAGGGGCTGACAGGGGCAGGCAGGGGCAGGCAGGGATTCCTTTTCATAACCCAACGCTACCTCTTATTATTTTTCACTTTTATTTTGGCGGGCTTCTAATTGTTTTTGCACTTTTATTTTGGTGTCCCTCTTATTTTATTTTTATTTTTTTTATTTATTTTTCTGCTTTTATTTTGTTGAACCCCTTATTATTTTTCTACTTTTATTTTCCATTTTTCTTCACAAACTTAAAGGCTGTAAAACTGTGATAAATACTCAGAACAGGCAGAAATTATATGAAAGATGTCGTAAACATTTCAGTTAAAACTCCTGTCTCTGTATTCGATTTTTTTACCAGAAGATGGCAGAAACCTCCCCC
>CM060674.1:31833670-31853670 GCA_030686955.1 Odontamblyopus rebecca
GAGGTGTCCAGAAAGGCGCCTAATAAATAAAATGTATTATTATTACTAGAGGAGAGTCCTGTTACGGTACTTGAGTCCTCCCCGTGTTTGGACTCTGTTTCCGGACTCTGTGTCTGGACTGTTTGGACTCTGTTTCTGGACTCTGTGTCTGGACTCTGTTTCTGGACTGTTTGGACTCTGTTTCTGGACTCTGTTTCTGGACTCTGTTTCTGGACTGTTTGGACTCTGTTTCTGGACTCTGTTTCTGGACTCTGTTTCTGGACTGTTTGGACTCTGTTTCTGGACTGTTTGGACTCTGTTTCTGGACTCTGTTTCTGGACTCTGTTTCTGGACTCTGTTTCCGGACTCTGTGTCTGGACTGTTTGGACTCTGTTTCCGGACTCTGTGTCTGGACTCTGTGTCTGGACTCAGTTTCTGGACTCTGTCTGGACTCTGGACTCTGTCTGGACTCTGTTTCTGGACTCTGGACTCTGTTTCTGGACTCTGTTTCTGGACTCTGGACTCTGTTTCTGGACTCTGTTTCTGGACTCTGTTTCTGGACTGTTTGGACTCTGTTTCTGGACTCTGCCTGGACTGTTTCTGGACTCTGTTTCTGGACTCTGTTTCTGGACTGTTTGGACTCTGTTTCTGGACTCTGCCTGGACTGTTTCTGGACTCTGTTTCTGGACTCTGTTTGGACTCTGTTTCTGGACTCTGTTTCTGGACTCTGCCTGGACTGTTTCTGGACTCTGTTTCTGGACTCTGTTTGGACTCTGTTTCTGGACTCTGTTTCTGGACTCTGTTTCTGGACTGTTTGGACTCTGTTTCTGGACTCTGCCTGGACTGTTTGGACTCTGTTTCTGGACTCTGTCTGGACTGTTTGGACTCCGTTTCTGGACTCTGTCTGGACTCTGTGTCTGGACTCTGTTTCTGGACTCTGGACTCTGTTTCTGGACTCTGTTTCTGGACTCTGTTTCTGGACTCAGTTTCTGGACTCTGTTTCTGGACTCTGTTTCTGGACTCTGGACTCTGTCTGGACTCTGTTTCTGGACTCTGTTTCTGGACTCTGGACTCTGTCTGGACTCTGTTTCTGGACTCTGTTTCTGGACTCTGTGTCTGGACTCTATTTCTGGACTCTGGACTCTGTTTCTGGACTCTGTCTGGACTCAGTTTCTGGACTCTGTTTCTGGACTCTGTTTCTGGACTCTGGACTCTGTCTGGACTCTGTTTCTGGACTCTGGACTCTGTCTGGACTCTGTTTCTGGACTCTGTTTCTGGACTCTGGACTCTGTCTGGACTCTGTTTCTGGACTCAGTTTCTGGACTCTGGACTCTGTTTCTGGACTCTGGACTCTGTCTGGACTCTGTCTGGACTCTGTCTGGACTCTGGACTCTGTTTCTGGACTCTGTCTGGACTCTGTGTCTGGACTTTGTTTCTGGACTCTGTGTCTGGACTTTGTTTCTGGACTCTGTGTCTGGACTTTGTTTCTGGACTCTGGACTCTGTCTGGACTCTGTCTGGACTCAGTTTCTGGACTCTGGACTCTGTTTCTGGACTCTGGACTCTGTCTGGACTCTGTTTCTGGACTCTGTGTCTGGACTCCGTGTGCGGCGTGTGACTTTGTGGAGAGGACAGTTTGACCTCTGACCTCTGCTCTCACACACGTCCACACGTCCAGGGCTCTGACAGGAGGAGGCTGAAAGTGGAAGTGCTCGTTTCACTAAAGCACATAAACCTGAGCCGCTCCTCAGACTCTTCTCCTCAGATTAGGATTGGGCGGCCTCCAAATTTTGATCCCGTTAAACCTTCTCAGCATTTTCCCGGGATTTACGGTATTTTTATCTTGCACCTAAACCTTTCAGAAATGGAGTCGCAGCGTTATATTTGAAGATGAGGCACAAGTTCTGATCAAACCAAACTTCACCAGTGCGTTTCTCCCTCCATTTAATGATCTGGGACTCGCCGAGACAAGAGAAGTGCAGAAGTGCAGATTCAGCATAAAAAGTAAAAGGCGACAGTCCAGGGCCTGTGATATTTCCCACTGCAGCATGTCGTATCTGACAGACCTGCGCTCTCGCCACTCGGAGAAGTTCCCGTCTCCTCCGTGAAAGTCTGACTTCGCCCTCGAGCGTACGGTGACCAGATTTTCCAAATAAAAAACTGGGACATCCCTGGTTTGGGTCGGTTGTTAATAATAAAATTGTGAAATGAGTGCGTAATGAAGGAAAATTGTTCTGCACATGGCACTAATGTGAGTCAGTACAGTCACATTTTCTTTGTGTGTTGGTCATTTTCTGTATTTTACCTAAACAAATGTCAGTTTCTGCCTCTCTGCCGGGATCAGATTGGTCAAAAATAGGGAAACTGGGACAAATCAGTGGTTTTGTATAAATTCTGGGGCAGGGGACACAGGGCTCAGGACTGGGGAAACATCTACTCGAGCGGGAACTTTCTCCTCTTCAGCCTCGTCCCCTCTCGACTCTCGGCTTCAGTAAAAAAGTCTCCAAACAAACTTTTGGGCTCAGCGTCGCACACGAAGCGTCAGTCAGGTCTTTTTCTTCTTCCTCGCTGCGTGTGGAGGGAAATCTCCGAGCGGAACCACGTTTGAAGAGGAGAGAGAGCGGAGGGAGAAAGTCCTGCTGTGGGTTTAGCTCCTGATGCAGATTATTTAATCCTCGAAGACTCTACGACATCGTCCACGACTCAGAGGAACATGTTTCTATAACCGCAGAACTTTGTAACAGTAAAAGACAGAAACGTCCTTTTCCCCTCTGAAAGTGCAGACATAGAGGTTTCCGTACATTTCTGCGGCTTTATCCTACGTCACACTCACGCTGTGTGATGACGTGAGCAAAACGAGTGTCCAACAGGAACTTTGTTTTCCCCAAACTCATGCGCTCCGTCCATTTTGATGGAGCCAAACTTTGCCAAAGAGTGAAGTGAGTCAAGATGGTCGACTCCTCTGACTGTGTGTGTTTATAACGAGGGAAAAAGTCGCTCTAAGTGGAGTTAATTCTCACACACATGGAAAATGACACATCTTGGTGTGTGTAATTGTGCATCTCTTTCTATTTTTATTTAAAGGTTTATTTCAGTCCAAATGAACAAATCCAAATGTAATAAACACCTGGAAATGCAGAAGTGCTGTGGCTCTGGCCCTGGACCTGACAGGAGCTGTTTCCAGGACTGGACCAGGAAAGTCATGGAGCCACTGCACTTTTTTTGTTTTTAGGGCAATAAGGAGATTTTTTATTTACTTACAGACTTGATATTTTGGATTTTTGTAGCTCAGGCCCTAAATTTAGCATTTTTTATGTCCAAAAAGTTGTTTCTACATGTTTGCTGTGGGTTTTGTATAAAAGAGTGGGAATTTTATTTTCTGTTTTTTTTTTTCATCTCTATTTCTGGTCCTGTAGCTTTTCTCAC
The DNA here is from genome assembly GCA_030686955.1 of Odontamblyopus rebecca. Taxonomy (NCBI): domain Eukaryota; kingdom Metazoa; phylum Chordata; class Actinopteri; order Gobiiformes; family Gobiidae; genus Odontamblyopus; species Odontamblyopus rebecca. The sequence goes on from CM060674.1 coordinate 31,837,075, forward strand.
AGCCTCATGACACAACTACAGCAGCAGATTGTGAAATAACAGGTTGGACTGAACAAAAGGAGGTAGAACACTTCATTAGGGGTAAAAAGGGCAGATTTAAAAGCAAAATTAAGAAAAAAATCCAGGCGAGGAGAAATGTACTAAAACTGCCCTCAGGTCTTCAGGGGTTAATGACGCTGAAACCGACACCGCTGCTACTTTCTGATACCGCGGGATTATCCTACCAACCCAACACTACCTCAGATCTTTCTCCATGTTCTAGTAGTTTCTTCTCTCTGACCTTCTGTATTTGGATTTGTAGTGATTCAGGTTTGAGGAATCTTTAGTTTCAAGACGCCCTTTTGTCACACAGCTCCAGGTGTGTTTGCAGCGAGGAAACATTAAAGCAGAGCAGGACGGTTAAACCTTCCTTAAATCCTTAAACGTGGCTCTTTCAGGTGAAACATGGAGGAAAACCAAACTTCTCCCTCTGAGGTCACACCAGCCCAGATGAAGGACGAGACGGAGACGTGCGAGACCGAACCCGGAGCTCTAACCATCCGAGAAAGTGTGGAGTGGACGGAGGAGTGGCACGTGACGGAGGGAGGAGAGGACGAAACAGAGGAGAGAGGAGGAAAGGAGGGAGGAGAGGACGAAACAGAGGAGAGAGGAGGAAAGGAGGGAGGAGAGGACGAAACAGAGGAGAGAGGAGGAAAGGAGGGAGGAGAGGATGAAACAGAGGAGGGAGGAGAGGACCAAACAGAGGAGAGAGGAGGAGAGGAGGGAGGGGAGGATGAAACAGAGGAGAGAGGAGGAAAGGAGGGAGGAGAGGACGAAACAGAGGAGAGAGGAGGAAAGGAGGGAGGAGAGGATGAAACAGAGGAGGGAGTAGAGGACGAAACAGAGGAGAGAGGAGGAGAGGAGGGAGTAGAGGACGAAACAGAGGAGAGAGGAGGAGAGGAGGGAGGAGACGACGAAACAGAGGAGAGAGGAGGAGAGGATGAAACAGAGGAGAGAGGAGCTCGTGAGAAAGACGACATCAGGGGAGGAATGTTAGAAGAAGAGAAGGATGGAAACAGTGCAGGAGTGGAGGAGAGAGGAGAGGAGGATGGAGTGAACAACGGGCCAGAAAAGGAAAGAGCGGAGGAGGGTAGAGTGAGAAGTGGGCGAGATGAGGAGGGAGGAGAGGAGGAGGGAGGAGAGAATGGAGAGACGGAGGAGAGTGGGAGGAGGAGGAGGAGGAAGCTGCTGGGCGCCTGGGAAACAGAGGTGAGAAACAAATCCGATTAAACTACTGCACTTTACATCCCACTTTCCTCCAGTCGCAAATGTGAAAGTAAATAATAAGATCCTGTTCAGTCCTGGTTCAGTCCAGGTTTAGTCCTGGTTTAGTCCTGGTTCAGTCCTGGTTCAGTCCTGGTTCAGTCCAGGTTTAGTCCTGGTTCAGTCCTGGTTCAGTCCTGGTTCAGTCCTGGTTCAGTCCTGGTTCAGTCCAGGTTTAGTCCTGGTTCAGTCCTGGTTCAGTCCTGGTTCAGTCCAGGTTTAGTCCTGGTTCAGTCCTGGTTTAGTCCTGGTTCAGTCCTGGTTCAGTCCTGGTTCAGTCCTGGTTTAGTCCTGGTTTAGTCCTGGTTTAGTCCTGGTTTAGTCCTGGTTCAGTCCTGGTTCAGTTCTGGTTCAGTCCAGGTTCAGTCCTGGTTCAGTCCTGGTTCAGTCATGGTTCAGTCCTGGTTCAGTCATGGTTCAGTTCTGGTTCAGTCCAGGTTCAGTCCAGGTTCAGCCCTGGTTCAGTCCTGGTTCAGTCCTGGTTCAGTCCAGGTTTAGTCCTGGTTCAGTCCTGGTTCAGTCCAGGTTTAGTCCTGGTTTAGTCCTGGTTCAGTCCTAGTTCAGTCCTGGTTCAGTCCTGGTTCAGTCCTGGTTTAGTCCTGGTTTAGTCCTGGTTCAGTCCTAGTTCAGTCCTGGTTCAGTCCTGGTTCAGTCCTGGTTTAGTCCTGGTTCAGTCCTGGTTCAGTCCTGGTTCAGTCCAGGTTTAGTCCTGGTTCAGTCCTGGTTCAGTCCTGGTTCAGTCCTGGTTCAGTCCTGGTTTAGTCCTGGTTCAGTCCTGGTTCAGTCCAGGTTTAGACCAGGTTTAGTCCTGGTTCAGTCCTGGTTCAGTCCAGGTTTAGTCCTGGTTCAGTCCTGGTTCAGTCCAGGTTCAGTCCTGGTTCAGTCCTGTTTTAGTCCTGATTCAGTCGTGGTTCAGTCCTGGTTCAGTCCTGGTTCAGTCCTGGTTCAGTCCTGGTTCAGTCCTGGTTCAGTCCTGGTTCAGTCCTGGTTCAGTCCAGGTTTAGTCCTGGTTCAGTCCTGGTTCAGTCCTGGTTCAGTCCTGGTTTAGTCCTGGTTCAGTCCTGGTTCAGTCCTGGTTCAGTCCAGGTTTAGTCCTGGTTCAGTCCTGGTTCAGTCCAGGTTTAGTCCTGGTTCAGTCCTGGTTCAGTCCTGGTTCAGTCCTGGTTTAGTCCTGGTTCAGTCCTGGTTCAGTCCTGGTTCAGTCCAGGTTTAGTCCTGGTTCAGTCCTGGTTCAGTCCTGGTTCAGTCCTGGTTCAGTCCTGGTTTAGTCCTGGTTCAGTCCAGGTTCAGTCCAGGTTCAGTCCTGGTTCAGTCCTGGTTTAGTCCTGGTTTAGTCCTGGTTCAGTCCTGGTTTAGTCCTGGTTCAGTCCAGGTTCAGTCCTGGTTCAGTCCTGTTTTAGTCCTGATTCAGTCGTGGTTCAGTCCTGGTTTAGTCCTGGTTCAGTCCTGGTTCAGTCCTGGTTCAGTCCTGGTTTAGTCCTGGTTCAGTCCTGGTTCAGTCCTGGTTTAGTCCTGGTTCAGTCCTGGTTCAGTCCTGGTTCAGTCCAGGTTTAGTCCTGGTTCAGTCCTGGTTCAGTCCTGGTTCAGTCCTGGTTCAGTCCTGGTTTAGTCCTGGTTCAGTCCTGGTTCAGTCCAGGTTTAGTCCTGGTTTAGTCCTGGTTCAGTCCTGGTTCAGTCCAGGTTTAGTCCTGGTTCAGTCCTGGTTCAGTCCAGGTTTAGTCCTGGTTCAGTCCTGGTTCAGTCCTGGTTTAGTCCTGGTTTAGTCCTGGTTTAGTCCTGGTTTAGTCCTGGTTCAGTCCTGGTTCAGTCCTGGTTCAGTCCTGGTTCAGTCTCTGTTCTGTTTCAGGGAGCAGTTGAAGTGAAGCCTCCTCGTCCAGACCCAGGGTTCAGTCGCAGGTGCAGCCTCCTGCTCAGCGAGGTCTGTCCCCCTGCACCTGTCACTGTGTGTGTGACAGGGACACTGCACCTGTCACTGTGTGTGTGACAGGGACACTGCACCTGTCACTGTGTGTGTGACAGGGACACTGCACCTGTCACTGTGTGTGTGACAGGGACACTGCACCTGTCACTGTGTGTGTGACAGGGAACACACCCCCTGCCAGAAAAGTTTCACAGTGCAGCTTTAAATAAATGCATGAGGCAGGTGCAGGTTCAGTGTGAACAGAGTGTTTTGTACCTGTCATTTTCTGGGACTGGTGTGTGAACAGAGCCCTGGAGCCGTGTGTGTTTGTGTGTGTGTGTGTGTGTGTGATGGTATAGTGTGTGTGTGTGTTGGTATAGTGTGTGTGTGTGTTGGTATAGTGTGTGTTGGTATAGTGTGTGTGTGTGTGTGTGTTGGTATAGTGTGTGTTGGTATAGTGTGTGTGTGTGTTGGTATAGTGTGTGTGTGTTAGTATAGTGTGTGTGTGCAGACTGAGCACGTGCAGAATGAGCGCGTGCAGACCAAGCATATGCAGACTGAGCATGTGCAGACCGAGCATGTGCAGACTGAGCATGTGCAGACTGAGCATATGCAGACTGAGCATGTGCAGACTGAGCATGTGCAGACTGAGCGTGTGCAGACTGAGGGCGTGCAGACCGAGGGCATGCAGACTGAGCGCGTGCAGACCGAACATATGCAGACTGAGCGCGTGCAGACCGAGCGCGTGCAGACTGAGCATATGCAGACCGAGCCTATGCAGACTGAGCATGTGCAGACTGAGCGCGTGCAGACCGAGGGCGTGCAGACTGAGCGCGTGCAGACCGAGCATATGCAGACTGAGCACGTGCAGACCGAGCACGTGCAGACCGAGCGCGTGCAGACCGAGCGCGTGCAGACTGAGCATATGCAGACCGAGCATATGCAGACTGAGCATGTGCAGACTTAGTGCTGTGATGTGTTTCCTGTTTCAGAGTAAATATAAGGAGGACCTGGAGAGGATGAGGGGGCAGAGCCACTTTGTGCCCGCCGCAGAGCTCGTCCTCGCCCACAACCTGCGCTCCATCGTCTCTGAGGTCTGCAGCACCACACACGCACACAGGGGGCGCTCTGTTCTCTACTCACCACACTTTAGAGTTAGAGAAGACTTTAGACTCAAGTTTAGGTTGAACCCAACTGGATTTCCTGCTGTAGTCTGGTCAGTTTGTGTTAAAACAAAACTCAGACAAAGTCTAACTGGAGTGAGAGCTTCGGACAGAGCAGTGCCTCGTGTTAGCGTCCCCCTCACAGAGCCGTGTCCTCCTCAGAGTCAGTACAGAGCCGAGGGGCTGAAGGAGGCGTCCATGTCCCTGTACTCGGCTTTACCCGAGACTCCGGAGACGCTGAGGGCCCGAGAGACCAGCGAGCTCCAGAGCCAGGTACACCTACTGCTCCTGCCCTCCTGCCCTCCTGCTCCTGCCCTCCTGCTCCTGCCCTCCTGCTCCTGCCCTCCTGCTCCTGCCCCACTGCCCTCCTGCTCCTGCCCTCCTCCTGCTCCTGCCCCACTGCCCTTCTGCCTTCCTGCTCCTGCCCTCCTCCTGCCCCACTGCCCTCCTGCTCCTGCCCTCCTCCTGCTCCTGCCCCACTGCTCTTCTGACCTCCTGCTCCTGCCAGAGTGGTTAGCCTCTGTGTGTGTGTGTGGCAGAGTGGTTAGCCTCTGTGTGTGTGTGTGGCAGAGTGGTTAGCCTCTGTGTGTGTGTGTGTGGCAGAGTGGTTAGCCTCTGTGTGTGTGTGTGGCAGAGTGGTTAGCCTCTGTGTGTGTGTGTGGCAGAGTGGTTAGCCTCTGTGTGTGTGTGTGTGGCAGAGTGGTTAGCCTCTGTGTGTGTGTGTGGCAGAGTGGTTAGCCTCTGTGTGTGTGTGTGGCAGAGTGGTTAGCCTCTGTGTGTGTGTGTGGCAGAGTGGTTAGCCTCTGTGTGTGTGTGTGTGGCAGAGTGGTTAGCCTCTGTGTGTGTGTGTGTGGCAGAGTGGTTAGCCTCTGTGTGTGTGTGTGTGGCAGAGTGGTTAGCCTCTGTGTGTGTGTGTGGCAGAGTGGTTAGCCTCTGTGTGTGTGTGTGGCAGAGTGGTTAGCCTCTGTGTGTGTGTGTGTGGCAGAGTGGTTAGCCTCTGTGTGTGTGTGTGTGTGGCAGAGTGGTTAGCCTCTGTGTGTGTGTGTGGCAGAGTGGTTAGCCTCTGTGTGTGTGTGTGGCAGAGTGGTTAGCCTCTGTGTGTGTGTGTGGCAGAGTGGTTAGCCTCTGTGTGTGTGTGTGGCAGAGTGGTTAGCCTCTGTGTGTGTGTGTGGCAGAGTGGTTAGCCTCTGTGTGTGTGTGTGGCAGAGTGGTTAGCCTCTGTGTGTGTGTGTGGCAGAGTGGTTAGCCTCTGTGTGTGTGTGTGGCAGAGTGGTTAGCCTCTGTGTGTGTGTGTGGCAGAGTGGTTAGCCTCTGTGTGTGTGTGTGGCAGAGTGGTTAGCCTCTGTGTGTGTGTGTGGCAGAGTGGTTAGCCTCTGTGTGTGTGTGTGGCAGAGTGGTTAGCCTCTGTGTGTGTGTGTGGCAGAGTGGTTAGCCTCTGTGTGTGTGTGTGGCAGAGTGGTTAGCCTCTGTGTGTGTGTGTGGCAGAGTGGTTAGCCTCTGTGTGTGTGTGTGTGGCAGAGTGGTTAGCCTCTGTGTGTGTGTGTGTGGCAGAGTGGTTAGCCTCTGTGTGTGTGTGTGGCAGAGTGGTTAGCCTCTGTGTGTGTGTGTGGCAGAGTGGTTAGCCTCTGTGTGTGTGTGTGGCAGAGTGGTTAGCCTCTGTGTGTGTGTATGTGTGGCAGAGTGGTTAGCCTCTGTGTGTGTGTGTGGCAGAGTGGTTAGCCTCTGTGTGTGTGTGTGTGGCAGAGTGGTTAGCCTCTGTGTGTGTGTGTGGCAGAGTGGTTAGCCTCTGTGTGTGTGTGTGTGGCAGAGTGGTTAGCCTCTGTGTGTGTGTGTGTGGCAGAGTGGTTAGCCTCTGTGTGTGTGTGTGGCAGAGTGGTTAGCCTCTGTGTGTGTGTGTGGCAGAGTGGTTAGCCTCTGTGTGTGTGTGTGGCAGAGTGGTTAGCCTCTGTGTGTGTGTGTGGCAGAGTGGTTAGCCTCTGTGTGTGTGTGTGGCAGAGTGGTTAGCCTCTGTGTGTGTGTGTGTGGCAGAGTGGTTAGCCTCTGTGTGTGTGTGTGGCAGAGTGGTTAGCCTCTGTGTGTGTGTGTGTGTGTGTGTGTGTGGCAGAGTGGTTAGCCTCTGTGTGTGTGTGTGGCAGAGTGGTTAGCCTCTGTGTGTGTGTGTGTGGCAGAGTGGTTAGCCTCTGTGTGTGTGTGTGGCAGAGTGGTTAGCCTCTGTGTGTGTGTGTGGCAGAGTGGTTAGCCTCTGTGTGTGTGTGTGGCAGAGTGGTTAGCCTCTGTGTGTGTGTGTGGCAGAGTGGTTAGCCTCTGTGTGTGTGTGTGGCAGAGTGGTTAGCCTCTGTGTGTATGTGTGGCAGAGTGGTTAGCCTCTGTGTGTGTGTGTGGCAGAGTGGTTAGCCTCTGTGTGTGCAGGTGAAGTATCGGGGCGGCTGGAGGCTGGACAGCTCCTCTCTCTTCAGTCTCCTCCCAGAAACGACCGAGACTCAGTTCAACAAAGAGCTGCAGGAGGTCATCAGTGAGGTACACGTGTTATTATCACCATGTCTCTGATCTCATGTCTCGGATCTTGTTTTCAGATTTATTATTTACGTACTCGTTCTGAGACTGATTAAGCCTCCGTTTACATGTACACGGATATTTTTTTTACGAAAACGAATATTTCCCTCGCTCCGTTTTCTGAAATAACATCGTGCAGCATCGTTTTCAAAAAAAGTTGCGTCGTCATAACTACGCCGAGCCTCTAGGGGCCAGTGTGGGAAGAAGGAAAACGCTCTGCAGCCAATCAGAATCCTCGTTTCGACAACAATAAATAGAGTCGCTTCCTGTTCCTTTCTAAACGACAAACATGGCTCCGGGTTCGTTTGTCTGGACAGAAGCGAAGTTGAATTGACAGGAGACGCCTGACGGTCTCGACGTGAGGACGAGAGAGTCGGAGAGAAACAGCAGTGATGACGCCACATCCTAAAATGTTCACGCCACTTGATTTTTCTAAATGATCCCACCAGACAGCGTCCGCCCAGGTCGGACTCAAAAACGGCGACGTTGGCGGTGACGGCGACTGGGCCTTCGGGTCATAAGGAGAAGAGGGAAAATCACTGAGCTCCTTCGCCTCATTCGTCTCTTCATGGATATGAAACATCAGCTGTGCAAATGCAAACACAGGACGAGTGTTTGAGCAGAAGTGACGCGACTGCTGCTCTGACGCTTCTGATCATCACCACAGAAAAACCTGAACACTGGTCACACTTTGGCGTCAACTGCCTAAAACGCCGTTTATGTCACTTTACAAACGCCAAACCGGAGTTTTACAAAATCTCCACTTTAGCCGGAGTTTTTAGAATGATTCGTTTTCAGAGGCGAATTCTCCGTTTGCGTGTAAAAGATGAGCACAAACGAAGGGAAATTTGTCTGTTTTTAAAAATATCCGTGTACGTGTAAACGGGGCCTGATTCTCATCTAAAAGTCGTTTATTTGAAGAGAACTTAAATCTGTCAGAAAATGACTTAAAAGTAGTGAAATGATCTGTCCGTGCAGCAAGTACAGTTCACTACTTTTAAGTCATTTTCGGACAGATTTAAGTGTCTTACATTTTGGCCGAGCCTTTAGGCCGTTAAGGCTCTGAGTCGGATGTGTAGGTGAAAAACAGAACTAGTTCATTGTAAACCGTTTGCAGAGGTCCAAAGTTCTTCTTCATTCACCATGATGAGTTTAGACGAGCCTTTCACAGCCGTCAGGGTTAAGCTAACAAGTGGCAGTAAAACGTTTTAGAATCAGACACAGACAGAACACAGTGGATTTATTTTGACGTGAAGAACTGCTTTTACAACAGTATATTTGCACTGGGGCGACACATTCTGCTCAAATCCCTGTGAAGAACTCACGTACAGCACCTTTAAAGTGCCATATTACACTGTTCTGATGGTTTTCCTCATCACTCCACCGTGTTTTTAAACTCCACACACCTTCACTAGAATCAGTTGGATCATTTCAGCCCTGGAATTGACTGAATTAACGGTAAAAGGAGCTGTTCACTTGAAAACTACCACTTCATGACATCTCGAGGTGGTACAAAGCATTTGGAGCTTCTGTGATGTAGACGGACGAATAATAAAAAGTTACTCAAACATGTGAATGAAACAAACACAACTGCAGGTCTGTGTATGAGGAGGAAACATTAGAACGTGTCCTAGGAGCACCACAGGGGTCAGTTTTAGGACCTTTAAACTTCAGTGCTTGTGTTTTCCTGTTACATTTGTGTTTTTGTGTTCAGAATAAATACTACGAGGACGGCCGGAGGGAGCGGCGCACCTCTCTGTACGCTCTGCTGCCCGAGACCAGCCAGACCCAACACGCAAAGAACCTGATGCCCTTCCAGAGCCAGGTGATCGCTTTAACACTGCAGCGCCCAGGTCGGCTCCATCATCTCTACCAAATTTAATCCCAGTGACTCATTTTCAATCTAAAATCAAACTTTCTTCTTCGTGTATGATCTAAAACGAGACAGAAAAGGTCACATTTTGTCTTGTTTATGTGATTTCCTTTAGTTTTGATCCCGGCTCATTGAGGATCTGTTTGGAGACTAGTTTTACGGTGGATTTAGGTTTAATTGTTGATAGATCAGCCCCAGATTCATATTTTAGTTCAGTCATAAAACATCATGTTATTCCCCATTTAACTCTTTTAAGTCTTTCCGAAGTGTTTCTTCTGTGTCCTGTTGCTGTAGCCTCTCGTCTGCCTCAGATTCATTTGTTTTTATTTTGAGTTTTTGCCAAGAGAGAAACAGTAATGACACACACACGATACACACACTGTAAACATCAGAAAAGCACATTTCTCCAACAACAGAAACGAGAAGAACTCACCCCTGTTCAGGACCGTCTCACAAATGTGTTTGTGTGTTTGCTTCTGCGCACTGATCACAGAACTTTACAAATATTTACTCATACTGCATATCATTTTAAACTATTTTCTTTCTTTTTTTGTACTGTACTGTATTATGTTTTACATTTATCCTTTTTCATTTATTTTTTTATTATGTTTCGGTGGACATCATCAAATACGCAATACATACAACAATCAATCAAGATCATTCCATTTTTGTATTTATTTTATTTTTATTTTACTTATATTATTGTTATTTATATTATTATAATTTAATTTTCTTATTATTTTACTATTTTTTTTATTATTATTAACATTATTAATATTATTTATTTAAATTTTTTTAATCACCCAGCGCCGTCACTCATCCTAACACCACGAAAGCAACAAATAAATTCTTTTGAAGCTGTGAATATTTGGACACTGTTTGACTTGAGTTTATGATCAGAAATAAAAACAAAACTGATGTGATGATGTGTTTGACCAGAATCGTCAGAGTTTTGTTTCGCTGAAGTCAGATTTCCTCAGACCTTTAAGAACCGTTTAAATACAGAAACATCAGTGAGGATTTATCCGTGAAACCGTTCAGAATCCGAGCTCAAAATGAAGTTTGTCCAAAGTGTGGTTCCTGTGGAACCTGCAGCGTATGTGGGCGCGCTCAGTCTGAAAAAACAGGAAAATCTGGCCAAGATAAAGTGTATTTCCATGTTTTTATTCATGTTGTTTTGTGTTTCAGATAAAATACTCGGAGGAGGGGCAGAGGAGGAAGTCTGTGTCGCTTTACTCTCGTCTGTCCGACACTCCGGAGATCCAGCACGCCCTGGAGCTCACCCAGCTGCAGAGCGAGGTACCACAGCGCCCGCCACAGCGCCCCCTGCAGCTCAGGAGGAGCCAGCGCCAGTCTGTGTTTCACCTCCACTTTTGTTTCCAGCTCAGTTATCGTCCCAAGCTCCTGGTGAAGGGGGCGCCGTCCTCCCTGTACTCACAGCTGCCCGACACACACGACCTGCAGTTCGCCAGAGAGATGAGCCTCACGCACAGCCCGGTAACACACACACACACACACACACACATACAGCCAGGTATAACATAACAAACACACAAAACACACACACACACACTGACGCACGCACACACACGACCTGCAGTTCGCCAGAGAGATGAGCCTCACGCACAGCCCGGTAACACACACACACACACATACAGCCAGGTATAACATAACAAACACACAAAACACACACACACACACTGACGCACACACACATACACATACAGCCAGGTATAACATAACAAACACACAAAACACACACACACACACACATACAGCCAGGTATAACATAACAAACACACAAAACACACACACACACACTGACGCACACACACACACACACACACACACACACACACACACACACACTGACGCACACACACACACACACACACACACACACACTGACGCACACACACACACACACACGACCTGCAGTTCGCCAGAGAGATGAGCCTCACGCACAGCCCGGTAACACACACACACACACATACAGCCAGGTATAACATAACAAACACACAAAACACACATACAGTCGGGTAACACACACACACACTGACGCACACAACACACACACACACTCTGACACACACACACAACACACACACACTGACGCACACATACACACACACAGCACACACACACACATACAGTTGGGTATGACGCACACTCTGACGCACGCACAACACACACGCACGTACAGCCAGGTATAACCCACACACACAAACGTACAGGCAGGTAACACACACTCTGACGCACACACACACAACACAGCACACACACACACACACACACACACACAGATGCACACACTGACGCACACACACACACACACACACACTGGACGCACACACACACACACACACACAGATGCACACTCTGACGCACACACACACAACACAGCACACACACACACTGACGCACACACACACACACACACACACATACAGCCAGGTATAACATAACAAACAAAACACACATACAGTCGGGTAACACACACAAACGTACGGACAGGGATAACACACACTTAAACCAACTGTAACAGGACAGGTACCAGCCTCTACGGACAGGTGCAGACAGGTGCAGACAGGTGCAGACACACTACAGTCCTCTTCTCTGGTCTCATCTCTGTGTCTCAGGGCAGGTACGTGGAGCAGAGCAGGAGGAGCCTGTCCCAGACTCTGTTCCATCACCTGCCCCAGACCCTCCAGACCCAACACGCCCGCTGTGTGGGGGCGCTGCAGAGCCAGGTGAGGCCGGGGTTAGACCGGGGTTAGACCGGGGTTAGACCTGGGTTAGACCGGGTTTAGACCTGGGTTAGACCTGGTTCAGTTCTGACTCTGTCCTCTTGTACAGTTGCGTTACAAAGACTCAGGTCCAAAGTCCAGCTCCAGTCTGTTCTCTGTTCTGCCCGAGACTCTGGACACGGCTCACGCAAAACTCACCTCCGAGCTCGTCAGCCAGGTAAGCCCCGCCCCTCACACACACCTGTCCTGTAGCCCGGCCCCTCACACACACCTGTCCTGTAGCCCCGCCCCTCACACACACCTGTCCTGTAGCCCTGCCCCTCACACACACCTGTCCTGTAGCCCCGCCCCTCACACACACCTGTCCTGTAACCCCGCCCCTCACACACACCTGTCCTGTAGCCCCGCCCCTCACACACACACCTGTCCTGTAGCCCCGCCCCTCACACACACCTGTCCTGTAGCCCTGCCCCTCACACACACCTGTCCTGTAGCCCCGCCCCTCACACACACACCTGTCCTGTAGCCCCGCCCCTCACCTGTCCTCTCCTGTGTCTCAGGTGAAGTACAGAGAGGAGGGTCTGAAGGAGCAGAGACTCAGCCTGTTCTGTGTGCTGCCCCAGACTCTAGAGACACAACACGCCAAGGACGCCTCCACCCTGCACAGCCAGGTACTGCACCTGCCCCTCCTGCACCTGCCCACCTTCCTGCACCTGTGTGTCAGGTGCCTCCCTGTGTGTCAGGTGCCTCCCTGTGTGTCAGGTGCCTCCCTGTGTGTCAGGTGCTGTGTGTTTGTGGCAGGTGAAGTACAGGGGCAGTGTGATGCAGCAGAATCAGAGCAGTTTGTTCCAGCGTCTGGCCCAGACTCCTGTCACTCAGAGGGTCAAAGAGCTGTCAGCGCTGCTCAGTGAGGTACGCACACGTGTACCACACACACACACACACACACACACACTCTGGGGTCCCTCCTGAGCGCCCCCTTGTGTCCCTCAGGTGAAGTACAGACAGGCCGGACAGAAGGACCTGCGCTGCCCCCTGTACCACCTGCTCCCACAGACCCTGGACACTCTGCACGCCAAAGAGGCCGAGGACACACTCAGCGAGGTACACACACACACACACTCAGCGAGGTACACACACACACACACACTCACACACACACACACACTCAGCGAGGTACACACACACACACACACTCACACACACTCAGCGAGGTACACACACACACACACTCAGCGAGGTACACACACACACACACTCAGCGAGGTACACACACACACACACTCAGCAAGGTACACACACACACACACACTCAGCGAGGTACACACACACACACACTCAGCAAGGTACACACACACACACACACACACACACACACACAGCGAGGTACACACACACACACACTCAGAGAGGTACACACACACACACACACTCAGCGAGTTACACACACACACACACACACACACACTCAGCGAGGTACACACACACACACACACACTCAGCGAGGTACACACACACACACACTCAGCGAGGTACACACACACTCAGCGAGGTACACACACACACACACACTCAGCGAGGTACACACACACACACTCAGCGAGGTACACACACACACACACTCAGCGAGGTACACACACACACACACTCAGCGAGGTACACACACACACACACTCAGCGAGGTACACACACACACACACACTCAGCGAGGTACACACACACACACACTCAGCGAGGTACACACACACACACTCAGCGAGGTACACACACACACACACTCAGCGAGGTACACACACACACACACTCAGCGAGGTACACACACACACACACTCAGCGAGGTACACACACACACACTCAGCGAGGTACACACACACACACACTCAGCGAGGTACACACACACACACACACACTGAGAGACACACACACACACACACTCAGAGAGGAACACACACACACACACACTCAGCGAGGTACACACACACACACACACACACACTCAGCGAGGTACACACACACACACTCAGCGAGGTACACACACACACACACTCAGCGAGGTACACACACACACTCAGCGAGGTACACACACACTCAGCGAGGTACACACACACACACTCAGCGAGGTACACACACACACTCAGCGAGGTACACACACACACTCAGCGAGGTACACACACACACACTCAGCGAGGTACACACACACACACACACACACTTAGTGAGGTACACACACACACACACTCAGCGAGGTACACACACAGACTCACTCTGGGCCATCTGTTTGTAAAGTTCCTGTGTGTGTGTCTGTGTGTGTGTGTGTGTGTGTGTGTGTGTCTGTGTGTGTGTGTCTGTGTGTGTGTGTGTGTGTGTGTATGTGTGTGTGTGTGTGTGTGTGTGTCTGTGTGTGTGTGTGTGTGTGTCTGTGTGTGTGTGTGTGTGTCTGTGTGTGTGTCTGTGTGTGTGTGTGTGTGTGTGTGTGTGTGTCTGTGTGTGTGTGTGTGTGTGTGTACATCTGTGTGTGTTCCTCAGGTGAAGTACAGACACAAGGACCTGAGCTCTTCTGTTTATTCCACTCTGAGTGAAACCAACGAGATGCTCTTCGCCCGCCAGACCCGAGACGCCATCAGTGAGGTCACTGCAACATCAGGCTTTATTTAGTCCTGCTTTAGTCCTGCTTTAGTCCTGCTTTAGTCCTGCTTTAGTCCTGCTTTAGTCCTGCTTTAGTCCTGCTTTAGTCCTGCTTTAGTCCTGCTTTAGTCCTGCTTTAGTCCTGCTTTAGTCCTGCTTTAGTTCTGCTTTAGTCCTGCTTTAGTCCTGCTTTAGTCCTGCTTTAGTCCTGCTTTAGTCCTGGTTCAGTCCTGGTTCAGTCCTGGTTCAGTCCTGGTTCAGTCCTGGTTTAGTCCTGGTTCAGTCCTGGTTCAGTCCTGGTTCAGTCCTGGTTCAGTCCTGGTTTAGTCCTGGTTCAGTCCTGGTTCAGTCCTGGTTCAGTCCTGGTTTAGTCCTGGTTCAGTCCTGGTTTAGTCCTGGTTCAGTCCTGGTTCAGTCCTGGTTTAGTCCTGGTTTAGTCCTGGTTTAGTCCTGGTTCAGTCCTGGTTCAGTCCTGGTTTAGTCCTGGTTCAGTCCTGCTTTAGTCCTGCTTTAGTCCTGGTTCAGTCCTGGTTCAGTCCTGGTTTAGTCCTGGTTCAGTCCTGGTTTAGTCCTGGTTCAGTCCTGGTTTAGTCCTGGTTCAGTCCTGGTTCAGTCCTGGTTTAGTCCTGGTTCAGTCCTGGTTCAGTCCTGGTTCAGTCCTGGTTCAGTCCTGGTTCAGTCCTGGTTCAGTCCTGTCCTCTGTGGTCTGTGCAGGTGAAATACCGTGAGGATGGGAGGAGAGGACTGTCTCAGAGCTTCTACTCTCAGCTCCCTCAGACCACAGACACTGAGTTCAACCAGAGGATCTCCACTCTGCAGAGTCAGGTGAGAGAGAGGCATCATGGGAGCTGGAGTCCTGCTCACTCCAACGCCTCCACTTCATCTGCACATGTGGTGTGGCTGTGTTATTGTGTCAGATGCCCTACCGGAGGTCCCTGAGGAACGCTCCATCTCTGTACTCGACTCTGGCTCAGACTCTGGAGACGAAACACGCCAAAGAGGCGTCTCAGCTGCTCAGCCAGGTACAGCAGCACATCTCTGCAATAATCCTGTTAGAACCTTCTTCCCTCTTTATGGATTTGGTTTCAGTCTCTCTGTTTACATTTTCCTAGAATAGTTACGTCATAGGTAGAAATCCTGTACAGTTTTCAAGTCCATGAATCATCACCAGACTCAGGATTTCTGCTGTGTGCTTATATCTGCAAGTACTGAGCTTTTTCTGTTTTGTTGTGTTTTTAGTCTTTTTCATGGTGCCTCCCACAGTGTTTTCAGTGTTATCTCTGCATAGCGAGTGTTTATTTCTGTTTTTATTGTAAGAAATGGCTCCATGACACTTTTAAACCCTGAGTCTGAGTGTTTGAAGAATCACAGTAAGTACAGAGCAGTGGGCGGGGACAGGGGAGAGCTGAAAACTGACATTTTCTAAGCACTCAAGCGTGAATAGAGGACGATACAGGATTATTCACACAGGCAGGAGTGAGTCTGAACACGGCTGAGTGAGATCATGAGGAGGGAACACTGTTATGACGGGATAAAGGATCCAAACCTCAGTTTGCTCTCATGTATTAAAGTGTTTCGTGCTCTGTTGTGTCTGTTTCAGCGTCAGTACAGACAGAGGCCTGGCCCCGCCCTCTTCCACCTGATGCCCCGGACTCTGCACACGGCACACGCCCGAGAGCAGAGCGAGCAGATCAGTGACGTACGCCGCACACTCTCGTTACACGAGCTGTGAGGGGGCAGAAATTCAGTGTGAAACACTGGGACATCCCTGTTTCTTTTGGTGGTTTTTTGGTGTTAAAAATAAAATAGTGAAATGAGGGCGGAATTAATGAAAACTGTTTTTCAGAGACATTCACGACGAACATGAGTCAGTTTAGTCACATTTTCTTTGTGTTTTGGTCGTTTTTAAGCAGCGTTTCTGTGTTTCACTGTGGGCAGGATTGGTCACAATAGGGACTAACAGGGCTGTTGTGCCTTTGGGCAGTGCACTCGTCTCCTCTGAGCCTCTGTGTGTGTCTCAGGTGAAGTACAGAGAGGAGGGTCTGAAGGAGCAGAGACTCAGCCTGTTCTGTGTGCTGCCCCAGACTCTAGAGACACAACACGCCAAGGACGCCTCCACCCTGCACAGCCAGGTACTGCACCTGCCCCTCCTGCACCTGCCCCTCCTGCACCTGCCCACCTTCCTGCACCTGTGTGTCAGGTGCCTCCCTGTGTGTCAGGTGCCTCCCTGTGTGTCAGGTGCTGTGTGTTTGTGGCAGGTGAAGTACAGGGGCAGTGTGATGCAGCAGAATCAGAGCAGTTTGTTCCAGCGTCTGGCCCAGACTCCTGTCACTCAGAGGGTCAAAGAGCTGTCAGCGCTGCTCAGTGAGGTACGCACACGTGTACCACACACACACACACACACACACACACACACTCTGGGGTCCCTCCTGA
>CM060674.1:31858670-31891170 GCA_030686955.1 Odontamblyopus rebecca
CGAGATGCTCTTCGCCCGCCAGACCCGAGACGCCATCAGTGAGGTCACTGCAACATCAGGCTTTATTTAGTCCTGCTTTAGTCCTGCTTTAGTCCTGCTTTAGTCCTGCTTTAGTCCTGCTTTAGACCTGCTTTAGTCCTGCTTTAGTCCTGCTTTAGTCCTGCTTTAGTCCTGCTTTAGTCCTGCTTTAGACCTGCTTTAGTCCTGCTTTAGTCCTGATTTAGTCCTGGTTCGGTCCTGGTTCAGTCCTGGTTCAGTCCTGCTTTAGTCCTGCTTTAGTCCTGCTTTAGTCCTGCTTTATTTAGTCCTGCTTTAGTCCTGCTTTAGTCCTGCTTTAGTCCTGCTTTAGTCCTGCTTTAGACCTGCTTTAGTCCTGCTTTAGTCCTGATTTAGTCCTGGTTCAGTCCTGGTTCAGTCCTGGTTCAGTCCTGGTTCAGTCCTGCTTTAGTCCTGCTTTAGTCCTGCTTTATTTAGTCCTGCTTTAGTCCTGCTTTAGTCCTGCTTTAGTCCTGGTTTAGTCCTGGTTCAGTCCTGGTTCAGTCCTGGTTTAGACCTGGTTTAGACCTGGTTTAGACCAGGTTTAGTCCTGGTTTAGTCCTGGTTAATCCTGGTTCAGTCCTGGTTCAGTCCTGGTTCAGTCCTGGTTCAGTCCTGGTTTAGTCCTGGTTTAGTCCTGGTTCAGTCCTGGTTTAGTCCTGGTTTAGTCCTGGTTCAGTCCTGGTTCAGTCCTGGTTCAGTCCTGGTTCAGTCCTGGTTTAGTCCTGGTTCAGTCCTGGTTAATCCTGGTTCAGTCCTGGTTCAGTCCTGGTTCAGTCCTGGTTCAGTCCTGGTTTAGTCCTGGTTTAGTCCTGGTTCAGTCCTGGTTCAGTCCTGGTTTAGTCCTGGTTTAGTCCTGGTTCAGTCCTGGTTCAGTCCTGGTTCAGTCCTGGTTCAGTCCTGGTTCAGTCCTGGTTCAGTCCTGGTTCAGTCCTGGTTCAGTACTGGTTCAGTCCTGGTTTAGTCCTGGTTCAGTCCTGGTTCAGTCCTGGTTCAGTCCTGGTTCAGTCCTGGTTCAGTCCTGGTTTAGTCCTGGTTCAGTCCTGGTTCAGTCCTGGTTTAGTCCTGGTTCAGTCCTGGTTCAGTCCTGGTTCAGTCCTGGTTCAGTCCTGGTTCAGTCCTGGTTTAGTCCTGGTTCAGTCCTGGTTTAGTCCTGGTTCAGTCCTGGTTCAGTCCTGGTTCAGTCCTGGTTTAGTCCTGGTTCAGTCCTGGTTCAGTCCTGGTTTAGTCCTGGTTCAGTCCTGGTTCAGTCCTGGTTCAGTCCTGGTTCAGTCCTGGTTCAGTCCTGGTTTAGTCCTGGTTCAGTCCTGGTTTAGTCCTGGTTCAGTCCTGGTTCAGTCCTGGTTCAGTCCTGGTTTAGTCCTGTCCTCTGTGGTCTGTGCAGGTGAAATACCGTGAGGATGGGAGGAGAGGACTGTCCCAGAGCTTCTACTCTCAGCTCCCTCAGACCACAGACACTGAGTTCAACCAGAGGATCTCCACTCTGCAGAGTCAGGTGAGAGAGAGGCATCATGGGAGCTGGAGTCCTGCTCACTCCAACGCCTCCACTTCATCTGCACATGTGGTGTGGCTGTGTTATTGTGTCAGATGCCCTACCGGAGGTCCCTGAGGAACGCTCCGTCTCTGTACTCGACTCTGGCTCAGACTCTGGAGACGAAACACGCCAAAGAGGCGTCTCAGCTGCTCAGCCAGGTACAGACACGCACAAGACCAGAACTAGACCAGAATGAGACCAGGACGAGACCAGATCGAGACCAGGACGAGACCAGAGCACGAGACCAGGACGAGACCAGAACGAGACCAGGACGAGACCAGAACGAGACCAGGACGAGACGAGGACTAGACCAGAACGAGACCAGAACGAGACCAGAACGAGACCAGGACGAGACCAGAACGAGACGAGGACGAGACGAGGACTAGACCAGAACGAGACCAGAACGAGACCAGGACGAGACCAGAACGAGACCAGAATAAGACCAGAACGAGACCAGAATGAGACCAGGACGAGACCAGAACGACACCAGAACGAGACCAGGACGAGACCAGAACGAGACCAGGACGAGACCAGAACGAGACGAGGACGAGACGAGGACTAGACCAGAACGAGACCAGAACGAGACCAGAACGAGATCAGAACGAGACCAGGACGAGACCAGAGCACGAGACCAGGACGAGACCAGAACGAGACCAGGACGAGACCAGGACGAGACCAGAGCACGAGACCAGGACGAGACCAGAACGACACCAGAACGAGACCAGGACGAGACCAGAACGAGACCAGAATAAGACCAGAACGAGACCAGAATGAGACCAGGACGAGACCAGAACGACACCAGAACGAGACCAGGACGAGACCAGAACGAGACCAGAATAAGACCAGAACGAGACCAGAATGAGACCAGGACGAGACCAGAACGAGACCAGAACGAGACCAGGACGAGACCAGAACGAGACGAGGATGAGACCAGGACGAGACCAGAATGAGACCAGGACGAGACCAGAACGAGACCCGAACGAGACCAGGACGAGACCAGAACGAGATGAGGACGAGACCAGAACGAGATGAGGACGAGACCAGGACGAGACCAGGACGAGACCAGGACGAGACCAGAATGAGACCAGAATGAGACCAGGACGAGACCGGAATGAGACCAGGACGAGACCAGAACAAGATGAGGACGAGACGAGGACGAGACCAGGACGAGACCAGGACGAGACCAGAACGAGATGAGGACGAGACCAGAACGAGACCAGAATGAGACGAGGATGAGACCAGGACAAGACCAGAACGAGACCAGAACGAGAAGTGGACAAGACTGGAACGAGACCAGAACGAGACCAAAACGAGACCAGAACGAGACCAGAATGACACCAGTACGAGACAAGGACGAGACCAGAACGAGACCAGAACGAGACCAGGACGAGACCAGAACGAGACCAGGACGAGACCAGAACGAGACCAGGACGAGACCAGGACGAGACCAGGACGAGACCAGGACGAGACCAGGACGAGACCAGGACGAGACCAGGACGAGACCAGGACGAGACCAGAACGACACCAGGACGAGACCAGAACGAGACCAGAACGAGACCCGGACGAGACCAGGACGAGACCAGGACGAGACCAGGACGAGACCAGGACGAGACCAGGACGAGACCAGAACGAGACCAGAACGAGACCCGGACGAGACCAGGACGAGACCAGAACGAGACCAGAACGAGACCAGGACGAGACCAGGACGAGACCAGGACGAGACCAGGACGAGACGAGGATGAGACGTGGACGAGACCAGGACGAGACCAGAACGAGACCAGAACGAGACCAGGACGAGACCAGGACGAGACCAGGACGAGACCAGAACGAGACCAGAACGAGACGAGGACGAGACCAGGACGAGACCAGGACGAGACCAGAACGAGACCAGGATGAGAGCAGAACGAGACCAGGACGAGACCAGGACGAGACCAGGACGAGACCAGAACGAGACCAGAACGAGACGAGGACGAGACCAGGACGAGACCAGGACGAGACGAGGACGAGACCAGGACGAGACCAGGACGAGACCAGGACGAGACGAGGACGAGACCAGAACGAGACGAGGACGAGACCAGGACGAGACCAGGACGAGACCAGGACGAGACCAGGACGAGACCAGAACGACACCAGTACGAGACGAGGACGAGACCAGAACGAGACCAGTACGAGACGAGGACGAGACCAGAACGAGACCAGGACGAGACCAGAACGAGACCAGGACGAGACCAGAACGAGACGAGGACGAGACCAGAACGAGACCAGTACGAGACGAGGACGAGACCAGAACGAGACCAGGACGAGACCAGAACGAGACCAGGACGAGACCAGGATGAGACGAGGACGAGACCAGAACGAGACCAGGACGAGACCAGAACGAGACCAGGACGAGACCAGAACGAGACCAGAACGAGACCAGAACGAGACCAGAACGAGACCAGGACGACGCTCAGGTCAAACGTGACACTCGTCTAACGCTGCAGCTTCAGCTGTGGCTGAAATGATGTAAACTTGTCGTGTTAAAGTGTTTCGTGCTCTGTTGTGTCTGTTTCAGCGTCAGTACAGACAGAGGCCTGGCCCCGCCCTCTTCCACCTGATGCCCCGGACTCTGCACACGGCACACGCCCGAGAGCAGAGCGAGCAGATCAGTGACGTACGCCGCACACTCTCGTTACACGAGCTGTGAGGGGGCAGAAATTCAGTGTGAAACACTGGGACATCCCTGTTTCTTTTGGTGGTTTTTTGGTGTTAAAAATAAAATAGTGAAATGAGGGCGGAATTAATGAAAACTGTTTTTCAGAGACATTCACGACGAACATGAGTCAGTTTAGTCACATTTTCTTTGTGTTTTGGTCGTTTTTAAGCAGCGTTTCTGTGTTTCACTGTGGGCAGGATTGGTCACAATAGGGACTAACAGGGCTGTTGTGCCTTTGGGCAGTGCACTCGTCTCCTCTGAGCCTCTGTGTGTGTCTCAGGTGAAGTACAGAGAGGAGGGTCTGAAGGAGCAGAGACTCAGCCTGTTCTGTGTGCTGCCCCAGACTCTAGAGACACAACACGCCAAGGACGCCTCCACCCTGCACAGCCAGGTACTGCACCTGCCCCTCCTGCACCTGCCCCTCCTGCACCTGCCCCTCCTGCACCTGTACTGCACCTCCTCGTGTGTCAGATGCCCTCCCTGTGTGTCAGAAGCCCTCCCTGTGTGTCAGATGCCCTCCCCGTGTGTCAGATGCCCTCCCTGTGTGTCAGATGCCCTCCCTGTGTGTCAGATGCCCTCCCCGTGTGTCAGATGCCCTCCCTGTGTTGCAGTTGTGGCTCAGGGGCAGTTGGAGGCAGCCCGCTCTGTTCCACAGTTTACCTCAGACTCTGGAGACTGAACATGCCGCTCAGACAGGCCAGCTGCTCAGCCAGGTACCACCTGACCCCGCCCCCTCTCTCTCTGTACCACCTGACCCCGCCCTCTCTCTGTACCACCTGACCCCGCCCCCTCTCTTTGTACCACCTGACCCCGCCCCCTCTCTTTGTACCACCTGACCCCGCCCCCTCTCTCTGTACCACCTGACCCCGCCCTCTCTCTCTGTACCACCTGACCCCGCCCTCTCTCTCTGTACCATCTGACCCCGCCCCCTCTCTCTGTACCACCTGACCCCGCCCCCTCTCTTTGTACCACCTGACCCCGCCCCCTCTCTCTGTACCACCTGACCCCGCCCCCTCTCTTTGTACCACCTGACCCCGCCCCCTCTCTTTGTACCACCTGACCCCGCCCTCTCTCTCTGTACCATCTGACCCCGCCCCCTCTCTCTGTACCACCTGACCCCGCCCCCTCTCTCTGTACCACCTGACCCCACCCCCTCTCTCTGTACCACCTGATCCCGCCCCCTCTCTCTGTACCACCTGACCCCCCCCCTCTCTCTGTACCACCTGATCCCGCCCCCTCTCTCTGTACCACCTGATCCCGCCCCCTCTCTCTGTACCACCTGATCCCGCCCCCTCTCTCTGTACCACCTGATCCCGCCCCCTCTGTTTATCATCAGGCTCAGTATTTGTGTATTTACCTTTCACTGGAAAGTACAATGTTCCCTACAGGGAAGCATGAAAACAGATTCTCTGTCCTCACAGTTCCCTCTCTCTGTCTCTCTCCGTCTCTCTCTTGTCTCTGTCTCTGTCTTGTCTCTCTGTCTCTCTCTTGTCTCTCCGTTGCTCTCTTGTCTCTCCGTCGCTCTCTTGTCTCTGTCTCCCTGTCTCTCTCTTGTCTCTCCGTCGCTCTCTTGTCTCTGTCTCTCTGTCTCTCTCTTGTCTCTCTGTCTCTCTCTTGTCTCTCTGTCTCTCTCTTGTCTCTCTGTCTCTCTCTTGTATCTCTCTCTTGTCTCTCCGTCGCTCGCTTGTCTCTTGGTTGCTCTCTTGTCTCTCTGTCGCTCTCTTGTCTCTCTGTCGCTCTCTTGTCTCTCTGTTGTTCTCTTGTCTCTCTGTCTCTCTCTTGTATCTCTCTCTTGTCTCTCCGTCGCTCTCTTGTCTCTGTCTCCCTGTCTCTCTCTTGTCTCTCCGTCGCTCTCTTGTCTCTGTCTCTCTGTCTCTCTCTTGTCTCTCTGTCTCTCTCTTGTCTCTCTGTCTCTCTCTTGTCTCTCTGTCTCTCTCTTGTATCTCTCTCTTGTCTCTCCGTCGCTCGCTTGTCTCTCGGTTGCTCTCTTGTCTCTCTGTCGCTCTCTTGTCTCTCTGTCTCTCTCTTGTCTCTCCGTTGTTCTCTTGTCTCTCTGTCGCTCTCTTGTCTCTCTGTCGCTCTCTTGCCTCTCTGTCGCTCTCTTGTCTCTCCGTTGCTCTCTTGTCTCTCTGTCGCTCTCTTGTCTCTCTGTTGCTCTCTTGTCTCTCTGTCGCTCTCTTGTCTCTCTGTCGCTCTCTTGTCTCTCCGTTGCTCTCTTGTCTCTCTGTCGCTCTCTTGTCTCTCTGTTGCTCTCTTGTCTCTCTGTCGCTCTCGTCTCTGTCTCTCTCTTGTCTCTGTGTCTTTGTCTCTTTCTTGTCTCTGTCTCTGTCTCTCTCTTGTCTCGCCGTCTCTCTCTTGTCTCTCTCTCTCTGTCTCTCCGACTCTCTCTTGTCTCTCTCTCTGTCTCTCTGTCTCTCTCTTGTCTCTGTCTCTCTCTTGTCTCTCCGTCTCTCTCATGTCTCTCTCTCTATCTCTCTCTCCGTCTCTCTGTTGTCTCTGTCTCTCTCTTGTCTCTCTCTCTGTCTCTCTCTCCGTCTCTCTGTTGTCTCTGTCTCTCTCTTGTCTCTCTGTCTCTCTCTTGTCTCTCTCTCTGTCTCTCTCTCCATCTCTCTGTTGTCTCTGTCTCTCTCTTGTCTCTCCGTCTCTCTCTTGTCTCTCTCTCTGTCTCTCTCTCTGTCTCTCTCTTGTCTCTCTCTCTGTCTCTCTCTCCGTCTCTCTGTTGTCTCTGTCTCTCTCCTCTCTCTGTCTTTCTCTTGTCTCTGTCTCTCTCTTGTCTCTCTTGCCTCTGTCTCTCTGTCTCTCTGTCCTCAGCGGTTGTACGGGGCGGCTGTGAGGAAGACTCTGTCTCGTCCTCTTTATCATCAGCTTCAGGAGACTCTGGAAACTCAACAGGCTCGAGAACTCACAGAGCTCTACAGCCAGGTCAGCCCGAGACCAGGGCATCTGGGTTAGAATGGCCTTAGTCCTGCTTTAGTCCTGCTTTAGTCCTGCTTTAGTCCTGCTTTGGTCCTGGTTCGGTCCTGGTTCGGTCCTGGTTCGGTCCTGGTTCGGTCCTGGTTCAGTCCTGGTTCAGTCCTGGTTCAGTCCTGGTTCAGTCCTGCTTTAGTCCTGGTTCAGTCCTGGTTCAGTCCTGGTTCAGTCCTGGTTTAGTCCTGGTTCAGTCCTGGTTCAGTCCTGGTTCAGTCCTGGTTCAGTCCTGGTTCAGTCCTGGTTCAGTCCTGCTTTAGTCCTGGTTCAGTCCTGGTTCAGTCCTGGTTCAGTCCTGGTTTAGTCCTGCTTTAGTCCTGGTTCAGTCCTGGTTCAGTCCTGGTTCAGTCCTGGTTCAGTCCTGGTTTAGTCCTGTCCTCTGTGGTCTGTGCAGGTGAAATACCGTGAGGATGGGAGGAGAGGACTGTCTCAGAGCTTCTACTCTCAGCTCCCTCAGACCACAGACACTGAGTTCAACCAGAGGATCTCCACTCTGCAGAGTCAGGTGAGAGAGAGGCATCATGGGAGCTGGAGTCCTGCTGCATTCCTCCTGGTTTAGTCCTGGTGTAGTCCTGGTTTAGTCCCAGTTTAGTCCTGGTCCGGTCTCACAGAGTCTGTTGTTGTGCAGGTGGAGTACAGCAGGGGGCGCTCTGGTCCGTGTCTGTTCTCGTCTCTTCCTCAGACTCTGGACACGCTCAGAGCCAAACAGTTGTCCCTGATCCAGAGCCAGGTACAAAAGCACACACCCCGCTCTGCGTCTATCCGTGTGCACTGCTGTGTCTGAGCTGTGCCCTGTGGAGCAGGTGCAGTACCGGCAGCAGGGGCAGAGGGCGCTGTACTCGTCTCTGCCTCAGACCCTGGACACAGAGAGGGCCAGAGGGCTCTCACAACTCCTCAGCCAGGTACGCACAAAGACATGCACAAAACACACAGAAAACACACTCATAACACACAAAACATGCACAAAACACACTCATAACACACAAAACATGCACAAAACACACTCATAAAACACAAAACATGCACATAACACACATAAAACACATAAAACATGCACATAACACACATAAAACACAAAACATGCACATAACACACATAAAACACATAAAACATGCACATAACACACATAAAACACATAAAACATGCACATAACACACATAAAACACATAAAACATGCACATAACACACATAAAACACAAAACATGCCCATAACACACATAACACACATAAAACACAAAACATGCCCATAACACACATAACACACATAAAACATGATGATAACACACATAAAACATGGAGATAACACACATAAAACACAAAACATGCACATAACACACATAAAACATGGAGATAACACACATAAAACACAAAACATGCACATAACACACATAAAACACATAAAACATGGAGATAACACACATAAAACACAAAACATGCACATAACACACATAAAACACATAAAACATGGAGATAACACACATAAAACACAAAACATGCACATAACACACATAAAACACAAAACATGCCCATAACACACATAAAACACAAAACATGCACATAACACACATAAAACATGGAGATAACACACATAAAACACAAAACATGCACATAACACACATAACACACATAAAACATGGAGATAACACACATAAAACACATAAAACATGGAGATAACACACATAAAACACATAAAACATGCACATAACACACATAAAACACATAAAACATGCACATAACACACATAAAACATGGAGATAACACACATAAAACACATAAAACATGCACATAACACACATAAAACACAAAACATGCACATAACACACATAAAACACAAAACATGCACATAACACACATAAAACACAAAACATGCACATAACACACATAAAACACAAAACATGCACATAACACACATAAAACACAAAACATGCACATAACACACATAAAACACAAAACATGCCCATAACACACATAAAACACATAAAACATGCACATAACACACATAAAACACAAAACATGCACATAACACACATAAAACATGGAGATAACACACATAAAACACAAAACATGCACATAACACACATAAAACACAAAACATGCACATAACACACATAAAACACAAAACATGCACATAACACACATAAAACATGGAGATAACACACATAAAACACAAAACATGCACATAACACACATAACACACATAAAACATGGAGATAACACACATAAAACACATAAAACATGGAGATAACACACATAAAACACATAAAACATGGAGATAACACACATAAAACACAAAACATGCACATAAAACACATAAAACATGGAGATAACACACATAAAACACAAAACATGCACATAAAACACATAAAACATGCACATAACACACATAAAACACAAAACATGCACATAACACACATAAAACATGGAGATAACACACATAAAACACAAAACATGGAGATAACACACATAAAACACAAAACATGCACATAACACACATAACACACATAAAACATGCACATAACACACATAAAACACATAAAACATGGAGATAACACACATAAAACACATAAAACATGGAGATAACACACGTAAAACACATAAAACATGGAGATAACACACATAAAACACATAAAACATGGAGATAACACACATAAAACACATAAAACATGGAGATAACACACATAAAACACATAAAACATAGAGATAACACACATAAAACACAAAACATGCACATAACACACACAAAATGCACACAATATACACACTAAGAACACACACATAACACACACATATACGTCTTTAGACGATACCAAACCGATTTAAAGAGACTGTGTTAAAACAAAGCTCAGATTAAAGTCTGGAGTCCCAGAGCTTCAGACAGAGCAGTGCCTCCAGTTAGCGTCACCTCAGCGACACTGAGGACATCAGCTGATTTATTTGGATTGTTTTTCAGGTGAAGTACAAACAGGAAGTGAGTCGTCAGCCGCTTTACCACCTGCTCCCTGAGACCCTGGAGACGGACTTCGCCAAAACCATGTCCGAGATCCAGAGCCAGGTACAGACTCGGACTGGGTTTACCAAGATAGTCCTGGTTTAGTCCTGGTTTAGTCCTGGTTTAGACCTGGTTTAGACCTGGTTTAGTCCTGGTTTAGTCCTGGTTTAGTCCTGGTTTAGTCCTGGGACAGGCCTGGTTTAGTCCTGGTTTAGTCCTGGTTTAGTCCAGGTTTAGACCTGGGATAGTCCTGGTTTAGTCCTGGTTTAGTCCTGGTTTAGTCCTGGTTTAGTCCAGGTTTAGACCTGGGATAGTCCTGGTTTAGTCCTGGTTTAGACCTGGGATAGGCCTGGTTTAGTCCTGGTTTAGTCCTGGTTTAGTCCTGGTTTAGACCTGGGATAGTCCTGGTTTAGTCCTGGTTTAGTCCTGGTTTAGTCCTGGTTTAGTCCTGGTTTAGTCCTGGTTTAGACCTGGGATAGGCCTGGTTTAGTCCTGGTTTAGTCCTGGTTTAGACCTGGTTTAGTCCTGGTTTAGTCCTGGTTTAGACCTGGGATAGTCCTGGTTTAGTCCTGGTTTAGTCCTGGTTTAGTCCAGGTTTAGACCTGGGATAGTCCTGGTTTAGTCCTGGTTTAGTCCTGGTTTAGTCCAGGTTTAGACCTGGGATAGTCCTGGTTTAGTCCTGGTTTAGACCTGGGATAGGCCTGGTTTAGTCCTGGTTTAGTCCTGGTTTAGTCCTGGTTTAGACCTGGGATAGTCCTGGTTTAGTCCTGGTTTAGTCCTGGTTTAGTCCTGGTTTAGTCCTGGTTTAGTCCTGGTTTAGACCTGGGATAGGCCTGGTTTAGTCCTGGTTTAGTCCTGGTTTAGACCTGGTTTAGTCCTTCTATCCCTCTCAGTTCATATTAAATTAAAGATGTATATACATAGTTATTTTCATGATTGTGGTTGTAGTTGCAGGTAGTGTCCAGCAGGGGTGATGGAGAGGCTAAATGTGTAAAATATAACTCGTGACGTGTGTGTTGTGTGTTTCGGGTGTTGTGGTGTAAGTGTGACGTGTGTGTTGTGTGTTTCAGGTGTTGTGGTGTAAGTGTGACGTGTGTGTTGTGTGTTTCAGGTGTTGTGGTGTAAGTGTGACGTGTGTGTTGTGTGTTTCGGGTGTTGTGGTGTAAGTGTGACGTGTGTGTTGTGTGTTTCAGGTGTTGTGGTGTAAGTGTGACGTGTGTGTTGTGTGTTTCAGGTGTTGTGGTGTAAGTGTGACGTGTGTGTTGTGTGTTTCAGGTGTTGTGGTGTAAGTGTGACGTGTGTGTTGTGTGGTTCAGGTGTTGTGGTGTAAGTGTGACGTGTGTGTTGTGTGTTTCAGGTGTTGTGGTGTAAGTGTGACGTGTGTGTTGTGTGTTTCAGGTGTTGTGGTGTAAGTGTGACGTGTGTGTTGTGTGTTTCGGGTGTTGTGGTGTAAGTGTGACGTGTGTGTTGTGTGTTTCAGGTGTTGTACAGGAGGGAGCGTGAGGAGCAGAGTCACAGTCTGTTCTCTGCTCTGCCTCAGACTCTCACCACAGAGTTTGTGAAGGACATGAACCAAACACACAACCAGGTACACACACACACACACAACCAGGTACACACACACATACACAACCAGGTACACACACACACACACACACAACCAGGTACACACACACACACACACACACAACCAGGTACACACACACACACAACCAGGTACACACACACACACACATACACAACCAGGTACACACACACACACACACATACACAACCAGGTACACACACACACATACACAACCAGGTACACACACACACACACATACACAACCAGGTACACACACACACACACAACCAGGTACACACACACACACACACACAACCAGGTACACACACACAGGTACATAAAGACTCAAAATACACTCATAACACACACAAAACACACAAAACACACACAAAACACACACAAATCATACACAAAATGCACCCGTAACGCACATGATACACACTCATAACACACAAAACACATAAAGACTCACTGCGGAACCTTCACACAGCTCAACTCTGCCGCTCGCTCTCTCAAACTCTGCCTCTGCGCACTTATTTTTACAGCTCAAAGTGACCTCTGCGGGGGTCGCCTCTGCACAGATCTGACCCGTCTGAGCTTGTTTATCTCTATGGAGACAAATCGGTTTAATGCCACACAGCGGGACATTCCGTTCCACTCTGAGATGAGACTGAAATAGTTAAACTGTGAGGGAATAAAGTACTAATCCCCGCCCACTTCACTCCGTCTGTCTGATGTTGAACCTCGTCTCTGATTGGTTAAACAGTTCTCTCCTGGTTCTCGTCTCTGATTGGTTAAACGGTTCTCTCCTGGTTCTCGTCTCTGATTGGTTAAACAGTTCTCTCCTGGTTCTCGTCTCTGATTGGTTAAAACGGTTCTCTCCTGGTTCTCGTCTCTGATTGGTTAAACGGTTCTCTCCTGGTTCTCGTCTCTGATTGGTTAAACGGTTCTCTCCTGGTTCTCGTCTCTGATTGGTTAAACGGTTCTCTCCTGGTTCTCGTCTCTGATTGGTTAAACGGTTCTCTCCTGGTTCTCGTCTCTGATTGGTTAAACGGTTCTCTCCTGGTTCTCGTCTCTGATTGGTTAAACGGTTCTCTCCTGGTTCTCGTCTCTGATTGGTTAAACGGTTCTCTCCTGGTTCTCGTCTCTGATTGGTTAAACGGTTCTCTCCTGGTTCTCGTCTCTGATTGGTTAAACGGTTCTCTCCTGGTTCTCGTCTCTGATTGGTTAAACGGTTCTCTCCTGGTTCTCGTCTCTGATTGGTTAAACGGTTCTCTCCTGGTTCTCGTCTCTGATTGGTTAAACGGTTCTCTCCTGGTTCTCGTCTCTGATTGGTTAAACGGTTCTCTCCTGGTTCTCGTCTCTGATTGGTTAAACGGTTCTCTCCTGGTTCTCGTCTCTGATTGGTTAAACGGTTCTCTCCTGGTTCTCGTCTCTGATTGGTTAAACGGTTCTCTCCTGGTTCTCGTCTCTGATTGGTTAAACGGTTCTCTCCTGGTTCTCGTCTCTGATTGGTTAAACGGTTCTCTCCTGGTTCTCGTCTCTGATTGGTTAAACGGTTCTCTCCTGGTTCTCGTCTCTGATTGGTTAAACGGTCCCGGTTCTTATCAGGCTGAATTCCTCTCGGTGCTTCCACTCGTGTTTTGTCTCCTGTTATCTGGGAGACTCTGATAAGTGACGCCCGCAGAATCAGCCAATCAGAGCGGGCGGTGGGCGGGGCCATGTACTCTGCTTTAAACGGGCCGACGTCGTGTGAGTTTCTGTTTTCAGGTGAAGTACCGACTGGAGGCGAGACAGCAGCTCCAGGGGGCGCTGTTCACAAAACTGCCCCAAACTCTGGAGCTACAGCAGGCCAAAGAGAGCGGCCGCCTGCACAGCGAGGTGAGACCGGGTTAGACCAGGGTTTAGACCGGGATTAGACCGGGTTTAGACCGTGGTTAGACCGGGTTTAGACCGGGGTTAGACCGGGTTTAGACCGTGGTTAGACCGGGTTTAGACCGGGATTAGACCGGGTTTAGACCGTGGTTAGACCGGGTTTAGACCGTGGTTAGACCGGGTTTAGACCGGGGTTAGACCGGGTTTAGACCGGGGTTAGACCGGGTTTAGACCGGGGTTAGACCATGGTTTAGACCGGGGTTAGACCGGGTTTAGACCGGGGTTAGACCGGGGTGAGACCGGGTTTAGACCGGGGTTAGACCGGGGTGAGACCGGGTTTAGACCGGGGTTAGACCGGGTTTAGACCGGGGTTAGACCGTGGTGAGACCGGGTTAGACCGGGTTTAGACCGGGGTTAGACCGGGTTTAGACCGGGGTGAGACCGGGGTGAGACCGGGGTGAGACCGGGTTTAGACCGGGGTTAGACCGGGGTGAGACCGGGTTAAACTGAGGTGAGACCGGGTTTAGACTGGAGTTAGACCTAGTTTAGTCCTCCTGGTTTAGTCCTAGTTTAGTCTTCATATAGTCCTTGATTAGACCTTGTGTAGTCCTGGCTCAGTCATGGTTTAGTCCTACTTTAGACCTGGTTGAGACCTGATTTAGACCTGGTTTAGCTCTGGTTTAGTCCTAGTTTAGTCCTGGTTTAGTCCTGGTTCAGTCCTGGTTTAGTCCTGGTTCAGCCCTGGTTTAGTCTTGGTTCAGTCCTGGTTCAGTCCTGGTTCAGTCCTGGTGTAGTCCTGGTTTAGTCCTGGTTCATTCCTGGTTCATTCCTGGTTCAGTCCTGGTTCAGTCCTGGTTCAGTCCTGGTTTAGTCCTGGTTTAGTCTTGACTCTGTTCTTGTGGTTTCAGAGGTTGTACCGACACCAGGGTCTGAAGTCTTTGAGCTCCAGTCTGTTCCACCTGCTCCCACAGACCCCCGAGATCAGGTTCAACCGAGAACTCAACCAGGTCCTCAGCCAGGTACGCTTTAATTTAACTTTGTCTTAGTCCTGGTTTAGTCCCGGTTCAGATCTTATCACGCAGCTCAACAGGACTCAAATGCAACACAAAGAACGTCAACAAACACTAAAGTCTGATTTCAGTTCAGTACAAAGTGTCCTAAAGGTAACAGCAACAAAGGAATATATGATTTAGAATGTGAACTAAAAGATTTTCCAAAACTGAGGAATTCTCTCATGTGAAAACGGGCCGGGAATAACTCAGAAACGGGTTCTTTAATCAGGAAGTAAATCAGAATTGTTCAAAAAGCAAAACGACAGATTTCAAATACAGTTTCTTACACAGAGCTTGAGTTTGTGTCATGACAGTTCAACGATCGAGCAAAGACCGAGTGAACTGGAGATTTAGTCCTGGTTCAGTCCTGGTTCAGTCCTGGTTCTGTCCTGGTTCAGTCCTGGTTCTGTCCTGGTTCTGTCCGGGTTCAGTCCTGGTTCAGTCCTGGTTCTGTCCTGGTTCAGTCCTGGTTCAGTCCTGGTTTAGTCCTGGTTCAGTCCTGGTTCAGTCCTGGTTCAATCCTGGTTCAGTCCTGGTTCAGTCCTGATTCAGTCCTGGTTCTGTCCTGGTTCAGTCCTGGTTCTGTCCTGGTTCTGTCCGGGTTCAGTCCTGGTTCAGTCCTGGTTCAGTCCTGGTTTAGTCCTGGTTTAGTCCTGGTTCAGTCCTGGTTCAGTCCTGGTTCAGTCCTGGTTCAGTCCTGGTTCAGTCCTGGTTCTCTGTGCAGGTGAAGTACCGGGAGCGTCTGCACAGAGCTCTGTTCTCTCAGCTCCCACAAACCAACGACACTCTGAGGGTCAAAACTCTGTCCGAGATCACGAGCGAGGTACTACTACTACTACTACTACTACTACTACTACTACTACTGCTACTGCTACTGCTACTGCTACTGCTACTGCTACTACTACTACTGCTACTGCTACTGCTACTACTACTACTACTGCTGCTGCTGCTACTACTACTACTACTACTGCTGCTACTACTACTGCTACTACTACTACTACTACTACTACTACTGCTGCTGCTGCTGCTACTGCTACTGCTACTACTACTGCTGCTGCTGCTGCTACTACCACTACTGTTGCTGCTGCTGCTATACACTACACTGCTACTGCTGCTGCTACTGCTACTGCTGCTGCTACTACTACCTACCACTGCTGCTATGCTGCTGCTGCTGATGCTGCTGCTGCTGCTGACCATGCTGCTGACAGCACTACCAGCCAGCAGCAGCAGCAACTACTGCCAACGCTGCTGCTGCTGCTGTTGCTGCTGCTGCTGCTGCTACCACCACAGCACAGCAGCAGCAGCGCTGCTGTTGCAGCAGCAGCAGCAGCAGCTGCTGCTGCTGCTGCTGCTGCTGTTGCTGCTGCTGCTGCTGCTGCTG
Source organism: Odontamblyopus rebecca (assembly GCA_030686955.1). NCBI lineage: Eukaryota > Metazoa > Chordata > Actinopteri > Gobiiformes > Gobiidae > Odontamblyopus > Odontamblyopus rebecca. The sequence continues at coordinate 31,874,767 of CM060674.1, forward strand.
CTGCTGCTGCTGCTACTACTACTACTACTACTACTACTGCTACTGCTACTGCTACTACTACTACTACTACTACTGCTACTACTACTACTACTACTACTACTACTACTCCTCCTCCTCCTCCTCCTCTTCCTCCTCCTCTTCTATGTCTGGTGTGTCTCAGGTGAAGTACAGGGACAGTGGGAGGAAGTGGGCGTCCAGTTCTTTGTTTTCGAAGCTCCGGGAGACTCCAGAGACGCATCACTGCAAAATCCTGTCCCAGATCCTCAGCCAGGTCAGGCCGCCTTCAGACCGGGTTTGGTCCTGGTTTAGTCCTGCTTTAGACCTGCTTTAGACCGGGTTTAGACCTGCTTTAGACCGGGTTTAGACCTGCTTTAGACCGGGTTTAGACCTGCTTTAGACCGGGTTTAGACCTGCTTTAGACCTGCTTTAGTCCTGTTTTAGACCTGCTTTAGTTCTGCTTTAGTCCTGCTTTAGACCTGCTTTAGACCTGCTTTAGTCCTGCTTTAGACCTGCTTTAGACCTGCTTTAGACCTGCTTTAGTCCTGTTTTAGACCTGCTTTAGTCCTGTTTTGGACCTGCTTTAGTACTGCTTTACTCCTGCTTTAGACCTGGTTTAGACCTGCTTTAGACCTGCTTTAGTCCTGCTTTAGTCCTGCTTTAGTCCTGCTTTAGACCTGCTTTAGTCCTGGTTTAGTCCTGCTTTAGACCTGCTTTAGTCCTGCTTTAGTCCTGGTTTAGTCCTGCTTTAGACCTGCTTTAGTCCTGCTTTAGTCCTGGTTTAGTCCTGCTTTAGACCTGCTTTAGTCCTGCTTTAGTCCTGCTTTAGTCCTGCTTTAGACCTGCTTTAGTCCTGGTTTAGTCCTGCTTTAGACCTGCTTTAGTCCTGCTTTAGACCTGCTTTAGTCCTGCTTTAGTCCTGGTTTAGTCCTGCTTTAGACATGCTTTAGACCTGCTTTAGACCTGCTTCAGACCGGGTTCAGACCGGGTTTAGACTTGGTTTAGTCCTGCTTCAGACTTTCGATCTTCGTAGTTCTGAATTCTGACGTGTGTGTGTTTCTCAGGTGAAGTACAGGCAGGACTCCAGCAGCACGAGTTTGTATCATCGCCTCAAAGAGACTCCAGAGACTCAACTCTCCAGAGCCCTGCAGGACCTCTACAGCCAGGTCAGGACTAGACCAGGATCCAGGTCTTGACTAGACCAGGTCTGAACCAGGTCTGGACCAGGATCCAGGTCTGGATCAGGATCCAGGTGTCTGCTGCTGTCAGGCTCCTCACTCTGACCTTCAGGTGTTGGTCTGAATCCGTCTACAGGATCCTGGGGTTTTTATTTCAACGTTTTGTCCCTAAATCCAGATCTGAACATTAAGAACAGACCAATCAGACGCCTTCTTCCCCCGAGATCTCTTGATCACCTGCTAAACCTTCAGCAGCCTCGCTCCTGATCGGCTCTTTGGTCGCTCTGATACTCAGGGTCGTATTTACAACTTATAAAACTGGCTCCAAATTCACCCCTGTAACCGCGGGCCTCGATGAGCTTCATTTGACTGTCACACTCAGTTCACTCCATACAGTCTGTGTCTACAGATGGATCCTTCTTCAGATCTAAACCAGGATCTTCAGAGACTGGACTAAACTAGAACTCAACCAAGACTAAACAGGTTTATAATAATAATAATAATAAAAATAATACATTTTATTTGTTAGGCGTTTAATCCTGAGAAGGCTCCTGGCTCTGGTTTGGTCTTGGTCTTAGTTCAGACCTGGTTCAGACCTGGTTCAGACCTGGTTCAAACCTGGTTCAGTCCTGGTTCAGTCCTGGTTCAGACCTGGTTCAGTCCTGGTTCAGTCCTGGTTCAGTCCTGGCTCAGAACTGGTTCAGTCCTGGTTCAGACCTGGTTCAGTCCTGGTTCAGTCCTGGTTCAGACCTGGTTCAGTCCTGGTTCAGTCCTGGTTCAGTCCTGGCTCAGAACTGGTTCAGTCCTGGTTCAGTCCTGGTTCAGACCTGGTTCAGTCCTGGTTCAGACCTGGTTCAGTCCTGGTTCAGTCCTGGTTCAGTCCTGGTTCAGTCCTGGTTCAGACCTGGTTCAGACCTGGTTCAGACCTGGTTCAGTCCTGGTTCAGTCCTGGTCTGTGTTCTGTGTTCCTCAGGTGAAGTACAAGGAGCAGGTGAGAAGGTCTCAGTCTCGGACTCTGTTCTCTGGACTTCCTCAGACCTTGGAGACTCTTCAGGCCAAAGTCCAGTCCGAGCTCCAGAGCGACGTAAGAACCGCACTCAAAACTTCACAGTGGCACCACGCTGGGGGTGATGTGTATGTTTAGGGCGGAATGTTCGGCAGTTACCATGGCGATGCGGTGTACACATTAGCTAACGCCGGCTGACTCACGACTGTGATGTTCTCTGAGAGGGACTTGCTTTAAGAGTAAAAATCCACTCGCCTGTTCCACTTCTTTATGGGGACATTAAGTGTAAATATCCTCAGACAGAGCAGTGCCTCCAGTTAGCATCGCCCCCCGGGGAAGGTTGATGACGTCAGCTGCAAAGTGTCACCACAGTGAAGGTGGTAATAACTTGTTTCGAAACAGTTTAATAATGTCAATAATGAGCAGAACTTTGGGAACAGTTTAAATGAGCGGCCATTTTGTTGTATTGAAGATTTGAGGAAACTACAAAATGGCCGCTCGTATTTGTTTATCTCTTTGTCTCTGTGAAATGTGAGATTAAACGTGTGTGTCTCAGGTGTTGTCCTGTGGGTCTGAGGGCGTGTGGGGACGGAGGGGTTCATTCTTTTTCTTTTTCTTGTTGTTTCAGGTGTTGTGGTGTAAGTGTGACGTGTGTGTTGTGTGTTTCAGGTGTTGTGGTGTAAGTGTGACGTGTGTGTTGTGTGTTTCAGGTGTTGTGGTGTAAGTGTGACGTGTGTGTTGTGTGTTTCAGGTGTTGTGGTGTAAGTGTGACGTGTGTGTTGTGTGTTTCAGGTGTTGTGGTGTAAGTGTGACGTGTGTGTTGTGTGTCTGGTGTTGTGGTGTAAGTGTGACGTGTGTGTTGTGTGTTTCAGGTGTTGTGGTGTAAGTGTGACGTGTGTGTTGTGTGTTTCAGGTGTTGTGGTGTAAGTGTGACGTGTGTGTTGTGTGTTTCAGGTGTTGTACAGGAGGGAGCGTGAGGAGCAGAGTCACAGTCTGTTCTCTGCTCTGCCTCAGACTCTCACCACTGAGTTTGTGAAGGACATGAACCAAACACACAACCAGGTACACACACACACACACACACACACACAACCAGGTACACACACACATACACAACCAGGTACACACACACGAGATGCACACACACACACACACATAGTCACGTGATTGGACCGATCCAGTTTCACATGTTTTTGCAGCATCGAGGCGCTTTACGGCAGCTGTAAATCAAAACGCCGCCATGTCGCTGTGTGGGACTTTTCGCTCCAAGGGTTCCTCGTTTATCGCGGGGGTCACGTTCTAAAGGCGAAATCCGTGAAGCAGAAAAACCCTGTTAAAACCGTAAAACCTGTCGTGATATGAGCAGGGAGGGGGGTCGCTCTGCGCAAATTGGCCGTGATCGAACCTGAGAAGCACAGGCTGAAAAACATCGTTATGGGGAGTTGTTGTTGGCGCTGTTTTTATTCTTCTAAACTGACACGTACCTTTGACTACACAGAACACAATGTGTGGGTTCTCCCTCAGCCAATCAGAACACAGAACACAATGTGCGGGTTCTCCCTCAGCCAATCAGAACACAGAACACAATGTGTGGGTTCTCCCTCAGCCAATCAGAACACAGAACACAATGTGTGGGTTCTCCCTCAGCCAATCAGAACACAGAACACAATGTGCGGGTTCTCCCTCAGCCAATCAGAACACAGAACACAATGTGCAGGTTCTCCCTCAGCCAATCAGAACACAGAACACAATGTGTGGGTTCTCCCTCAGCCAATCAGAACACAGAACACAATGTGCGGGTTCTCCCTCAGCCAATCAGAACACAGAACACAATGTGCGGGTTCTGCCTCAGCCAATCAGAACACAGAACACAATGCACGTTCATCTAAAACAATACAGCAAAATTGCTCAAAAAAGCCACTTTAACACGACCAATTTGATTCACTTACAAAAGAATCATCCGGACGAGTTTGAGATTCACAAGAGAAAAAGCAGAGCCACAGCAGCAAACACTGGAGGAGGTATCGGATCAGTATCGGATCAGTATCGGATCAGTATCGGAAAGAACAGTCCTTAAAAAAATCTGACCAAATCAGGAGCCAAAAAATTGTTGATTGGGACATGCCTGGCCAGGCCTAAACCAGGGACTAAACCAGGACTAAACCAGGGACTAAACCAGGACTAAACTAGGGACTAAACCAGGACTAAACCAGGGACTAAACCAGGACTAAATCAGGGACTGAAACAGAACTGGACCAGGACTAAAGCAGGACTAAACGAGGACTAGACCAGGACTAAGAGTGCAGAGTCCATGTTAGTGTCAGTCACACTTGGGCTCAGATAAGAAGGTCCTGGTTTATTCTGAGCTCTTTATCTGAGTCTGACACAAACACTCCACAGGCCGAAGACGCCGTCAGGTCTCGTTTAAACCTCCAACATCTCTGAAACGGACTCCTGTGAGATTTAGAACACTGCTCCCTACAAACACAGACCATTTACACACGTGTGAATGAAACAAAACACAGAACACAGCTCCAGGTCTGTGTGTGAGGAGGGAACAACGTTAGAACATAAAAGATCAGAAAACAGCGTAACATGGGCCCTTTAAAGTACAAATAAACTTAAAATTTACTTCCCATTCCACTCAAAGTCTGCAGAGCTGTGTAATATTCTCAGGTAAATCCGTGTTTTGGGTGTGACTTCTGTTCCGTTTGTGTTTCCAGGTGAAGTACAGAGCGGCGATGAAGCAGGACTGCAGGAACCCGCTGTTCCACACACTTCCTGAAACCCTGGAGACGCAGAGAGTCCGAGAGGTCACCGAGCTGCAGAGCCAGGTGAGGCAGGACAGGTGAGGCAGGACAGGTGAGGCAGGACAGGTGAGGCAGGTGAGGCAGGACAGGTGAGGCAGGACAGGTGAGGCAGGACAGGTGAGGCAGGTGAGGCAGGACAGGTGAGGCAGGACAGGTGAGGCAGGACAGGTGAGGCAGGACAGGTGAGACAGGACAGGTGAGGCAGGACAGGTGAGGCAGGACAGGTGAGGCAGGACAGGTGAGGCAGGACAGGTGAGGCAGGTGAGGCAGGACAGGTGAGGCAGGACAGGTGAGGCAGGACAGGTGAGGCAGGACAGGTGAGGCAGGTGAGACAGGACAGGTGAGACAGGACAGGTGAGGCAGGTGAGGCAGGACAGGTGAGGCAGGACAGGTGAGGCAGGTGAGGCAGGACAGGTGAGGCAGGACAGGTGAGGCAGGACAGGTGAGGCAGGACAGGTGAGACAGGACAGGTGAGGCAGGTGAGGCAGGACAGGTGAGGCAGGACAGGTGAGGCAGGACAGGTGAGGCAGGTGAGGCAGGACAGGTGAGACAGGTGAGACAGGACAGGTGAGGCAGGTGAGGCAGGACAGGTGAGGCAGGACAGGTGAGACAGGACAGGTGAGGCAGGTGAGGCAGGACAGGTGAGGCAGGACAGGTGAGGCAGGACAGGTGAGACAGGACAGGTGAGGCAGGTGAGGCAGGACAGGTGAGACAGGTGAGACAGGACAGGTGAGACAGGACAGGTGAGACAGGACAGGTGAGGCAGGACAGGTGAGGCAGGTGAGACAGGACAGGTGAGACAGGACAGGTGAGACAGGACAGGTGAGGCAGGTGAGACAGGACAGGTGAGGCAGGACAGGTGAGGCAGGACAGGTGAGACAGGACAGGTGAGGCAGGTGAGACAGGACAGGTGAGACAGGACAGGTGCAGGTGAGGCAGGTGAGGCAGGACAGGTGAGACAGGACAGGTGAGACAGGTGAGGCAGGACAGGTGAGGCAGGACAGGTGAGGCAGGTGAGACAGGACAGGTGAGACAGGTGAGGCAGGACAGGTGAGGCAGGACAGGTGAGACAGGACAGGTGAGGCAGGTGAGACAGGACAGGTGAGACAGGTGAGGCAGGACAGGTGAGGCAGGACAGGTGAGGCAGGTGAGGCAGGACAGGTGAGGCAGGACAGGTGAGACAGGTGAGACAGGACAGGTGAGACAGGTGAGGCAGGACAGGTGAGGCAGGACAGGTGAGGCAGGTGAGACAGGACAGGTGAGACAGGTGAGGCAGGACAGGTGAGGCAGGACAGGTGAGACAGGACAGGTGAGGCAGGTGAGACAGGACAGGTGAGACAGGGGCTGAGCTAGGTGAAACACAGGGGTGGGGCCAGGTGAGAGACGGGGGTGGGGCCAGGTGAGAGACGGGGGTGGGGCCAGGTGAGAGACGGGGGTGGGGCCAGGTGAGAGACGGGGGTGGGGCCAGGTGAGAGACGGGGCAGGCAGGGGCAGAGCTGTACTGACGTGTGCTCGTTGCAGGTGAAGTACAGGGAGGGGAGGAAGGCGCTGGCTCAGAGTTTGTTCTCACAGCTCCCGCAGACGGCAGAGACGCAGCTCGCCTCCAAGATGGCCGACCTCAGCAGTGACGTAAGAGACGCTCCAGCATAGACCTGAACCCTGAACCCTGAACCCTGAACCCTGACCCTGAACCCTGACCCTGAACCCTGAACCCTGACCCTGAACCCTGACCCTGACCCTGAACCCTGACCCTGACCCTGACCCGGCCTCTGTGTCTGTGCTCAGAGTAAATACAGGGAGGAGGGTCTGAAGCGTCTGTCGCAGAGTCTGTACTCGCAGCTCGCCGAGACGCCCGACACCGCCCTCGCCAAAACTGTGTCCGAGCTGCAGAGCCAGGTGAGCGCATGGCATCATGGGAGGCGGAGTCCAGCCCGTCTCGGTCTGTAGTTCTACTTTTAAACGGATAAATTAAACCAAATTCTGTTCTGTGGACAAAGCTTATTCCAGTAACGCGTTCACACAGAGCGCAGGACGTTCCCCGTGTGTGTGACGTGTGGTTTTGATGGCGCTTTCTGTTGTTACTGAGAGACAAACGTGTGTGTGTGTGTGTGTGTGTGTGTGTGTGTGTGTGTGTGTGTGTGTGTGTGCGCGTGTGTGTGTGTGTGCGCGTGTGTGTGTGTGTGCGCGTGTGTGTGTGTTTCAGGCCAAATACACGGAGGCGAGTAGAAAAGAGGCGAGCGACAGTCTGTTCCACCATCTGCCCCTGACCCCCCAGATCCAGCGCGCCAGAGAGGTCACCGAGCTGCAGAGCCAGGTACACACACCAGAACACCTATACACACACACAGGTACACACACCAGAACACCTATACACACACACAGGTACACACACCAGAACACCTATACACACACACAGGTACACACACCAGAACACCTATACACACACACAGGTACACACACCAGAACACCTATACACACACACAGGTACACACACCAGAACACCTATACACACACACAGGTACACACACCAGAACACCTATACACACACACAGGTACACACACCACACACAAATATACACACACACAGGTACACACACCAGAACACACACAGGTACACACACCACACACACACACACACACGTTAGTGTTGCTCAGTCGTTTCTCTGACGCTCGTCGTTGTTTCCTTTAAGTTTTCGTCTTTCTTCCCTTGATCGTTGTGGATAAATTCTTCATGGACAGAATCTTGTTGGGTGAAGATTTGGTGTTGGGGCAGATTTATGAAGCTGCTCAAAAATATGTCACACTTTTCCACAGGGATTTTGCCGTAGAAAAGCACTGACCGAAGTGCTGAGTCTAAAAATACACACATTATTTCCACAGAGGTGCAGAGGGAAAGCAGCATTGAGCCGTGTGACGTTTGGAACTGAATTAAACTCACAGCAGAAAGTTCATTACGCTGCAGAGCGACAGAGACACACAGAACCCTGGACTGTGTTCAGACTGATGTTACTTATGATGCCATTAACAAGGCGCTGGTGTTTATATCATGAGGATTTCCCTTTCCATTTGACTGAATTATTTACTATTATTTATTTATTTGACTTAAACATCTACAGTGCACAGAAACGATGCCCTGTGCCAGATTCAGCTCTGAGCTCCATCTGCAGTCCTTGGACATCAGACCAACTCTAACAGCGCCTCCTTAAAACAACCACGAGCCGATTCATCATTAAACATTTAAAACAATCACGATTCATTCATTGTAAATACGAGAGTTCAGATTCATCATTTTCTTCTAAAAATATATTCATTGTCATGGAAGGCGACGTTCAGACTGCAGCCTGAGCAAATCTGATTTTTCACCATGTGTGACCCGTATCTGATCTTTTCATGACCCATTTGTTCAAATGTGACCCAGGCCACTTGGATCTGTGCTCCTGAAACCGAAACATCTTTTGCCGTGTGACTTCAGTCTGAACGGTCAGAACACATTCATCCAACCTACACGTCACCAACAAGTGAGAGTTTGGTTATTGTCCTGTAAAAAGCTCCTGTTGGAGCCAATACAGCCCAGCGCCGACGAGTTTGATACTGAAACAGGCCGAGGACGTGTTTCCTCCTGCGAGTGGTTCCACAGCAACTTTAAAATCTCCAGGTGCTCAGAGCAGCTCCATGTTTACGCAGCAAAAAAGGATTTTCTAAATTTTAAGATTTTTACTTAATAAGATGAGATTTTTTTTACTTGTTTCAGGATATTCATCCTGATTTATCTTATCTCGATATTACAACTTATTCTAAGCACTTTTTATATGAACTCAAACCAGGTTAAGCCTCTTTAACTCAAACCTATAAGGGGAAAATCTTGCCATAAATACTTGAAACTCGTGTTTTCTGCTTAGAACAAGATTCATATTTCATCTTGTTTTAAGAAAACTTGGGAAGTGGAAATTTCTTACTGCACTGGCAGAAAATTTCACTTAAAATAGAGCATTTTTACCTCAAAATTGGTATTTTCTTCTTATTTTTGATGGGCCTTTTTTGCAGTGTAGGCGGTTTCGTTGCTGTGGCGTCGTCGTGTCTCCAGTGCTCATGTGAGACACTTTTGGGGCGTTTAAAGTTCAGACTGGAGATCACACACAAGTCGCATTTAACTGGAAATGTGAACAGATCGAATTTCACACAAAAATCTGAATTGAGCGTGAAACCCTGCAGTCTGAACGTGGCCATAATCTGTCTCTGAAATGTCCCTGTGTCCCTCCTGTGCAGCTGAAGTACAGAGAGGGCCAGAAGGAGCTGAGCAGCGCCCTCTACAGTCAGCTCCCGGAGACTCAGGAGACCAGGTTTGCGTCGGCAGTGGGTGAGCTGCAGAGCGAGGTACAGACGGCACACGCAGGACTCACGCTCGGGTTAAAACCTGTAAAAAAACATCTGGTTTAATGTGATTTCTGTGAATGTGCAGCGTGTGTACAAACAGCAGAGCAAAGCCGACCTGAGCTGCTCCCAGTTCCACCTCCTGCCTCAGACCAGAGACACCGAGCTCGCCAAGCACCGGACCGAGATCCAGAGCGAGGTGTGTGCACCGAACTGAAGAGACCAGAGTGGAACTAAACTCCACCGTCTAAAACATTGTCCCGACAGTAGAGAATGGCCATTTCTGTGCCCATTTGTGGCTTAAATCTAAGTGTGCGCAGCCTCCAGTGACATCACACAGAACTGCCCTGGACACAGACAGGTGTTTGTATCAGAAACACCTGTCTGTGGTCAGGGGCGGAGTCTGAAGTGTGGACACATGTGAGACCGATCACACGCCACGTTTACATGAGGTTTTTAACTCTGAATTAACTGTTCTGAATTCAATTTAATTCAAATCTTCTCCTTGGAGTTTACATGGAAATAATAATTCCTTTATTTAATAGTTCTCAGCGTCTGGGGGTGGGGAAGGTGCTGATTGGACAGCGACACAAACGTATTTCCGTCTTTGGGAAGAAAACCCACACTTCAGCTGCTCCGGCTTTTCTGTCATCTCCGTTTGTCGTTTCGCCGCCGACACAAACACGATCCAAACTTTTTCCGCAGTGGTTCTGATGATAATGAAGCAGCAGCTGGAGAATTCTGTCCTCACGCTTTCCGTCTGTGAGCTGAGGAGGAGAAGGGAAGAGTGTGGGAGAAGGAGGAAGAAGACAAACTGAGTGTGAGGCTGCCACACCTCAGCCCACTCCCACATCCCGCTCACAAATCCACAGAGAATGAACAATGAAAGACGAGAAAAACACATGAAAAAATGCTGAATAAATTCAAATTAAATAAAAAATGTGAAAAAAATGAACTAAAAAAATAAAAGAACTGAAAAAATTAAATACAAAAAATGAAAAATGAAAAAAAAATTAATGAAAAAATTAAATGAAAAAATAAGAAAAAAAAATTAATGACAAAATGAAAGGCATAAAAAAGAAAGAACATTTAATTTAAAAAAAATTAATCCAAAGAGCAGTGGAGGAAAGTTCCAAGAGACGACTGGAGGAGCCGGATCGAAGGACGAGCCAACGAGCACCAACCACCGGGATTATTGTGAAGAAGAAGAAACGTTTACGTGATCCAGGAAGAAATTCATTCGGCTTTAAGATCAGAATAAACCTCCACTTACCTCTGAATTACGTTTAATTCAGAATAATCAATTTCATCAGGAATGAAGTGTTTACATGGAGTTTTTAAGACAAATTCCGTTTTAAACAGAATTAAATCATTTTTATTCTGAATTAAATCTCATGTAAACGCGGCAGCTTTTCCTCTTACCTCCAGACCCGTCTCCTCCCCTTTAGTCCTCCAGACCTGAATCGCACATGTTCCTCTGTGTGTTTCAGGTGTTGTGGTGTAAGTGTGACGTGTGTGTTGTGTGTTTCAGGTGTTGTGGTGTAAGTGTGACGTGTGTGTTGTGTGTTTCAGGTGTTGTGGTGTAAGTGTGACGTGTGTGTTGTGTGTTTCAGGTGTTGTGGTGTAAGTGTGACGTGTGTGTTGTGTGTTTCGGGTGTTGTGGTGTAAGTGTGACGTGTGTGTTGTGTGTTTCGGGTGTTGTGGTGTAAGTGTGACGTGTGTGTTGTGTGTTTCAGGTGTTGTGGTGTAAGTGTGACGTGTGTGTTGTGTGTTTCAGGTGTTGTGGTGTAAGTGTGACGTGTGTGTTGTGTGTTTCAGGTGTTGTGGTGTAAGTGTGACGTGTGTGTTGTGTGTTTCAGGTGTTGTGGTGTAAGTGTGACGTGTGTGTTGTGTGTTTCAGGTGTTGTGGTGTAAGTGTGACGTGTGTGTTGTGTGTTTCAGGTGTTGTGGTGTAAGTGTGACGTGTGTGTTGTGTGTTTCAGGTGTTGTGGTGTAAGTGTGACGTGTGTGTTGTGTGTTTCGGGTGTTGTGGTGTAAGTGTGACGTGTGTGTTGTGTGTTTCAGGTGTTGTGGTGTAAGTGTGACGTGTGTGTTGTGTGTTTCAGGTGTTGTGGTGTAAGTGTGACGTGTGTGTTGTGTGTTTCAGGTGTTGTGGTGTAAGTGTGACGTGTGTGTTGTGTGTTTCAGGTGTTGTGGTGTAAGTGTGACGTGTGTGTTGTGTGTTTCAGGTGTTGTGGTGTAAGTGTGACGTGTGTGTTGTGTGTTTCAGGTGTTGTGGTGTAAGTGTGACGTGTGTGTTGTGTGTTTCAGGTGTTGTGGTGTAAGTGTGACGTGTGTGTTGTGTGTTTCAGGTGTTGTACAGGAGGGAGCGTGAGGAGCAGAGTCACAGTCTGTTCTCTGCTCTGCCTCAGACTCTCACCACAGAGTTTGTGAAGGAGCTGTCCGAGGTCCTGTCAGAGGTCAGAGGTCCCTGTTCTCCTGGTTCCTTTGGACACAGTAACATCGTCTGTTCATGTTTCAGAACAAGTACAAAGCGTCGGGGAAGAAGGATCTGGAGAAGAGTCTGTTCTCTGTGCTGCCTGAGACCAAAGACACTCAACACGCCAAAGAGACGACCCAGCTCTGCAGCCAGGTCCACCTCCACCTCCACCTCCATCTACACCTCCACCTCCATCTACACCTCCACCTCCATCTACACCTACACCTACATCCATCTACACATCCATCCATCCATCTACACCTCTACCTACATCTACACCTAGATCCATCTACACATCCATCCATCTACACCTCCACCTACATCTACACCTACACCTACACCTCCATCTACACCTACACCTCCATCTACATGTACACCTACACCTCCACCTACACCTCCATCTACACCTACACCTCCACCTACACCTCCATCTACACCTACACCTACATCCATCTACACATCCATCCATCCATCTACACCTCTACCTACATCTACACCTCCATCTACACCTCCATCTACACCTCCACCTACATCTACACCTCCACCTCCATCTACACCTCCACCTACACCTCCATCTACACCTCCACCTACACCTCCATCTACACCTACACCTCTATCTACACCTACACCTCCATCCATCTACACATCCATCCATCCATCTACACCTACATCTACACCTACACCTCCATCTACACCTCCATCTACACCTCCACCTACACCTCCATCGACACCTCTGCCTCCATCTACACCTACACCTCTACCTACACCTCCATCTACACCTCCGCCTACACCTCCGCCTACACCTCCATCTACACCTCCACCTCCATCTACACCTCCATCTACACCTACACCTACATCCATCTACACATCCATCCATCCATCTACACCTCTACCTACATCTACACCTAGATCCATCTACACATCCATCCATCTACACCTCCACCTACATCTACACCTCCACCTACACCTCCATCGACACCTCTGCCTCCATCTACACCTACACCTCTACCTACACCTCCATCTACACCTCCGCCTACACCTCCATCTACACCTACACCTCCATCTACATCTACACCTACACCTACACCTCCATCTACACCTACACCTCCATCTACATGTACACCTACACCTCCATCTACATGTACACCTACACCTCCATCTACATCTACACCTACACCTCCGCCTACACCTCTACCTACACCTCCATCTACACCTCCACCTACACCTCCATCTACACCTACTCCTCCACCCACACCTACACCTCCATCTACACCTACACCTTCACCTACATCTACACCTACATCTCCACCTACACCTTCATCTACACATCCATCCATCTACACATCCATTAATCCATTCACACCTCCATCCATCCTGCTACACATCCATCCATCCTGCTACACGTCCACCTACACCTACACCTACACCTCCATCCATCCTGCCACACCTCCATCTTGCTCTTTCATCATGGATAAAAAGAGTGAAAGATTGATAGAGCAACAATCCAATAAAGCCACAGATCGATAAAGCGACAGATCGATAAAGCGACAGATCGATAGAGCAACAAACCGATAAAGCGACAGATCGATAGAGCGACAAACCGATAAAGCGACAGATTGATAGAGCGACAGATCAATAGAGTGACAGATCGATAGAGCGACAGATCGATAAAGCGACAGGTCAATGAATAGTGCGACAGATCGATGAATAGGGCGACAGGTCGATGAATAGTGCGACAGATCGATGAATAGTGCGACAGATCGATGAATAGGGCGACAGGTCGATGGATAGAGCGACAGGTCGATGGATAGAGTGACAGGTCGATGGATAGGGCGACAGATCGATGAATAGGGCGACAGGTCGATGGATAGAGTGACAGGTCGATGGATAGGGCGACAGGTCGATGAATAGGGCGACAGGTCGATGGATAGAGTGACAGGTCGATGGATAGAGCGACAGGTCGATGGATAGAGCGACAGATCGATGGATAGAGCGACAGGTCGATGGATAGGGCGACAGGTCGATGGATAGGGCGACAGGTAGATGAATAGTGCGACAGATCGATGAATAGTGCGACAGATCGATGAATAGGGCGACAGGTCGATGGATAGGGCGACAGGTCGATGAATAGTGCGACAGATCGATGAATAGGGCGACAGGTCGATGGATAGGGCGACAGGTCGATGAATAGTGCGACAGATCGATGAATAGGGCGACAGGTCGATGGATAGGGCGACAGGTCAATGGATAGAGCGACAGATCGATGGATAGAGCGACAGGTCGATGGATAGAGCGACAGATCGATGGATAGAGCGACAGGTCGATGGATAGAGCGACAGATCGATGGATAGAGCGACAGGTCGATGGATAGGGCGACAGATCGATGGATGAAGCGATAACCTGCCCCTCCTCCGTCCACAGAAGTCGTACTCGGAGGAGAGCCGCAGGGAGGCCGTCTGCAGCCTGTACTCCCACATGCCTCAGACCATCGAGACCGTGTTCAACAAAGAACTCTCCAAAACCCAGAGCGATGTAAGTCAGATGCCCTCCCACCTGTGACAACACCTCCTTCCTCTCCCCAGACACCTCCTCCTCCTCTTCTTCTCTTTCTGGACAGAACCATGACCTAAAACCCCAGGATCAGCAGAGACACAGACGGGCCACAGTTTTACTCGTTTGTGCTGCAGTTTTATGGTTTCTGTTTTCTGGAGCGTGAGGAAAGAGCAGATGTGACCCACTGACACCCACTGACACCCACTGACACCCACTGACACCCACTGACACCCACTGACACCCAGAGGAGCCAGAGGAGCCAGACCCACTTCATCTGCTCCACACTGATTACACAGACGAGAGAGGGCAGAAATACATCCTTTTACTATTATTAGAGCCAACAGTGTGGGTTAGAGTTTGGACCTGGGTCCCAGTGGGTGAAGGTTTGGGAAATAACGAGTGTGGTTAAGGTCATTTACATTCTCGGTGTCTTCTTTTCTTACTTTGGAATTACTTCTAGCGCACTTTTCTGCTGTCCCCACCTTCCCAACTCCAAAACCACACAAATATTACACACAAATAACTGTAAAATTACCGTAAAATACCAAATACCAAAGTTTTTTTGTTTGAATCACTTCACAGACCAGGTGGTTTTTTGAGACCAGGCAGCGATTTGGGGAGATTAATTCCTTCATCACAAAAATCTCGCTCAGCAAACTGGAAAAATCTGGAACTTAAATTCTTTTAACCAGTGTGACGACTTTCTGCACAGACGTAGGCGAGTTCACTTGCCGAGAGTTTCCCACATGTGAAAGCGACTCCTGAATCACAGAAAGTCGTTCAAACCCTCCACAACACGCAGACATTTCTGTAGTCTGGACTAGTTCTGGTCCTGGTTTAGTCCTGGCTTAGTCCTGGCTTAGTTCTAGTCTAGTCCTGATTTAGTTATGGTCTAGTCCTGGTCTAATTCTCATCCTAATTTTTAGTTGTTGAAATTTTAAGTGTTTAAAATTCAATAAAAAAATCTTTTAAATATTCAGCCCAAATATTTTCAAGCCTCAGATTTAAAAATTCAAAGAAATTTCACAGACGCAGCGAGTGTGGAGCAGCAGAGCGAGAACGTTCATTTGTGTGTGCAGAAGTTGTACAAAGAGCAGTTTAACCGGGAGAAGGGCCGCAGCAGCTACAGCCGCCTCCAGAGTCTCCCTCAGATCCAACACGCCCTCCAGGTGTCCAAGAACCAGAGCCAGGTCAGTCCTGATGTAGACCTGGTTCAGTCCTGGTTCAGTCCTGGTTCAGTCCTGGTTCAGTCCTGGTTCAGTCCTGGTTCAGTCCTGTTTGTGTTTCAGGTGAATTACTCCAGGTCTCGTCAGGAGTTGCATCAGTTCCGTTCGGCTCCGGATCGTCCCGACATCGTGAGCGCCTCCAACGCCGCCAAACTCGCCAGCGACGTGAGCGTCTCCACGGCAACCGCATCCACCACAACACATCACCCCCGTCTCCATGTTAACCGCATCACATCACCCTCGTCTCCACGGCAACCGCATCACATCACCCCCGTCTCCACGGCAACTGCATCACATCACCCCCGTCTCCACGACAACCACATTACATCATCCCCGTCTCCACGGCAACCACATTACATCACCCTCGTCTCCGCGACAACCGCATCACATCATCCCCATCTCCAGGGCAACTGCATCACATCACCCCAGTCTCCACGGCAACCGCATCACATCACCCTCATCTCCATGACAACCGCATCACATCATCCCCATCTCCACGGCAACTGCATCACATCACCCCAGTCTCCATGGCAACCGCATCACATCACCCTCGTCTCCATGACAACCGCATCACATCATCCCCGTCTCCACGACAACCACATTACATCACCCTCGTCTCCACGACAACCGCATCACATCACCCCCGTCTCCACGACAACCACATTACATCATCCCCGTCTCCACGACAACCACATTACATCACCCTCGTCTCCGCGATAACCGCATCACATCATCCCCATCTCCACGACAACCACATTACATCACCCTCGTCTCCGCGACAACC
>CM060674.1:31898670-32006170 GCA_030686955.1 Odontamblyopus rebecca
ATCTCCTCCCTCTAATCTCCTTTTCCCTCTACTCTCCTCCCTCCCTTCTACTCTGTCTCTCCTCCCTCTACTCTCATCATCTTAATGTCTATATAATAAATGTATTGTAATAATAAATATGTAATGTGATATTAATGTCTCTAGTAATGATCCTCTATGATAATAGTAATCTTAGTAATGTGTCTTGATAGTAATGTAATAATAAGTAATAAATGTAATGGTTTCCCCAATAATAGATAATATTAATGATAATCGTAATATTAATAGTGTTAATTAATGTCTTAATGATAATATCCTAAATGTAATGTTTGTTAATGATAATGTCTCCTCTAATGATAATGTATTTCTAATGTAAATAATTATTAATGATGTATTATTAGTAATTAATGTAAATCGTCTGTATGTTGTCGTCTATTTCCTCCTGTAAATGATAATGTAATAATAATGTTAATGTAATGATAAGTAAATAATTCGTAATGTCTTCTTAATGATCTGTCTCATCCATCATCTATGTTCATTTTAAACAGGTGAAGTACAGATCTTCTCATAAGGCAGAATCTGGGTGTGACGTTCCAAACCTGCTCCAGCTCCAGCACGTCCTGCACGCCTCCAAACTGCAGAGCCACGTACGAACTGTACAAACTACATCACCAACTCCACCTACTACACCAACTACGCCTACACTGATGCACCTTTCTGCATCGTTATACCATATTTCATATATATACTCACGTTACTGCACCATTCACTGCTACATATATATATCTTTACACCATTGCATATATAATCTACTCGCAACTTCTGCACCAACTATATATGGTATCTACACCACTGCTAACCAACTGCACGCTACGCCATTCTGCAACCACGTTACAACGCCGCTTACGCCTTACTGCGCCAATTCACTGCACCATATATGCGCCACTGATCGCCATTGCGCCCACACACCACCACGCCTAACACCTTAACAAATTACAGATCGCTCTACTTGATCACCAACTAACCATACTAACAACCAATCGCCTACTATACACCAATCGTTTACTACACCAATCGCTCTTGACACCTATACACGATTGCTGCCTCAACTTTCGCCTATACCAGATGTATAACTGATACTCTACCATAACAACCATTTATACACTTGACTCCAACTTACGCCTCTGCACCATATAACTACAACACTTGAACATAATACTGCTGATGACACCTTCTTCATTAACAATTAACTACACACCATAACACCAATTCACCTGCTACTACGCTACTGCGCCAGTTCTGATATACCTACTGCACCAACTGCACCATTTGATCATATGCTGCGCCACATCGCCATTATCAATCCGATGCCTATGTTTACGCTACTACGACTGTACACCATATGTACGCCTCTACGCTACTACCTACCATATAACCAACCACGCACTACGCATTTCAACTACACTTTCACGCTGCACTACATATGAACAAATACACTTCATATACCATGATCGCCAACTATCGCATGCTGTCACCGATCTGCACCTATGACCACTCACCGCTTACTACTGAACAACTACCTTACTGCACCAACTACGCTCATTACACCTTTCACGCCGATATATTTCTGATGCTCATACTACATAACTACACCTCTTTCTTACATTATCCAGTCGTTATAACTGAATCATAACGTTTACCATACACTTCATGACACCGCCATTTCCCCGATACACCAATTTACTTCATGAACACTAACTTACTACACCTGATCTTTTAACTACGCCTTTCTAACTCAACAATATAAACAACTCCACCATACATTTCTACACACCTACTATAACAACTCCACCACTACACCAATCTGTTATATACAATCTTACTGCACCAGCTGTCATAACAACCAACTTCGCCTACTACAAACTACTAACTGCAACCCTCCTTGCTACTTTCAACTCCATTCTTTGCTCTCGATGGCTCATAACTACACCTGCTGCACCAATCTCTGCGCTCTGAATCACCAACTGCACCTGCTGCACCATGCACCAATCACAACTGCCTCTGCCTCATTACATTTCTTTTCTGCATATGCGCATTGACAATGTTCTTGCACCAATGCGCCTGCTATGACCATAGCTCATGATTCACAGCCAATTACAACTCTGATTTGCAGTCACTAACTGATCGCCATTATATGGCCTTCATGAAATTTCACCTACAATTTCTGGATCCTGCATGACTGAACCATACTCACTTGATCTCATGCCATGCATGATATTTCTGCTAATGTTCTGATTCCATATGACACCAATCATACTGTTCTGTTCTCGTTCTGATTCATGATCACCAGTAACCCAGCATAACTGCACTTATTCTATGACTCCACCATGCATACTTCATTTTGACACCATCCTTGTTCTGATTTCTGCACCTCCATTTCAACGCACCATTCTACCAATGCGCCATTCATGGATCACTGACTGCAGCACTACTTGACTGCACCAGTGCACCAATGCGATCCTTGAACTACAATGCTACCAAACAACATACCAATTGCGCAGCAATTACAAAGTCACTTGACTCAACTTCCTGTGCCAGCTTATTTATCACTTGACTCTGGATCGCATACACCGCACTGCAATCACCCATTTCTGAACACACCAATAACAACATAACCCAACTACAACCTGCCACTGCTACTGATCACCAACTACTGTAGCCACTCTTGACTCTCCTCAGCTGCAATCCTTGACTCCTTGTTCATAACATGACTGCACCAACTACAGCTCACCAACATACGCACTCTCTGTTAATTTCTGTTCTGGTCATTAACTCATTCATGTTCTCACTGTGAATCACTAACTACACCAACTCCCATGACACTCACCAACTACACTCATGATGCACCAGCTACCCATCCTGTTCTGGCAGCACCAACTACACCACCACCAATTTACTGGCATCCAAACAGCTACACCGCTACCACCATCACCACAATTCTGCACCAGCTGCACCAACTACACTCTCCTGACTGCCAACTACAGACTCCACCAGCTACAACTCCACCAACTGCATACTCAACTTCACAGCACCACGCCAGCTACACCAACTCCACCATACTCACACTTTCACCAACTACTGCTATTTCACACCTGCACCAACTGCGCTACCACCAACTACACCAACTACAACTCCACCAACTCCACCAACTACAACTACACCAACTACACCTGCACCAACTACACCTACTACACCTACACCAACTACACCAACTACAACTCCACCAACTACACCTACTACACCTACACCAACTACACCTACACCAACTACAACTCCACCAACTACACCAACTACAACTCCACCAACTACACCAACTACACCAACTACACCAACTACAACTCCACCAACTACACCAACTACAACTACACCAACTACAACTCCACCAACTACACCTACTACACCAACTACAACTCCACCAACTACACCAACTACAACTCCACCAACTCCACCAACTACAACTCCACCAACTACAACTCCACCTACTACACCAACTCCACCAACTACACCAACTACAACTCCACCAACTACACCAACTACAACTCCACCAACTACAACTCCACCAACTACAACTACACCAACTACAACTCCACCAACTACAACTCCACCAACTACAACTACACCAACTACACCAACTACAACTACACCAACTACAACTCCACCAACTACACCTACACCAACTACACCAACTACAACTACACCAACTACACCAACTACAACTCCACCAACTACACCAACTACACCAACTACACCAACTACAACTCCACCAACTCCACCAACTACAACTCCACCAACTACAACTCCACCAACTACACCAACTCCACCAACTAGGTCCACCAAGACACCAACTACAACTACAGCTCTACACCAACTACAAGGCTTCCACCAACTACACCAACTACAACTCCACCAACTCCACCAACTACAACTACACCAACTACACCAACTACAACTCTACCAACTACACCAACTACAACTACACCAACTACACCAACTACACAAACTCCAGAGCCACGTATGAGCACAAACCAGGACCAGCTACACAACTCCAGAGCCGCATTTAGAAGACCAACTACACCAACTACAGAGTTCTAATCCCAAACTACACCAGACTAAACTACAGAGCCACTGAATTAGGACACAAACTAGACACACCGGGACTAGCCACACTATACAACCACACAAACTGGCCACGTACGAACACAACCACACAAACTGTGTTCTGCACGTACGAAGACACAGAAACTACAGAAACTACTCACCCGGATCTAACCAGAACTAAACCAGAGCTGATGTAGGAGTGACAAGTGCACAGTGAGAACAAGATTAAACTACTTCTGAACCACAGGGACCATACCAAGACCAAACCAGGACTAATCCAGGACTAAACCAAGACCAAACCAGGACCTAACTAATCAAGGATTAGGTTAGAAGAAATATAAGACTAGTTCTAATCCAAGACTAAACCAAGACTAAATCAAGACTGAATTAGGACTAAACAGGTCTAAATCAGGTCTAAACCAGGTCCACACCAGGTCTGGTCCTGATGCCCTCCCTGTGTTCTGCAGGTGGAGTATAAGAAACAGTATGAACAGAACAAGGCTCAGTACCACACGGTCCTGGACACAGCGGAACAGCGTCACCACCGGGACAACGCAGTACTGCACTCACAGGTCTGCACGGGGAGGGCATCCGACACACGGGGAGGGCATCTGACACACGGGGAGGGCATCTGACACACGGGGAGGGCGTCTGACACACGGGGAGGGCATCTGACACACGGGGAGGGCGTCTGACACACGGGGAGGGCATCTGACACACGGGGAGGGCGTCTGACACACGGGGAGGGCATCTGACACACGGGGAGGGCGTCTGACACACGGGGAGGGCATCTGACACACGGAGAGGGCGTCTGACACACGGGGAGGGCATCTGACGCATGGGGAGGGCACCTGACACACGGGGGGGGCATCTGACACACACGGGGAGGGCATCTGACACACACGGGGAGGGCATCTGACACACACGGGGAGCGCAACTGACACACACAGGGAGGGCATCAGAATCACGGGGAGGGCACCTGACGCACGGGAGGGCACCTGACACACGGGGAGGGCATCTGAGGGCAGGGAGCACGGGAGGGCATCGAGAGGGCAGAACACGGGGAGGGCATCTGACGGTAAGGTTTTCGTGTGAGGCTTTCAGGTGAGGGAGCACAAAGAGGAGGAGGAGAAGAGCAAGAGGAGAGATGGAGTTTTCTGAGGAGGGAGGCTTTCAGAGTGTCCAAAGAGGCCCAGAGGATGACCAGCGAGGTAAGAGGAGGAGAGGAGCAGAGGAGGAGCAGAGGAGGAGGAGAGGAGGAGCAGAGGAGGAGGAGGAGAGGAGGAGGAGGAGGAGCAGAGGAGGAGGAGGACAGGAGGAGGAGCAGAGGAGAGGAGGAGGAGGAGAGGAAGAGCAGAGGAGGAGAGGAGAGGAGGAGGAGCAGAGGAGGAGAGGAGAGGAGGAGAGGAGGAGGAGGAGCAGAGGAGTGATGGAGGAGGAGAGGAGAGGAGGAGGAACAGAGGAGGAGAGGAGGAGGAGGAGAGGAAGAGCAGAGGAGGAGGAGGAGCAGAGGAGGAGGAGCAGAGGAGGAGGAGAGGAGGAGGAGCAGAGGAGGAGGAGCAGAGGAGGAGGAGCAGAGGAGGAGAGGAGGAGGAGGAGAGGAGAGGAGGAGGAGAGGAGGAGGAGCAGAGGAGGAGAGGAGGAGGAGCAGAGGAGGAGAGGAGGAGGAGCAGAGGAGGAGGAGGAGGATGATTCTATATAAAAAGTGACACTGACCAGAGGAAGAGCAGAGAATGTTTAGAGTTCAAGTTACACACACCTGACAGCAGTTTGTATTAACACTTCTGTGTGTGTCTCTTGTGTGTCTTGTGTGTTGTGTGTGTGTGTGTCTTGTGTATGTGTCTTGTGTGTGTGTGTGTGTGTGTCTTGTGTGTGTGTGTGTGTGTGTGTCTTGTGTGTGTGTGTGTGTGTCTTGTGTGTGTGTGTGTCTTGTGTGTGTGTGTGTGTCTTGTGTGTGTGTGTGTGTGTGTCTTGTGTGTGTGTGTGTGTCTTGTGTGTGTGTGTGTGTGTGTTGTGTGTGTGTGTGTGTGTTGTGTGTGTGTGTGTGTGTGTGTGTGTGTGTGTTGTGTGTGTGTGTGTGTGTGTGTGTGTGTGTGTGTGTGTGTGTGTCTGTGTGTGTGTGTTGTGTGTGTGTTGTGTGTGTGTGTGTGTGTGTGTGTGTGTGTGTGTGTGTGTGTGTGTGTGTGTGTGTGTGTGTGTGTGTGTGTGTGTGTGTTTTGTGTGTGTGTGTGTGTGTGTGTGTGTGTGTGTTGTGTGTGTGTCTGTGTGTGTTGTGTGTGTGTGTGTGTGTGTGTGTGTGTGTGTGTGTGTGTGTGTGTCTGTGTGTGTGTGTGTGTGTGTGTGTGTGTGTGTGTGTGTGTGTGTGTGTGTGTGTGTGTGTGTGTGTGTGTGTGTGTGTGTGTGTGTGTGTGTGTTGTGTGTGTGTGTGTGTGTTGTGTGTGTGTGTGTTGTGTGTGTGTGTGTGTTGTGTGTGTGTGTCTTGTGTATGTGTCTTGTGTGTGTGTGTGTGTCTTGTGTGTGTGTTGTGTGTGTGTGTGTGTGTGTGTGTGTGTGTGTGTGTGTGTGTGTGTGTGTGTGTGTGTGTGTGTGTGTTGTGTGTGTGTGTGTGTGTGTGTGTGTGTGTGTGTGTTGCAGAGAGAATACCGTAAAGACTTTGAGCAGCAGATTAAGGGGAAGCCTCTGATGGACGTGGACCAGACTCCAGGATACAAGACGGCCAAGCAGGCGTCTACCTACCTCAGCCAGGTACCTGCCCCTGAGAGGACCACACCTGCCCCTGACAGGTCCACACCTGCCCCTGACAGGACCACACCTGCCCCTGACAGGTCCACACCTGCCCCTGCCCCTGACAGGACCACACCTGCCCCTGCCCCTGATAGGACCACACCTGCCCCTGCCCCTGATAGGACCACACCTGCCCCTGCCCCTGATAGGACCACACCTGCCCCTGCCCCTGACAGGACCACACCTGCCCCTGACAGGACCACACCTGCCCCTGCCCCTGCCCCTGACAGGTCCACACCTGCCCCTGACAGGACCACACCTGCCCCTGACAGGACCACACCTGCCCCCTGCGCTCAGGTCCTGCTCCTCTGTAACTGTCTCACACTGACCTCTGACCTCTGACCTCTGCACACTCCAAACTGTGGATGTAAAATAAGAGCTGGATGAGCTCCGCCCCCTCTGTGTCCGACGTCCTGCAGGAAACAGTGTCCCACAGAAGCTCAGAGCGTTTATGTGAAATCAACCTGCCCGAGTTCTTCAGGGCGTCCACATTTTCTGTATTTTAACAATATGAACTTTAAAACTTTTTTCAATCGTCAAAGCCCCTAAAAATCAGCTTTATAAGAGTTCTCCTCTCCGCTCTGAGCCGTGCTCCAGCAGCTCGCGCTCTGATTGGTCAGAACTGTTTCTGTTGTCACATGTTGGGCTGTGGAAGTTCATTTTTTGAGGTCATGAGTCAATGAGCACAGACACAGAAAACAATACGGCGCCATCTTGGCTCCATCTTCAGATTTTATTATAGTTCTGTGCTCCAAACACACACTGACATATGTGTGTGTACGTGTGTGTGTGTGTGTGTGTATGTGTGTGTATGTGTGTGTGTGTGTGTGTGTGTGTATGTGTGTGTATGTGTGTGTGTGTACGTGTGTGTGTGTGTAGAAGGAGTACAGGAAGGACCTGGAGGAGCTGAGGGGCCGGGGCCTGTCAGGAGTCGGGTTAGAGGAGACTCCAGATCTGCTCCGAGCCAAGAACGCCACCACCATCCTGAGCGAGGTACACACACACACACACACACACACTCAACACACACACACACCATCCTGAGCGAGGTACACACACACACACCATCCTGAGCGAGGTACACACACACACACACCATCCTGAGCGAGGTACACACACACACATACATACACTCAACACACACACACACACTCAACACACCATCCTGAGCGAGGTACACACACACACTCAACACACACACACACCATCCTGAGCGAGGTACACACACACACACACACACACACACACCATCCTGAGCGAGGTACACACACACACACACACCATCCTGAGCGAGGTACACACACACACACACACCATCCTGAGCGAGGTACACACACACACACACACCATCCTGAGCGAGGTACACACACACACACACACACACACACACACACACACACACCATCCTGAGCGAGGTACACACACACACACACACCATCCTGAGCGAGGTACACACACACACACACACACACACCATCCTGAGCGAGGTACACACACACACACACACTCAACACACCATCCTGAGCGAGGTACACACACACACACACACCATCCTGAGCGAGGTACACACACACACACGCACCATCCTGAGCGAGGTACACACACACACACACACACCGTCCTGAGCAAGGTACACACACACACACACACACACACACCATTCTGAGCGAGGTACACACACACACACACACACACACCATCCTGAGCGAGGTACACACACACGCACACACACCATCCTGAGCGAGTTACACACACACACACACACACCATCCTGAGCGAGGTACACACACACACACACACACACCATCCTGAGCGAGGTACACACACACACACACACATACCATCCTGAGCGAGGTACACACACTCAACACACACACTCCACCTTCACACACACACACACACCATCCTGAGCGACTAACACACACACACACACACTATCCTGAGCGAGGTACACACACACACACACACACCATCCTGAGCGAGGTACACACACACACACACACACACACCATCCTGAGCGAGGTACACACACACACACACTCAACACACACACACACACACACACACACCATCCTGAGCGAGGTACACACACACACACACACACACTCAACACACACACTCAACACACACACACACTCCACCTTCACACACACACACACACACTCAACACACACACACTCCACCTTCACACACACACACACACACACACACACTCAACACACACACACACAAACACACACACACACTCCACCTTCACACACACACACACACACACTCAACACACACACTCAACACACACACACTCCACCTTCACACACACACACACACACACACACACACTCAACACACACACACTCCACCTTCACACAAACACACACACACACTCCACCTTTATGCCTACAGCAGGTTTTGAGTTGATGGGGAAACCGGAGCCTGGAGGAAACCCATCCAGACACAGGAAGAACATGCAAACTCCACACAGAAAGGCCCATGTGACCCGGGGATTAGTCACTCAGCCACCGAGCCACGTCTGTGCAGAAGCTGAGGCGACTACAGCTTCAGCACACACACACATACATACACTCAACACACACACACACACTCAACACACACACACACCATCCTGAGCGAGGTACACACACACACACACACACACACCATCCTGAGCGAGGTACACACACACACATACATACACTCAACACACACACACACACACTCAACACACCATCCTGAGCGAGGTACACACACACACACACACTCAACACACACACACACTCAACACACCATCCTGAGCGAGGTACACACACACACACACACACACACCATCCTGAGCGAGGTACACACACACACACACGCACCATCCTGAGCGAGGTACACACACACACACTCAACACACACACACACTCAACACACCATCCTGAGCGAGGTACACACACACACCATCCTGAGCGAGGTACACACACACACCATCCTGAGCGAGGTACACACACACACACACCATCCTGAGCGAGGTACACACACACACACACACACACACACCATCCTGAGCGAGGTACACACACACACACACACCATCCTGAGCGAGGTACACACACACACACACACACCATCCTGAGCGAGGTACACACACACACACACACTCAACACACACACACACTCAACACACCATCCTGAGCGAGGTACACACACAGACACACATACATACACTCAACACACACACACACACTCAACACACCATCCTGAGCGAGGTACACACACACACACACCATCCTGAGCGAGGTACACACACACACACACACACACTCAACACACACACACACTCAACACACCATCCTGAGCGAGGTACACACACACACACACACACACACACCATCCTGAGCGAGGTACACACACACACACACACACCATCCTGAGCGAGGTACACACACACACACACACACCATCCTGAGCGAGGTACACACACACACACACTCAATACACACACACTCAACACACACACACACACACACACACACACACACACACACACACACCATCCTGAGCGAGGTACACACACACACACACACACCATCCTGAGCGAGGTACACACACACACACACACACACACCATCCTGAGCGAGGTACACACACACACACACACACCATCCTGAGCGAGGTACACACACACACACACCATCCTGAGCGAGGTACACACACACCATCCTGTGCGAGGTACACACACACACACACACACCATCCTGAGCGAGGTACACACACACACACACACACACCATCCTGAGCGAGGTACACACACACACACTCAACACACACACACTCAACACACACACACACACACCATCCTGAGCGAGGTACACACACACACACACACTATCCTGAGCGAGGTACACACACACACACACACACCATCCTGAGCGAGGTACACACACACACACACACACCATCCTGAGCGAGGTACACACACACACACACACACCATCCTGAGCAAGGTACACACACACACACACACACCATCCTGAGCGAGGTACACACACACACACACACACCATCCTGAGCGAGGTACACACACACACACACACACCATCCTGAGCGAGGTACACACACACACACACACACACCATCCTGAGCGAGGTACACACACACACACACACACACCATCCTGAGCGAGGTACACACACACACACCATCCTGAGCGAGGTACACACACACACACACTCAACACACCATCCTGAGCGAGGTACACACACACACACACACACACCATCCTGAGCGAGGTACACACACACACACACCATCCTGAGCGAGGTACACACACACACACACACACCATCCTGAGCGAGGTACACACACACACACACACACACCATCCTGAGCGAGGTACACACACACACACACACACACACCATCCTGAGCGAGGTACACACACACACACACACACCATCCTGAGCGAGGTACACACACACACACACACCATCCTGAGCGAGGTACACACACACACACACACACACCATCCTGAGCGAGGTACACACACACACACACACACACCATCCTGAGCGAGGTACACACACACACACACACACACAACAGAGAGAGGTACACACACACACACACACAATCCTGAGCGAGGTACACACACACACACACACACAAACCTGAGAGAGGTACACACACACACACACACCATCCTGAGCGAGGTACACACACACACACACACACACACCATCCTGAGCGAGTTACACACACACACACACACCATCCTGAGCAAGGTACACACACACACACACACACACACCATTCTGAACGAGGTACACACACACACACACACACCATCCTGAGCGAGGTACACACACACGCACACACACCATCCTGAGCGAGGTACACACACACACACACACACCATCCTGAGAGTGTTACACACACACACACACACACACCATCCTGAGCGAGGTACACACACACACACACACACCATCCTGAGCGAGGTACACACACACACACACACACAATCCAGAGCGAGGGACACACACACACACACACACCATCCAGAGCGAGGACCACACACACACACACACACCATCCTGAGCGAGGTACACACACACACACACACACACACCATCCTGAGCAAGGTACACACACACACACACACACACCATCCTGAGCGAGGTACACACACACACACACACACCATCCTGAGCGAGGTACACACACACACACACACACACACACACCATCCTGAGCGAGGTACACACACACACACACACACCATCCTGAGCGAGGTACACACACACACACACACACACACACACACACACACCATCCTGAGCGAGGTACACACACACACACACACACACCATCCTGAGCGAGGTACACACACACACACACACACACCATCCTGAGCGAGGTACACACACACACACCATCCTGAGCGAGGTACACACACACACACACACACACCATCCTGAGCGAGGTACACACACACACACACACACACACACACACCATCCTGAGCGAGGTACACACACACACACACCATCCTGAGCGAGGTACACACACACACACACCATCCTGAGCGAGGTACACACACACACACACACCATCCTGAGCGAGGTACACACACACACACACACACACCATCCTGAGCGAGGTACACACACACACACACACACCCTCCGGAGAGAGGTACACACACAGACACACACACCATCCTGAGCGAACACACACACACACCACCCTGTGCGAGGTTCACACACACACACACACACACCATCCTGAGCGAGGTACACACACACACACACACACCATCCTGAGCGAGGTACACACACACACACACACACCATCCTGAGCGAGGTACACACACACACACACACACCATCCTGAGCGAGGTACACACACACACACACACACCATCCTGAGCGAGGTACACACACACACACACCATCCTGAGCGAGGTACACACACACACACCATCCTGAGCGAGGTACACACACACACACACACTCAACACACCATCCTGAGCGAGGTACACACACACACACACACACCATCCTGAGCGAGGTACACACACACACACACCATCCTGAGCGAGGTACACACACACACACACACACACACCATCCTGAGCGAGGTACACACACACACACACACACACACACACACCATCCTGAGCGAGGTACACACACACACACACCATCCTGAGCGAGGTACACACACACACACACACACCATCCTGAGCGAGGTACACACACACACACACCATCCTGAGCGAGGTACACACACACACACACACACACCATCCTGAGCGAGGTACACACACACACACACACACACCATCCTGAGCGAGGTACACACACACACACACACACACCATCCTGAGCGAGGTACACACACACACACACACACCATCCTGAGCGAGGTACACACACACACACACACACACAATCCTGAGCGAGGTACACACACACACACACACACCATCCTGAGCGAGGTACACACACACACACACACACCATCCTGAGCGAGGTACACACACACACACACACACCATCCTGAGCGAGGTACACACACACACACACACCATCCTGAGCGAGGTACACACACACACACACACCATCCTGAGCGAGGTACACACACACACACACACACACCATCCTGAGCGAGGTACACACACACACACACACCATCCTGAGCGAGGTACACACACACACACACCATCCTGAGCGAGGTACACACACACACACACACACCATCCTGAGCGAGGTACACACACACACACACACCATCCTGAGCGAGGTACACACACACTCAACACACACACACTCAACACACACACACACACACCATCCTGAGCGAGGTACACACACACACACACACACACCATCCTGAGCGAGGTACACACACACACACACACCATCCTGAGCGAGGTACACACACACACACACACCATCCTGAGCGAGGTACACACACACACACACACACACCATCCTGAGCGAGGTACACACACACACACACACACCATCCTGAGCGAGGTACACACACACACACACACACACACACACACACCATCCTGAGCGAGGTACACACACACACACACACACACACAAACCATCATGAGCGAGGTACACACACACACACACCATCCTGAGCGAGGTACACACACACACACACCATCCTGAGCGAGGTACACACACACACACACACACACACACCATCCTGAGCGAGGTACACACACACACACACACACACACCATCCTGAGCGAGGTACACACACACACACACACACCATCCTGAGCGAGGTACACACACACACACACCATCCTGAGCGAGGTACACACACACACACACACACACCATCCTGAGCGAGGTACACACACACACACACACACCATCCTGAGCGAGGTACACACACACACACACACACACACCATCCTGAGCGAGGTACACACACACACACACACCATAGTGAGCGAGGTACACACACACACACACACACACCATCCTGAGCGAGGTACACACACACACACACACACACCATCCTGAGCGAGGTACACACACACGAGGTACACACACACACACCATCCTGAGCGAGGTACACACACACACACACACACACCATCCTGAGCGAGGTACACACACACACACACACACACACACACACCATCCTGAGCGAGGTACACACACACACACACACACACACCATCCTGAGCGAGGTACACACACACACACACACACACCATCCTGAGCGAGGTACACACACACACACACACACACACCATCCTGAGCGAGGTACACACACACACACACACCATCCTGAGAGAGGTACACACACACACACACACACACACCATCCTGAGCGAGGTACACACACACACACACACACACCATCCTGAGCGAGGTACACACACACACACACACACCATCCTGAGCGAGGTACACACACACACACACACCATCCTGAGCGAGGTACACACACACACACACACACCATCCTGAGCGAGGTACACACACACACACACCATCCTGAGCGAGGTACACACACACACACACACCATCCTGAGCGAGGTACACACACACACACACACCATCCTGAGCGAGGTACACACACACACACACACACCATCCTGAGCGAGGTACACACACACACACACACACCATCCTGAGCGAGGTACACACACACACACACACCATCCTGAGCGAGGTACACACACACACACACACACACACACACACACCATCCTGAGAGAGGTACACACACACACACACACAATCCTGAGCGAGGTACACACACACACACACACACACACACACACCATCCTGAGCGAGGTACACACACACACACACTCAATACACACACACTCAACACACACACACACACACCATCCTGAGCGAGGTACACACACACACACACACCATCCTGAGCGAGGTACACACACACACACACACACCATCCTGAGCAAGGTACACACACACACACACACCATTCTGAACGAGGTACACACACACACACACACCATCCTGAGCGAGGTACACACACACGCACACACACCATCCTGAGCGAGGTACACACACACACACACCATCCTGAGCGAGGTACACACACACGAGGTACACACACACACACCATCCTGAGCGAGGTACACACACACACACCATCCTGAGCGAGGTACACACACACACACACACCATCCTGAGCGAGGTACACACACTCAACACACACACACACACACACTCCACCTTCACACACACACACACACACACACACACTCAACACACACACACTCCACCTTCACACACACACACACACACACTCCACACACACTCAACACACACACACACAAACACACACACACACTCCACCTTTATGCCTACAGCAGGTTTTGAGTTGATGGGGAAACCGGAGCCTGGAGGAAACCCATCCAGACACAGGAAGAACATGCAAACTCGACACAGAAAGGCCCATGTGACCCGGGGATTAGTCACTCAGCCACCGAGCCACGTCTGTGCAGAAGCTGAGGCGACTACAGCTTCATCCTGTTTGTGGAGCAGTTGCTCTGTGAAAGTCTGGCTCTTCCAGCCACTAAAGATTTGAGTATTGAGACACGTGGAGCGTCGGCGCCGCGGCCCCGGTGAACATCCAGCCCGGATCTATAACCAGCAGATTCCACAGTGATCAGAGACGAGACGCTCAGCGCTTAAGGAACCGGGTCACCTAAAGAATCACGATGACGCGCCTGAAGCTTTGGCAGGAAGAAAGAAACATGGAGAAATAAGAATGATCCTAAAGGCGAGAGCATAAAACCCCAAACACTGATCCCAGCGCGACGTTAGGGCTTCCTGAACA
Source organism: Odontamblyopus rebecca (assembly GCA_030686955.1). Lineage (NCBI taxonomy): Eukaryota > Metazoa > Chordata > Actinopteri > Gobiiformes > Gobiidae > Odontamblyopus > Odontamblyopus rebecca. The sequence goes on from CM060674.1 coordinate 31,914,926, forward strand.
ATGAAACGATGAAGTGAAGATTCAGGATTCAGAGGAGGCAGATCTGGAGGACGGGGCAATGCCGGTGACCAGAGTGGAGCTCCCGGTTGCCCTCTGGTGACTCTTCTGCAGTGTATCTGGACTCCAGCACCGGGACGACACAAACAGGGATTTAAAGAAAAGACACAAGCGATTAGACGTGATGGACCTGCCAGGAACATCTCAGGAGGCAAGAGGAACATCTGAGGAAGCAGGAGGAACATCTGAGGAGGCAGGAGGAACATCTGAGGAGGCAGGAGGAACATCTGAGGAGGCAGGAGGAACATCTGAGGAGGCAGGAGGAACATCTGAGGAGGCAGGAGGAACATCTGAGGAGGCAGGAGGAACATCTGAGGAGGCAGGAGGGGACATTTAGAGAAGAGCTCAAGGACGAAGAACGAAGAACAAAGAACATGAATAATGTGTGTGTGTGTGTGTGTGTGTGTACGTGTGCATGTGTGTGTGTGTGTGTGTGTGTGTGTGTGTGTGTGTGTGTAGAAGGAGTACAGGAAGGACCTGGAGGAGCTGAGGGGCCGGGGCCTGTCAGGAGTCGGGTTAGAGGAGACTCCAGATCTGCTCCGAGCCAAGAACGCCACCACCATCCTGAGCGAGGTACACACACACACACACACTCACACTCAACACACACACACACCATCCTGAGCGAGGTACACACACACACACACACACTCACACTCAACACACACACACACTCAACACACACACACACACACACTCTCTCTCTCTCTCTGTAAATTGTGTTTTTACAGAAGTCATACAAACAGACGGAGCAGCTCAGGGAAAACTCGTACGGCTCCGTCACAGACACTCCACAGCTGCTGCATGCCTCCTACGTCCGAGACATGTACAGCCAGGTACAGGCCTGGTCTAGTTCTGGTCTAGTCCTGGTCTAGTCCTGGTTTAGTCCTGGTTTAGTCCTGGTTTAGTCCTGGTCTAGTTCTGGTTTAGTCTTGCTTTAGTCCTGCTTTAGTCCTGCTTTAGTCCTGGTTTAGTCCTGCTTTAGTCCTGCTTTAGTCCTGCTTTAGTCCTGCTTTAGTCCTGCTTTAGTCCTGCTTTAGTCCTGGTCTAGTCCTGGTTTAGTCCTGCTTTAGTCCTGGTTTAGTCCTGCTTTAGTCCTGCTTTAGTCCTGCTTTAGTCCTGGTCTAGTCCTGGTTTAGTCCTGCTTTAGTCCTGGTCTAGTCCTGGTTTAGTGCTGCTTTAGTCCTGGTTTAGTCCTGGTTCAGTCCTGGTTTAGTCCTGCTTTAGTCCTGCTTTAGTCCTGCTTTAGTCCTGGTTTAGTCCTGCTTTAGTCCTGGTCTAGTCCTGGTTTAGTCCTGCTTTAGTCCTGGTTTAGTCCTGGTTTAGTCCTGCTTTAGTCCCGGTCTAGTCCTGGTCTAGTCCTGCTTTAGTCCTGCTTTAGTCCTGCTTTAGTCCTGCTTTAGTCCTGCTTTAGTCCTGCTTTAGTCCTGGTTTACTCTGTTCTTTGTGTTTTGTAGAAAAAGTATCGGGATGAGGCCGAGCGGCTCCGGAGCAGCTACAGTTTAGTCCCTGACACTCCTGAGATGGAACGAGTCCGAAACAACCAGAACCTGAGCTCTGTGAGTCCAGTTTAACAGAACCAGAACCTGAGCTCTGTGAGTCCAGTTTAACAGAACCAGAACCTGAGCTCTGTGAGTCCAGTTTAACAGAACCAGAACCTGAGCTCTGTGAGTCCAGTTTAACAGAACCAGAACCTGAGCTCTGTGAGTCCAGTTTAACTCTGTGGAGGAGGTTTAAGGCAACGCAGACATTTTGACGCACGACCATAAATTGGGCTTAACACTGCTCTCTGCGCTCTCCTCTCCTCCTCTCTCCTCCTTTCCTCCTTTCCTCCTCTCTCCTCCTTTCCTCCTCTCCTCCTTTCCTCCTCTCCTCTTTTCCTCTCTCCTCCTTTCCTCCTCTCCTCCTCCTCCTTTCCTCCTCTCCTCTCCTCCTCTCTCCTCCTTTCCTCCTCTCCTCCTCTCTCCTCCTTTCCTCCTCTCCTCCTTTCCTCCTCTCCTCTCCTCCTCTCTCCTCCTCCTTTCCTCCTCTCTCCTCCTCCTCCTTTCCTTCTCTCCTCTCCTCCTCTCTCCTCCTCCTTTCCTCCTCCCTCCTCCTCCTCCTTTCCTCCTCTCCTCTCCTCCTTTCCTCTTCTCCTCCTCTCCTCCTTCCCTCCTCTCCTCCTTTCCTCCTCTCTCCTCCTCCTCCTCCTTTCCTTCTCTCCTCTCTCCTCCTCTCTCCTCCTCCTTTCCTCCTCCCCTCCTCCTCTCCTCTTCCTCTCCTCCCCTCCTCCTCTCTTCCTCTCCTCTCTCCTCCTCCTCTCCTCTCCTCCTCTTTTCTCCTCTTTTCTCTCCTCTCTGCAGTTGCGTTATTGTTGGGATTCTAAGTTGATGAGAGGACTCATGTCGTCAGTGTCAGAGACTCCAGAGACTGTGAGGGCTCGAGAGAACAGCAAGAAGATCAGCGACGTGAGGCTGACTTTACAACACTTTACAACACTTTACAACACTTTACAACACTTTACAACACTTTACAGCACTTTACAACACTCTACAACACTTTACAACACTTCACAACACTTTACAACACTTTACAACATTCTACAACACTTTACAACACTTCACAACACTTTACAGCACTTTACAACACTCTACAACACTTTACAACACTTTACAGCACTTTACAACACTCTACAACACTTTACAACACTTTACAACACTTCACAACACTTTACAACACTTTACAACATTCTACAACACTTTACAACACTTCACAACACTTTACAGCACTTTACAACACTCTACAACACTTTACAACACTTTACAGCACTTTACAACACTTTACAACACTTTATAACACTTTATAACACTTTACAACACTTTACAGCACTTCAGAAGAGTTTAGAAAAGTGTAGATAAGTTTAGAAGAGTGTATAATATATTAAAACACTTTAGAAGAGTTTAGAACACTTCAGAAGAGTTTAGAACACTTCAGAAGAGTTTAGAACACTTTAGAAGAGTTTAGAACACTTCAGAAGAGTTTAGAACACTTTAGAAGAGTTTAGAACACTTTAGAAGAGTTTAGAACACTTCAGAAGAGTTTAGAACTCTTCAGAAGAGTTTAGAACACTTTAGAAGAGTTTAGAACACTTCAGAAGAGTTTAGAACACTTTAGAAGAGTTTAGAACACTTCAGATGAGTTTAGAACACTTTAGAAGAGTTTAGAACACTTTAGAAGAGTTTAGAACACTTCAGATGAGTTTAGAACACTTTAGAAGAGTTTAGAACACTTTAGAAGAGTTTAGAACACTTTAGAAGAGTTTAGAACACTTCAGATGAGTTTAGAACACTTTAGAAGAGTTTAGAACACTTTAGAAGAGTTTAGAACACTTTAGAAGAGTTTAGAACTCTTCAGAAGAGTTTAGAACACTTTAGAAGAGTTTAGAACACTTTAGAAGAGTTTAGAACACTTTAGAAGAGTTTAGAACACTTCAGATGAGTTTAGAACACTTCAGAAGAGTTTAGAACACTTTAGAAGAGTTTAGAACACTTTAGAAGAGTTTAGAACACTTTAGAAGAGTTTAGAACACTTTAGAAGAGTTTAGAACACTTCAGAAGAGTTTAGAACACTTCAGAAGAGTTTAGAACACTTTAGAAGAGTTTAGAACACTTTAGAAGAGTTTAGAACACTTTAGAAGAGTTTAGAACTCTTCAGAAGAGTTTAGAACTCTTCAGAAGAGTTTAGAACACTTCAGAAGAGTTTAGAACGCTTTAGAAGAGTTTAGAACACTTTAGAAGAGTTTAGAACACTTTAGAAGAGTTTAGAACACTTTAGAAGAGCTTAGAACACTTTAGAAGAGTTTAGAACACTTCAGAAGAGTTTAGAACACTTCAGAAGAGTTTAGAACACTTTAGAAGAGTTTAGAACACTTTAGAAGAGTTTAGAACACTTTAGAAGAGTTTAGAACACTTCAGAAGAGTTTAGAACACTTTAGAAGAGTTTAGAACACTTTAGAAGAGTTTAGAACACTTTAGAAGAGTTTAGAACACTTCAGAAGAGTTTAGAACACTTCAGAAGAGTTTAGAACACTTTAGAAGAGTTTAGAACACTTCAGATGAGTTTAGAACACTTCAGAAGAGTTTAGAACTCTTCAGAAGAGTTTAGAACACTTTAGAAGAGTTTAGAACACTTTAGAAGAGTTTAGAACACTTTAGACGAGTTTAGAACACTTTAGAAGAGTTTAGAACACTTTAGAAGAGTTTAGAACACTTTAGAAGAGTTTAGAACACTTTAGACGAGTTTAGAACACTTTAGAAGAGTTTAGAACACTTTAGAAGAGTTTAGAACACTTTAGAAGAGTTTAGAACACTTTAGAAGAGTTTAGAACACTTCAGAAGAGTTTAGAACACTTCAGAAGAGTTTAGAACACTTTAGAAGAGTTTAGAACACTTCAGATGAGTTTAGAACACTTTAGAAGAGTTTAGAACACTTCAGATGAGTTTAGAACACTTTAGAAGAGTTTAGAACACTTCAGATGAGTTTAGAACACTTTAGAAGAGTTTAGAACACTTTAGAAGAGTTTAGAACACTTTAGAAGAGTTTAGAACACTTTAGAAGAGTTTAGAACACTTTAGAAGAGTTTAGAACACTTCAGAAGAGTTTAGAACACTTTAGAAGAGTTTAGAACACTTTAGAAGAGCTTAGAACACTTTAGAAGAGTTTAGAACACTTTAGAAGAGTTTAGAACACTTTAGAAGAGTTTAGAACACTTCAGAAGAGTTTAGAACACTTTAGAAGAGTTTAGAACACTTCAGATGAGTTTAGAACACTTTAGAAGAGTTTAGAACACTTTAGAAGAGTTTAGAACACTTCAGAAGAGTTTAGAACACTTCAGAAGAGTTTAGAACACTTTAGAAGAGTTTAGAACACTTTAGAAGAGTTTAGAACACTTCAGATGAGTTTAGAACACTTTAGAAGAGTTTAGAACACTTTAGAAGAGTTTAGAACACTTTAGAAGAGTTTAGAACACTTCAGAAGAGTTTAGAACACTTTAGAAGAGTTTAGAACACTTTAGAAGAGTTTAGTTTATAATAGTTAATAATAATAGTTTATAACAGGCCAAAGATGTGGTCAGATCCGTATATACCAGTTTGCAGCAGTTTATCACTTTGTTATAAAACACATCAGGCCAAATGCACAGAAGTATTTCACTTATCGTATAATAATAATAATAATAATAATAATAATAATAATAATAATAATAATAATAATAACATTAATCATAATCATAACGTTCTTGTGCAGGTTCATTACAAAGAGGAGGTCGGCCGTGGGACCCCAGTGACCGAGACCCCAGAACTGGAGCGAGTCCGACGCAACCAGGACAACATCAGCAACGTGAGACCAAACCAGGACCAGACCAGGACCAGACCAGGACCAGACCAGGGCCAGACCAGGACCAGACCAGGACCAGACCAGGACCAGACCAGGGCCAGACCAGGACCAGACCCGGACTGACCCTGCTCCCTGCACTGTTTCCAGGTAAAGTACCGCAGTGGGCTGCAGGAGCTGAGGGGGCGGAGCCTGCCTCACCTGGACACACCTGAGTACAGACGAGTGCGCCGCAGCCAGGACGCCATCTCCACGGTAACACAGCATCAGCCGCCATGGCAACTAAGGCCACGGCAACTAACACCACGGCAACTAACGCCACGGCAACTAACGCCACGGCAACGGAGGCGGAGCTCATGAGACAAGAGCACTGAAGTGAAAGTGGCACCACGAGCACCGGACTAATGCACATCTGAACCAGGACTAAACCAGGACTGAACCAGGACTGAACCAGAACTAAACCAGGACTGAACCAGGACTGAACCAGGACTGAACCAAGACTGAACCAGGACTGAACCAGGACTAAACCAGGACTGAACCAGGACTAAACCAGGACTAAACCAGGACTAAACCAGGACTAAAACTGGACTCAACCAGGACTGGACCAGGACTAAAACAGGACTGAACCAGGACTGAACCAGGACTGAACCAGGACTGAACCAGGACTAAACCAGGTCTAACTGTTGTTTCTTGTGTTCTGTAGCAGGTTCCTGAGCAGAGTCCAGGTTTGGTTCAGATCTGATTTGATCTTTAATCCACTTTAGTGTTTATCCTCTGACCAAATGCACCTGTGAGAGTGACACCTGAGCACGTCACACACACTTTACAAACGTGTGTGTGTGTGTGTGTGTGTGTGTGAACGTGACTGTTACTGCTCTGTGGTCCTGGTCCCGGTCCCGGTCCTGACCCGGCCTCTCTCTGCTCCCAAAGGCCAAGTACCACGAGGACTTCGACCGGTCCCGCGGCCGAGGCTCCGCGCTGGGATTGGACGAGCCGGGGATGGAGCGCTACCACAGAGCCAATCAGATGATCGGGGAGGCGGGGTTTAGCCGCGGGCCACACCCCCAGAGCGCCGACATGGACCGAAGACCCGGCGGCATCATCGTGGGTCAGTACCGGGGTTCGGGACGCAGGGCCAGATAAACAAACACTTTTTAACAGGAGCGCTGTGTCTCCATGGTAACCGCTGAACATCCTGCCACGCACACACACGTAGCACACCCCCAATAGAGACTCTGCACAGGATCTTTGTGTGACATGAGGTTTTGTTTGTCGTTAAACCCACTGCGTTTCTTCTCGGGACCTGAAGATCTGAAGGTCTGGAGAGCAGATCCAGGATCCATCTTTGACTTTGACCCAATGGAGGACAACATTCAGTCCAAGAGTCTGAGACGCATCTGCGGTACCAGGACCGGACCAGGACCGGACCAGGACCAGACCAGGACCGGACCAGGACCAGGACCGGACCAGGACCAGGACCGGACCAGGACCGGACCAGGACCGGACCAGGACCATGACCGGACCAGGACCGGACCAGGACCGGACCGGACCAGACCAGGACCAGACCACCACCAGGACCAGGACCAGACCAGGACCAGCAACAGGACCAGGACCAGCAACAGGACCAGCAACAGGACCAGGACCAGACCAGGACCAGACCACCACCAGGACCAGGACCAGACCAGCAACAGGACCAGGACCAGCAACAGGACCAGCAACAGGACCAGGACCAGACCAGGACCAGACCACCACCAGGACCAGGACCGGACCAGGACCGAACCAGGACCAGGACCGGACCAGGGCCGGACCAGGGCCAGACCAGGACCAGACCAGGACTAAACCCGGACTGAACCAGGACTAGACCAGGACTAGGCCAGCACCAGACCCGGACTGAAGAAGCACCTGGTCTAATTCCTGGTCTGTGTCTCAGGTCGTGAGCAGCTCAGACAAACTCGATCTTTGCCTCAGAGTCGAGCTCAGTCTGTTTCCTCTGAGCTGTGGGACCAGAGCAGCACCGAGACCGGTACAGAACCACAACAGAACCACCGCAGAACCATAACACAACCACAACAGAACCACCGCAGAACCACCGCAGAACCACAGCAGAACCACAGCAGAACCACAGCAGAACCACAACAGAACCACCGCAGAACCACAACAGAACCACCGCAGAACCACAGCAGAACCACAACAGAACCACAGCAGAACCACCGCAGAACCACCACAGAACCACAACAGAACCACCGCAGAACCACAGCAGAACCACCACAGAACCACAGCAGAACCACAACAGAACCACCACAGAACCACAGCAGAACCACAACAGAACCACAACAGAACCACAGCAGAACCACCGCAGAACCACCACAGAACCACAACAGAACCACCACAGAACCACCACAGAACCACCACAGAACCACAGCAGAACCACAGCAGAACCACAGCAGAACCACTGAGTGAAACTACCAAGTGTGAAACCACCTGTCGCACCTGTCACATCTGTCCTGTACTAACCACACCTCCTCTGAGCTGTGGGACCAGAGAAAACACTGGGACAAAACCAGAACCAAACCACCTGTCACACCTGTCACACCTGTCACACCTGTCACACCTGTCACACCTGTCACACCTGTCACACCTGTCACACCTGTGGCACCTGTGCTGGAGCTGTCACACCTGTTACACCTGTGACACCTGTTACACCTGTCACCCCTCACAGGGCCCCTTCACAGTGCCCCCTCACAGCGCCCCCTCAGAGGGCCCCCTCACAGGGCCCCCTCACAGCGCCCCTTCACAGTGCCCCCTCACAGCGCCCCCTCACAGGGCCCCCTCACAGGGCCCCTTCACAGGGCCCCTTCACAGGGCCCCCTCACAGGGCCCCCTCACAGGGCCCCCTCACAGCGCCCCCTCACAGCGCCCCTCACAGCCCCTCACAGGGCCCCTCACAGTGCCCCCTCACAGCGCTCTCACAGGGCCCCCTCACAGGGCCCCCTCACAGCGCCCCCTCACAGCGCCCCCTCACAGGGGCCCCTCACAGGGCCCCCTCACAGCGCCCCCTCACAGCGCCCCCTCACAGGGCCCCCTCACAGGGCCCCCTCACAGCGCCCCCTCACAGCGCCCCCTCACAGGGCCCCCTCACAGCGCCCCCTCACAGCGCCCCCTCACAGGGCCCCCTCACAGGGCCCCCTCACATGGCCCCCTCACAGGGCCCTCTCACAGCGCCCCCTCACAGCGCCCCCTCACAGCGCCCCCTCACAGGGCCCCCTCACAGCGCCCCTTCACAGGGCCCCCTCACAGCGCCCCCTCACATGGCCCCCTCACAGGGCCCCCTCACAGCGCCCCCTCACAGGGCCCCCTCACAGGGCCCCCTCACAGCGCCCCCTGCGGCTCACAGTCTGTGTGTGTTTCAGCTCCCGTCCTGCCTGGCGCGTACCAGCAGGTGGCGCAGCAGCAGCAGCAGTTCGGATACATGCACCAGACGAGTCTGTCCTCAGTGAGATCAGTCACCTCCCCCCCACACACCCCCAACATGGTACTGAACCAGGACCAGGACTGAACCAGGACTGAACCAGGACCGAACCAGGACAGAACCAGGACCGGACTGAACCAGGACCAGGACTGAACCAGGACTGAACCAGGACCGGACTGAACCAGGACCAGGACTGAACCAGGACTGAACCAGGACTGAACCAGGACCGGACTGAACCAGGACCGAACCAGGACTGAACCAGGACCGAACCAGGACCGAACCAGGACCGAACCAGGACCGAACCAGGACCGAACCAGGACTAGACAGTTAATTTTGTATTTTATTAGGTTCATTCTGTTCTGTTTTTATTCTGCGTGTCTCCCTCTGGTGGCGGTGTGTCTTCGGCGGTTGCCGTGGCAGCGCGTGTACCGGGCGCTGTACGATTACGCGGCTCAGGACCACGACGAGGTCTCGTTCAAAGACGGAGACGTGATCGTGAACGCGCAGCACATCGACGAGGGCTGGATGTACGGAACCGTCCAGAGAACCGGCCAGTCCGGTATGCTGCCCGCCAACTATGTGCACCCCGCCCTCTGAGGGCTGTGCCAGATGCCCTCCCCGTGTGCCCTCCCCGAGTGCCAGATGCCCTCCCCGAGTGCCAGATGCCCTCCCCGAGTGCCAGATGCCCTCCCCGTGTGCCCTCCCCGAGTGCCAGATGCCCTCCCCGAGTGCCAGATGCCCTCCCCGAGTGCCAGATGCCCTCCCCGTGTGCCCTCCCCGAGTGCCAGATGCCCTCCCCGTGTGTCAGATGCCCTCCCCGTGTGTCAGGTGCCCTCTCCGTGTGTCAGATGCCCTCCCCGAGTGCCAGATGCCCTCCCCGTGTGCCAGATGCCCTCCCCGTGTGCCAGATGCCCTCCCCGTGTGTCAGATGCCCTCCCCGTGTGTCAGATGCCCTCCCCGTGTGTCAGATGCCCTCCCCATGTCAGTATTATATCTTCTAAATGGGGAAAACTCTCAAAATCCTTCAAATCAGGATGGAGGGTTTCAGAACGACGGGACATTTGCACAGTTACTATAGCAACTAGCAATTTAAAACAAATATTGTGAATTATGAACGGGGAAAAGTCCTCGAAAAGTTGATTCAGAAATGATCAGGAAAAAACATTTGTGGACAGAACTCAAATTTCTACATTTCTCAAAAAACTCAAATCATCCACAATTTAATATTTGACAATTTTATAATGAAAAGTGTCATTTTTTAGATTCCGTCTGAAACTCCCTGAGATCTTTAGCTGAATCCGCCTCTTTCTCCAAACCTGAGCACTTCCTGCCTCCGTGCTGAGGTGTGGACGTGCAGCGCCCCCTCCTGGTCACACCCGGGGTTTCCTCACTGTGTTCGGTTTGAATCTGCTGTGAGTTTGAGCCTCTGTTACGCTCGATAAAGTCACACCACGGGATTTTCCTGCTTCTTGGTTTGGCGATCGTCCCTGAGGAGAATATTTACCACAGCTTTACAAAAGTTCAGAGTCAGTTTGTGGAGAAAAGCTGAAAAGAAAATCCCAAAATCCCTCTGCTTATGTCACCAAGAGGAAAACTCCGTCCAAAATGCAGAGTTTACACACGAGGACGGGCTGTTTCTGACACTTTAAGCTGCACTGTGTAACTTTCTGCTATTTTTTCTCCATGAAGATGTTTTTACTTCGTCTGGAATGTTCCACAGTATGGCATTAAACGTTTCTATCTCCATGGAAACGAAACTAGACCAAGTTATGGGTCCCTTTTTCTCTGGATTTTTTAGCTCTAAAACCTCCTGTGATTGAATAAATGTAAAGTTGAGCTGTTTAATGTCGTACTGCGGAACATTCCAGGCAGAGCAGTGACGAAAAGTTCCTCAGTGCAGCTTTCCCTAAATAAAGCAGTGGTCTGTGCCGTTGTGCCGTTGAGCACCTGGTTGATCGGTTCTGTGCCCAAACAGGAAGTGACGTCATAAACTTCGCCAAACCAAAAACGAGAGAAAATCTGGTAAAAATATGGTAAAACGTGTTTGTTCTGACATAATCTGCACTTCTGTGTTCAAATAAAACCTGTTTCACCTCCGAGTCTGAGTCCTGATTTAGTCCCGGTTTAGTTCTGGTTTAGTCCCTGATTAAGGCCTGGTTTAGGCCTGATTTAGTCCTGGTTTAGACCTGGTTTAGTCCTGATTTAGGCCTAAATTAGTCCTGGTTTAGCTCTCATTCAGTCCTGGTTTAGACCTGGTTTAGTCCTGGTTTAGTCCTGGTCCAGTCCTGGTCCATTCCTGGTCCAGTCCTGGTTCAGTCCTGGTTTAGTCCTGGTCCAGTCCTGGTCCAGTCCTGGTCTCTATATTCGGCTCATATATTCGGTCTGATCGGGAGTCGAACCCTCGGCTCGTTTGGGCTCGTGTCTCTTTAAGCCCCGCCCCCTCCTCGCGTGCGGAGCTATGGCGGCCGCGCGGGACCAGGACGTGTTCCTGGGCTTTGACTTCAGCACTCAGCAGGTAAACTCACCTGTCACTCACCTGTCACTCACCTGCCGCTCACCTGCGCGTCATGTACTCCGCACGCGCTTTCACGCACGGGCTGCGCGCGGAGCCACTGCGCACACCCGGAACACGGCGGTTTGTTTGGGATTCTGCAGCGTGAAAGAAGCTCCGAGTCAAACTTTGGACTTTAGACCCAGAAAAACCTGAAAACTGCGACGAGTTTGAGATTAAACCCGAGAAAACGGCAAATAAACACGAAAAAAAGTTAAAAACAACGAAACAAATATAAACACGATAAATCTGGGAACGAAATATTCCACTTTACTTTAACTACATGTTTTATTCAACTGTGTTAGTGCCACTGTTCAGTCCTGGACCCGGTCTAGTCCGGGTCTAGTCCTGGTTTAGTTCCTTTAATCCTATTTTAGCCCAAGTTTAGTCTCCCTTTAGTCCAGTTCTTGCGAAAGTTAAACTCTACTTTAGTCCTAGTCTAGTCCTGGTTCAGTCCTGTTTAGTTTAGTCCTGGTTTAGTCCTCATTCAGTCCTGGTCTGATCCTGGTCTAGTCCTGGTCTAGTCCTAGTCTGATCCTGGTCTTGTCCTGGTCTAGTCCTGGTCTGATCCTGGTCTAGCCCTGGTCTAGCCCTGGTCCTGGTCTAGTCCTGGTCTGGTCCTGGTCTGGTCCTGGTCTAGTCCTGGTCTAGCCCTGGTCTAGTCCTGGTCTGGTCTTGGTCTCAGTTGAAGGTTCTGGCTCTGGACTCGGAGCTGCGGGTTCTTCTTGAGGATCATGTCCAGTTCGACTCGGACCTGCCGGAGTTCAGGTGAGTGTCACCTGTCAGGGGGCGGGGCCTGGGGGAGTTCAGGTGAGTCACCTGTCTGGGGGTGGGGCCTGGGGGAGTTCAGGTGAGTGTCACCTGTCAGGGGGCGGGGCCTGGGGTGTTCAGGTGAGTCACCTGTCAGGGCGGGGCCTGGGGGAGTTCAGGTGAGTGTCACCTATCAGGGGCGGGGCCTGGGGGAATTCAGGTGAGTCACCTGTCAGGAGGCGGGGCCTGGGGAGTTCAGGTGAGTCACCTGTCAGGGGGTGGGGCCTGGGGGAGTTCAGGTGAGTGTCACCTGTCAGGGGGCGGGGCCTGGGGGAGTTCAGGTGAGTCACCTGTCAGGGGGCGGGGCCTGGGGGAGTTCAGGTGAGTCACCTGTCAGGGGGCGGGGCTTGGGGGAGTTCAGGTGAGTGTCACCTGTCAGGGGGCGGGGCCTGGGGGAGTTCAGGTGAGTGTCATCTGTCAGGGGGCGGGGCCTGGGGGAGTTCAGGTGAGCGTCACCTGTCAGGGGGCGGGGCCTGGGGGATCCTGCACTGTGATTGGCTCGTCCTGCTGTCAGTCAAATGCAGGGGGAGCTTCGCTGTAAAAACATTCTCCAGACTGAAGAATAAAGGACGTGTTTTATCCGTTTGTTTCCTTTATAAACACTTTGCAGCTGAAGTCGTGATTTTCTGGGGCGACGCTAACTGGAGGCACTGCTCTGTCTACAGGTCTGTTACTCTTAGACTTTATTAGACTTTAATCTCAGTGTTATTAGTTATTTATTAGTAAGAGCTACGGCAGGTGATCTGATCTGTGCGGTCGCCGTGGTAACTGCTGAACATTCCACCGCAGACACACATGTAGCCCCCCCCGTGACGTCACAGTTTTGTCTCCCCGTCAGGACTCAGGGCGGCGTTCACCTGCACCAGGACCGTCTGACCGTCACCTCCCCCGTCCTCATGTGGGTCCAGGTCAGAATCCCTCCATCTGCATCCCTCCATCTGCATCCCTCCATCTGCATCCCTCCATCTCTCCATCTGCATCCCTCCATCTGCATCCCTCCATCTGCATCCCTCCATCCCTCCATCCCTCCATCTGCATCCCTCCATCTGCATCCCTCCATCTGCATCCCTCCATCTGCATCCCTCCATCTCTCCATCTGCATCCCTCCATCTGCATCCCTCCATCCCTCCATCCCTCCATCTGCATCCCTCCATCTGCATCCCTCCATCCCTCCATCTCTCCATCTGCATCCCTCTATCTGCATCCCTCCATCTGCATCCCTCCATCTGCATCCCTCCATCTGCATCCCTCCATCTGCATCCCTCCATCTGCATCCCTCATCTGCATCCCTCCATCTGCATCCCTCCATCTGCATCCCTCCATCTGCATCCCTCCATCTGCATCCCTCATCTGCATCCCTCATCTGCATCCCTCCATCTGCATCCCTCCATCTGCATCCCTCATCTGCATCCCTCCATCTGCATCCCTCCATCTACATCCCTCCATCCCTCCATCTGCATCCCTCCATCTGCATCCCTCATCCCTCATCTGCATCCCTCCATCTGCATCCCTCCATCCCTCATCTCCATCCCTCCATCTGCATCCCTCCATCTGCATCCCTCCATCCCTCATCTGCATCCCTCCATCTGCATCCCTCCATCCCTCATCTGCATCCCTCCATCTGCATCCCTCCATCTGCATCCCTCCATCCCTCCATCCCTCCATCTCTCCATCTGCATCCCTCCATCTGCATCCCTCCATCTGCATCCCTCCATCCCTCCATCTCTCCATCTGCATCCCTCCATATGCATCCCTCCATCCCTCCATCTCTCCATCTGCATCCCTCCATCTGCATCCCTCCATCTGCATCCCTCTATCTGCATCCCTCCATCCCTCCATCTGCATCCCTCCATCTGCATCCCTCCATCCCTCCATCTGCATCCCTCCATCTGCATCCCTCCATTTCCTTCCCTCCATCTGCATCCCTCCATCTGTATCTATCTCTCCCTCTCTCCTCTTACACACCTCTACATCTCTCTCCATCTTTCTGTCTCTCTATCTCTCTCTCTCTAACGCTACTCCTCTATCCATCTTGCCGTCCATCCCGCTCTCTCCATCTCTCTCTCTCTCCCCCCTCTTTTTCCATTTCTCTCCTCTTTTCCCCTCTTTCTCCCTCCTCTGTCTCTGTTTCTCTCCCTTTTCCTCTCCCTCTTTCTCTTCCTCCTCGCTTCTTCTTCTTCTTCTTCTTCTTCTTCTTCTTCTTCTTCTTCTTTTCTCTCTGTTTCAGGCTCTGGACAAACTGTTGAACAAACTGAAATCTTCTGGGTTCGACTTCTCCAGAGTGAAAGCGATTTCAGGCAGCGGACAGGTACTGTTCTGGACCTGCTCTAGACCTGGTTTAGTCCTGCTTTAGACCTGGTGTAGACCTGGTTTAGTCCTGCTTTAGTCCTGGTTTAGACCTGCTTTAGTCCTGCTTTAGACCTGGTGTAGACCTGGTTTAGTCCTGCTTTAGTCCTGGTTTAGACCTGGTTTAGTCCTGCTTTAGACCTGGTGTAGACCTGGTTTAGTCCTGCTTTAGTCCTGGTTTAGACCTGGTTTAGTCCTGGTTTAGACCTGGTTTAGTCCTGGTTTAGACCTGGTTTAGTCCTGCTTTAGTCCTGGTGTAGACCTGGTTTAGACCTCGTTTAGACCTGGTTTAGTCCTGCTTTAGTCCTGGTGTAGACCTGGTTTAGACCTCGTTTAGACCTGGTTTAGTCCTGCTTTAGTCCTGGTGTAGACCTGGTTTAGACCTGGTTTAGACCTGGTTTAGTCCTGCTTTAGTCCTGGTGTAGTCCTGGTGTAGACCTGCTTTAGTCCTGGTGTACACCTGGTGTAGACCTGGTTTAGACCTGGTTTAGACCTGGTTTAGTCCTGCTTTAGTCCTGGTGTAGTCCTGGTGTAGACCTGGTTTAGACCTGGTTTAGTCCTGCTTTAGTCCTGCTTTAGTCCTGCTTTAGTCCTGGTTTAGACCTGGTTTAGTCCTGCTCTAGTCCTGTTCTAGTCCTGGTCTAGTCCTGGTCTAGTCCTGCTTTAGTCCTGGTTTAGACCTGGTTTAGTCCTGCTTTAGTCCTGGTGTAGACCTGCTTTAGTCCTGCTTTAGTCCTGCTTTAGTCCTGGTTTAGACCTGGTTTAGTCCTGGTTTAGTCCTGGTCTGAGTCTGTGTTTTCTCCTGCAGCAGCATGGTAGTGTGTTCTGGAGGAAAGGAGCCGCTCAAACCCTCAGGACTCTGGACCCGGACTTGGAACTGTTCCAGATCCTCCAGGTTTGACTCAAGACCCTGGTTTAGTCCTGGTTTAGTCCTGCTCTAGTCCTGGTCTAGTCCTGGTCTAGTCCTGCTTTAGTCCTGCTTTAGTCCTGGTCTAGTCCTGGACTAGTCCTGGTCTAGTCCTGGTCTAGTCCTGATCTAGTCCTGGTTTAGTTCTGGTCTAGTCCTGGTCTAGTCCTGGTCTAGTCCTGGTCTAGTCCTGGTCTAGTCCTGCTTTAGTCCTGGTCTAGTCCTGGTCTAGTCCTGGTCTAGTCCTCGTCTAGTCCTGGTTTAGTTCTGGTCTAGTCCTGGTCTAGTCCTGGTCTAGTCCTGATCTAGTCCTGGTTTAGTTCTGGTCTAGTCCTGGTCTAGTCCTGGTCTAGTCCTGGTTTAGTCCTGGTTTAGTCCTGGTCTAGTCCTGGTCTAGTCCTGCTTTAGTCCTGGTCTAGTCCTGGTCTAGTCCTGGTCTAGTCCTGGTCTAGTCCTGGTCTAGTCCTGGTCTAGTCCTGGTCTAGTCCTGATCTAGTCCTGGTCTAGTCCTGGTCTAGTCCTGGTTTAGTCCTGGTTTAGTCCTGGTCTAGTCCTGGTCTAGTCCTGATCTAGTCCTGGTTTAGTTCTGGTCTAGTCCTGGTCTAGTCCTGGTTTAGTCCTGGTTTAGTCCTGGTCTAGTCCTGCTTTAGTCCTGGTCTAGTCCTGGTCTAGTCCTGGTCTAGTCCTCGTCTAGTCCTGGTTTAGTTCTGGTCTAGTCCTGGTCTAGTCCTGGTCTAGTCCTGGTCTAGTCCTGGTTTAGTCCTGGTCTAGTCCTGGTCTAGTCCTGGTTTAGTCCTGGTCTAGTCCTGGTCTAGTCCTGGTCTGGTTTCAGGGCAGTTTCTCGCTCGGGGACAGTCCTGTGTGGATGGACTCCAGCTCCAGGCCTCAGTGCGATGCCCTGGAACGAGCAGCAGGAGGCGCCATGAGACTGGCCCAGATCACAGGCTCCAAGGCCTACGAGGTACTACTACTACTACTACTACTACTGCTACTGCTACTACTACTGCTACTGCTACTGCTACTACTACTACTACTGCTACTACTACTACTACTACTGCTACTACTACTACTACTACTACTACTACTACTACTGCTACTGCTACTACTGCTACTACTACTACTACTGCTACTACTACTACTGCTAATACATTATTATCATATTACAATATCATCATCATTATCATATTACTACTACTAATAATTGTTAACTATTACCAACTACAACCGTTATATATATTATACATATATATATACTATAATATATA
Organism: Odontamblyopus rebecca; assembly: GCA_030686955.1. Taxonomy (NCBI): domain Eukaryota; kingdom Metazoa; phylum Chordata; class Actinopteri; order Gobiiformes; family Gobiidae; genus Odontamblyopus; species Odontamblyopus rebecca. The sequence goes on from CM060674.1 coordinate 31,931,701, forward strand.
TATATATATATATTGTATATATATATATATATATATATATATATATATATATATATATATATATATATATATATATATATATATATATATATATATATATATATATATATATATATATATATATATATATATATATATATATATATATATATATATATATATATATATATAATATATTATATACATATATATTATATATATTATTATTAATATTATATTAATATTATATAATAATATTATTATATATATACATATTATATATATATTATTAACAATATAATATACAACAATATTATTATTATTATAACAATATATATAATATTATTATTATTATTACAATATAATATTACATATTATTATTATAACATACATACATACATATTATTGTTATTATTATTATTAACAACATTACAACTATTACAACAATATCAACAACAACCAACAATTATTAATGTTATTAACCAACAACAACTACTATTAATACCATATTACCATACAACAATACTATTACTATTACTACAACTGCTACTACTACTGCTACTGCTACTACTACTACTACTGCTACTACTACTACTACTGCTACTACTCATTGCCGACATATTTCTGATGTAAAAATTGTAAATCTTCAGTTGTTTATAAAACGTAGGCTGTTCACAGCTCATTTCCATATCAGTGTGTGTCCAGTAACATATATACGGCCGCTATAGTCACTTTACAGTCGCTAACAGAAGAGAAAACAGCCTGTTTGTGTGTGCGAGCTACAGCAGCTAATCGCTAACCAATGAGAAAGAACCAAAATGAGCTTCAAAACAACACATTTCAACGCTCAGATGCCCCGCCACAGATCAGGACGTTTATCTGTCTGTTAACTGGATTAAATGGACAGAATATAGAGTCTGACCTTTAGAACGAGGGAAAACGTCCACGTGGAATATCAGCCCAGATCGGCAAGATTTAGGCAGATACCGATTTGTTTCCTAGAGCCAATATCAGCCGATATATCGGTTGGGCCCTAACTACTACTACTGCTACTATGACTTTTTAAAATACTGTTGTACTTTTTGGTCTACAGCGTTTCACAGGAAACCAGATCTCCAAAATGTTCCAGACTCGTCCAGAGGAATTCCACCAGACAGAGGTACACCTGCCACATTCACCTGCCACATTCACCTGCCGCCTTCACCTGCCGCCTTCACCTGCCACCTTCACCTGCCGCCTTCACCTGCCACCTTCACCTGCCACCTTCACCTGCCGCCTTCACCTGCCACCTTCACCTGCCGCCTTCACCTGCCGCCTTCACCTGCCGCCTGCCACCTGTGACATTTCCCTGCCACGTCACCCGTCACTTTTACCTGCCACCTTCACCTTTCACTTTCATTTCAGGGACATTTTCGGTCTAAAACACCTGTTCGTGTTTGTAAAGTTGTCACAGTGTCTGGGTCTGGTTCTGGTTCTGGTTCTGGTTCTGGGTCTGGTTCTGGGTCTGGGTCTGGGTCTGGGTCTGGTTCTGGTTCTGGTTCTGGCTGTGGCTGGTCACCGCGGTAACCATAAAGTGACAGTGTGTTTTGTCTCAGAGGATTTCGTTGGTGAGCAGCTTCGCCGCGTCGCTGTTCCTCGGAGACCAGGCCCCCATCGACCTCAGCGACGGTACGACAACCCGGACTAACCCCGGACTAACCCCGGACTAACCCCGGACTAACCCGGGACTAACCCCGGACTAACCCGGGACTAAACCCGGGACTAACCCCGGACTAACCCCGGACTAACCCCGGACTAACCCGGGACTAACCCGGGACTAACCCCGGACTAACCCCGGACTAACCCCGGACTAACCCCGGACTAACCCGGGACTAACCCCGGACTAACCCCGGACTAACCCCGGACTAACCCGGGACTAACCCCGGACTAACCCCGGACTAACCCCGGACTAACCCGGACTAACCCGGGACTAAACCCGGGACTAACCCCGGACTAACCCCGGACTAACCCCGGACTAACCCGGGACTAACCCGGGACTAACCCCGGACTAACCCCGGACTAACCCCGGACTAACCCGGGACTAAACCCGGACTAACCCCGGACTAAACCCGGACTAACCCCGGACTAACCCCGGACTAACCCCGGACTAACCCGGGACTAAACCCGGACTAACCCCGGACTAACCCGGGACTAACCCGGACTAACCCCGGACTAAACCCGGACTAAACCCGGGACTAAACCCGGATTTACCCCGGACTAACCCCGGACTAAACCCGGACTAAACCCGGGACTAGACCCGGACTAACCCAGGACTAAACCCGGACTAAACCCGGGACTAAACCTGGACTAACCCCGGACTAACCCGGGACTAAACCCGGACTAACCCCGGACTAACCCAGGACTAACCCCGGGACTAAACCCGGGACTAAACCCGGACTAACCCAGGACTAAACCCGGACTAAACCCGGACTAACCCCGGACTAACCCCGGACTAACCCCGGACTAAACCCGGACTAACCCCGGACTAACCCCGGACTAACCCGGGACTAAACCCGGACTAACCCCGGACTAACCCGGGACTAAACCCGGACTAACCCCGGACTAACCCCGGACTAACCCAGGACTAAACCCGGACTAACCCCGGACTAACCCAGGACTAACCCCGGACTAAACCCGGGACTAAACCCGGACTAAACCCGGACTAAACCAGGACTAACCCCGGACTAAACCCGGGACTAAACCCGGGACTAACCCAGGACTAACCCCAGACTAAACCCGGGACTAAACCCGGGACTAAACCCGGACTAAACCCGGGACTAAACCCGGGACTAACCCCGGACTAACCCAGGACTAACCCCGGACTAAACCCGGGACTAAACCCGGACTAACCCCGGACTAACCCAGGACTAAACCCGGACTAAACCCGGACTAACCCCGGACTAACCCCGGACTAACCCCGGACTAACCCGGGACTAAACCCGGACTAACCCCGGACTAACCCCGGACTAACCCCGGACTAAACCCGGGACTAAACCCGGACTAACCCCGGACTAACCCCGGACTAACCCCGGACTAACCCCGGACTAACCCCGGATTAAACCCGGACTAAACCCCGACTAAACCCGGTCTGAGGACTAACCCCAGTCTGTGGACTGAACCCGGTCTGTGGTCCGGTCTGTGGTCTAACCCCGGTCCTGGTCTGGTTCCAGGGTCTGGGATGAACCTGTTGGACTTGTCTCAGAGGGACTGGTCTGATCTGTGTTTGGAGGCCTGTGCCCCAGGACTGCGCCCCCTGCTGGCGGCGCCGGTGCCCTCGGCCTCCGTCCTGGTGAGACTCACGATTTATGATAACATAATAATTAATATAAAAATAATGAGCTATATAAATATAATAAATGATATAAAAATAATGAGCTATATAAATATAATAAATGATATAAAAATAATGAACTATATAAATATAATGAATTATATAAATATAATAATCTAAACTGAGTTGTGGTGCATTCAGGGCCCTGTCTCCTCGTACTTCGTGAGGCGTTTTGGGTTTTCCGAGCGCTGCAGCGTCGTGGCGTTCACCGGAGACAATCCCGGTAAATCCACAATCTGTTTTTTTTATTTACTTTACAGGTTTTTATTTTATTTATTTATGTATTTTTTTTGTTGTCTGTTTCTAGATTTCAGTTCATGTTGTTTTAAATGTGGCTGTAATTCCTCTTTTCTCCACTGAGCAGCGCTGTTCCCCAGTTTTTCTTTTAACCAGGACTAAACCAGGACTGAACCAGGTCTAAACCAGGTCTAAACTAGGACTGAACCAGGACCGAACCAGGACCGAACCAGGACCGAACCAGGACCGAACCAGGACCGAACCAGAGACTCAACCAGAGACTCAACCAGGACTAAACCCGGTATAAACCCAATCTAAACCTTGTCTAAACCTGGTCTAATCCTGGTCTTGTGTTTCAGCGTCTCTGGCGGGGATGAGGCTGCAGCCCGGAGACGTCGCTGTGAGTTTTTGATTTTTATTTAAGAGCAGAAAATTTCATAGAGAACACTGCGGGTTAAAGCCTCACTATGGGACATTAGAGCCTCACTGTGGGGCATTAGAGCCTCACTGTGGGACATTAGAGCCTCACTGCGGGACATTAGAGCCTCACTGCGGGACATTAGAGCCTCACTGCGGGACATTAGAGCCTCACTGTGGGACATTAGAGCCTCACTGCGGGACATTAGAGCCTCACTGCGGGACATTAGAGCCTCACTGTGGGACATTAAAGCCTCACTGCGGGACATTAAAGCCTCACTGCGGGACATTAAAGCCTCACTGCGGGACTTTCCGGTGTTTCCAGGTTAGTCTGGGCACCAGTGACACCGTGTTCCTGTGGCTGCAGTTCCCTCGTCCGGCTCTAGAGGGACACGTGTTCATCAACCCCATCGACCCGCAGCAGCACATGGCCCTGCTCTGGTGAGACCGGGGTTAGACCGGGGTTAGACCGGGGTTAGACCGGGGTTAGACCGGGTTTAGACCGGCTTTAGACCGGCTTTAGACCGGCTTTAGACCAGGGTTAGACCGGCGTTAGACCGGGGTGAGACCGGCGTTAGACCGGGGTGAGACCGGCTTTAGACCGGGGTTAGACCGGGTTTAGACCGGCTTTAGACTGGGTTTAGACCGGGGTGAGACAGGGGTGAGACCGGGGTTAGACCGTGGTTAGACCGGGTTAGACCGGGTTAGACCGGGTTTAGACCGGCTTTAGACCGGCTTTAGACCGGCTTTAGACCAGGGTTAGACCGGCGTTAGACCGGGGTGAGACCGGCGTTAGACCGGGGTGAGACCGGCTTTAGACCGGGGTTAGACCGGGTTTAGACCGGCTTTAGACTGGGTTTAGACCGGGTTTAGACCGGGGTGAGACAGGGGTGAGACCGGGGTTAGACCGTGGTTAGACTGGCTTTAGACCGGGGTTAGACCGGCTTTAGACCGGCTTTAGACCGGGTTTAGTCTTGGTTCAGTCCTGGTTCAGTCCTGGTTCAGTCCTGGTTCAGTCCTGGTTCAGTCCAGGTTTAGTCCAGGTTTAGTCCAGGTTTAGTCCAGGTTTAGTCCAGGTTTAGTCCTGGTTTAGTCCTGGTTCAGTCCTGGTTCAGTCCTGGTTTAGTCCTGGTTTAGTCCTGGTTCAGTCCTGGTTCAGTCCTGGTTTAGTCCTGGTTTAGTCCTGGTTTAGTCTTGGTTTAGTCCTGGTTCAGTCCTGGTTTAGTCCTGGTTCAGTCCTGGTTTAGACCTGGTTCAGTCCTGGTTCAGTCCTGGTTTAGACCTGGTTCAGTCCTGGTTCAGTCCTGGTTTAGACCTGGTTCAGTCCTGGTTCAGTCCTGGTTTAGACCTGGTTCAGTCCTGGTTCAGTCCTGGTTCAGTCCTGGTTTAGTCCTGGTTCAGTCCTGGTTCAGTCCTGGTTTAGACCTGGTTGAGTCCTGGTTGAGTCCTGGTTCAGTCCTGGTTCAGTCCTGGTTTAGACCTGGTTGAGTCCTGGTTCATTCCTGGTTCAGTCCTGGTTCAGTCCTGGTTCAGTCCTGGTTTAGACCTGGTTCAGTCCTGGTTCAGTCCTGGTTTAGACCTGGTTGAGTCCTGGTTCATTCCTGGTTCAGTCCTGGTTCAGTCCTGGTTCAGTCCTGGTTCAGTCCTGGTTCAGTCCTGGTTTAGACCTGGTTCAGTCCTGGTTTAGACCTGGTTCAGTCCTGGTTCAGTCCTGGTTCTAGACTAACTCCTTGTGCTTTTGTGGTGGTAGCTTTAAGAACGGTTCTCTGGTCCGGCAGAGGATCCGGGACGAGCTCGGCGGGTCCTGGACTCGCTTCTCCACAGCTCTGAGCGACTCTCCTCTCGGTAACCACGGCAACATCGGTACACAACTTTATTTAACTTTGTGGAGCGCTCGATTTTTTAAATTTGGCATCTTTTAGGTTTCAGATTTCACTTCCTGCCTGCAAATCCCGACATGATTTACACCGGGCGAAAAGGACAAAGGAAAAAATAGAAAAAAACACATTCATTTTGTTTACATCATGTTTAAAGTAAAAAAAACTCCTAATGTCACAGAGAATATTATCAGACAAGTAAAAATATAAGCAAAAACACATTTATTTTGATTAAAATCAGGTTTAAAGTGACAGAAATTAAATTTAAATAACTATTTTGTTTAAATCATGTTTAAAATAATAGAAATTATAATTTCTATTAAGTCAAAATGAGACTCGTAAAAGTCCGTCATGCTCCTTCAAAATAAAACTGTGTCTGTTCTCAGGCTTTTATTTTGACGTGCTGGAGATCCTTCCTGCGGCGGTGGGCGTGCACCGCTTCGACGCTCACGACAACAAGGTCATTTTTAGGTTTTGTTTTTCATAAATAAATAATAAATAAACCAAACTCTGGTGGCGCCTGAGTGCAGTTCTGCTGCTGCCCTGCAGGTGTCCTCGTTCCCCCCTCACACTGAGGTCCGAGCGCTCGTGGAGGGGCAGTTCCTGTCCAAACGACTCCACGCCGAACGCCTCGGATACGCCATCGGTAACCCCGCCCCTCCCCTCTGTAACCCCGCCCCTCCCCTCTGTAACCTCGCCCCTCATCTCTGTAACCCCTCCCCTCTGTAACCCCGCCCCTCCCCTCTGTAACCCCGCCCCTCTGTAACCCCACCCCTCCCCTCTGTAACCCCGCCCCGCCCCTCTGTAACCCCGCCCCGCCCCTCTGTAACCCCGCCCCGCCCCTCTGTAACCCCGCCCCTCACCTCTGTAACCCCTCCCCTCTGTAACCCCTCCCCTCTGTAACCCCTCCCTCTGTAACCCCTCCCCTCTGTAACCCCTCCTCTCCCTCTGTAACCCCTCCCCTCTGTAACCCCTCCTCTCCCCTCTGTAACCCCTCCTCTCCCCTCTGTAACCCCTCCCTCACCTCTGTAACCCCGCTCCTCACCTCTGTAACCCCGCCCCTCACCTCTGTAACCCCGCCCCTCACCTCTGTAACCCCGCCCCTCACCTCTGTAACCCCTCCCCTCCCCTCTGAAACCCCGCCCCTCACCTCTGTAACCCCGCCCCTCACCTCTGTAACCCCGCCCCTCACCTCTGTAACCCGCCCCTCACCTCTGTAACCCGCCCCTCACCTCTGTAACCCCGTGAGCTGTGTTCACAACTCACTTTGGTCATTTCCTGTTTGCCTTATTTGGCCTTGTGTTTTTAGTTCCTGTTTGCCTTATTTGGTCGTGTGTTTTTAGTTTCTGTTGCCTTATTTGGTCGTGTGTTTTTAGTTCCTGGGACCCGAGTCTTGGCGACAGGAGGAGCCTCTTCAAACCCGCAGATCCTCCAGGTCTGTCCCATGATTCAGTCCCGGTTCAGTCCCGGTTCAGTCCTGGTTTAGTCCTGGTTCAGTCCTGGTTCTTGTGTTTTGTTGCAGGTTTTATCAGACGTCTTTAACGCTCCAGTTTACACCATGGACAGCTCCAACTCCACCTGCCTCGGCTCGGCCTACAGAGCCCTGCACGGTACCTGGACCTGACCTGGACCCGGACCCGGACCCGGACCCGGACCTGGACCCGGACCTGGACACTTTTACATTTTTACTTTAAACTACAGCACATTAGAAACCATAAACTCTAAAACCTGTCCTCAAATGTGATTCTCGCATTTGTTTCTGTCTTTTTGTCCATTTTCCTGGACATGTTTAAACTTCGAGCAGAATCTTTTTATTAAAGTCTAAATCACAGGAAAATGAGATTAAATTAAGAGTAACTTTGGTGTTTTGGTTTTCAGGCGTCGTGTCTGACTCCAGAGTCTCGTTTTTCGACGCCGTGAGAAAAGGACCAGAGCCAAAACTGATCACAACTCCTCATCCCCACGCCAAAGAGGTGAGGAGGAGGAGAGGAGGAGGAGGAGGGGGAGGAGGAGGAGAGGAGGAGGAGGAGGAGGGAGAGGAGGAGAGGAGGGGAGGAGGAGAGGAGGGGGAGGAGAAGAGGAGGAGAGGAGGAGGAGGAGAGGAGGAGAGGAGGAGGAGAAGAGGAGGAGGAGAGGAGGAGGAGGAGAGGAGAGGAGGAGGAGAAGAGGAGGAAGAAGGGAGGAGAGGAAAGGAGGAGGAGGGAAGGAGGAGGAGGTGGAGAAGAGGATGAGGAAAGGAGGAGGAGGAGAGGAGAAGAGGAGGAGAAGGAGAAGAGGAGGAGGAGAGGAGAAGAGGAGGAGGAGAGGAGAGGAGGAATGGAGGAGGAGGAGGAGGAGGAGTGGAGGAGGAGAGGAGGAGGAAGAGGGGGAGGAGAGGAGGAGAGGAGGAGGAGGAGGGGAGGAGGAGAGGAGAGGAGAGGAGGAGAGGAGGAGAGAAGGACTAAACCTGGACTAAACCTGGACTAAACCAGGACTAAACCTGGACTAAACCTGGACTAAACCTGGACTAAACCTGGACTAAACCTGGACTAAACCAGGACTAAACCTGGACTAAACCAGGACTAAACCTGGACTAAACCAGGACTAAACCAGGACTAAACCAGGACTAAACCTAGACTAAACCTGAACTAAACCAGGACTAAACCAGGACTAAACCAGGACTAAACCAGGACTTTGACAGTTCTTGTATTTTTCAGATTTATGATGAGATGCTGAAACGCTTCGCCCAATTGGAGGAAAGAGTCTTGCAGGAGTCCCGCCCTCAGGACTGACCGACCAATCACAGCGCAGCTCTGACATGACTGACAGTTTTCACAGAAGTCTGAAATATTTGTGAATGTAAAACTGGAACGATTCTGATTTAGTGAAGAAAACATGAATAAAAACTGTGATTCTAAGACTGTTTCAGAGAGATAAGACTAAACCAGGACTAAACCAGGACTAAACCAGGACTAAACCAGGACTAAACCAGGACTAAACCAGGACTGAACCAGGACTAAACCGGGACTAAACCGGGACTAAACCGGGACTAAACCGGGACTGAACCGGGACTGAACCGGGACTAAACCGGGACTGAACTAGGACTGAACTAGGACTAAACCGGGACTGAACCGGGACTAAACCGGGACTAAACCGGGACTAAACCGGGACTAAACCGGGACTAAACCGGGACTAAACCGGGACTAAACCGGGACTGAACCGGGACTAAACCGGGACTAAACCGGGACTAAACCGGGACTAAACCGGGACTGAACCGGGACTAAACCAGGACTAAACCGGGACTAAACCGGGACTGGAACAGGACTAAACCGGGACTAAACCGGGACTGGAACAAGACTGAACTGGGACTGGAACAGGACTAAACCAGGACTAAACCAGGACTGAACCGGGACTAAACCAGGACCAAACCGGGACTGGAACAGGACTAAACTGGGACTAAACCGGGACTAAACTAGGGCTAAACCAGGACTAAACCGGGATAAACCGGGACTGAACCGGGACTAAACCGGGACTAAAACAGGACTGAACCGGGACTGAACCGGGACTAAACCGGGACTAAACTAGGACTAAACCAGGACTAAACCGGGACTGAACCGGGACTGAACCGGGACTAAACCAGGACTAAACCGGGACTGAACCGGGACTAAACCGGGACTAAACTAGGACTAAACCGGGACTAAACCGGGACTAAAACGGGACTAAACCGGGACTAAAACGGGACTGAACCGGGACTGAACCGGGACTAAAACGGGACTAAACCAGGACTGAACCGGGACTAAACCAGGACTAAACCGGGATAAACCGGGACTGAACCGGGACTAAACCAGGACTAAACCGGGATAAACCAGGACTGAACCGGGACTGAACCGGGACTAAACCAGGACTGAACTGGGACTAAACCGGGACTGAACCAGGATAAATCAGGACTGAACCAGGACTAAACTGAGACTAAAACGGGACTAAACCGGGACTAAAATGGGACTAAAGCAGGAGTAAAACAGGACTAGACCAGGACTAAATTGGTCCAAAACAGACCTGAGGACAGAGGTTCGTCACAGATGTATTTAAATCAAACAAAATGGCCGCTTTGGGTTTGTACAACGACAGAAGAGCAAACGAGAGGACACAAGGACACAGGTCAGGAAGGAGGAGAGGACGAGGGAGGGAGGAGGAGACGAGGAGGGAGGAGAGATGAGGAGGTGACCTGGTTTGAACCTGTCGATTCGCGAAGACAGGGCCACATCCCATTTCTCAGATCACTGCCTCCTCACCACAGACTGTGCTCCTGACGTGTGAGGAGAGGAGAGGAGGAGGAGGAGAGGAGGAGGAGGAGGAGGAGAGAGGAGGAGGAGGAGCGAGGAGGAGGAGGAGAGAGGAGGAAGAGAGAGGGAGAGAGGAGGGAGAGAGGAGGAGGAGTGATGTCTCTGCTCCTCACCTTTGCTGTTCTGGAGGATCTGACCTCATTAAACCTGGAGTTCGTTCATCTGAGTTCAACAAAATAGAAGATGGAGGTGAAGGAGAGAGGAGAGGAAGAAAGAAGGAGAGAGGAAACGAGAAGAGAAGGAGAGAGGAGAGGAGGAGAGAGGAAACGAGAAGGAGAGAGAAGAGAAGGAGAGAGGAGAGGAAGAAAGAAGGAGAGAGGAAACGAGAAGAGAAGGGGAGAGGAGAGGAGGAGAGAGGAAACGAGAAGGAGAGAGAAGAGAAGGAGGGAGGAGAGGAAGAAAGAAGGAGAGAGGAAACGAGAAGAGAAGGAGAGAGGAGAGGAGGAGAGAGGAAACGAGAAGGAGAGAGAAGAGAAGAGAAGGAGGGAGGAGAGGAAGAAAGAAGGAGAGAGGAAACGAGAAGAGAAGGAGAGAGGAGAGGAGGAGAGAGGAAACGAGAAGGAGAGAGAAGAGAAGAGAAGGAGGGAGGAGAGGAAGAAAGAAGGAGAGAGGAAATGAGAAGAGAAGGAGAGAGGAGAGGAGGAGAGAGGAAACGAGAAGGAGAGAGAAGAGAAGGAGGGAGGAGAGGAAGAAAGAAGGAGAGGAAACGAGAAGAGAAGGAGAGAAGAGAGGAGGAGAGAGGAAACGAGAAGGAGAGAGAAGAGAAGAGAAGGAGAGAGGAGAGGAAGAAAGAAGGAGAGAGGAAACGAGAAGAGAAGGAGAGAGGAGAGGAGGAGAGAGGAAACGAGAAGGAGAGAGAAGAGAAGGAGGGAGGAGAGGAAGAAAGAAGGAGAGAGGAAACGAGAAGAGAAGGAGAGAGGAGAGGAGGAGAGAGGAAACGAGAAGGAGAGAGAAGAGAAGAGAAGGAGGGAGGAGAGGAGGAGAGAGGAAACGAGAAGGAGAGAGAAGAGAAGGAGAGGAGGAGGGAGGAGAGGAGTGGTTTCTGGTGTGTGTAAGACGACAGGAGGGCAGTCCTCAGATGGACTACAACTCCCATCATCCTCTGAGACTAAACTAAACCAGGACTAAACCAGGACTGAACCAGGACTAAACCAGGTCTAAACCAGGACTGAACCAGGACTAAACCAGGTCTAAACCAGGACTAAACCAGGTCTAAACCAGGACTAAACCAGGACTGAACCAGGACTAAACCAGGACTGAACCAGGACTAAACCAGGTCTAAACAAGGACTGAACCAGGACTAAACCAGGTCTAAACCAGGACTGAACCAGGACTGAACCAGGACTAAACCAGGTCTAAACCAGGACTGAACCAGGACTAAACCAGGTCTAAACTAAGACTAAACCAGGTCTAAACCAGAACTAAACCAGGACTGAACCAGGACTAAACCAGGACTGAACCAGGACTAAACCAGGTCTAAACCAGGACTGAACCAGGACTGAACCCGGACTAAACCAGGTCTAAACCAGGACTAAACCAGGACTGAACCAGGACTAAACCAGGTCTAAACCAGGACTAAACCAGGTCTAAACCAGGACTAAACCAGGTCTAAACCAGGACTGAACCAGGACTGAACCAGGACTGAACCAGGACTAAACCAGGTCCAAACCAGGACTGAACCAGGACTAAACCAGGTCTAAACCAGGACTGAACCAGGACTGAACCAGGACTAAACCAGGTCTAAACCAGGACTAAACCAGGACTAAACCAGGTCTAAACTAAGACTAAACCAGGTCTAAACCAGGACTAAACCAGGACTGAACCAGGACTAAACCAGGACTGAACCAGGACTAAACCAGGTCTAAACCAGGACTGAACCAGGACTGAACCCGGACTAAACCAGGTCTAAACCAGGACTAAACCAGGACTGAACCAGGACTAAACCAGGTCTAAACCAGGACTAAACCAGGACTGAATCTGATCCTAAATCTGATCGTGATCTTAAAGTGATGGGGGAGAACTGAGAGACCTGGACATTAAAATGTACATCTGAAACAGAATTTTTGTAGTTTTTGTAGTTTCTAAAGTCACTTCCTGGTTGCTGCAGGTGTGACACAGGAAACTCCCATCACTGTAACCACGGAAACCAGGATGTAAACAGGCCGAGTGTTCAGACCAGAGACCAGAATATGAATAAACACACAAATAAAAGAGAAACGAAGGATTAAAGGACAGGTTTCTCCGAGTCCTGGTTTAGTCCTGGTTCAGTCCTGGTTCAGTCCTGGTTTAGTCCTGGTTCAGTCCTGGTTCAGTCCAGGTTTAGTCCTGGTTTAGTCCTGGTTTAGTCCTGGTTCAGTCCTGGTTTAGTCCTGGTTTAGTCCTGGTTCAGTCCTGGTTCAGTCCTGGTTTAGTCCAGGTTCAGTCCTGGTTCAGTCCTGGTTTAGTCCTGGTTTAGTCCTGGTTCAGTCCTGGTTTAGTCCTGGTTTAGTCCTGGTTCAGTCCTGGTTCAGTCCTGGTTTAGTCCTGGTTCAGTCCTGGTTCAGTCCTGGTTTAGTCCTGGTTCAGTCCTGGTTCAGTCCTGGTTCAGTCCTGGTTTAGTCCTGGTTTAGTCCTCGTTCAGTCCTGGTTTACACCAGGACTGAACCAGGACTGAACCTACACCTACATCATCTAGAGAAGAGCTGAAAATCACCTACATCATCTAGAGAAGAGCTGAAAATCACCTACATCATCTAGAGAAGAGCTGAAAATCACCTACATCATCTAGAGAAGAGCTGAAAATCACCTACATCATCTAGAGAAGAGCTGAAAATCACCTACATCATCTAGAGAAGAGCTGAAAATCACCTACATCATCTAGAGAAGAGCTGAAAATCACCTACATCATCTAGAGAAGAGCTGAAAATCACCTACATCATCTAGAGAAGTGCTGAAAATCATCTACATCATCTAGAGAAGTGCTGAAAATCACCTACATCATCTAGAGAAGTGCTGAAAATCATCTACATCATCTAGAGAAGTGCTGAAAATCACCTACATCATCTAGAGAAGTGCTGAAAATCATCTACATCATCTAGAGAAGAGCTGAAAATCATCTACATCTAGAGAAGAGCTGAAAATCACCTACATCATCTAGAGAAGAGCTGAAAATCACCTACATCATCTAGAGAAGAGCTGAAAATCACCTACATCATCTAGAGAAGTGCTGAAAATCATCTACATCATCTAGAGAAGTGCTGAAAATCACCTACATCATCTAGAGAAGTGCTGAAAATCATCTACATCATCTAGAGAAGTGCTGAAAATCACCTACATCATCTAGAGAAGTGCTGAAAATCATCTACATCATCTAGAGAAGTGCTGAAAATCACCTACATCATCTAGAGAAGTGCTGAAAATCATCTACATCATCTAGAGAAGTGCTGAAAATCACCTACATCATCTAGAGAAGAGCTGAAAATCACCTACATCATCTAGAGAAGAGCTGAAAATCACCTACATCATCTAGAGAAGTGCTGAAAATCATCTACATCATCTAGAGAAGAGCTGAAAATCACCTACATCATCTAGAGAAGAGCTGAAAATCACCTACATCATCTAGAGAAGAGCTGAAAATCACCTACATCATCTAGAGAAGAGCTGAAAATCACCTACATCATCTAGAGAAGTGCTGAAAATCACCTACATCATCTAGAGAAGTGCTGAAAATCATCTACATCATCTAGAGAAGTGCTGAAAATCACCTACATCATCTAGAGAAGTGCTGAAAATCACCTACATCATCTAGAGAAGAGCTGAAAATCACCTACATCATCTAGAGAAGAGCTGAAAATCACCTACATCATCTAGAGAAGAGCTGAAAATCACCTACATCATCTAGAGAAGAGCTGAAAATCACCCTGCATCATCTAGAGAAGAGCTGAAAATCACCTACATCATCTAGAGAAGAGCTGAAAATCACCTACATCATCTAGAGAAGAGCTGAAAATCACCTACATCATCTAGAGAAGAGCTGAAAATCACCTGCATCATCTAGAGAAGAGCTGAAAATCACCTGCATCATCTAGAGAAGAGCTGAAAATCACCTACATCATCTAGAGAAGAGCTGAAAATCACCTACATCATCTAGAGAAGTGCTGAAAATCACCTACATCATCTAGAGAAGAGCTGAAAATCACCTACATCATCTAGAGAAGAGCTGAAAATCACCTACATCATCTAGAGAAGTGCTGAAAATCACCTACATCATCTAGAGAAGAGCTGAAAATCACCTGCATCATCTAGAGAAGAGCTGAAAATCATCTACATCATCTAGAGAAGGGCTGAAAATCACCTACATCATCTAGAGAAGAGCTGAAAATCACCTACATCATCTAGAGAAGAGCTGAAAATCACCTACATCATCTAGAGAAGAGCTGAAAATCACCTACATCATCTAGAGAAGAGCTGAAAATCACCTACATCATCTAGAGAAGAGCTGAAAATCACCTACATCATCTAGAGAAGAGCTGAAAATCACCTACATCATCTAGAGAAGAGCTGAAAATCACCTACATCATCTAGAGAAGAGCTGAAAATCACCTACATCATCTAGAGAAGTGCTGAAAATCACCTACATCATCTAGAGAAGTGCTGAAAATCATCTACATCATCTAGAGAAGTGCTGAAAATCACCTACATCATCTAGAGAAGTGCTGAAAATCACCTACATCATCTAGAGAAGAGCTGAAAATCACCTACATCATCTAGAGAAGAGCTGAAAATCACCTACATCATCTAGAGAAGAGCTGAAAATCACCTACATCATCTAGAGAAGAGCTGAAAATCACCTGCATCATCTAGAGAAGAGCTGAAAATCACCTACATCATCTAGAGAAGAGCTGAAAATCACCTACATCATCTAGAGAAGAGCTGAAAATCACCTACATCATCTAGAGAAGAGCTGAAAATCACCTGCATCATCTAGAGAAGAGCTGAAAATCACCTGCATCATCTAGAGAAGAGCTGAAAATCACCTACATCATCTAGAGAAGAGCTGAAAATCACCTACATCATCTAGAGAAGTGCTGAAAATCACCTACATCATCTAGAGAAGAGCTGAAAATCACCTACATCATCTAGAGAAGAGCTGAAAATCACCTACATCATCTAGAGAAGTGCTGAAAATCACCTACATCATCTAGAGAAGAGCTGAAAATCACCTGCATCATCTAGAGAAGAGCTGAAAATCATCTACATCATCTAGAGAAGAGCTGAAAATCACCTACATCATCTAGAGAAGAGCTGAAAATCACCTACATCATCTGAAGAGCTGAAAAACACCTACATCATCTAGAGAAGAGCTGAAAATCACCTACATCATCTAGAGAAGAGCTGAAAATCACCTGCATCATCTAGAGAAGAGCTGAAAATCACCTGCATCATCTAGAGAAGAGCTGAAAATCACCTACATCATCTAGAGAAGAGCTGAAAATCATCTACATCATCTAGAGAAGAGCTGAAAATCACCTACATCATCTAGAGAAGTGCTGAAAATCACCTACATCATCTAGAGAAGAGCTGAAAATCACCTACATCATCTAGAGAAGAGCTGAAAATCACCTACATCTAGAGAAGTGCTGAAAATCACCTACATCATCTAGAGAAGAGCTGAAAATCACCTACATCATCTAGAGAAGAGCTGAAAATCACCTACATCATCTAGAGAAGAGCTGAAAATCACCTACATCATCTAGAGAAGAGCTGAAAATCACCTGCATCATCTAGAGAAGAGCTGAAAATCACCTACATCATCTAGAGAAGTGCTGAAAATCACCTACATCATCTAGAGAAGAGCTGAAAATCACCTACATCATCTAGAGAAGAGCTGAAAATCACCTACATCATCTAGAGAAGTGCTGAAAATCACCTACATCATCTAGAGAAGTGCTGAAAATCACCTACATCATCTAGAGAAGAGCTGAAAATCACCTACATCATCTAGAGAAGTGCTGAAAATCACCTACATCATCTAGAGAAGAGCTGAAAATCACCTACATCATCTAGAGAAGTGCTGAAAATCACCTACATCATCTAGAGAAGTTCGGTTTCAAACGTTTCCTCCATTTCTTTTAAAACTGTCACGTTTACGTGCGGCAAAGTCGTAAAGTTCAGTCAAAATTTTGTCAATATTCAGTGTGCAGATTTGTTCCCGTTGGCTCAGACTTAGTCCGATTGAGCTGAAATTTGAGTCACTGATGCTGATCTCGGCCTGAATATAAAACACTGTAAAACATATGGAAAATGACACTATAGCGCCCCCTAGACATGAAACACCAACATTATCCGATTTGTACCAAATTTGGGAATTAAATTCTATGCATGACTACGAGCAAAAAAATACATTACGGACATGGTGAATTTTTCACTGTTGGCCACTAGGGGCGCAAAGACTCCTCAAAGATCATCTAAAGGTGCACTATGTCATTTTTCTGATGGAAGATGTGTTGGTCTGGGAAATTTGAATCACTGATACGTGATCTCGGCCTGAATATAACACACTGTAAAGCAGATGAAAAGTGTGGTTATGGTTATTAGGGTTAGTGTGGGGCACGGTGTTTGCTGAGCGTGTCATTTGTGGGGAACGGTGTTTGTGGGGAACGGTGTTTGTGGGGAACGATGTTTGTGGGGAACGGTGTTTGTGGGGAACGGCGTTTGTGGGGAACGGCGTTTGTGGGGAACGGCGTTTGTGGGGAACGGCGTTTGTGGGGAACGGCGTTTGTGGGGAACGGCGTTTGTGGGGAACGGCGTTTGTGGGGAACGGCGTTTGTGGGGAACGGCGTTTGTGGGGAACGGCGTTTGTGGGGAACGGCGTTTGTGGGGAACGGCGTTTGTGGGGAACGGCGTTTGTGGGGAACGGTGTTTGTGGGGCACTTCGTTTGCACAGTGCAGCGTAGGCACATGCGAGGGCCGATCATCACCACTTGCGGCTGTATTTTTCAAATGTATTTTCGACTCGTTCTGCTTCATTCTAGTCTAGAGTTTGTTTATTTTAACAGAACTTGTCCAGTAAAATAATCTTGGTCCATGAACAGATCATTTCACTATTTAAAGTCTTTTTCTGACTTGAGTGTTTAGATCGTAAGCTTTTTTGCAGTGTGTTCTGGGATAGTCCTGGTTCAGTCCTGGTTCAGTCCTGGTTCAGTCCTGGTTCAGTCCTGGTTCAGTCCTGGTTCAGTCCTGGTCCGGTCCTGGTTTAGTCCTGGGCTGGTCCTGGTTCAGTCCTGGTCCAGTCCTGGTCCAGTCCTGGTTCAGTCCTGGTTTGATCCTGGTTTAGTCCTGGTTTAGTCCTGGTTTAGTCCTGGTTTAGTCCTGGTTCAGTCCTGGTTTAGTCCTGGTTCAGTCCTGGTTTGATCCTGGTTCAGTCCTGGTTCAGTCCTGGTTTAGTCCTGGTCCAGTCCTGGTTCAGTCCTGGTTTGATCCTTGTTTAGTCCTGGTTTAGTCCTGGTTCAGTCCTGGTTTGATCCTGGTTTAGTCCTGGTGTAGTCCTGGTTCAGTCCTGGTTTAGCCCCTGGTGGAGGAGCCATTTTGGACTCGGTTCAGACTCGTGTGCGTTCTCGCGCACGCGGCAGCTTCCGGTTCAGTCTGACACAATAAAAGTCCCGGAATGCGACTTTACTGCGAGAGTTTGATCCACGAGGAAATGATCTGGACACAGAAGCTCAGACCGCACAAGACATGAAAACAAGGAGGAAAATATAGAAATAATCATAATAATGCATCAGTTTTATATCAGGACACTCAGAGACGCTTTACAGCATTATTCATTCACTCCAGACCCGGTGGTGTAAACTACTGTTGTAGCCACAGCTGCCCTGGGGCAGACTGACGGAAGTGAGGCTCCAATCTGCACCATCGGCCCCTCCGACCACCACCAACACTCACACACACACACACACACACACACACACACACACCTCTTTCACCACTTTCACCACTTTCACACTCGGTAATGTGGGTGAAGTGTTTTGCCTAAGGACACAACGACAGTTTTTGCCACTGGCCCCACTGTGGCCCCTGGAGCTCCCAGTGTCTCCATCCAAGTCCTGACCAGGACCTGCTGAGCTCCTGAGATCTGACGGGATCAGGTTTGACAAACTGGTGTGGCCACAAAATGGAGATAAAAAATTAAAAATAAGAAGCAAAAAAGAGCAAGAGACACTGATATAAATGTAAATGTACAAAACAACATGGAAAAAGAAGTGAATCAAAAATAAATAAACAGCAACAATGATCTGAGTGACAGGACTCAGGCGCATCTGTCTCCTGTATCTGTGTGTCAGATGCCCTCCCGGGTGTTGTGGTGTGTCAGATGCCCTCCCGGGTGTTGTGGTGTGTCAGATGCCCTCCCGGGTGTTGTGGTGTGTCAGATGCCCTCCCGGGTGTTGTGGTTGGACTAATGGCCTTTGAATTGATGATGAAATAAAAATAAAACGATCAAATTGAAATGATCGGGGAGAAACATTTGTGGATTGGACTTTTGGGGCTCACACATTCAGATTCCAGAAGAAGAGACGGAATAAAAACACATTTTATTTTGGGAAATATTTTAGTCTGTTTTTAGGCTTTTATTGTGGAAGCGGAAGCGCGCGGTGTGCGCGTGGTGCGCGGTGCGCGCGATTGACACGGAGCTCCCGTGTCCCCAGCAGCCCCTCACACACACGGACACACGCACACCGAGAGCGCGGAGGGACTGGGCTGGAGAACCGGAGCACACGGGCCGGACAGCGGGCTGCTTCCTCTGCGCTACCCGCCCCGTGGAGCCTGCTCCGCGGCTGCATGTGAGGACGGACCCCGGGGTCGCGATGGAGCTCTGGGGGTGAAGCGGCGCGAAGGAAACGAAGAATACAGTGGGTTTGCGCGTGGATTGCACGGGCAGAGCTGCACACAAAGCCCGGAGGAGCACCGTGGAGGCGCGTGTTCGTGCAGACACCGGGACACGGAGCGGAGCGCAGCGGCAAAATGAGGCTCTATCCTCGGATCACCTGCTCCGCGCTGCCGCTGCTGCTGGGCGCTTTGTGCTCGGGTAAGCGGGCTGCAGGGGGTTTATGGAGGGTTTGTGGGTGCTGCTGGGTGCTGCTGGGTGCTGCTGGGTGCTGCTGGGTGCTGCTGGGTGCTGTTGGGTGCTGTTGGGTGCATGTGGACCGTGCAGGGGGCGTGTGTGAGCCTCGCAGGCCGAGCGCGGCTCCGGAGCGGCGGGGTGAGCTGAGGATCCGCGGCCGTGTCCTCATTTCGCTTCTCAATCGGAGGACCGCGCTCTCCTCCATCCCTGAGCCGCGCGCGCGTCAGTGGGGATGTGTGCGCGCGCACGTGCGGGTTTATTGTCTGCGGGTGCGCGTGCTCGTGTGACCAGGCCGCGCACGCGCGTTACTCCAGCTCCAGGGCGCGTGAATGGAGCAGGCACGTGCTCGTAGTGAAAGTGACGGAGGCGGAGATCAAACCCGCAACTCCGGAGCGGCCTGAGAGCGAAAGAGAGTTCCTCTACCCGGAGAGAGAGTTCCTCTGCCCGGGGAGAGAGTTCCTCTGCCCGGGGAGAGAGTTCCTCTGCCCGGGGAGAGAGTTCCTCCCTGGACCCTCCGTGGCCCCTGGGGGCCTCTTCTGTAACAGACTCTAATCCTCATCATCAGTTTGATCTTCAGGGCCGTGAGGAGGGTCACACTTTTCTGGAGAACTTTCCTCAGATGCCCCAGAACTGTAACTGTCACATGTCTCAGGTGCAGGGGTCAGGGGTCAGGTGCAGGGGTCAGGACAGACCTCAGCCTGAGTCTGTGTGGAGATGGACTGAGGGTCCAGGTCCAGACTGAGGGCCCAGGTCCAGACTGAGGGTCCAGACTGAGGGTCCAGGTCCAGACTGAGGGTCCAGGTCCAGACTGAGGGTCCAGGTCCAGACTGAGGGTCCAGGTCCAGACTGAGGGCCCAGGTCCAGACTGAGGGTCCAGACTGAGGGTCCAGGTGCAGACTGAGGGTCCAGGTCCAGACTGAGGGCCCAGGTCCAGACTGAGGGTCCAGACTGAGGGTCCAGGTGCAGACTGAGGGCCCAGGTCCAGACTGAGGGTCCAGACTGAGGGTCCAGGTCCAGACTGAGGGTCCAGACTGAGGGTCCAGACTGAGGGTCCAGGTCCAGACTGAGGGTCCAGACTGAGGGTCCAGGTCCAGACTGAGGGCCCAGGTCCAGACTGAGGGTCCAGACTGAGGGTCCAGGTGCAGACTGAAGGTTCAAACTGAGGGTCCAGGTCCAGACTGAGGGTCCAGACTGAGGGTCCAGGTCCAGACTGAGGGTCCAGACTGAGGGTCCAGGTCCAGACTGAGGGCCCAGGTCCAGACTGAGGGTCCAGACTGAGGGTCCAGGTGCAGACTGAAGGTTCAAACTGAGGGTCCAGGTCCAGACTGAGGGTCCAGACTGAGGGTCCAGGTCCAGACTGAGGGCCCAGGTCCAGACTGAGGGCCCAGGTCCAGACTGAGGGTCCAGACTGAGGGTCCAGGTCCAGACTGAGGGTCCAGACTGAGGGTCCAGGTCCAGACTGAGGGTCCAGGTCCAGACTGAGGGACCAGTTCCAGACTGAGGGCCCAGGTCCAGACTGAGGGCCCAGGTCCAGACTGAGGGTCCAGACTGAGGGCCCAGGTCCAGACTGAGGGACCAGTTCCAGACTGAGGGACCAGGTCCAGACTGAGGGCCCAGGTCCAGACTGAGGGTCCAGACTGAGGGACCAGTTCCAGACTGAGGGTCCAGGTCCAGACTGAGGACTGGACTGAATGAGCCTTGGGGCAGTGGTGCAGTGGTTGAGCAGGCGCCCGCTCACCACAGGCACATTCAGTTGTTTCCTCCTCCAGTGTTTGTGTTCGGCTCCTTCTGTTCTAGTTTCACTCGGATCTGGTTTCTCCTTAAACCCGGCTCAGTCCTGGGTCGGTGCTAGTGCAGCTTCTGCAGCTCAGGGGGATTCTGGAGGTTCTGAGCTTCACCTGAGGGACACAAACTGAGACTGAGACAAACACAGGAGAACCTACACCTGCTAACCCTCCCCCTGTGTGTCAGATGCCCTCCCCGTGTGTCAGGTGCTCTCCCCGTGTGTCAGATGCCCTCCCCGTGCGTCAGATGCCCTCCCCGTGTGTCAGGTGCCCTCCCTGTGTGTCAGGTGCCCTCCCTGTGTGTGTCAGATGCCCTCCCCGTGTGTCAGGTGCCCTCCCTGTGTGTCAGGTGCCCTCCCTGTGTGTGTCAGGTGCCCTCCCCGTGTGTCAGGTGCCCTCCCCGTGTGTCAGGTGCCCTCCCCGTGTGTCAGATGCCCTCCCCGTGTGTCAGGTGCCCTCCCCGTGTGTCAGGTGCCCTCCCTGTGTGTGTCAGATGCCCTCCCCGTGTGTCAGGTGCCCTCCCCGTGTGTCAGGTGCCCTCCCCGTGTGTCAGGTGCCCTCCCCGTGTGTCAGGTGCCCTCCCCGTGTGTCAGGTGCCCTCCCCGTGTCTCCATGAGGTTTTATTCTCTGTTTAGTTCAGATTTCAGTCTCAGTCCCGGTTTAAAATGTGTTGAGACTAAATCTGACTAAAAAACACTCCCTCCTGACAGGGCATCTGGAGGACGGGAGGGCATCTGACACAGGGTACGGGGGAGGTCTCTCTCTGACCCACTGACCCTGGTTTAATTCTGGTTTAATCCTGGTTTAGTCCTGGTTTAGTCCTGGTTTAGTCCTGGTTTAGTCCTGGTTTAGTGCTGGTTTAGTCCTGATTTAGTCCTGGTTTAGACCTGGTTTAGACCTGGTTTAGTCCTGGCTCAGGGACAGATGGGTTGTGCTCTGTGTAAGAATGAGACTTTTCTGTGTGACTGGGGGAGGGGGGCAGATCTTTGGGGCAGATGTTGTCTGGTCCTGGTCTGGTCTTTGGTCTGGTCCTGGTCTGGTCCTGGTCTGGTCCTGGTCTGGTCCTGGTCTGGTCCTGGTCTGGGTCTGGGTCTGGTCTGGTCCTGGTCCTGGTCCTGGTCTGGTCCTGGTCTGGTCCTGGTCCGGGTCTGGGTCTGGGTTTGGGGCTGGTCCTGGTCTGGTCCTGGTCCTGGTCTGGTCCTGGTCTGGTCCTGGTCTGGTCCTGGTCTGGTCCTGGTCCTGGTCTGGTCCTGGTCTGGTCCTGGTCTGGTCCTGGTCCTGGTCTGGTCCTGGTCTGGTCCTGGTCTGGTCCTGGTCTGGTCCTGGTCTGGTCCTGGTCTGGTTCCTCCTGCACTTCGAACATTCACCATTTTTTGATTTGACTTTTTAACTTTGTCTAAAAACAGAAACTTGGATTTGAGTTTCGGGTTTTTACCTGAACTAAATAAATAAACGCGACTGAATAAATCCTCAATAATCCCGGGTTTGGACCCGGACTCGGAGCTTGGTCCGAGGGACCGGGGGTCTGTGGGTTTGGGGGTCTGTGGGTCCGAGGGTCTGTGGGTCCGAGGGTCCGGGGGTCTGAGGGTCCGGGGGTCCGGGGGTCTGAGGGTCCGGGGGTCTGAGGGTCCGGGGGTCTGTGGGTTCCATGGGTCCGGGGGTCCGAGGGTCCGGGGGTCCGAGGGTCCGGGGGTCCGTCCTGCGGTGGTTCTGACTCTGAGGCGTCAGGTCTCGTTCTCTCGTGTTCTAATACTGCTCCTCATCACAAACCCGTCTGAACAGGTTTGAGTCATCTAGTGATCTCTCTCTGGCTTATGGTGAACAGTACGAGTCTGTGTGAGGCTCCGCCCACAAGCCCCCCCCCCTTCCCCCCCTTCTCCAGAAATACACCTGGTTTAGACCTGGATTAGACCTGGTTTAGACCTGGATTAGACCTGGTTTAGACCTGGTTTAGACCTGGATTGGACCTGGATTAGACCTGGTTTAGACCTGGATTAGACCTGGATTGGACCTGGATTAGACCTGGTTTAGACCTGGATTAGACCTGGTTTAGACCTGGGTTAGACCTGGTTTAGTCCTGGTTTAGACCTGGTTTAGTCCTGGTTTAGACCTGGATTAGACCTGGTTTAGACCTGGTTTAGACCTGGTTTAGACCTGGTTTAGTCCTGGTTTAGACCTGGATTAGACCTGGGTTAGACCTGGTTTAGTCCTGGATTAGACCTGGTTTAGACCTGGATTAGACCTGGTTTAGACCTGGATTAGACCTGGTTTAGACCTGGTTTAGACCCCGCTTAGACCTGGATCACACAGATCTAAGGACACATGGGAGTAGAACAGAAAGTTCCACCATTTAAGGTGTAAAATCACAGGATATCGTCTAAACGAAGAGTTTTTATTATTGTGGGATCAGAATCTGTGTCGAGTCTGTTCTTTTGTACAGACATTTTCCACACAGTTTAAAGGAGAACAAAGACGTCAGGGACGTAAGAAGAAATAAATCTGGTGATATCGTATCGTCAAAGGTCTCAATAATATCGTGGAGCATCACAATATATCGAATCCCAAGTGTCTTTGTTTAAATGAACAGTTCTGATGCAGAAAGAGCTAAAAAAACAAACAGAGGGAACTACATAGACCATGATCCTTTGCTCCGTTTCAGTGCAGACGACATGAAGAAATAACTGTTCTAAGCACTTTTACATCTTCATTCTGTGGATTAAGTCTGTGAAGCATTTTTAGAGGAAAAAGTCTCAGATTCACAGTTTTGTGCCACAGAATCTCACATTTATTCAAACTGTGGCTCAGTTTTCTGCACAGACTCTGTGGTTCCTCAGAGGTTTTGCATTTGCAGTTTGATCCCAGCTCTAAAGTGCAAACTGTATTTGTTGGTTTGTGATGAGGACGAAGAGACAAAGAAAGAGACAAAAACTTGATTTTGTAGAACACCTTCTCTTTAAAATGAACAAACAAACTTCTAAATGTAAAATATCAGAATCAGAAAAGGTTTTATTTCCTTTTTCAGAATCCTGCTTCAGGCGAGCGGTGCAGAAACGCCTGAGGATAGAAATATAAACAGACTCAGGTGGATGAGGAATGTTCTACAGCAGGTTCTGTAGTTAAAGCCACAGTACGGAACTTTTGGAAGGTGATGGTGACACAAATTCAGTTCATAACCTGAGAATCACCCGAGCCGAACAAACCGAAACAAACATGGCCGCCGACAACGTCCGTGAAGTCTTTTTATTTGGTTTGTGCTGTTTTGTGCTGTGACAGTTTCATTTGTGTGAGTTTATTTCTAAAATTATTCTGAGGCTGAGGAAAAGTCTGTTTGATTATAAAATCTGAACCAAAAGCAAAAGACTGAGACAGACTTTTCCTCAGCCT
Source organism: Odontamblyopus rebecca (assembly GCA_030686955.1). Taxonomy (NCBI): domain Eukaryota; kingdom Metazoa; phylum Chordata; class Actinopteri; order Gobiiformes; family Gobiidae; genus Odontamblyopus; species Odontamblyopus rebecca. The sequence goes on from CM060674.1 coordinate 31,956,171, forward strand.
CAGGTCGTTGGGTCTGGGCCTCAGGTCGTTGGGTCTGGGCCTCAGGTCGTTGGGTCTGGGCCTCAGGTCGTTGGGTCTGGGCCTCAGGTCGTTGGGTCTGGGCCTCAGGTCGTTGGGTCTGGAGGACGTGAGTCTCCTGCAGATTCTGTGGAAACAGAAAGTTAAATCTGTACTTAGGAACATTCTCTGTGCAGACAGAGGCCTCCTCCAGACCGAGTCAGGTCTGTGGAGATGAGGACTCGTCTTTTTCAGTGCAAACTGTTTGGCTAAAGTTCCACACTGTGGCTTTACGCTCGGGCGTCCTGATGTTCGGGTTTCACTTTCACTTTGAGTTTCTCACGTCTCAGACTCCAGCTGCAGCCCCTCCTCCTCCTGCTCATTTACATGTGTATGCGCGACCCCTGACCCCTGACCCCTGACCCCTGACCCCACAGCAGCAGCGCCGTGTGCAAATGAGCCAGGGGGGAGAGGAGGAGGGGGGGGGCTTTGTTTAGGCGCAGACGCAGAGGTCAGAGGTCGCAGAGCCTTTGCACTCGTCCCCCTGAGGAGCCTGAGAATCAGACGCTTCTATTTTCAACCAAAACACAAAAGCGTCGCCACGGAGACAATCGGCACTCCAGAACCACGGGGAGGGCATCTGACACACGGGGAGGGCACCTGACACACGGGGAGGGCATCTGACACACGGGGAGGGCATCTGACACACGGGGAGGGCATCTGACACACAGGGAGGGCACCTGACACACGGGGAGGGCACCTGACACACGGGGAGGGCATCTGACACACGGGGAGGGCATCTGACACACGGGGAGGGCATCTGACACACGGGGAGGGCACCTGACACACGGGGTGGGCATCTGACACACGGGGAGGGCACCTGACACACAGGGAGGGCATCTGACACACGGGGAGGGCACCTGACACACGGGGAGGGCACCTGACACACGGGGAGGGCATCTGACACACGGGGAGGGCACCTGACACACGGGGAGGGCACCTGACACACGGGGAGGGCACCTGACACACGGGGAGGGCACCTGACACACGGGGAGGGCACCTGACACACGGGGAGGGCATCTGACACACGGGGAGGGCATCTGACACACGGGGAGGGCACCTGACACACGGGGAGGGCACCTGACACACGGGGAGGGCATCTGACACACGGGGAGGGCACCTGACACACGGGGAGGGCATCTGACATATGGGGAGGGCATCTGACACACTGAGGCATCTCAGGACGTGTTTGTGGAGTCGGTTCCAGTATCAGAATGTGTGAAATCTGTTTATTCATTCACCTTTTACTTTCCTCTCCTTTCTCCTCTCCTCACTCCTTTCCTCTTTCCTCTCTCTTCCTCCCTCCTTTTCTCTCCTTTCTCCTCTTCATCCTTTTCGTCCTCCTTTCCTCTCCTCCTCCTCTCTCCTCTCCTCCTAGTCCTCTTCATCCTCCTCTCCTCTCTCCTCTCCTCTCCTCCTCTCTCCTCTCCTCTCTCCTCTCTCCTTTCCTCCTCTCTCCTCTCCTCCTCCTCTTCGTCCTCCTCTCCTCCTCTTCGTCCTCCTCTCCTCCTCGTCGTCCTCCTCTCCTCCTCGTCCTCTTCTTCGTCCTCCTCTTCTCCTCTCCTCCTCTCTCCTCTCCTCCTCCTCCTCTTCGTCCTCCTCTCCTCTCTCCTCTCCTCTCTCCTCTCCTCCTCTCCTCCTCTCTCCTCTCCTCCTCTCTCCTCTCCTCCTCCTCCTCTTCGTCCACCTCTCTCCTCTCCTCTCTCCTCTCCTCCTCTCTCCTCTCCTCTCCTCCTCTCTCCTCTCCTCCTCTCTCCTCTCCTCTCTCCTCTCCTCCTCTCTCCTCTCCTCTCTCCTCGCCTCCTCTCTCCTCTCCTCCTCTCTCCTCTCCTCCTCCTCTTCGTCCTCCTCTCTCCTCTCCTCTCTCCTCTCCTCCTCTCTCCTCTCCTCCTCCTCTTCGTCTTCCTCTCTCCTCTCCTCTCTCCTCTCTCCTCTCCTCCCTCCTCTCTCCTCTCTTCCTCTTCGTTCTCCTCTCCTCCTCTTCGTCCTCCTCTCCTCCTCCTCTTCATCCTCCTCTCCTCCTCTTCGTCCTCCTCCTCCTCCTCTTCGTCCTCCTCTCCTCCTCATCCTCTTCTTCGTCTTCTTCGTCCTCCTCCGTTTGCGTGTTGAACTTTGGGAAAGTCTCTCTGGACTTTTTAATTGAGAATCTGTAAATGTCAGATTCAGACCAGGGTTCGTTAGGTCTGAGCGTCACCACGGAAACAAGGCCCGCCTCCCGCATACGAACGAGCTCATGAATATTAACGAGGGGCAAGGAAACGAGGTGACGGGGCTAGGAGGTGAGGTGAGAGGCTAGGAGGTGAGGTGAGGGGTTAAGAGACGAGGTGAGGGGCTAGGAGATGAGGTGAGGGGGTAGGAGGTGAGGTGAGGGGTTAGGAGACGAGGTGAGGGGCTAGGAGACGAGGTGAGAGGCTAGGAGGTGAGGAGAGGGGTTAAGAGACGAGGTGAGGGGCTAGGAGACGAGGTGAGGGGCTAGGAGGTGAGGTGAGGGGTTAAGAGACGAGGTGAGGGGATAGGAGACGAGGTGAGAGGCTAGGAGACAAGGTGAGGGGATAGGAGACGAGGTGAGAGGCTAGGAGATGAGGTGAGATGCCAGGAGACACGGTTAGGAGGTAGGAGAAGAGATGAGGCAGTAGGAGACTAGGTTAGAGACTAGGAGACGAGGAGAGGGAGTATGAGATGAGGTTAGGAGGTAGGAGAGGAGGTTAGGAGGTAGGAGAGGAGTGTCTGGTGTTGGTCTGTGAGATGAATCCTCCTCTAACTCTGCTCCTTGTGTGTTTTTTGTGTTTTCGTTGTTTTTGTTGTGTGTGTGGCAGGTGCAGAGGCAGGTGCGGCCGGGGCAGGTGCGGCCGGGGCAGGTGCGGCCGGGGCAGGTGCGGCCGGGGCAGGTGCGGCCGGGGCAGGTGCGGCGGCCGGGGCAGGTGCGGCGGCGGGGGCGGAGACTCGGGAGTGCGTCTTCTACAACGTGAACTTCGAGCTGGAGCAGACGAACCGCAGTGGGGTGGAGCGGTGCGACGGCGAGGAGGACAAACGCTCGCACTGCTACGCCTCCTGGAGGAACAACACCGGGAACATCGAGCTCGTCAAGAAAGGATGCTGGCTCGACGACTTCAACTGCTACGACAGGTGAGGGCAGGGGCGGCAGGGGGAGAGGAGGAGGCAGGAGGAGGAGGCAGGGGGAGGAGGAGGAGGAGGAGGCAGGAGGAGACTGGAGGAGGCAGTGGGAGGAGGAGGCAGGAGGAGGAGGAGACAGTGGGAGGAGGAGGCAGGAGGAGGCAGGAGGAGGCAAGAGGAGGAGGAGGCAGGAGGAGACTGGAGGACGCAGGAGGAGGAGGCAGGAGGAGGAGGAGGCAGGAGGAGACTGGAGGACGCAGGAGGAGGAGGTGGCAGGAGGAGGAGGAGGCAGGAGGTGGCAGGAGGTGGCAGGAGGAGGAGGAGGAGGTGGCAGGAGGAGGAGGCAGGAGGAGGCAGGAGGAGGAGGAGGCAGGAGGAGACTGGAGGACGCAGGAGGCAGGAGGTGGCAGGAGGTGGCAGGAGGAGGAGGAGGAGGTGGCAGGAGGAGGAGGCAGGAGGAGGCAGGAGGAGGCAGTAGCTCCATGAAGTTGCTCCATCAAACTCAAACCTTCACAAACACCATGTTGTTTGTGTGAGTTTCTCCAGTTGTTCTGGATTCTTTCTGTGGTCGTTACAGGAGGTCATTTCTGCTCCGGAGACAAACTCCACTAAAGTCTGTGTCATAAATAATGTGGTTTGAGTTTGATGGAGCGACTTCAGTAGAGGCAGAAGTGTGTGTGTGTTTAAAGTGTGTGTGTGTGTTTAAAGTGTGTGTGTTTAAAGTGTGTGTGTTTAAAGTGTGTGTGTGTTTAAAGTGTGTGTGTTTAAAGTGTGTGTGTGTTTAAAGTGTGTGTGTGTGTTTAAAGTGTGTGTGTGTTTAAAGTGTGTGTGTGTTTAAAGTGTGTGTGTGTTTAAAGTGTGTGTGTGTGTTTAAAGTGTGTGTGTGTGTTTCAGGCAGGAGTGTGTGTGTGTTTAAAGTGTGTGTGTGTTTAAAGTGTGTGTGTGTGTTTAAAGTGTGTGTGTTTAAAGTGTGTGTGTGTTTAAAGTGTGTGTGTGTTTAAAGTGTGTGTGTGTTTAAAGTGTGTGTGTGTTTCAGGCAGGAGTGTGTGTGTGTGTGTTTAAAGTGTGTGTGTGTTTAAAGTGTGTGTGTGTTTAAAGTGTGTGTGTGTTTCAGGCAGGAGTGTGTGTGTGTGTGTTTAAAGTGTGTGTGTGTTTAAAGTGTGTGTGTGTTTAAAGTGTGTGTGTGTTTAAAGTGTGTGTGTGTGTTTAAAGTGTGTGTGTGTGTTTAAAGTGTGTGTGTGTTTAAAGTGTGTGTGTGTGTTTAAAGTGTGTGTGTGTGTTTAAAGTGTGTGTGTGTTTAAAGTGTGTGTGTGTGTGTTTAAAGTGTGTGTGTGTTTAAAGTGTGTGTGTGTGTTTAAAGTGTGTGTGTGTGTTTAAAGTGTGTGTGTTTAAAGTGTGTGTGTGTTTAAAGTGTGTGTGTGTGTTTAAAGTGTGTGTGTGTTTAAAGTGTGTGTGTGTGTGTTTCAGGCAGGAGTGTGTGTGTGTTTAAAGTGTGTGTGTGTTTAAAGTGTGTGTGTGTGTTTAAAGTGTGTGTGTGTGTTTAAAGTGTGTGTGTTTAAAGTGTGTGTGTTTAAAGTGTGTGTGTGTGTGTTTAAAGTGTGTGTGTGTTTAAAGTGTGTGTGTGTGTTTCAGGCAGGAGTGTGTGTGTGTTTAAAGTGTGTGTGTGTTTCAGGCAGGAGTGTGTGTGTGTTTAAAGTGTGTGTGTGTTTCAGGCAGGAGTGTGTGTGTGTTTAAAGTGTGTGTGTGTGTTTCAGGCAGGAGTGTGTGTGTGTTTAAAGTGTGTGTGTGTTTAAAGTGTGTGTGTGTTTCAGGCACGAGTGTGTGTGTGTTTCTAGTGTGTGTGTGTGTTTCAGTCAGTAGTGTGTGTGTGTTTAAAGTGTGTGTGTGTGTTTCAGTAAGGTGTGTGTGTGTGTTTAAAGTGTGTGTTTAAAGTGTGTGTGTGTGTTTAAAGTGTGTGTGTGTGTTTCAGGCAGGAGTGTGTGTGTGTTTAAAGTGTGTGTGTGTGTTTCAGGCAGGAGTGTGTGTGTGTTTAAAGTGCGTGTGTGTTTCAGGCAGGAGTGTGTGTGTGTTTAAAGTGTGTGTGTGTTTAAAGTGTGTGTGTGTGTTTCAGGCAGGAGTGTGTGTGTGTTTAAAGTGTGTGTGTGTTTCAGGCAGGAGTGTGTGTGTGTTTAAAGTGTGTGTGTGTGTTTCAGGCAGGAGTGTGTGTGTGTTTAAAGTGTGTGTGTGTGTTTCAGGCAGGAGTGTGTGTGTGTTTAAAGTGTGTGTGTGTGTTTAAAGTGTGTGTGTGTGTTTCAGGCAGGAGTGTGTGTGTGTTTAAAGTGTGTGTGTTTAAAGTGTGTGTGTGTGTTTCAGGCAGGAGTGTGTGTGTGTTTAAAGTGTGTGTGTGTGTTTCAGGCAGGAGTGTGTGTGTGTTTAAAGTGTGTGTGTGTTTAAAGTGTGTGTGTGTGTTTCAGGCAGGAGTGTGTGTGTGTTTAAAGTGTGTGTGTGTGTTTCATGCAGGAGTGTGTGTGTGTTTAAAGTGTGTGTGTGTTTCAGGCAGGAGTGTGTGTGTGTTTAAAGTGTGTGTGTGTTTCAGGCAGGAGTGTGTGTGTGTTTAAAGTGTGTGTGTTTCAGGCAGGAGTGTGTGTGTGTTTAAAGTGTGTGTGTGTGTTTCAGGCAGGAGTGTGTGTGTGTTTAAAGTGTGTGTGTGTGTTTCTGTCTGTAGTGTGTGTGTGTTTTTTGTGTGTGTGTGTGTTTCAGGCAGGAGTGTGTGTGTGTTTAAAGTGTGTGTGTGTGTTTCAGGCAGGAGTGTGTGTGTGTTTAAAGTGTGTGTGTGTGTTTAAAGTGTGTGTGTGTGTTTCAGGCAGGAGTGTGTGTGTGTTTAAAGTGTGTGTGTGTGTTTAAAGTGTGTGTGTGTTTAAAGTGTGTGTGTGTGTTTCAGGCAGGAGTGTGTGTGTGTTTAAAGTGTGTGTGTGTTTAAAGTGTGTGTGTGTGTTTCAGGCAGGAGTGTGTGTGTGTTTAAAGTGTGTGTGTGTGTTTCAGGCAGGAGTGTGTGTGTGTTTAAAGTGCGTGTGTGTTTCAGGCAGGAGTGTGTGTGTGTTTAAAGTGCGTGTGTGTTTCAGGCAGGAGTGTGTGTGTGTTTAAAGTGTGTGTGTGTGTGTTTAAAGTGTGTGTGTGTTTCAGGAAGGAGTGTGTGTGTGTTTAAAGTGTGTGTGTGTGTTTCAGGCAGGAGTGTGTGTGTGTTTAAAGTGTGTGTGTGTTTCAGGCAGGAGTGTGTGTGTGTTTAAATTGTGTGTGTGTGTTTCAGGCAGGAGTGTGTGTGTGTTTAAAGTGTGTGTGTGTTTCAGGCAGGAGTGTGTGTGTGTTTAAAGTGTGTGTGTGTTTCAGGCAGGAGTGTGTGTGTGTTTAAAGTGCGTGTGTGTTTCAGGCAGGAGTGTGTGTGTGTGTTTCAGGCAGGAGTGTGTGTGTGTTTAAAGTGTGTGTGTTCACTAAAGTGTGTGTGTGTGTTTAAAGTGTGTGTGTGTGTTTAAAGTGTGTGTGTGTTTAAAGTGTGTGTGTGTTTAAAGTGTGTGTGTGTGTGTGTAGGCAGGAGTGTGTGTGTGTTTAAAGTGTGTGTGTGTTTCAGGCAGGAGTGTGTGTGTGTTTAAAGTGTGTGTGTGTTTCAGGCAGGAGTGTGTGTGTGTTTAAAGTGTGTGTGTGTGTTTCAGGCAGGAGTGTGTGTGTGTTTAAAGTGTGTGTGTGTTTAAAGTGTGTGTGTGTTTCAGGCAGGAGTGTGTGTGTGTTTAAAGTGTGTGTGTGTGTTTCAGGCAGGAGTGTGTGTGTGTTTAAAGTGTGTGTGTGTGTTTCAGGCAGGAGTGTGTGTGTGTTTAAAGTGTGTGTTTAAAGTGTGTGTGTGTTTAAAGTGTGTGTGTGTGTTTCAGGCAGGAGTGTGTGTGTGTTTAAAGTGTGTGTGTGTGTTTCAGGCAGGAGTGTGTGTGTGTTTAAAGTGTGTGTGTGTTTCAGGCAGGAGTGTGTGTGTGTTTAAAGTGTGTGTGTGTTTAAAGTGTGTGTGTGTGTTTCAGGCAGGAGTGTGTGTGTGTTTAAAGTGTGTGTGTGTGTTTCAGGCAGGAGTGTGTGTGTGTTTAAAGTGTGTGTGTGTGTTTCAGGCAGGAGTGTGTGTGTGTTTAAAGTGTGTGTGTGTGTTTCAGGCAGGAGTGTGTGTGTGTTTAAAGTGTGTGTGTGTGTTTAAAGTGTGTGTGTGTGTTTCAGGCAGGAGTGTGTGTGTGTTTAAAGTGTGTGTGTTTAAAGTGTGTGTGTGTGTTTCAGGCAGGAGTGTGTGTGTGTTTAAAGTGTGTGTGTGTGTTTCAGGCAGGAGTGTGTGTGTGTTTAAAGTGTGTGTGTGTTTAAAGTGTGTGTGTGTTTCAGGCAGGAGTGTGTGTGTGTTTAAAGTGTGTGTGTGTGTTTCAGGCAGGAGTGTGTGTGTGTTTAAAGTGTGTGTGTGTTTCAGGCAGGAGTGTGTGTGTGTTTAAAGTGTGTGTGTGTTTCAGGCAGGAGTGTGTGTGTGTTTAAAGTGTGTGTGTTTCAGGCAGGAGTGTGTGTGTGTTTAAAGTGTGTGTGTGTGTTTCAGGCAGGAGTGTGTGTGTGTTTAAAGTGTGTGTGTGTGTTTCAGGCAGGAGTGTGTGTGTGTTTAAAGTGTGTGTGTGTTTCAGGCAGGAGTGTGTGTGTGTTTAAAGTGTGTGTGTGTGTTTCAGGCAGGAGTGTGTGTGTGTTTAAAGTGTGTGTGTGTTTCAGGCAGGAGTGTGTGTGTGTTTAAAGTGTGTGTGTGTGTTTAAAGTGTGTGTGTGTGTTTCAGGCAGGAGTGTGTGTGTGTTTAAAGTGTGTGTGTGTGTTTAAAGTGTGTGTGTGTTTAAAGTGCGTGTGTGTTTCAGGCAGGAGTGTGTGTGTGTTTAAAGTGTGTGTGTGTTTAAAGTGTGTGTGTGTTTCAGGCAGGAGTGTGTGTGTGTTTAAAGTGCGTGTGTGTTTCAGGCAGGAGTGTGTGTGTGTTTAAAGTGCGTGTGTGTTTCAGGCAGGAGTGTGTGTGTGTTTAAAGTGCGTGTGTGTTTCAGGCAGGAGTGTGTGTGTGTTTAAAGTGCGTGTGTGTTTCAGGCAGGAGTGTGTGTGTGTTTAAAGTGCGTGTGTGTTTCAGGCAGGAGTGTGTGTGTGTTTAAAGTGTGTGTGTGTGTTTCAGGCAGGAGTGTGTGTGTGTTTAAAGTGTGTGTGTGTGTTTCAGGCAGGAGTGTGTGTGTGTTTAAAGTGTGTGTGTGTTTCAGGCAGGAGTGTGTGTGTGTTTAAAGTGTGTGTGTGTTTCAGGCAGGAGTGTGTGTGTGTTTAAAGTGTGTGTGTGTGTTTCAGGCAGGAGTGTGTGTGTGTTTAAAGTGTGTGTGTGTTTCAGGCAGGAGTGTGTGTGTGTTTCAGGCAGGAGTGTGTGTGTGTTTAAAGTGTGTGTGTGTGTTTAAAGTGTGTGTGTGTGTTTAAAGTGTGTGTGTGTGTTTCAGGCAGGAGTGTGTGTGTGTTTAAAGTGTGTGTGTGTGTTTCAGGCAGGAGTGTGTGTGTGTTTAAAGTGTGTGTGTGTGTTTCAGGCAGGAGTGTGTGTGTGTTTAAAGTGTGTGTGTGTGTTTCAGGCAGGAGTGTGTGTGTGTTTAAAGTGTGTGTGTGTGTTTCAGGCAGGAGTGTGTAGCGACTGAAGATTCTCCTCAGGTTTTCTTCTGCTGCTGTGAAGGAAACTTCTGCAACGAGAAGTTCACACACCTCCCCGAGCCGCCCAGCGCCCGTGAGTCCGGGTTTAGACCGGGTTTAGTCTGGGTTTGGTCCTGGTCCCGGTACTGGTCCTGGTCCTGGTCCTGGTCCTGGTCCCGGTCCTGGTTTGGTTTGTTTAAAATTAACCACCAGCCTTTTGGTTCTGGTGTGAATAAAACACTGAACTCTGTCCTGGACCAAACGAGTGTCTCAGACCTGCTGAAGAGAATCAGTGCCAAATGGACCCTGGACCCTGGTCCCTGGACCCTGGACCCTGGTCCCTGGTCCCTGGACCCTGGTCCCTGGGGCCGTTTGTTTGTGGTGGATCTGATCCCACACTGGGGTCTTTTGTACCTAACGAGCTCCTGTCGTATGTGGAGGATTCTGGGAAACAGAGTTTACCAGAGACGACACTGAGCACAAATATAATACATATAATATAATATATAATAATATATAACAAAATATTATATACTAATATAATATATAACTAAATATTATATACTAATATAATATATAACTAAATATTATATACTAATATAATATATAACTAAATATTATATACTAATATAATTCCAGCTTCACCCTGTTAGTCTGAAGAAGAAGAGCGTCTGTCTCACTGTGGCACATGAGTCTGTGGCACATGAGTCTGTGGCACATGAGTCTGTGGCACATGAGTCTGTGGCACATGAGTCTGTGGCACATGAGTCTGTGGCACATGAGTCTGTGGCACATGAGTCTGTGGCACATGAGTCTCGCCCTTCGTCTTCTGCTGTAAACGTGACGCTGCATCAGACACACTTCCTGCTCAAACATTTGGCCAAACGTCTGAATCTGTAAAATCCAGATATGACGAGAACAAAACCAACACGCGAAATGGCCCTGATTCTCTCCTCACACTTTACGCTTTAATCGACGCTGCTCATTTCTGTCCTGGACGAGCTCAGACACGAGGTTTGTTTACAGAGTTTGATCACAAAAATCTACAATGTGAATGAACCGCACCAAAAAATAAATAAATTTGGTCCGGCCCAAAGCGAGTGAACTATCGGACTGTCCTGGTGTGAAGTCCTGGTCCTGGTTTATTCACGGTCCTGGTACTTGTCCTGGTCCTGGTCTCTGGTCCCGGTCTCTGTCTCTGGTCCTGGTCCTGGTCCTGGTCCCGGTCCTGGTCCCGGTCCTGGTCCCGGTCCTGGTCCTGGTCCCAGTCCTGGTCCCGGTCCTGGTCCTGGTCCTCAGTCTGGTGTTTGTCTCCAGCTCCTCCTCCGTCTGTGGGGCTCCTGAAGTTGTCAGTGTTTTGTTTCCTGCCGGTGCTGCTGCTCTGCCTCGCTCTGCTCACCGCCGTGTGGATGTACCGCCACCGCAAGCCGCCGTACGGACACGTGGACGTCATGGAGGTATGACACGCTAACAACACGCTAACAACACGCTAACAACACACTAACAACACACTAACAACACACACACAAACTGCCGTACAGACACGTGGACGTCATGGAGGTATGACACGCTAACAACACGCTAACAACACGCTAACAACACACTAACAACACACACACAAACTGCCGTACAGACACGTGGACGTCATGGAGGTATGACACGCTAACAACACGCTAACAACACACTAACAACACACTAACAACACACACACAAACTGCCGTACAGACACGTAGACGTCATGGAGGTATGACACGCTAACAACACGCTAACAACACACTAACAACACACACACAAACTGCCGTACGGACACGTGGACGTCATGGAGGTATGACACGCTAACAACACGCTAACAACACACTAACAACACACACACAAACTGCCGTACGGACACGTGGACGTCATGGAGGTATGACACGCTAACAACACGCTAACAACACGCTAACAACACACTAACAACACACACACAAACTGCCGTACAGACACGTAGACGTCATGGAGGTATGACACGCTAACAACACGCTAACAACACACTAACAACACACACACAAACTGCCGTACGGACACGTGGACGTCATGGAGGTATGACACGCTAACAACACGCTAACAACACACTAACAACACACACACAAACTGCCGTACAGACACGTAGACGTCATGGAGGTATGACACGCTAACAACACGCTAACAACACGCTAACAACACACTAACAACACACACAAACCGCCGTACGGACACGTGGACGTCATGGAGGTATGACACGCTAACAACACGCTAACAACACACTAACAACACACTAACAACACACACAAACCGCCGTACGGACACGTGGACGTCCTGGAGGTATGACACGCTAACAACACGCTAACAACACACTAACAACACACTAACAACACACACAAGCCGCCGTACGGACACGTGGACGTCATGGAGGTATGACACGCTAAGAACACGCTAAAAACACTAACAACATGCTAAAAACACACTAACAACACGTTAAGAACACACTAAAACACACACACAAGCTGCCGTACGGACACGTGGACGTCATGGAGGTACCACACGCTAAGAACATACAACAATAATGTAAATCTGGTGATATCGTATCGTCAAAGGTCTCGATAACATCGTGGAGCATCACAATATATCGAATCCCAAGTCTCTTTGCTTAAATGAACAGTTCTGATGCAGAAATAGCTAAAAAAACAGAGGGAACTACATAGACCATGATCCTTTGCTCCGTTTCAGTGCAGACGACATGAAGAAATAACTGTTCTAAGCACTTTTACATCTTCATTCTCTGGATTAAGTCTGTGAAGGAAAAAGGAGCAGATTCACAGTTTTATATTGGAATAAACCTGGTACAGAGAGATGTTTATGGTGTAAATATCGTACAGAGAGATTTGGATTTCGTTCCATCCCTAATGACAATAAATGTTGTACCCAATGACTGGACAAAGCCTTTTGTCAGATGTCAGAATATTGACATTGCAATAAACATCGTATCGTGACACTTGGATATCGTTCGATCTTTACTGCTCATTATAAACAGTTTGCAGAGGTCCACAGTTCCTCTTCACTTCCCTCCTGCATTCAGAGCGTCCTCATTACTCACCATGATGAGTTTACAAGAGTTTTTCACAGTAAAACTAACAACTATCATGCTAAGACACACTTCCTGATTCTGGACACGTTTTACTCAAATACACGTTAAAAGGAGGTTACTGCACTTAATATTTTCCATTTTGAATAATTAAAACCCTGTGAAACGTTGCCCCGCCCCCAGGACCCGGCCCCGCCCCCCTCGCCTCTGCTCGGACTCAAACCGCTGCAGTTACTGGAGGTCAGAGCCAGGGGGCGCTTCGGCTGCGTGTGGAGAGCCCAGATGATCAACGAGTACGTGGCCGTCAAGATCTTCCCCATCCAGGTCAGTGGTGCTCCTGGTTTGGACCTGGTTTAGTCCTGGTTTTAAACCAGCTTTAGTCTCTGTTGTGTTCTGGTCTAAGCCTGACCTAAATCTTGGTTTTGGTCTAAACCCGGTCTAACCCAGGTCTTTCTCTGGTCTCTTTTTTGGTCTAACACCGGTCTTTTTCTGATCTTTCTGTGGTCTCGTCTGTGGTCTCGTCTTTGGTCCTCCTCTGGTCCTCGTCTGGTCCTCGTCTGGTCCTCGTCTGGTCCTCGTCTGGTCCTTCTCTGGTCCTCCTCTGGTCCTCCTCTGGTCCTCCTCTGGTCCTCCTCTGGTCTAACCCCGGTCCTCCTCTGGTCCTCCTCTGGTCCTCCTCTGGTCCTCCTCTGGTCCTCCTCTGGTCCTTCAGAACAAAGCCTCGTGGGAGAACGAGCATCAGATCTTCTTGACTCCGGGTCTGAGACACGAGAACATCCTGAGGTTCGTGGGAGCCGAGCGACGAGGAGGCGCCGTGGAGGCCGAGCTGTGGCTCATCACCGAGTTTCACCAACGGGTACGTACCTCCTCCTGCTCCTCACACCTCCTCCTGCTCCCTCCAAAGCTCCTCCTTCCACCTCTTCACACCTCCTCCTCCTGCTCCTCCTCCTGCTCCTCCTCCTGCTCCTCCCACCTCCTCACACCTTCTCTTCCTCTAGTCCACAGAGGAGGAGGAGGAGATAACAGTTCCATCAATTGTAAAATCACTTCTGAATGGGCTCCACACTGTCCCCTACTGACCCACCTGCCCCCTGTCTCACCTGTCCCCCTGTCTCACCTGTCTCACCTGTCTCACCTGTCTCACCTGTCTCACCTGTCTCACCTGTCCCCCCTGTCCCCCTGTCTCACCTGTCCCCCTGTCTCACCTGTCCCCCTGTCTCACCTGTCCCCCCGTCTCACCTGTCCCTCTGTCCCCTCAGGGCTCTCTGTGTGACTTCCTGAAGGGGAGTGTGGTGAGTTGGTCTGAGTTGTGCGTCATCGCCGAGTCCATGTCTCGAGGTCTCGCCTTCCTCCACGAAGACCTGCCCCGGACCAAGGACGGACCCAAACCCGCCATCGCCCACAGGTCAGAGGGGACCGGGTATAGACCGGGTTCAGACCGGGTTCAGACCGGGTTCAGACCGGGTTTAGACCGGGTTTAGACCGGGTTCAGTCCTGTCTTTGTGCTTAGTGTGCGTTGTGTTTCAGGGACTTTAAGAGTAAGAATGTGATGCTGCGCTCGGATCTCACCGCTGTGATCGGAGACTTCGGTTTGGCGGTTCTGTTTGAGCCTGGAGTCCCTCCTGGAGAAACACACGGACAGGTGAGCCGAGCGCCGCCTCAGACGTACCGATACCGAGTTCTGAGTCCTGATACAATTGGTGTCGTGTGCGCAGGTGGGAACGCGGCGCTACATGGCCCCGGAGGTCCTGGAGGGAGCCATAAACTTCCAGAGAGACTCGTTCCTCAGAATTGACATGTACGCGCTTGGCCTCGTGCTGTGGGAGCTCGTGTCCCGCTGCAAGGCCGCCGACGGTAGGACTACAAACATGTCCGCCCACTCAAGGACTACAAACATGTTCGCTTACATACAGGACTACAAACATGTCTGCTTACATACAGGACTACAAACATGTCTGCCCACGTACAGGACTACAAACATGTCTGCTCACATAAGGACTACAAACATGTCCGCCCACGTACAGGACTACAAACATGTCTGCTCACATAAGGACTACAAACATGTCTGCTCACATAAGGACTACAAACATGTCTGCTCACATAAGGACTACAAACATGTCTGCCTGGTTACATAAAAAGTAACAACTCAACAGCACATGACATCTGCATAAAACATGATCGACCCAAGAGGATGGGAGGGCATCTGACACACGACCTGGTCTCTGGTCTCTGGTCTCTGGTCTCTGGTCTCTGGTCTCTGGTCTGTGGTCTCTGGTCCTGACCCTGGTCCTGGTCCTGGTCTGGTTCTGCTTAGGTCCTGTGGATGAGTATCTGCTCCCCTTTGAGGAGGAGGTGGGGCAGCATCCGTCCCTGGAAGATCTTCAGGAGGTCGTGGTTCACAAGAAGCTCAGACCGGCCTTCAAAGAGCAGTGGTTCAAACACACGGTGAGACCTGCTCTAGTCCTGCTCTAGTCCTGCTCTAGTCCTGCTCTAGTCCTGCTCTAGTCCTGCTTTAGTCCTGCTCTAGTCCTGGTTTAGTCCTGCTCTAGTCCTGCTCTAGTCCTGCTTTAGTCCTGCTCTAGTCCTGGTTCAGTCCTGCTCTAGTCCTGCTCTAGTCCTGCTTTAGTCCTGCTCTAGTCCTGCTCTAGTCCTGGTTCAGTCCTGGTTCAGTCCTGCTCTAGTCCTGCTCTAGTCCTGCTCTAGTCCTGCTCTAGTCCTGCTCTAGTCCTTCTCTAGTCCTGGTTTAGGTCTGGTTTAGTCCTGGTTTAGTCCTTGTTCAGTCCTGCTCTAGTCCTGCTCTAGTCCTGCTCTAGTCCTGCTCTAGTCCTGCTCTAGTCCTGGTTCAGTTCTGCTCTAGTCCTGCTCTAGTCCTGCTCTAGTCCTGCTCTAGTCCTGCTTTAGTCCTGCTTTAGTCCTGGTTTAGACCTGTTTTAGTCCCACTTTAGGACCTGGTTTAGTCCTGATTTAGTCCTGCTTTAGACCTGGTTTAGTCCTGTTTTAGGCCTGGTTTATACCTGGTTTAGTCCTAGTTTAATCCTGCATTCATCCTGTTCTGGTCCCGGTCTAAACCCGGTCTAACCCCGGTCTAACCCCGGTCTAAACGCGGTCTAAACCCGGTCTAAACCCGGTCTAAACCCGGTCTAAACCCGGTCTAACCCCGGTCTAACCCCGGTCTAAACCCGGTCTAAACCCGGTCTAAACCCGGTCTAAACCCGGTCTAACCCCGGTCTAAACCCGGTCTAAACCCGGTCTAACCCCGGTCTGTGGTTCCAGGGCCTGGCGCAGCTGTGTGAGACGGTGGAGGAGTGCTGGGACCACGACGCCGAGGCTCGTCTCTCGGCCGGGTGTGTGGAGGAGCGAATCTGCCAGATCCGCGTCACTTCCTGCTCAGACCACGCCCCCCTGCTCGTCTCCACGGTGACCAACAACGACCTCCCGCCCAAAGAGTCCAGTATATGAACCCAATCCAGATCTCCACGCAGTTCTGATTTTATTTTTGAAGAAAACTCATCAGCTACAACTCCAACATGTTTCTCAGAGGATTTTTACATTTTCAGCCATTTTCAGAACATTTCAGCCAAAACGCACACTCGGATGTGACCAGAGTCAACGTTGCTTTTATCTAATTAAAACAGGAAGTGCTCTAATACGTCCTGGCCCATTTTGCACCACGAGGAAATTGTATATATTTTTTTAATTCGTAGAAATGTTTTTATTTATTCCAAAATTACAAAAGTAGTTTTAGCTCAAATGTTCTTTTTTAGTACTAGACACTTTTGCTGCATTCAAGCCTCAATGAATTTTGTAAATAGATTTGAATACGACTAGAAAATATTACTGAAACTGACTGAAGATTGAAATTAATTGAATATTTTAAACCAGATGCCCTTCCCTTAGTGAAACCCACACTTTGAGTTTTGGCCTGAGCTTAAAACTCAAAATGTCGTAGCAAATGAATTAACGTTGTTTTAATTAAATTCTTTTTAATGCTAGAGTTCATAAAAGAGTCGATACTTGATGCTTTGCAGGGACGTCGCGCTGGGGGTGTTCTGCGTGCATGTCTGTGGCAGAATGTGGCCAGTGGTCACATGTTTGGGGTGACCGGACACCCCTGTCTCCCCGGGATGGTCCCCTGTCCCCGGAGATTTATCCAAACCAGAGATTTGTCCTGGTTTTATACAAGAAATGTCCCAGGGTCCCTATTTTGGACCAGTTTGAACAGTAAAGAGGCAGAAACTTTGTTGTCATTTGTTTTGGTAAAATACAGAAAAGCTGCTTAAAAATGACCAATATAGAAAGAAAATGTGACTAAACTGACTCGCACATCAGTCATGAATGGGCTGATTTTCCTTAAGTACGCACAATTTTACCAAAAACCAGCTCCACGGCACCATTTAGACATTGACCTCTAAATGTTGCCGTAGAATAAACATTATTTTTCAAGCGCAGCACTGCTCCACCATTTGTTTTCATTGTCGGAGCAGCGGCGCTTTATTATTTTTTTGGCTTTTCTGACATAATAATCTGAATGCGAGAGCCTTTTGTACAGGGTTCCCACGGTCATGGAAATCCTGGAAAAGTCATGGAATTTGTTTGACGTGTGGGAATAGCGATGCTAAACAGAGGCCTGTCGTAATGAAGGGGTGTTGGACCTGCACACACGAGCAAACACTGCCAAAAAGATTTCAAATAGTCTGAAAACTTGAAAAAAAAATCCCAAAGTGATTTAAAGAGCACATTTG
Organism: Odontamblyopus rebecca; assembly: GCA_030686955.1. Classification (NCBI taxonomy): domain Eukaryota; kingdom Metazoa; phylum Chordata; class Actinopteri; order Gobiiformes; family Gobiidae; genus Odontamblyopus; species Odontamblyopus rebecca. The sequence goes on from CM060674.1 coordinate 31,972,857, forward strand.
AATTTTCCCGTGGTCACGGCTTTGTTGGAGTTCAGATTAGTCGGGTCTTTCTGGTCCAGTTGTGCTAAAACAAAACTCAGATTAAAGTCGTGACAGAGCTTCAGACAGAGCAGTGCCTCTGGTTAGCGTCGCTCCCCCAGGGAACAGTCGAGTTCTGGTTTTCTGGTTTTAGACCTGGTTTAATTCTGGTGGAGACCTGGTTTACACTTGGTTTTAGACCTGGGTTAGACCTGGTTCAGTCAGGACTTAGACCTGGTTTTAGACCTGGTTTTAGACCTGGGTTAGACCTGGTTTTAGACCTGGTTTTAGATCTGGTTTTAGTTCTGTCTTAGTCCTGCTTTAGACTTAGTTCTAGTCCTGGTTTAGACTTAGTTCTAGTCCTGGTTTAGACTTAGTTCTAGTCCTGGTTTAGACTTAGTTCTAGTCCTGGTTTAGACTTAGTTCTAGTCCTGGTTTTAGACCTAGTTTAAGTCTGGTCTACGCCTGGCTTACGCTTGGTTTAAGACCTGGTTTTAGACCTGGTTTGTATCTGGGTTTAGACCTGGTTTTAGACCTGGTTTAGACCTGGTTTAGACCTGGTTTTAGACCTGGTTTAGACCTGGTTTAGACCTGGTTTTAGACCTGGTTTAGACCTGGTTTAGACCTGGTTTTAGACCTGGTTTAGACCTGGTTTAGACCTGGTTTAGACTTGGTTTTAGATCTGGTGTAGACCTGGTTTTAGACCTGTTTTAGACCTGGTTTAGACCTGGTTTTAGACCTGGTTTAGACCTGGTTTTAGACCTGGTTTAGACCTGGTTTTAGACCTAGTTTGAATCTGGTTTTAGACCTGGTTTTAGATCTGGTTTTAGATCTGGTTTAGACCTGGTTTTAGATCTAATTTAGACCTGGTTTTAGACCTGGTTTAGACCTGGTTTTAGACCTGTTTTAGACCTGGTTTAGACCTGGTTTTAGACCTGGTTTAGACCTGGTTTTAGACCTGGTTTAGACCTGGTTTAGACCTGGTTTAGACCTGGTTTTAGACCTGGTTTTAGACCTGGTTTAGACCTGGTTTTAGACCTGTTTTAGACCTGGTTTAGACCTGGTTTTAGACCTGGTTTAGACCTGGTTTTAGACCTGGTTTTAGACCTGGTTTAGACCTGGTTTAGACCTGGTTTAGACCTGGTTTTAGACCTGGTTTTAGACCTGGTTTAGACCTGGTTTAGACCTGGTTTTGACCTGTTGGAGTTCAGATCAGATTTTTCTGGTCCGATTGTGCTAAAACAAAGGTCAGATTAAAGTCGAACTGGAGTCAGAGCTTCAGACAGACCAGTGCCTCCGGTTAGCGTCACACCCCCAGTGAACATTGAGCTGCAAAGTATCAACACGACACAATTGTTAGAGAATGTTTTGGTCCCTAAATATTGCGAGATCAAAGCGTAGAGAGTTTATTTTGTGAGTGAAGTGCAGACGTGTGCTTTTTGGCTGAGCCCATTTCCCCTGGTGCATCCGAACGGCGTCAGAGCTGCTATTTTAACCCGGAAAGACTCTTATTTTTTATATTTTGATTTGATATTTTGGGACTTTCCTGTTTGGTTTTGTACCCATCTCATGTTTGATTCCCGTGCAGCAGATTTCAGGTCCACCCTCAGTACCTCAGCGGAATCGCACTCCACTTTTGTACCTGGACTAAACGCCGTGGGCTTTTGTTTTGTACTTGATGCTGCAGCCTCTCAAGACTGTTCTGGGACATTCACGTGGACTCTGGGACCTTCACGTGGACTCCGGAGACCTTCACGTGGACTCCGGGGACCTTCACGTGGACTCCGGAGACCTTCACGTGGACTCCGGAGACCTTCACGTGGACTCCGGGGACCTTCACGTGGACTCCGGGGACCTCGTGGACCTTCACGTGGACTCCGGAGACCTTCACGTGGACTCCGGAAACCTTCACGTGGACTCTGGAGACCTCGTGGACTCCGGAGACCTTCACGTGGACTCCGGAGACCTTCACGTGGACTCCGGAGACCTTCACGTGGACTCCGGAGACCTTCACGTGGACTCTGGAGACCTCGTGGACTCCGGAGACCTTCACGTGGACTCCGGAGACCTTCACGTGGACTCCGGAAACCTTCACGTGGACTCTGGAGACCTCGTGGACTCCGGAGACCTTCACGTGGACTCCGGAGACCTCGTGGACTCCGGAGACCTTCACGTGGACTCCGGAGACCTCGTGGAATCCGGAGACCTCGTGGACTCCGGAGACCTTCACGTGGACTCCGGAGACCTCGTGGACTCCGGAGACCTTCACGTGGACTCCGGAGACCTCGTGGATTCCGGAGACCTTGTGGACTCCGGAGACCTTCACGTGGACTCCGGAGACCACGTGGACTCCGGAGACCTCGTGGACTCCGGAGACCTTCACGTGGACTCCGGAGACCTTCACGTGGACTCCGGAGACCTTCACGTGGACTCCGGAGACCTTCACGTGGACTCCGGAGACCTCGTGGACTCCGGAGACCTTCACGTGGACTCCGGAGACCTCGTGGACTCCGGAGATCTTGTGGACTCCGGAGTCGACGGCTCCAGCTCCATTTCAGTTTAAGGACGACGAGTCTGAGCAGAGGCCGGTTTCGAAAAGTGAAGGAGGAAAAACGTCTGAACAGAAAGAAAAATTAGAATTTGAGCTGAAAAAAAAACGATATGACCAAAGGCTGGTTTAGACCTGGTTTAGTCCTGGTTTAGACCTGGTTTAGACCTGGTTTAGTCCTGGTTTAGACCTGGTTTAGTCCTGGTTTAGACCTGGGTTAGGCCTGGTTTAGACCTGGTTTAGACCTGGTTTAGACCTGGGTTAGGCCTGGGTTAGACCTGGTTTAGACCTGGGTTAGACCTGGGTTAGACCTGGGTTAGACCTGGATTAGACCTGGGTTAGACCTGGGTTAGACCTGCGTTAGACCTGCGTTAGACCTGGTTGAGACCTGCTTTAGTCCTGGTTTAGACCTTGTTAAGTCTTGGTTTAGGTGTAGGTAAGACCTAGTTTAGACCTGGTTCAGACTAGATTTAGACATGGTTTAAACCTGACTTAAAACTGGTTTAGATCTGGTTTTAGGCCTGGTTTAGTCATGACAGACCTGGTTTAGACTTAGTTCTAGTCCTGGTTTTAGACCTAGTTTATTTCTGGTTTACACCTGGTTTATTCTTGGTTTTAGACCTGGTTTAGACTTGGGATTTAGACTCAGTTTAGACCTGGTTTTAGATCCGGTTTAGACACAGTTTAGACCTGGATTTAGACCTGGTTCACTCATTACCTAGTTCTGTTTTAGACCTGGTTTTAGATCCAGGTCAGACCCAGATTAGACCTGGTTTAGATTTGGTTTTAGACCTGGTTTTAGATCCAGGTCAGACCCAGGTCAGACCCAGTTTAGACCCGGTTTAGGCCCAGTTTAGACCCGGGTTAGAGCTGGTCTTGGGCTCATTCGGTCTCCATTCTGATCTTGTCTCTCGTTCCTCCGTCACTTTGTTAAACCGGTTTCTTCTTCTTCGTCGTCGCGGTTTTCTTCTGTTAAACGCGTTTGAGAAGCAGGAAGTAAACGCTGTGCACGCAGAGATTCGATTGGCCGAGCTCAAAGCCGGCCGCAGTGTCTGATTGGTCACTTTTCTCAGGTAAAAACAAAGAAGGCGGGACTTATTCGAGGGTGCTCAAAGCCGATTGGCTGCCGTCCTGCTGATGTAAAACTGAATAAGCTTGGGTGTGTTATGAGAACTGGTATCGGATCGGAAGGAATCGGACTGAATCAAACGATATCGAATTGGTGCTATGGTTCAGGGGAGCTGACAGGTGCAGGAGACAGGGCCTGCACCTGTCAGCACCTGTCAGCTCCTCAGAATCAACTTTAACTGGACAAAAGGAACGCACAATTTCAGTTATAAGTACTGTATTTACAACTCCAAGAGGATTAAACCAGGACTGGACCAGGACTGGACCAGGACTAAACCAGGAAAAACCTGGACTAAACCAGGTCTTCATTCAGACTAAACCAGGTCTAAAAATGACTATAAACCAGGTCTTGATCTGGACTAAACCTGGACTAAACCAGGTCTTGTAACACACTCACTCGAGCCGTGCACGTGAGAGCAACTGTGAAACATGATTTTAATGTGAATTTTATTTTGAAAATCAGAAATGAATCATGACTTTTGACTTCGGAAAGAAATCGACTAAATTCTTTTATATTTAATTACACCTGTAGAAAGAATTTATGATGTGTTCATCCAACTTCATCCTAGAAAAACAGGTCTAAACCGGGTCTAAACCAGGTCTAAACCAGGTCTAAACCAGGTCTGAACCAGGTCTAAACCGGGTCTAAACCAGGTCTAAACCAGGTCTAAACCAGGTCTGAACCAGGTCTAAACCAGGTCTAAACCAGGTCTAAACCGGGTCTAAACCAGGTCTAAACCGGGTCTAAACCAGGTCTAAACCAGGTCTGAACCAGGTCTAAACCAGGCCTAAACCAGGCCTAAACCAGGTCTAAACCAGGTCTGAACCAGGCCTAAACCAGTATTTATTACCCAAGTGTCAAAAGTCCTGATGTATTTCTGGTTCTGCTCCATTTAATCTGGGACCAAACTTTTGCTGTTTTGAGTTTTGACTCGTTTGTCCCTCTGTGTTTCCATGACCGCGCTGCTGCGGCGGCGGCGGCGGCTGCGGCTGCTGCTGCGGCTGCTGTGGCTGCGGCTGCTGCTGCGGCTGCGGCTGCGGCTGCTGCTGCGGCGGCTGCGGCTGCTGTGGCTGCGGCTGCTGCGGCTGCGGCTGCTGCGGCTGCTGTGGCTGCGGCTGCGGCTGCGGCTGCTGCGGCGGCTGCTGCGGCTGCGGCGGCGGCGGCTGCTGCGGCTGCTGCTGCGGCGGCTGCGGCTGCTGCTGCTGCTGCGGCTGCTGCGGCTGCAGCAGATCCACACGAGGACGCGTCCTGTTTCTCTTTCATCGATTCCTTCTCCTCAATTCTGCAGGAAATGGGTGAGGAAGCCCCGCCCATAGAGGAGACACCGAGAGGAGCAGAGACCTGGTTTAGACCCGGTTTAGACCTTGTTTAGACCTGGTTTAGACCTGGTTTAGACCTGGTTTAGACCTGGTTTAGACCTGGTTTAGACCTGGATCAGAGAGGATCTAAACTCCTCACTGAAGCCTCCTCAGTTTCCTCCTTCACCAGAACAGCTGAAAAATGGAGGATCGAGGAGAAGGAAATGAGGAGAGAGAAATGTGCCGCGGCCGAGGAGGAGGAGGAGGAGTTTTGTTTTGTCCACTCTGTGTCGTGGCGTCGGGTGTTTTTGCGCCCGGCCCACAGCCCGGTCCACACGCGCCGACCTCAAACACTGATACCTCAAACTTTTCTACGTTTTTCTGACATCACCTTTTCATTTGTACGATTTTCTACGGTTTTTATTTCACATTCAACTCGATTTAAGACGGACTTCCCCCAAACACCTGGACTGAGCCGGACCGGACCGTGCCAAATCCACACAGACCAGCCCTGAACCAGGACTGAACCAGGACTGAACCAGGACTGAACCAGGACTAAACCAGGACTGAACCAGGACTGAACCAGGACTGAACCAGGACTGAACCAGGACTGAACCAGGACTGAACCAGGACTAAAAAATAATGTTCTAATTGAAACCAGGTAAAAATCTTGAACATAATGTGCAATGTGCCAAAACAGGACTAAACCAGGACTAGACCAAGACTAGGTGAGGACTAGACCAGGACTTGACCAGGCCTATAACAGGACTAAACCAGAACTAAACCAGGACTAAATTAAATGAACCACTGAGAAAAACTCTAAAGCATGTGCCAATCCATACTACACAAACCCGGACTAAACCCGGACTAAACCCGGACTAAACCCGGACTCCCGCCGGTCCGGCCCCGGTCCAGGTTCTGAGTTTCCAGGTTCAGGACCACATTACCTCATTGTGAGCGAGTTTGTAAATGTGTAGAGACGAAAACCTGTACAAATCTGTTCTGTTTGTGTGAAAACAAATGTGAAGCTCCAGGGACCAGAGTCTGAGGACTAGACCAGGACTAGACCAGGACTGGACCAGGACTGGACCAGGACTGGACCAGGACTGGACCAGGACTATAACAGAACTGAACTGGGACTGAATCAAGACTAAACCAGGTCCAAACCGGGATTAAACCTGGACTAAACAAGGTCCAGACCAGGACTACAACAGGACTAAACCAGGACTGAACCAGGACTTAACCAATGTTTTAGAAACTCTAAATTGTGGCCTATTTTGGCACCAAACCAAGACTAAACCAGACCTAATCTTCAGACTAACCCAGAACTAAACCAAACCAGGACTAGACCAGGACTAGACTGTAAATCCACCCGAGTTTTCTCTCATGTGAGTCCTCTGGTAGTTCTCATATTTTCTGACTTTGTCCCTGGAACTGCGTCCCTCAAACCCGGCGAGATGATTTCAGATGATCTCAGATGATTTTGGATGATCTCGGATGATCTCAGATGATTTCAGATGATCTCGGATGATCTCAGATGATTTCGGATGATTTCAGATGATCTCGGATGATCTCAGATGATCTTGGATGATCTCGGATGATTTCAGATGATTTCAGGAGGAGATTGTAGATAGTCGTGGTGCTCTGTAGACTCTGGAGTTGTGCCGTGTGTGCGGCGCCCTCTGTCGTCCCCCTCTGGGAAATACAACAGGCCGCGCTCACGTTGCCCGTAACTACGGCGATCTGGACTTAAAGACGCACTGTGGAACTTTTCTAATGAGCTGTTATTGGTTTGTCAGGAATGTTCCGCAGTAAAGCTTTAAAAGAGTCATATTAATCTCTTTTCTGATGTTCTAAAGTAGCTTCCTCGTCACAAACGGACCAAACTAAAGGGAAAAGGAGCTGTGAAAACAACCACTTCATGACATCACAAGGTGGAACAGAGTGTTTGGAGCTTTGGAGACGTAGACGCACGAAACAAAACACGACTCCAGGTCTGTTTTTGAGGAGGAACATTAGAACAGATCATAAAAGCGTACCCTCTGGTGTGTTTTGGCGACGTGGGCGTGGCCTGTCGGGTCTGATGACTGAATGTACGAGCGACGCGGGCGCCGCCCACACGCCCGAACTCTGTAGAAACGAACTTTGGTTTATCTTTTTGTAAATGAAGAAATAATAAAAACTGTCAAATGATTTTACATGGAAATATGAGAGCGGCGTGGTTCTGTGCGGCGGGGGAGGGCATCTGACACACGGGGAGGGCATCTGACACACGGGGAGGGCATCTGACACACGGGGAGGGCATCTGACACAAAAAGAGGGCTTTACCAACAGCACAGAGGAGCATAAATTATTTCACTAAAATACAGAAATCCGTGTTTGTGAATCATCATAAAGTAAAAAAAAAAAGCCCCACGAAAACGCTTTTTTCACTATTTTCTTTTCACCTTCCCCCGACCTGAGCATGTCCCTGTTCAGAATGTGGAAAATCTAGTGAGACAGAAAGTGCTCCTCTGCATTCCTTAACTTTGATCATTTCAGCCCTGAAGTCTGCAAAAGCTCAAATGCAGCTGTTAAAGGGACACTTTGGGTTTTCTGACATGAATCTGGCATCAACAGTGACAACAACGGCTTCTAACTTGAATCAAAATAATGTCCCGTTACTTATGAAAGACGCTCAAAATCTGCTTGATTCTAAGTTTAAACATAATGTCATTCGGTGCATTTTTAACCAACAATTATTTCCTTTTGTAACGTCTCTAAATCCAATTCTCGATTTCTTCACAATAAAGGAAGCTAAACAATTAAGATCTAAATTGTTCAAAGTCCCAATTGCACCAAAAGAAGGAGATTAATTTGAAAATTGTGAGTGGTATAAACCCCTCTGCCCACTTGGATTTTTTTCTGCAGTGAGCGCATTAAATTACAGATCACTTATTCTTCAGTTGTGTGATGCACTTTGGGAGGATTTACATCATTGTTTATCAAAACATAGGCCAGTTCCAAATATTAAATTAGAAAATATCACGTTTGGCTTTGTTGTAAATAATTATCAGAATGATTTAACTATTAACTCAATAATCATTTTAGGGAATTTCTTTATTCATAAAAATAGATTCTTTAAGAGTCGACCAAAACTTCAATGCTTTTCATAAATAACTATGCATTTTTTTCCTTCTCTGAAATGTATGAAACAAAAATCTGCGACAATTTTATTTAATCTTTTCTTGTACGTCTTTTGTTTTGCTTGCGTGAAAATTACTGTAAAAGAAAAAATAATTGAATTATTTAATAAAACCAACCAACCAACCAAACAACCAACCAACCAACCAAACAAACAAACAAACAAAAAAACTCCCGACATCCCCCCTTTAGCCGAGTTCCGGTTTTGGTCCTGCTGAAAGTAGTCCGGCAGGTTGGCTAGGGTCATGAAGATCTACACTCAACAAAAATATAAACACAACACTTTTGTTTTTGCTCCCATTTGTCATGAGATGGACTCAAAGATCTAAAATTCATTCCAGATACACAATATTACCATTTCTCTCAAACATTGTTCACAAATCTGTCTAAATGTGTGATAGTGGCACTTTTGCTTTGCTGAGATAATCCATCCCACCTCACAGGTGCCACATCAAGATGCTCATCAGACACCATGATTAGTGCACAGGTGAACCTTAGACTGTCCACAATAAAAGGCCACTCTGAAATGTGCAGTTGTTGCTTTATTGGGGGTCTGGGGACTCAGAACCAGTCAGTATCTGGTGTGACCACCATTTGCCTCATGCAGTGCAACACATCTTCTTCGCATAGAGTTTATCAGATTGTCAATTGTGGCCTGTGGAATGTTGGTCCACTCCTCTTCAATGGCTGTGCGAAGTTGCTGGATATTAGTGGGAACTGGTACGCGCTGTCGTATACGCCGGTCAAGCACATCCCAAACATGCTCAATGGGTGACATGTCCGGTGAGTATGCTGGCCATGCAAGAACTGGGACATTTTCAGCTTCCAAGAATTGTGTACAGATCCTTGCCACATGGGGCCGTGCATTATCTTGCTGAAACATGAGGTGATGTTCATGGATGTGTGGCACAACAATGGGCCTCAGGATCTCATCACGGTATCTCTGTGCATTCAAAATGCCATCAATAAAATGCACCTGTGTTCTTCGTCCATAACAGATGCCTGCCCATACCATAACCCCACCACCACCATGGGCCACTCGATCCACAACATTGACATCAGCAAAGCGCTCACCCACACGACGCCACACACGCTGTCTGCCATCTGCCCTGAACAATGTAAACCGAGATTCATCCATGAAGAGAACACCTCTCCAACGTGCTAGACGCCATCGAATGTGGGCATTTGCCCACTCAAGTCTGTTACGGCGACGATCTGGAGTCAGGTTAAGACCCCAATGAGGACGACGAGCATGCAGTTGAGCTTCCCTGAGACGGTTTCTGACAGTTTGTGCAGAAATTCTTTGGTTATGCAAACCAATTGTTTCAGCAGCTGTCTGAGTAGCTGGTCTCAGACGATCTTGGAGGTGAACCTGCTGGATGTGGAGGTCCTGGGCTGGTGTGGTTACACGTGGTCTGCGGTTGTGAGGCCGGTTGGATGTACTGCCATATTCTCTGAAACGCCTTTGGAGACGGCTTATGGTGGAGAAATGAACATTCAATGCCCGAGCAACAGATCTGGTTGACATTCCTGCTGTCAGCATGCCAATTGCACGCTCCCTCAATGCTTGCGCCATCTGTGGCATTTTGCTGTGAGACAAAACTGCACATTTCAGAGTGGCCTTTTATTGTGGACAGTCTAAGGTTCACCTGTGCACTAATCATGGTGTCTGATGAGCATCTTGATGTGGCACCTGTGAGGTGGGATGGATTATCTCAGCAAAGCAAAAGTGCCACTATCACACATTTAGACAGATTTGTGAACAATGTTTGAGAGAAATGGTAATATTGTGTATCTGGAATGAAATTTTAGATCTTTGAGTCCATCTCATGACAAATGGGAGCAAAAACAAAAGTGTTGCATTTATATTTTTGTTGAGTGTAGATCTATAGAAAGTTGTGATGTGTCTGAAACCCAGAAACACTGTGATTATTATTGTCAGCAGCTCCGTGGACGTGTGGATGCGTCCATGTTTGTGTTAGTCCACACACAGTATAGATGTTAGAATAGAATAGAATAGAATAGAATAGAATAGAATAGAAAAGAAAAACTTTATTGTCTGTCACACAAAAAAGCGAAAAGAAATTTGTCTTTGGCTCAAACATCTCAAGCTCACAGACTAAAACACATTTCAATAATTTAAAATAGTGTTCATACAAGTTCTTTGTAGACACATCAGCAGAGAATAGGTGTATTGGTGTATATACAGCATAGATGTACAGTATAGATGTTAGCGTATGTACAGTATAGATGTTAGCATATATACATATATACAGTATAGATGTTAGCGTACCTACAGTATAGATGTTAGCGTATATACAGTATAGATGTTAGTGTATGTACAGTATAGATGTTAGTGTATATACAGTATAGATGTTAGTGTATGTACAGTATAGATGTTAGCGTACCTACAGTATAGATGTTAGCGTACCTACAGTATAGATGTTAGCGTATATACAGTATAGATGTTAGTGTATGTACAGTATAGATGTTAGTGTATGTACAGTATAGATGTTAGCGTACCTACAGTATAGATGTTAGTGTATATACAGTATAGATGTTAGTGTATGTACAGTATAGATGTTAGCGTATGTACAGTATAGATGTTAGCGTATATACAGTATAGATGTTAGTGTATGTACAGTATAGATGTTAGTGTATGTACAGTATAGATGTTAGCGTACCTACAGTATAGATGTTAGTGTATATACAGTATAGATGTTAGTGTATGTACAGTATAGATGTTAGCGTATGTACAGTATAGATGTTAGCGTATATACAGTATAGATGTTAGCGTATATACAGTATAGATGTTAGCGTATATACAGTATAGATGTTAGCGGGCTTACAGCAGAATGCGAAACGAAACGAAACGAAATCTGCAGAATGCGAAATCTGCAAACTGCGAAATCTGCAGAATGCGAAATCTGCAGAATGCGAAATCTGCAGAATGCGAAATGGTGTGTTTATGTTTCACCTGAAAGTACATTACACCATCTGACTTGCGCGAGTGCAATATATGCTGTTCAAAGGACCTAAACGGGTCAGTCTCCGTGAAGAGGACATGACACCCCAAAAAATTGGAACTATTTTTGAGGTAAGGTTAAAATGACCTTTTTCTGTTGTTGTAAACACCGTTTTGTAATAGGCGGCATTAGCTAATAACTGGAATGCTAGCCAGCACTGCCGCTTACTCGTAGGCAAGCTGTTATGTTGCAGACAAGGGAGCACACACTGCTCCAGGGACTGTAACCAATACTGTTATTAACTGTAAGTAGCTTTGGATAAAAAGTGTCAGCTAAGTGTAATGTATAATGTAATGTAAACAGGGGTTATTCTAGGCTTCCCTTATCCCAGGCTATTGTTTTCATAGTCATATTTGCCATGCCTAAAAGATACCGCTCCATTATTGCAGTGGAATAAATAATGAACAAATCCAGGTCTTTACTGATGATTTATATTAGGCTTTTAAATTGTACATAGTTACAGTTAATGGGTGCGTGTGTGTGTGCGTGTGTGTGCGTGTGTTAGCTGACACTTTTTATCCAAAGCTACTTACAGTTAATAACAGTATTGGTTACAGTCCCTGGAGCAGTGTGTGCTCCCTTGTCTGCAACATAACAGCTTGCCTACGAGTAAGCGGCAGTGCTGGCTAGCATTCCAGTTATTAGCTAATGCCGCCTATTACAAAACGGTGTTTACAACAACAGAAAAAGGTCATTTTAACCTTACCTCAAAAATAGTTCCAATTTTTTGGGGTGTCATGTCCTCTTCACGGAGACTGACCCGTTTAGGTCCTTTGAACAGCATATATTGCACTCGCGCAAGTCAGATGGTGTAATGTACTTTCGGGTGAAACATAAACACACCATTTCGCATTCTGCAGATTTCGCATTCTGCAGATTTCGCAGTTTGCAGATTTCGCATTCTGCAGATTTCGCATTCTGCAGATTTCGCAGTTTGCAGATTTCGCATTCTGCAGATTTCGCAGTTTGCAGATTTCGCATTCTGCAGATTTCGTTTCGTTTCCTTTCGCATTCTGCTGTAAGCCATGTTAGCGTATGTACAGTATAGATGTTAGCGTATATACAGTATAGATGTTAGCATATGTACAGTATAGATGTTAGCGTATGTACAGTATAGATGTTAGTGTATGTACAGTATAGATGTTAGCGTATGTACAGTATAGATGTTAGCGTATATACAGTATAGATGTTAGTGTATGTACAGTATAGATGTTAGCGTAAATACAGTATAGATGTTAGTGTATGTACAGTATAAATGTTAGCGTATGTACAGTATAGATGTTAGTGTATGTACAGTATAGATGTTAGCGTAAATACAGTATAGATGTTAGTGTATGTACAGTATAGATGTTAGCGTATGTACAGTATAGATGTTAGTGTATGTACAGTATAGATGTTAGCGTAAATACAGTATAGATGTTAGTGTATGTACAGTATAGATGTTAGTGTATGTACAGTATAGATGTTAGTGTATGTACAGTATAGATGTTAGCGTACCTACAGTATAGATGTTAGTGTATGTACAGTATAGATGTTAGTGTATGTACAGTATAAATGTTAGTGTATGTACAGTATAGATGTTAGCGTAAATACAGTATAGATGTTAGTGTATGTACAGTATAAATGTTAGCGTATATACAGTATAGATGTTAGTGTATGTACAGTATAGATGTTAGCGTAAATACAGTATAGATGTTAGTGTATGTACAGTATAGATGTTAGCGTACGTACAGTATAGATGTTAGCGTATGTACAGTATAGATGTTAGCGTAAATACAGTATAGATGTTAGTGTATGTACAGTATAGATGTTAGTGTATGTACAGTATAGATGTTAGTGTATGTACAGTATAGATGTTAGCGTACCTACAGTATAGATGTTAGTGTATGTACAGTATAGATGTTAGTGTATGTACAGTATAAATGTTAGTGTATGTACAGTATAGATGTTAGCGTACCTACAGTATAGATGTTAGTGTATGTACAGTATAGATGTTAGCGTAAATACAGTATAGATGTTAGTGTATGTACAGTATAGATGTTAGTGTATGTACAGTATAGATGTTAGTGTATGTACAGTATAGATGTTAGTGTATGTACAGTATAGATGTTAGCGTAAATACAGTATAGATGTTAGTGTATGTACAGTATAGATGTTAGTGTATGTACAGTATAGATGTTAGTGTATGTACAGTATAGATGTTAGCGTATATACAGTATAGATGTTAGTGTATGTACAGTATAGATGTTAGCGTACGTACAGTATAGATGTTAGCGTATGTACAGTATAGATGTTAGTGTATGTACAGTATAAATGTTAGCGTATGTACAGTATAGATGTTAGCGTACCTACAGTATAGATGTTAGTGTATGTACAGTATAGATGTTAGTGTATGTACAGTATAGATGTTAGCGTATATACAGTATAGATGTTAGTGTATGTACAGTATAGATGTTAGCGTACGTACAGTATAGATGTTAGCGTATGTACAGTATAGATGTTAGCGTACGTACAGTATAGATGTTAGCGTATGTACAGTATAGATGTTAGCGTACGTACAGTATAGATGTTAGCGTATATACAGTATAGATGTTAGCGTATGTACAGTATAGATGTTAGTGTATGTACAGTATAGATGTTAGTGTATGTACAGTATAGATGTTAGTGTATGTACAGTATAGATGTTAGCGTATATACAGTATAGATGTTAGTGTATGTACAGTATAAATGTTAGCGTACGTACAGTATAGATGTTAGCGTAAATACAGTATAGATGTTAGTGTATGTACAGTATAGATGTTAGTGTATGTACAGTATAGATGTTAGTGTATGTACAGTATAGATGTTAGCGTACGTACAGTATAGATGTTAGCGTATGTACAGTATAGATGTTAGTGTATGTACAGTATAAATGTTAGTGTATGTACAGTATAGATGTTAGCGTAAATACAGTATAGATGTTAGTGTATGTACAGTATAGATGTTAGTGTATGTACAGTATAGATGTTAGCGTATATACAGTATAGATGTTAGTGTATGTACAGTATAGATGTTAGCGTACGTACAGTATAGATGTTAGCGTATGTACAGTATAGATGTTAGCGTACGTACAGTATAGATGTTAGCGTATGTACAGTATAGATGTTAGCGTACGTACAGTATAGATGTTAGCGTATATACAGTATAGATGTTAGCGTATGTACAGTATAGATGTTAGCGTACCTACAGTATAGATGTTAGTGTATGTACAGTATAGATGTTAGTGTATGTACAGTATAGATGTTAGCGTATATACAGTATAGATGTTAGTGTATGTACAGTATAAATGTTAGCGTACGTACAGTATAGATGTTAGCGTAAATACAGTATAGATGTTAGTGTATGTACAGTATAGATGTTAGTGTATGTACAGTATAGATGTTAGTGTATGTACAGTATAGATGTTAGCGTACGTACAGTATAGATGTTAGCGTATGTACAGTATAGATGTTAGTGTATGTACAGTATAGATGTTAGCGTATATACAGTATAGATGTTAGTGTATGTACAGTATAGATGTTAGCGTACGTACAGTATAGATGTTAGCGTATGTACAGTATAGATGTTAGTGTATGTACAGTATAAATGTTAGCGTATGTACAGTATAGATGTTAGCGTACCTACAGTATAGATGTTAGTGTATGTACAGTATAGATGTTAGTGTATGTACAGTATAGATGTTAGCGTATATACAGTATAGATGTTAGTGTATGTACAGTATAGATGTTAGCGTACGTACAGTATAGATGTTAGCGTATGTACAGTATAGATGTTAGTGTATGTACAGTATAGATGTTAGCGTACGTACAGTATAGATGTTAGCGTATGTACAGTATAGATGTTAGCGTACGTACAGTATAGATGTTAGCGTATATACAGTATAGATGTTAGCGTATGTACAGTATAGATGTTAGTGTATGTACAGTATAGATGTTAGTGTATGTACAGTATAGATGTTAGCGTATATACAGTATAGATGTTAGTGTATGTACAGTATAGATGTTAGCGTATATACAGTATAGATGTTAGCGTATGTACAGTATAGATGTTAGTGTATGTACAGTATAAATGTTAGCGTATGTACAGTATAGATGTTAGCGTACCTACAGTATAGATGTTAGTGTATGTACAGTATAGATGTTAGTGTATGTACAGTATAGATGTTAGCGTATATACAGTATAGATGTTAGTGTATGTACAGTATAGATGTTAGCGTACGTACAGTATAGATGTTAGCGTATGTACAGTATAGATGTTAGTGTATGTACAGTATAGATGTTAGCGTACGTACAGTATAGATGTTAGCGTATGTACAGTATAGATGTTAGTGTATGTACAGTATAGATGTTAGCGTATATACAGTATAGATGTTAGCGTAAATACAGTATAGATGTTAGTGTATGTACAGTATAGATGTTAGTGTATGTACAGTATAGATGTTAGCGTATGTACAGTATAGATGTTAGCGTACCTACAGTATAGATGTTAGTGTATGTACAGTATAGATGTTAGTGTATGTACAGTATAGATGTTAGCGTATATACAGTATAGATGTTAGTGTATGTACAGTATAGATGTTAGTGTATATACAGTATAGATGTTAGCGTATATACAGTATAGATGTTAGTGTATGTACAGTATAGATGTTAGCGTATGTACAGTATAGATGTTAGCGTATATACAGTATAGATGTTAGTGTATGTACAGTATAGATGTTAGTGTATATACAGTATAGATGTTAGCGTATATACAGTATAGATGTTAGTGTATGTACAGTATAGATGTTAGTGTATATACAGTATAGATGTTAGTGTACATACAGTATAGATGTTAGCATATATACAGTATAGATAGTGTATGTACAGTATAGATGTTAGCGTATGTACAGTATAGATGTTAGCGTTACCTACAGTATAGATGTTAGCGTACGTACAGTATAGATGTTAGCGTACGTACAGTATAGATGTTAGCGTACCTACAGTATTGATGTTAGTATACATACAGTATAGATATTCTGTTTCTAAATGACGATGGTGACCAGGGTCATTTGGAAATCAGGCAGAACATGAAGCTTTATGCTGTCACGAAGACTGTAAAGGGGATGTAGGTCTAGTCTACTCTAAAAAAAATGTTTCTAAGTGAAATTATTGTACAGAAACATATTTGTCGCTGTTACTATTTGTAGAAAGTCAAATGTATAATATATTACTGTTAGGGTGTTAGGGTGAGGTCAGTATTTATTCAGACCCTGAAGACGTGGACCAGACTTTCTCTGGACTCTCTCAGTCGACTCCTCTGAAATCCAGGTTTGACCTCAGCAGCCGAGCAAACACAGATCCAAGTACAAAGCCTTCACCATCGGGTTGAGACTGGGCCCTGCCTCCCACCTGGACACAGTCTCAGGCGAGCACACGTTTCCTTCTGGTTTTGCAAACATTTTCTCAGAATGAAAAAAAAAAAAAAGTCTCATAGGTCAAAATATGAAGACGAGGCTCGTTATGTGCTGTACTTTACTCGATGACAAAACCTCCTCGTCAAAGCCTGATTCTGTCAGACGCTCAGGGAACATCAGGTGCCACAGGGGGGCACCAGGACCAAAAAAACTGTCATTGTTGTGTCCTTGGGCAAGACACTTCACCCACATGGCCGAGTATGAAAGTGGTGTGTGATGATGGTGCTGGCAGCCTCGCTTCTGTCAGTAGTACAACAGGAGTTTACAGCACCGGGTCTGGAGTGAATGAAGAATGCTCTGTAAAGAGCTATAGAAATACTTCATTTTGAATTAGACTTCACCCTGTTTTTTTCTTCAAAGTCGGGGAACCTGAGCTCAGCAGCTGCATCTGAGACACTGGATACAACACGAGACCCACAGAGGCGCCTTGAGAAAGAGATGACACCACATTTCTTTCACAGAGCAGAGATTGCACATCCACAAGTCGTTCTGTTTTGTGACGTAGAAGCTGCACGCTGGCCTACTCAGGTGAAAGGTGTTGCATTCACGTCAGCAGCGGCTCTCCACCGGTCGGCTTTACTTCACTTAAAACAAGTGCACCACCATTTGTCTTAAGTCAGTGTTGATGCACCATACAGATGTCAAAAGACCCAAACTATCCCTTTAACCTGAAAACTGACTGGGCAAAATAATGACATTCTCAAACAAAACTCCAGGTGTGATGAGGAATTATTCAAAAATTACTTAATTTAAAGTTTTGTTTAATATCAAGACCTTAAAGAAATCTGGCTCACTGTTTAATTCTGCCACTTGCCCCAAATCCCACCCGTCAGCCAGCTAAAGAAAAACCCCAAAGCCCATAACCCAGCAGTGCACTACAGCGATGCTGCAAGTGAAAATAATGAAGCGGCCTTAGTGTTGCTCTCTGGTGCCCTCTTCAGTCCACACAAATTACTGCAGGTCTAGAACAGTTTAATAAAAGAACACGAGACTAAAGTTTTACAGAGGTTTATTATTATTATTATTTCAGGAATGACTCAGTGTGTCTAATACTCCTCCCCCTCATCTTCATCGTTCACACTGTCTGCACCCACCTCCTCATAATCCTTCTCCAGAGCAGCCATGTCCTCTCTGGCCTCGGAGAACTCGCCCTCCTCCATGCCCTCTCCCACGTACCAGTGCACGAAGGCCCTCTTGGCGTACATCAGGTCAAACTTGTGGTCGAGCCGAGCCCAGGCCTCAGCGATGGCCGTGGTGTTGCTCAACATGCACACGGCCCTCTGCACCTTGGCCAGGTCTCCTCCTGGCACCACTGTGGGCGGCTGGTAGTTGATGCCCACCTTGAACCCGGTGGGACACCAGTCCACAAACTGGATGGAGCGCTTGGTTTTGATGGTGGCGATGGCGGCGTTCACGTCTTTGGGCACGACATCTCCACGATACAGAAGACAGCAGGCCATGTATTTACCGTGACGAGGATCACACTTCACCAGCTGGTTTGCAGGTTCAAAGCAGGCGTTTGTGATCTCGCCCACAGAGAGCTGCTCGTGGTAGGCCTTCTCTGCGGAGATGACCGGGGCGTAGGTGGCCAGAGGGAAGTGGATACGAGGGTAGGGCACCAGGTTGGTCTGGAACTCAGTCAGATCCACGTTCAGAGCTCCGTCAAAGCGCAGAGAGGCTGTGATGGAGGAGACGATCTGACTGATGAGCCTGTTGAGGTTGGTGTACGAGGGGCGTTCGATGTCCAGGTTCCTGCGGCAGATGTCGTAGATGGCCTCGTTGTCCACCATGAAGGCACAGTCGCAGTGCTCCAGGGTGGTGTGGGTGGTCAGGATGGAGTTGTAGGGCTCCACCACAGCCGTGGAGATCTGGGGGGCGGGGTAGATGGAGAACTCCAGCTTGGACTTCTTGCCGTAGTCGACGGAGAGACGCTCCATGAGCAGAGAGGTGAAGCCGGAGCCGGTGCCTCCTCCAAAGCTGTGGAACACCAGGAAGCCCTGCAGCCCCGTGCACTGGTCGGCCTGTGGACACAGAGTTTAGAGGAGCTCACAGCGACACACTCACACTCACACTCACACGCCGCTCACCAGTTTGCGGATCCTGTCCAGCACCAGGTCGATGACCTCTTTGCCGATGGTGTAGTGGCCGCGAGCGTAGTTGTTGGCAGCGTCCTCCTTCCCGGTGATCATCTGCTCTGGGTGGAACAGCTGCCTGTACGTGCCTGTACGCACCTCATCTGAGGAACAGAAACATGACAATTACAGCCTGAAACAACACTGAGCCTCAGGGAAACTAAGATAAACTAATGCAGCTGCATTAACTTCTTAGGTTCCTTTCCAAGACAATGTAGCCAAGTGTATTTTTACCTTGTTGACATGTTTCGGCTGCTAGCTGCGAGCCATCTTCAGAACTGTCACCGGTGTTGGTGGTGACGTGTCGTATATCAGATGTTATTTCCGGTAGGCGTGGTCAGTCTGGGCGACCTGCAGGTCCCATCAGACTGACCACGCCTACTGGAAACAACAGCTGATATACGACACGTCACCACCAACACCGGTGACAGTTCTGAAGATGGCTCGCAGCCGAAACATGTCAACAAGGTAAAAATACACTTGGCTACATTGTCTTAGAAAGGAACCTAAGAAGTTAATGCATTAAGAAGACAAAATGAATATTTTTGGCGTAATGCAGCTGCAGTCCAGCGATAACAGGTAAAACCTGTGCTCATGGTTTGTAATGTCGATGCATAAGGCTCGTCTCCATGGAGACAAGTTTTGGTGTGGCCTTCAGATAAGCTTCATAAAGCACCTTGAAGACCAAGTGCAGTGAGCAGTTCAGACTCTCGTCTCACTCGTGTCTCTACTGTAAAGAGCTGGAGCAGTTCCATTACGCACCAATGACCGTGGGCTCCAGGTCCACAAACACGGCTCTGGGGACATGTTTGCCAGCTCCAGTCTCACTGAAGAAGGTGTTGAAGGAATCATCTCCTCCTCCTATGGTTTTGTCACTGGGCATCTGTCCGTCCGGCTGGATCCCATGCTCCAGACAGTAGAGCTCCCAGCAGGCGTTCCCGATCTGCACTCCAGCCTGGCCCACGTGGATAGAGATGCACTCGCGCTGAGGGGCAAAAACAGACGCAGGTTACAAAAAGTAAAGTACAAAACTACTAAGCAGCTACAAGATGCAATTTGAAACTCTTTACAAAAAAAAAAAAGTTAAACTTCCAAGTTTAGTAAAATGTACTGAAACTTTTATTGAAAATTACAATTCAGGAGCAGCGCAACAATAATATGATTAAAAAGAAACTGGCATAGACGGTGTGATGATTCAGAAGACTTCAGTCATCTCACGTTACAGCAGGCCACTACATGACACTTTCTATGCAAACTCCAAATGAACTTGAAGTAGTGACGATCAGTGACATTTTCCTTTTCAATTAAGGACTATCCAGCAACTTGGTTGCTTAGTCATTTCTGTCTAGATGTAGTGAAATGGGTAGTTACAAGTGATTCAGTACAATAGACTAGTGTCTTTAACATGTCACACTGGAGATCACCTTGTTAAATATGGAAACACGGCGTATCAGGCTTCAGATACCAGAACTTCATTAAACAGGACTCGAATGTGCTCAATTCTGGACTACATTATGGGGAAACGGGCTATAAACCTGACCTAAAACCACCAAAACGCTAATCTGACATAAGTTACCGAAGCCCACATCACGTTTACCCAATTAAGGTTCATAAAGTCTAAAATGTTAGAGGATCCGGATCACCCAAATTAGTCCAAGTGCCACAGTTTGAGAACCACTGCAACAGGTGAGATCACGTCATAAGGCAAGAGTCGAATCTCTGGTTCGCCTTTTGTACGGGGGAGGAGTCGGTTCTAACGGATTCTGGCGGTAACCTGCTCCTGTTTCCCGTGGCCCGGTGCGTAATGGCACCAGGTGCACTGAGCGTGGCTAATTAGGTCAACGCGCCTAATCATGCCAGGAATCGATTCTCTAGATTCCTGGCATGATTAAGTAGTTTTTTGTATTTATTTCCCAGTAAAATTTTAGAAGAGAAGGATTTGTAGACCAAAACTGTCAGCTGTGACCGAAATATAAACCCTTCCCCCTAAAACAAAAACTACGGGTGGAGCTCTGGTGCTTCAACCTGCGCAATGCGTCTCCCCTGTTAAGATTAATGTATAATTCTGCGCTGTTCTTGTCTCACAAATGAAGTCAATAAAATAATGAAGATTTGAATGAACGAAAGAACCGGTTCAGACTAGTACTTAAACCATGTGCGTCAGCGACAACGCTTGGATTTTGGTTTGAGCGAAGTGGTAACACGAAATTGGACAAATATTCAGCTATACTCACCATGATTAATCGATTAAAATGCGAAAAAGAACGAGGAAAAGGAGCAGCAAAGTTGAACTCTCACAGCAAAGACCTCAACGCGTCCTCAGTGAGAATTACTGTGGCGCATACGCGGGGTGGGGCGGTTTTATACCGGCTGCGTCACGGAAGAAAAGAGCGTAAGTGCTGATTGGCTGCTCAAGTCACGTGGCCCTTTTCTCATTGGTCCAAAGTTTAAAAATCTAAATTGTGACCGGACATATTTCAGAATGAGGCATGTATTTATTTTTTATATATAGATATTTATTTGAACATTAATGTATTCCAATTCAAATTTAATATGAATGCAAAAGTTAAATAAATAAATAAATTTGGAGGATTTCGTCATAACAACAGGAGTTGAGCGTCAGATGAGAAGTTGCTTTCGCTGATTTCTATTTCTCCATTGTGGTCATTATAATACAATTGAAACTCATTCATAAAATAAGAAAATGACGGTTTGTTCTCTCCTTTTACTACAATCTAACCAATGAATATGATATTTTGCAAAAAGCAAAAGAATATTTACAATAATTTCTGTTGAAGAGTCCAAATTGTTCATAGAAAATAAAATGTGAGAAGTTTTAAATACAGGGATTTTCATTTTTAAATTTAGCTCCAGCTTCTCACGTCTGACCAGAAGACCTGAGAGTGTGAGTAATCCAAAGATTCTTCTTCTGAATTACAAAAAAATACAACTTTCTACCTCAAATTTAAATCCTCTTTTAAGAAACAGAATGAGGCAACTTGTGACAGGGAGGGAAATAATGAATGAATAACTTTTCTACGCACTTCGTCTCTAATTTTGACCATTTTGTTTTGTTTGTTTTATTCCGGGTAGTTCTGTCACGAGCTTTTTTGTGCACACAACTTAATATATTCATTCATAAAACTTAAAATCTGATAGTATAGCAAGTTTAAGCATAAAAAGTATAGTTTATCCTCAGATATAATCGTTTTTTTATCATGTTCATAGGCCCGAACCACCATCTTTGAAATGTTCTGAACAAGCAGCACAAACTGTTGGCCTAACTAACTTCTGCTAATCTCTGGGGAAAATAGGCTTATTTGAGATAGTACAACTAATTCAAGTTCTAAGCAAAACCCCCATAAAACAGCAAATCTGAACGTGGACTAAAGCTGATTCACTTGTGCACCACTAGGGGGCACTCATGTACTTTTGTTTGAGTCACAACTGCCCCAGAAAACCCACTTATGTGAGACAGACACTTAATTCAAGCTTCATTTTGATTGAAAATACATTTCACAAACAATGTGAAGACGTGTGATTTAAAGATGATTTATGCATAAGATTATTTGATCTGAGCCAAACATTCTTCTCTCTCCTCGTCACCTCCTGTGGGCAGAATCGGTGCCCCCTCCTCAGAATTACTTTTATTCATCCCCGAGGGGGAAATTTTCTTTGTTACAGATGCAACCGACCAAGAGCCTGTACATCGAAACAAGTTACAAAAATAAGATAGATACAATAAGATAAAAGATAAAATAGCTCTCTCTGGGAAATTATTTACATCAGTGACATATTTATGACTATATACATGTGTGAGCAGGGAATAGGATGAAAAGGATTGAGTAGTTTGTGAGTTAAAGTGCAGCGTTCAACAGTTTGATGGCGACAGGCAGGACAGATTTCCTGTGTCTCTCAGTGGAGCAGCGGCAGCCGCAGTCTATGGCTGAAAGAGCTCCTCTGATTGGCCAGCACCTTGTGGAGGGGGTGGGAGGGAGAGTCCAGAATAGTCCAGATTTTGTCCAGTATTCTCCTGTCCAACACCACCGCCAGAGAGTCCAGCTCCTCCCCCACAACATGTCCAGCCTTCCTAATGATCTTCTCGAGTCTATTAGTGTCCCTCAGGCGCAGACTGCTGCCCCAGCAGACTACAGCGTACATGATGCACTGGCCTCCATAGACTCGTAGAACATCCTGAGCATCGTCCTGCAGATGTCAAAGGACCTCAGCCTCCTCAGGAAATAGAGGCGGCTCTGGCCCTTCTTGTAAACCGCGTCCACGTTCCTGCTCCAGTCCAGTTTATTGTCCAAGTTCACCCCCAGGTACTTGTACTCCTCCACCACGTCCACACTGACCCCCTGGATGGAGATGGGGGTCACAGCAGCTTTGGTCCTCCTCAGGTCCACCACCAGTTCCTTTGTCTTCAATAAGTTCTGTTTTGCATTGTAAGTGTGAAATCAATTCCGATACAAGCCAGATATTCTGGATTGCAGTTTACCAGTTCTATTTTTCCAAGTGAATTCTCTATTATGTGGATTATTTGTTCTCCACATATCAGTTAACCCTCTCTCATTCATTAAGTCTGATAAATATAAATGAATATTGTTTTTCTTGGGTACCTGTCCAAATCATCATTAGGTGCACAGTTGAAATCCCCTCCTAATATTATCTTCAAAACTGAAAATCTTTCTAACATGCCTTCTATTGCTGGATTTAAGTCTTGAAATAATTGTTCGTTTTGCCTTACATTCGTATCGCCATATATATTACCCATCAGAAATGACTGGTTACGATAATACCTGAAGAATGAAGTGTCCATTTAAGTCTGTTTGTGTAGAAATAACCTTCCCTGTGTTTCAAAGTAAGAGTTCCTCCTGGATGCTGATTACCATGTGACATCCAAATGTCCTCTCCCCAATGGGATCTCCAGAAGTTAGAATGTTCATCAGAAGAGTGAGACTCCTGGATCAAACAGAAGTCTGCATCAAAGTTTTTTGCAGAAAGGAAAACAGCCTTGCGTTTTGTAATGTCTCTTAAGCCTCGAACATTAACTGCAATAAATTTTAACTGTGAAATGTTTGAATAAACAGTAAAATGTGAAGGTTTGAACGATACCTTCTTAACTTAAAGGTACAAAGTAGTAACATAAGAAAGCAGAGCTCCTTCCCATTGATAAGTTCTGAACAGTACATGACAGCTGGTGTATTTCCTTATGATCCATGTTGCTCTTCCTCCAACGAAGTAAGCCATCTTCTCCTCCTCCCGTGCTTTCTGGACAATTGCACTTTTCGTGGTCCTCTAGCGTCAGGTCCTCCTTGAAGTTCTGTTGTTTCAGATAGTCACAGTTTTTTGTCTTTTTCCAAATGCATCGTGGTAATGTTGCATTGAGAACTGGATAATAATATCTCTTGCGTGAGTCTTGGTCAGATTCAGTCTCCCAAGTCTGTGCACCGAGTCAATGATGTCCACAAACTTCTTTCTAAAGGCCGGAGCAATATTACCACAAATGTCGATTACTCCCTTCTTCTCTGGCTCCGCCGCTTGTAGCGCGACAGTTCAACCACTTTATTTTCAAGTTGTTGGAGTTTGTCTCTGTCTTGACAACTCGTCTTTCTGTTTTTCCAGTCTCTGTTTCATGTCATGTAGTTCGTCAGAAAAAGCTCCAAATGGTAATTTCAGCTCTTTTATTGACTTCTCAATTCCTTCTCATTAGCTAGCGTTAGCTGTGCTGAGGCTGCTGTATCTTGGTCCATTTGACCTTTTTTGGGAGATGTTGTTGGGGTCACAGGTGGTTTTTCACTTTTGCATTTTGTTGAGGAATTGTTTGACATTGTGTCGTAGTTTTCAGTTGTGCAGATAATAATTTTCTCAAAAAGTTGGGAGAAGCTCTGTAATGAAGTTTACCACTTCGCTGTCATCTAGGCCTGTGTCGAGCGGCCTAGATGTACGGCCCCGTACGGGTCAAAACGACGCAGAGGAAGAGCAGGGGAAGCGACAGACAATAAGGGCTGTGACTGGTCCACTACCACCGCTCTGCAGACAGTTATGGTACTGCACTCAATATAGACATTTAGTAATAATGTGTTTACGTTTTACAGAAACAAAACTTAAAACCGCATGGCTCATTTGCATAAGCGCTGAAAAAAACAGCTTGTGCACTGATGCGGTCAGTTTCTGTTGGACTAAAGGACATGATTCAGTGGATTAGTGTCTTCTTTCTGTTGGAGATGATTCATGTTAAACTTTTCAGAAATGCGTCTGCTGTGCGGTTAGTCCGATCGTGCTCACATTTGAGTCACTGATGCTGATCTCGGCCTAAATATAATACACTATAAAGCATATGAAAAATTATACTATAGCGGCACCTACACATGAAACGCCAACATTATTGGATTATCATTATCATTATTTGTATCTTGTCTTTAATTATTATTATTATAATCTGATGATGTCATAATCTCAGGTGTTGGGCAGAGGCCTGTAGAGTTAACTCTATGGGAGATTGGGTAATTTCCAAACTTCTCCACAAATGTTTCTCCTTCTCAAATTTTTTTCAGCTCCACAAACTTATCATTAATCTCATGGTTTAAAGTCCTTTCAGGTGACAGTGCTGTAAAAAGATGAAAAAACAAAAACAAAACGCACAGGAAGTCCCAGTGTGGATGTTCAGTGAAAATCCTTCAGTAGAGCTCACTGCCATCTGAAAAAACAAGACATGTGCTGTTCTTCTGGACATCCAATCACACCACAACATCTGCAGACTAGACAGAAGTATGGGAGGGCATCTGACACACAAGGAACATGGGTGGATGGGAGGGCATCTGACACAAAGATATTACAGACCTTAAGTCCAGTGAAAGGCCCCTGAGTGTCTTCACGTCGGAGTCTCTGAGTCTGTTCCTGCGGAGATCCAGGACCCGGAGGTGGGATGGGCCAGAGCTCAGAGCCGAGCCCAGAGCAGAGCAGCCGACCTCAGACACGCGGCAGTAAGTCAGCCTGGACCAGAACGAGAAGACTGGAGAGTTAAGACCACATATTCACAAGGATCAGGCAAATGAATGCAAACCCATGAATACAAACTCCTCAGAAATCAACCCAAGAGGTATGATTAGGAAATTGAACTAGGAGTTTGTAAACTTGACCTTGTGATGTCTTGATCAGGTGTACCTCACTGAAGGGGGGAATCCGGAGTTCCCACCCACAAGGAGAAAATGCAAACTCTACAGATATTATGGTAGTGGGACAAACACACCAAAGCGCCTGAAGCCCGCAGTCTGGCTTCTGCAGGAGCTTGCACAGTTGCACCACCCCACAGTCAAAGATCTTGTTGTAGCTCATGTCCAGCTCCTGAAGGTGGGACAGGTTTGAGTCCAGAGCCGAGGCCAGAGCAGAGCAGCCGTCCTTGGTCACATGGCAGCACCTCAGACTGTGCACCAGAACAAGCACCAATATCAGAGACAACTCTAAGCTCCTCAGGTGAGTCGAATAAACACTGGGAAACAGAGGCAGGTAGAACAGCTATAATGAGGGCCCTTTAAGGGCCCCTGAGGGCCATGTCTCACCTCAGGAAGTGCAGCTGTGAGGTCTGGAGGAAGGGGCCGAGCTGGAGGAGTCCAGCATCACAAAGTGTGTTCTCTGTCAGGTCCAGAGTCTTCAGAGAGGGGACAGACTTTAGAGCTGAGCCCAGAGATGAGCAACATTCTTGGGTGAAGGAGCAGCACTTCAGCCTGCACAGAGAAGAGGTGATGACTGCAGTACGGCCTGTGGTACCGCGGCTAAACTGAAGGAAACCACTTATATTGTGTAAAACTCATATTTACATCACATGCACCTGCAGCTCTACACTCCAAAGGCTAAAAGCTAATGTAAGTTCGACTGACCACTGGACTGGGGAAGGCATGGATCTGTGATCGACTTTCTACAGTGATAGATTGTGACCTAAAGGTTTCCCCTTCCTGCTCTACAGCGTCTGTATACTGACCCCAGCACCTCCAGTCTGCAGTCTGGACTCTGCAGAAAACCACAGAGGCACAGCAGTCCAGCATCCTTCAGCTCGTTCCCTCCCAGATCAAGCTCTCTCAGGTGGGATGGGTTTGTCTTCAGTGCAGAGCCCAGAGTGGAGCAGCCCTCCTCTGAGAAACTGCATGAGTTCAACCTGTAGAACAACAGCACAATCAGCCCAACTCATCAGCACATTCTGACCAGTGGGGGGTGACAGAGACTGACCCTAGTGTCTCCAGCATGCAGTGTGGACTCTGCAGGAACCCAGAGACCTTCTCCAGACCAGCATCCTTTAGCTCGTTGTGACTGAGGTCAAGGACTCTCAGAGCACAGGGGCTTGTCTCCAGAGCCGAGGCCAGAGCGGAGCAGCCGGCCTCTGTCACACAGCAGTAAGGCAGCCTGAAAAACGCCAGAGATTAATGTACAAAAAAATGAAAGAGACACATCAGATCTCAATGTGAAAGAAATATGTTGGATCTATACAAATCTGGACAGGGCAATGTCTTAAGAACAAAAGAATACCACCTTTTTATGGAAATAACATTTTCTACCTACAGAGAGCTTCATTTGATAGACTCCCTAAAAATCAGTGAAATAATGATGTGGCAGCCTCGTCCATTTTGCCAAAATAACATTTCTGCAGCTCAAAATGCTTACCATGTTGTGCACTGGGTCAAAACTCCTCTAATGTGCACAGAGACACAGATATGACAAACAACAATTTAAGAAACATATTTTTCATATTTTCTTCTTGATCAGCGTAAAACTACAACTTATTTTTCCAACAGGTTTTTCCCATCAAATAATTCAATATTTGAGAATCATCATTTGGTCATAAGCGCTTTAACCCGACCAGATTACAAACTGACCTGAGGACTGTGAGTCTGCAGTTGGGGTTTGCCAGTGCAGAGACGAGGAGGTCCATCCCGGTGGAGAGCAGAGGGTTGGTGCCCAGGTCCAGCTCCTGAAGGTGGGAGGGGCAGGACTTTAGCGCTGAAAACACCACCTCCAAATGAGTCCGTGAGAGCCAGCACCTGCACAGCCTTGAGCCCAAGACACAGGCAAAGTTACTCAACAAGACTGAAGTTAACAGGCTGCGTTCACATTCTGAAATCCAAGATTAGGGCCAGTCCTAGAATTTACATGTTGAACAACCTTCCAAAAAATGTAAGAATAGAAAAATTTAACGTTCGTTTATTTTTCTATGGTGATGTGTTAAAACAAAGCAGATAAAAGTCTAACTTGATTATCATCACACCCCCAGGGAATGTTAATGACTTCAACTGCAAAGTATCATTAGGAAATCTTGTGGTGAATTCTGAAATACTCACTTGGCCTTCTTGCAGTTTCTCACGGCTGGGATGAGTCTCCACCTCCCCTCCCGACTGGTGTTGTACTTGCTGAGGTCCAGCTCCTCCAGGACCTGCTCAGACATCTGCAGCATGTAGGCCAGAGCCGAGCACTGGATCTCAGACAGACTCCTCTTCTCTGACCCCTCGGTCTTCAGGAAGTCCTGGATCTGCTGCTGGACGGACTGGTCGTGCATCTCGATCAGACAGTGGTAGATGTTGATGCTTCTGTCTGGAGACACGTCCTTCAGATTCAGCTCCTTCAGGTTATCCATGACTCTTTGGATGGTTTCTTGGTCAGTTTTGTTTGGACCCAAGAGAAACCTCAAAGCTCTGCGGTTGGACTCCAGACTGAGGCCGTGGAGGAAACGCACAAACAGGTCCAGGTGCCCTGTTTTACTGCCCAGAGACACTTCCATAACTCTCCTTAGGAACATGTCGAGTGATGAATTCACCAGAACATCACACTGTGCCAGATCTTCACCCACAAACTGACTGAGAACCTCCGTGTTTTTGGTGGAGAAGCAGTGGTGGATGTAGACCGCAGCCATAAACTCCTGGACGCTGAAATGGACAAAACTGTAAACCTTTTGACTGAAGATGACACTCTGTGGTTTGAAGATCTCAGGGCAGAGTCCAGAGTAGAGCGAGGCCTGACGCAGGTCCAGACCAACCTCCTCCAGGTCCTCTTGGTAGAACATGATGTTTCCTTTCTGCAGGTGCTCAAAGGCCAGTCGGCCCAGCTTCAGCAGCAGATCACAGTCAGCAGAGCTCAGCTCTGGAACGCTGCTCCATGCTTCGTACTTCCTCCACGTCTGCACCAACAGGAAGTGAGCGTACAGGTCTGTGAGGGTCTGGGGCAAAGCTCCACTCTGAGGGTGTCTCAACATGTGGTCCAGGACAGTGGCTGTGATCCAGCAGAACACGGGGATCTGACACATGGTGTAGATGCAGCGAGAGCTTCTGATGTGGGACAGGACTGTTCTAAGATGGTCTCTATCAGAGAACCTCATGCAGAAGTAATCCTCCCTCTGCTGGTCAGTGAGGAACCCTCGCACCTCTGTGAGGCGCTGGACACACTCTGCTGGAATCTGATTGGCCGCCGCCGGCCGTGAGGTGATCCATATAAGGGCGTCAGGAAGCAGACTGCCTCTGATGAGGTTCACCAGCAGTGGGCCGACCTCTGACCCCTGTGTGACCTCAGAGATGGCCTCACAGCTGAAGTCCAGAGGGACACGACTCTCGTCCAGGCCGTCCAGGATGAACAGGACTTTACTGTGGAGCAGAGTCTGAGCCGAGAGAGGGCGCAGTGAGGGGTAGAACACATGTATGAGCTCCAGCAGACTGTAGCGCCCCCTTGTGGCCAGGTTCAGCTCTCTGAAGGACAGAGGCAGCACCAGGAACAGGTCCTGGTTCTCGAAGCCCTTGGCCCAGTCCAGGCTGAACTTCAGAACCGAGAAGGTTTTCCCAACTCCCGCCACACCCAGAGTCAGCACCAGCCTGAGCGGCTCCTGCAGCGCCTCCTGCTGGTCTTCAGATGGTAGTGGTTTGAAGATGTCTTTGCTCTGAATGCGGGTTTCCTGGATGTGTTTGTGGGAGTCGGCCTCCATCTGACTGAGCTCGTGTGGAGTCGTCACCTCACTCAGGCTCTCTGTGATGAACAGCTCAGTGTAAACCTTCTCCAGAGAGCTCGTGCACTCTGCCTCTTCCCTCCCCTCACTCACGCTGCTGCATCTGCCTATGAGGCTGCGTTTGAAGGCAGCTTGAGGTTTGTCTGAGAAAGTGAACTGATCAGAGAGCTTGAGTTTCTTTCCACACTGGGGGCAGTAGCGAGCAGAGGAGCTGCAGTCTGCACAGAGCCCATGACCACAGACCAGCCTCTGCACGACCAGACTTTTCTCACACTCAGAGCAGGACTCCTGGGGCTCTGTGGGGCTGTGGAGGACACACTCACATTAGGCCTGTCAGGTTTCAGAATGACATCCTCGTATTGACTGTATAAAGAAGTGGAGTAAGGGAATATGACGTCAGTGTGACCGCGAGCGTCACAGCAACCAAAGCACCAATTTGAAGTGAGACTGTTGAAGGAGCTTACCACAAGCACCACTGGTTTATCAGCGACATCAGGGATAGAAGGCGCCTGATTGGTCTGTTATTAATGTTCATATCTTGATTCAAGGACAAAATCGTGAAAAAGAGGACATGTAGAGTGTTAATACAAACATTTTAAGACCAAAATGAGGAGCCTGACAGCAGCAGGTACTGAGAGGATGACAAATTTTCAATAGGAAGTGAACTGGAGCGGAATCACACCCCGCTAACTTCCTGTATGGAAAATGGCGGCTAACAGGTTAGCTCTGTCCATACACAGTCTATGCAATCTCATCATCATTCCTAGAGTGACATGTTTAGAACAGCTGTGCACACTACATGGTGCTGATAAGAACATTCTGTCCCATTCATTTTAATAGAAAATGAACATAGCTAACACGCTAGCCACTGCATTCTAAACAGGAAGTGAGCATGGGGCCACTTCTGGCTCCTTCTGACTCTGGCTCTATTGACTTGCATTGGGATCTTGTGACTCCTCTCTCTGTATCTGCAGCTGTGAACCTCGTCACTTTGGTTTTAAAATCTTGTATGAATCCGCTCAACATAATCCTGGGGTTTCATTTTTCTATTTTGTCTGTTAAAAAAATCCTATTCATAATCTAGAGCCTGGCTCCAAACTCAGTCCTGTAACCGTGAGCATGTTGAGCTTTATTTTCTGTGGAGACAAACGCTTCAAACTCGGGATACACGGTTCCAGCACTAGGATCAGATATCAGCACCAGTACCAATGAAAAATTTACTGGGTCAGATATGGGCTTCCAAATATCGGTTCAGCCGATATCTTAGTCTTATCATATCTTATCATATACATTTATGAAATACTGATATTTCCTAGATGTAGTCGACCCAGAAACTTTTTATTCACACAATGTTGTTTTGTTGTTACATGAGACACATTTGGATCTGTTTTATCTTAATAATTTTAACGGAATTAGACAAAATGTTTATGCACTGATATCGGCAGATACTGAAAGCAAAATTAGTATCGGAACTGTGAAAGCTGGATCCCTACTTTAAACACCATCATTCATCTTACATGTGGGAGTAATACAGGTAAGAACAGTCCAAATATAACTACAACCTCCCGTTTCTAAAGAAATAAAAACACATTCCAGTTTGCGCCTGTCCCACTGCATGTTCCCTTTAATTGTTTTGAAAATGCTATGTTCACACTTGTGTTTTCATGAACACAAAGTTATTGAATGAAATCAAATAAAAAAGAACTTACGATTCATCTTTCTGCTCAGGCTCAAACGTCGGGGGTAACCCTTTGGACATGTCTGTTCTCACAGACACACAGTGGCACTGGGGAGAGCTGGACCTGTGGCTGAGCACAGAACATAAACTCATTCAGTGCCTGTGCACCACTCACATGTTGCCTTGAAAAAAGCCTCTGACTCTTCCCTTCTTTTTACATCAGGTTTGTCCAGATGCTGTGCACAGTTTTGTGTCATGTTTTTGTGTATTTCTGGAGAATTGTCGTGTGGGAGCGTGGGGGACGTAGGCCTGTGGGCGGAGCCTCGTACAGGCTCAGGAGAGGTCACTAGATTACTCAAACGTGCATGTTTGAGTAATCTAGTGATCTGTCCTGAGCCTGTACGAGGACTCTTAAACAGACATGTTTTGCATAAAACCCTTGATTGTCCATGTTGTCATGAGCTTAAGTGAAGAAGGCATGTGGTTTGTCCAGTGTCATTTCTGTGTCCATGTTTTTGTGGTACATTTAAGGCTCACTCACTGTTCTGTGGGCTCCGGGTCTCTGTGCACCTCCATGACAGCGACACTGATCCTGCACAAACAACAGCATGAGCAGAAGGAAAGTAGTGACATGTCTTTGATTTTACTTTTTTAATTTGGTGATTTACTAGTCCATCTCAAAGAATTAGAATATCATGAAAAAGTTCAATAGTTTTGTCTCTCATTTTAGAAAGTCAAATCCAGATATTATATCTGATATTATACAGACTCATGACACAGAGTTTGTTTCTTTAAATTTTGATTATGGTTAATAATAAAATTCCTTCCTTCACCTCCTGGACCATGTGTCACAGACTCGGCAGCTCTGAACCTTCATCCTGAAGAAACATTTGATTCTGATCGATGGGACTTTTTATTCTCGACCCTGAGACGTTTTGGTTCAGTGATCAGTTTATTGACTGTTTTTAGTTCCCTGAAGACTTCGCTCATAGAGCCCAAACGAAAGGAGATTTGTCTCCTGCGTCTCCGTCAGAAGAGGTTGTAAATGTTGTGGAGGTTGTAGATGTTATAGATGTTGTATTTGTTGTATTTGTTTGGAGCTACCCTACTCCACAGAGTCTACTCCCACCTGGACAAGCCGGCTGCCACTGTGAGGATCATGTTTTTTGACTTCTCCAGTGCGTTCAACACCATCAGGCCGGCTCTGCTGGCTGAGAAGCTGGCAGTGATGCAGGTGGATGCCTCCTTGGTGTCCTGGATTGTGGATTACCTCACTGGAAGACCACAGTATGTGCGTCTGCAGAGCTGTGTGTCGGACAGGGTGGTCAGCAACACTGGGCCTCCACAGGGGACAGTCCTGTCTCCCTTCCTCTTCACCCTCTACACCACGGACTTCAACTACTGCAGCCAGTCTTGCCACCTTCAGAAGTTTTCTGACGACTCTGCAGTGGTGGGATGCATCAGCGGGGGTGACGAGGAGGAGTACAGGACTGTAGTGGACAACTTTGTCACTTGGAGTGAGGAGAACCACCTCCAGCTCAACGTGATGAAGACAAAGGAACTGGTGGTGGACCTTAGGAGGACCAAAGCTGCTGTGACCCCCATCTCCATCCGGGGGGTCAGTGTGGACGTGGTGGAGGAGTACAAGTACCTGGGGGTGTACTTGGACAATAAACTGGACTGGAGCAGGAACGTGGACGCGGTTTACAAGAAGGGCCAGAGCCGCCTCTATTTCCTGAGGAGGCTGAGGTCCTTTGACATCTGCAGGACAATGCTCAGGATGTTCTACGAGTCTATGGTGGCCAGTGCATCATGTACGCTGTAGTCTGC
>CM060674.1:32011170-32041170 GCA_030686955.1 Odontamblyopus rebecca
CAATTCATCTTTTGGCTTGTCTCATGGTTCTCTGTCACTGTCCCGAATTTCCTTTCCTACGACAAACTTTGCTTGTCCCCTCTCCCATAGGGGTCCAATTCTAGGGCGCCTGCTGAGTGGGGTCACTTTGGTCATTGTTGCGATCTCCGTTTATTGAATTTTTCGCCGGGCCGGTCGATTCTATACCCCCATGTGAGACTTTTCGTCGACGTTCAGGGGTCAAAAATGCGATCATTTTGGCGGAAGAGGAATAATAATAATAATTAAAGCCGCTCGCGCAATGATGGCCCTCGCCCCGGGTGCAAGCACGCCCTCCCAGGCGACCAGACAGGACTCACGACCCCCTGGCACGACTCTCTCTCTTCCCGACAGCTCGTCCCCAGAAAAATTACATAGTGCACCTTTAATATTTGAAAATGGGAACGATCTAGAGCCAAATTATAGAAACTAGGACACAGGTCACATGACTTTTATAATCAAGAGCACTGTCAGATTAAGACTGCATAAAAACAGACCCTCCACCAGAAAAGTTACATAGTGCACCTTTAAACATATTTTGGGGGGAGTATTTCTTTGTGGCCAACCATGGAAAATACCCCATATCCATAATGTATTTTTTGATGGGAGACACGCATAGAATGTATTCCCCAAATCTGGTACAAATCTGATAATGCTGATGTTTCATGTCTGGATAGGGGCGCTATAGAGTTCACTTTTCATATACTTTATAGTGTATTATATTCAGTCCATGTTCAAGCTTTAGTGATTCAAATTTCTCAGCACAATCAGACAAAGTCTGTGCGTGTAGTAATTTTGGAACTATTTATTGGGGAGTCTTTGAGCCCCTGCTGGCCAACTGTGGGAAACACCCCATATCCATAATATATTTTTTTGCCTGGTTTGATACAGAGAATTGAATACCCAAATTTGGTACAAATCCGATAATGTTGACGTTTCTTGTATAGGCTAGGTGGCGCTATAGAGTAACTTTTCATATGCTTTATAGTTTATTATAATCAAGCCCTAATCAGGTATTAGTGATTCAAATTTCAGCACGATCAGACAAAGCCTGTGTGTAGGCATTTTTAAACTATTTTTTTAGGGAGTCTTTGCGCCCCTGCTGGCGAACAATGAAAATTGCATCATGTCCATAATATAAGATTTTGCTTGAAATCATGGATAGAATATAATCCCCAAATTTGGTACAAATCCGATAATGTTGACGTTTCACGTATACACTAGGTGGCGCTACAGAGTTCACTTTTATTATATTTCATATTTCATCACATTCAGGCCGGGATCACACAATAGTGATGTGAGTTTGAGCTCTGTAGGCCAAAGCCTGTGACCGTGAGAGGTCATCAAAAGGCGTTATTCGCCGGCGTGCTACATGGACAAACCGTGAAAAACTGCGCTGAGAAAAATGATGCGTTTGTGGAGCCACATCTGTAGATGTGACGTGTCAAATCTAGAGCTCGTTTGGACCAAAACCAAAACACTTGAAGACTTTGGGCGTACACGCAGTCAAAACAGCTAAGTAGTTTTTGATTCAATATGGCCGACTTCCTGTTGGTCATAGGGCGTGTGACAATGACATTTTCTGCTTGTCTCCTTGTTTTCTATCATTGTCCCGAATTTTGTCGGGCCTACGCCAAAATATGCTTTTCAGCTCCCCATAGGCTTTCAATTTTTGACTTTTCTAGGGGCGCTGTCGAGTGGGGGCGCTTTGGGCATTGTCGCGATGCCCGTTTTATCAAATTTTTCGCCGGGCCGGTCGATCTGATACCCCCATGTGAGACTTTTTCGTCGATGTTCAGGGGGTCAAAAATGCGATCCTTTTGGCGGAAGAAAATAATAATAATAATAATAATAATAATAATAATAATAATAAAAGAAACCGAGCAAGAACAATACCCTCGCCACTTCGTTAGGCGAGGGGCCAGTGCGCTCGCGGCAATGATGGCCCTCGCCTGGTGCGCACGCCCATGCCAGGCAACCGCTGAGGTCTTGTGGACCGCCCTGCACGACTCTCTCTCCCGACAGCTGCGTCCCCAGAAAAATTACATAGGGCACCTTTAATATTTGAAAATGGGAACGATCTAGTGCCAAATTATAGAAACTAGGCCACAGGTCACATGACTTTTATAATCAAGAGCACTGTCAGACTAAGACTATTGCATAAAAACAGACTCCTCCAACAGAAAAGTTACATAGTGCACCTTTAAACATATTTTGGGGGGGAGTATTTGTAGCACTTTGCCAACCATGGAAAATACCCCATATCCATATTGTATTTTTTTGGTGAGTGAACACGCATAGAATTTAATACCCATATTTGGTACAAATCCGATAATGTTGATGTTTCATGTCTGAGTAGGGGGGCTATAGAGTTCACTTTTCATATACTTTATAGTTTATTATATTCAGTCCATGTTCAAGCTTTAGTGATTCAAATTTCAGCCAATCAGACAAAGTCTGTGCGTGTAGTAATTTTTGAACTATTTATTGGGGAGTCTTTGCGCCCCTGTCCAACCGTAAGAACACCCCATATCCATAATATATTTATTTGCTTGCTTTGATACAGAGAATTGAATATCCAAATTTGGTACAAATCCGATAATGTTGACGTTTCTTGTATAGGCTAGGTGGCGCTATAGAGTAACTTTTCATATGCTTTATAGTTTATTATAATCAAGTCCTAATCAGGCATTAGTGATTCAAATTTCAGCACGATCAGTCAAAGCCTGTGTGTGCAGGCATTTTTTTACTATTTTTTATTGAGTCTTTGCGCCCCTGGTGAACAATGAAAATTGCACCATTTCCATAATATAAGATTTTGCTTGAAATCATGCATAGAATTTAATCCCCAAATTTGGTACAAATCCGATAATGTTGATGTTTCACGTATACACTAGGTGGCGCTATAGAGTTCACTTTTATTATATTTCATATTTCATCACATTCAGGCCGGGATCACACAATAGTGATGTGAGTTTGAGCTCTGTAGGCCAAAGCCTGTGGCCGTGAGAGGGCATCAAAGAAACAGGAAACGAAGGCGTTATTCGCAAGCGTGATACGGACAAGCCGTGACAAACTGCGCTGAGAAAAATGATGCGTTTGTGGACCCACATCTGTAGATGTGACGTGTCAAATCTGAGCTCGTTTGGACCAAAACCAAGACACTTGAAGACTTTGGCGTACACGCAGTCAAAACGGCGTTGAATTTTTTGATCCAATATGGCCGACTTCCTGTTGGTCATAGAGACGTGCTCCAATTCATCTTTTGGCTTGTCTCATGGTTCTCTGTCACTGTCCCGAATTTCGTTTCCCTGCGACAAACTTTGCTTGTCCCCTCTCCCATAGGGGTCCAATTCTAGGGGCGCCGTTGAGTGGGGTCACTTTGGTCATTGTTGCGATCTCCGTTTTATCGAATTTTTCGCCGGGCCGGTCGATTCTATACCCCCATGTGAGACTTTTTCGTCGACGTTCAGAGGTCAAAAATGCGATCATTTTGGCGGAAGAGGAATAATAATAATAATAATAATAATAAAGAAACCAACGAAGAACAATAGCCTCGCCACTTCGTTGGCGAGGGCCAATAAAGAAACCAACGAAGAACAATAGCCCTCGCCACTTGGCGAGGGGGCCACTCAAAGCCGCTCGCGGCAATGATGGCCCTCGCCCGGCGCGCACGCCCCTCCCAGGCAACCGCTGAGGTCTCTGTGACCGCCCTGACACGACTCTCTCCTCCCGACAGCTCTCGTCCACCAGAAAAATTACATAGGGCACCTTTAATATTTGAAAATGGGAATGATCTAGAGCCAAATTATAGAAACTAGGCCACAGGTCACATGACTTTTATAATCAAGAGCACTGTCAGACTAAGACTGTGCATAAAAACAGACCCTCCAACAGAAAAGTTACATAGTGCACCTTTAAACATATTTTGGGGGGGAGTATTTGCGCCCTTTGTGGCCAACCATGGAAAATACCCCATATCCATAATGTATTTTTTTGGTCGTAGACACGCATAGAATTTAATACCCATATTTGGTACAAATCCGATAATCTTGATGTTTCATGTCTGAGTAGGGGGCGCTATAGAGTTCACTTTTCATATACTTTATAGTTTATTATATTCAGTCCATGTTCAAGCTTTAGTGATTCAAATTTCAGCACAATCAGACAAAGCCTGTGTGTGTAGTAATTTTTTGAACTATTTATTAGAGGGAGTCTTTGCGCCTCCTCTGTGCCAACCGTGGGAAACACCCCATATCCATAATATATTTATTTGCTTGCTTTGATACAGAGAATTGAATACCCAAATTTGGTACAAATCCGATAATGTTGATGTTTCTTGTATAGGCTAGGTGGCGCTATAGAGTAACTTTTCATATGCTTTATAGTTTATTATAATCAAGCCCTAATCAGGTATTAGTGATTCAAATTTCAGCACGATCAGACAAAGCCTGTGTGTGTAGGCATTTTTAAACTATTTTTTTAGGGAGTCTTTGCGCCCCTGCTGGCGAACGATGAAAATTGCACCATGTCCATAATATAAGATTTTGCTTGAAATCATGGATAGAATATAATCCCCAAATTTGGTACAAATCCGATAATGTTGACGTTTCACGTATACACTAGGTGGCGCTACAGAGTTCACTTTTATTATATTTCATATTTCATCACATTCAGGCCGGGATCACACAATAGTGATGTGAGTTTGAGCTCTGTAGGCCAAAGCCTGTGGCCGTGAGAGGGCATCAAAGAAACAGGAAACTAAGGTGTTATTCGCCGGCGTGTTACGGACAAAACCGTGAAAAACTGCGCTGAGAAAAATGATGCGTTTGTGGACCCACATCTGTAGATGTGACGTGTCAAATCTGAGCTCGTTTGGACCAAAACCAAGACACTTGAAGACTTTGGCGTACACGCAGTCAAAACGGCGGTGAATTTTTGATCCAATATGGCCGACTTCCTGTTGGTCACAGGGGGGTGTGACAATGACATTTTCTGCGTGTCTCCTTGTTTTCTATCACTGTCCCGAATTTTGTCGACCTACGCCAAAATATGCTTTTCAGCTCCCCATAGGCTTTCAATTTTTGATTTTTCCAGGGGCGCTGTCGAGTAGGGGCACTTTGGGCATTGTCGCGATGCCCGTTTTATCAAATTTTTCGCCGGGCCGGTCGATCTGATACCCCCCATGTGAGACTTTTCGTCGATGTTCAGGGGTCAAAAATGCGATCATTTTGGCGGAAGAATAATAATAATAAAAAGAAACCAACGAAGAACAATAGCCCTCGCCACTTCGTTAGGCGAGGGCCAATTATGCACAGTGTGGTTACCTACGTGCGCAGTGGCGCAGCTCCAAGTCGCCTCTTGGATTTAAAGGGACTTTGCGCACATCCGTGTGGACTCCTGCGCACGGTTCAAAACATAGACGAATAAAACTTCTGTTCTAAACCAAAAACACGCATTATTTTACAGTCATCATCTTTACGAAGTCAGCGTCTTGTCTTTTACCAAGCCTATGCTGCTCGCAATTTCTTACTGCGTCATGAAGTTGGCTCAAGGTTTGATGTTCGCTTCGTTTAACTTTCCCAAATTAAGACCCAAACAAGCATTTGCCTAAATAACTTGACCTAAGTTAACGAAAGTGCAACGTGATCATGTCTAACAAAACAAGAGCATAAATAGTACGGAGCGATTTATAGGGAAAAAACTACTTACGAAAATCAAGCGAATGTCAAACGCTGAGCAAACTTCATTTCTGGGAAACGGAAGTTAAATGAAGCAAAACCTGTGAGACGATTAAAAATAACAAACCAGTTAAGCCGGTGCAAGCGGATGAACGAGCCCAGTGTGTGGGATAATTAATAGTGGTTTATACCGTGATGTGTTTGAGCAGTGCAGCCACTGACTGAAGGAGGAAACTATCTGAGCAAACACCACAACACCACTAAAAAGTGTAGCACCAGGCACTGTTTTCGCGTATATTGAAATGCAAATGAGCCATGTGCGTCTGCAGGTGTTACGCGCACAAAATCCTCATCCCCGGTTCAGAGACAGTATGAAAACCTGAAAAGTGAAACCCTAATGGGCACTGACAGACTAGTGTTCATAGTCCTCCCAAGAGTCGATTGTTCTGTATGAAAAAGTCCATCCATCCATCCATCTTCTCCCGCTTAATCCGGCTGGGTCGCGGGGGCAGCCTGCTGCCCAATACTCATAGCACCTGACCCCCTATGAACCCCTCTGCAGGTGGTGAGCCCACAGGAGGGTGTATGAAAAAGTGAATGATCTAAACATAATCTAAACTTATGAGCAGCCACGGCTCCTGTGCCCTCAGGACTTCATGGACACAGACAGAAGGAGCCTTAAAGTTAAAATGCATCAGAAAACGTAGGAACAAAACAAAAACAGCCAGACCCTGATTTGAAAATCATATAACATAACATATAATAACAATAATAATATTTGTTTACTCTTTGTTATTATATTATATGGTGATGTGTGAGCTCCTGTGTCCAAATAATTTCCCTTGTGGATCAATAAAGTTTGTCTAAGTCTGAGTTTAAGTCCAAATTGGGTAAAATATAATTTTATTCAGATCATATTCTGACTGATTACATGTGTGTGTGTGAAAGCTGTGACGGACGAAATAAAAAAAGTAAAGCCTAATAGCAGCAGCAAAAACAAACCCCTCAGTGAGGCTGAGCGCGGTGCAGTTCTCCTCCTGTCCTGCGGCGGCGCTGCTCTCCGGCCGCAGACGCTTTTGTTGTTCTTCCGCTCACGGCGCACGCACGGAGCCACTTTTGCACAAAATCTCTTCTTTTCTGTCGCATCTCTGTCGCGTTTTTGCACTTTTAAGCCGCTTTCCCCGCAGAAACATGGCGCCTGCGCGGACCGTGCCCTGAGCCGCGCCCGCACGACTTTACGGTGAGAAACGAGACGAAACTTTACACTTTTTACACCAGAGACTCACGTAAATACTCATAAAAACCCACGCAAACGCCACGGGACAGATATGGAGTTGTGTTTTGTTTCATTCACACATGTGTAACACACAAACCTGCACTTTTAGGCTGAAAACACTGATATCCTATCGGCAAAGGTCTCACAGTAATATCGTGGAGCATCACAATATATCGAATCCCAAGTCTCTTTGCCTAAATGAATAGAAAAACAGAGGGAACTACATAGACCATGATCCTTTGCTCTGTTTCAGTGCAGACGACATGAAGAAATAACTGTTCTAAGCACTTTTACATCTTCATTCTGTGGATTAAGTCTGTGAAGCATTTTTAGAGGAAAAAGGAGCAGATTCACAGTTTTATATTGTAATAAATCTGGTCCAGAGAGATCGTTCCATCCTTAATGACAATAAAAGTTGTACCAAATGGCTGGTCAAAGCATTTAGCATTTAGGGTCAGTCTTGTTATTCTGTAGAATATCGTAATATCGTGAGCTTTCCCACAATATCGCAATAAATATTATACCGTAACGATATCGTATTGTCAATCAATCAAAGTTCATTTATTGAGTATATCAATATACATAATATCTTACACGTATACATGTACGTGTAGACATGATCATATAATTCCCTTTTATATATGTAAACATTTCTCAAAGGGTCATGGGAAGAAGTGTTCACTTTTTTAATCCCGCCCGTTACCTAAATTTAAGTATTATTATTGACGTCCGGTGTCCGCTGAACCGTCTTCGTCACATTTATCTGGTTTTACATCCTGTACAACTTGTATTTACAGTGTCTACAGATAAAGCCATGTACAGTGAACGTCGCTTTAACGCCGTTCACCTTTTGCTGCTTCGCTGTTTTGTGGACTTTTTAATGCTTTTTTTTTTTTTTACAGTGCATTGTGCTCTGAATCCTGATTGGCTGAGGGACTGTAGTCTAGAGGTGAAAAAGTTCACATTGGTCTTTCACTTTCACCAATGTCCACAGTTTCTGTGCCTCGTCTCTGTTCAGCCCGACAACTTTACCTTTGCAAATTTTCTCCATGACCAAACCCACAATGTGGAGGAAACGTTCTGCACGACAAAGGCAAAAGGCCGAGGAAGATGAAACTATCACAGAAAAAGAGAAACTTCTGGACCTGCTGAAGGTAGAAGCTCTGCGGCTGTAGGCGCCTTTACAGAATAAATGAATCTTCGGTTCGTTCCATAAAGAAGAAGGAAAATAACATAAGGACGACAGCAGCAGTAAGTTTGAACAAGGATGAAAAAGGGTCATGACTGTCCAACGAGACCAGCGTAAGGATGGAGTCGCTTCAGCTTTGTGGATTAATGCAGGAAAAAGAACATTACGCTGGACCAACGTTATCCGCACAAAAGCTAAAACACTTTATGAAACCTTTGCTGACAGCGACGACTTTCACGACAGTGAAGAGGAGGAGGATCTCGGGCCATCGGCGACGCTGTTCACACAGTGTCAGGTCTGTTTAATGCCACCAAGGGCTGGACTGAGACATTTCAGAAACGCTTTGGACTTAAAAATGTTAGTCTGCACAGAGAGGTTCAGCCTCTGTGAATCCCGCTGGAGCAGAGGCACACGAGAACAACACATTTAAAGCGATCACTGAGGAAGGGGGAAATAAGCCTGAACAAGTTTTTAATATGGATGAGACATTATTACAGCGGAGTCAGGGCGTAAAGGCTCAGTCAGAGGGTCTGGGAAATACGGCTGAGTCACAATGTCCAACCTCCTATTCACTATTAAAATTATTTTACAGTATTTTTAAAAACTATCAGAGTTATTTGTAAGAAAATGTTTATTTTTATGTCTTAAACAAATGCTTGGGCCTGAAAACAGGTTTTGATCTTTGGTTTCATTCTACAGTTCAGTATTGGATTGTATAATAACTGTAAAAAATAAAGCTGATACTTCTCGGATTTCGCCTGTCGCGGGTTCTTTTTGGAACGTGACCCTGCGATAAACCTGGATTCACTGTACAGTCATTTACTATAATAACCATTACATCCTTGCATCACTATAACGACTCAGAATATTAGATTTGGAAATACGTTCGTGTCGCTGTCCAATCAGAACTCTTCCCCACCCCCAGACGCTGAACCTGATTCAATAAAAAGACCATTCAATTTAGACCATGTTAACTCCAAGGAGAATATTTTAATTCAGAACTATTTAATTTGTAATTTAAAAAAACATCACGTAAACATCTCGTCTCTTCTCTCAGATGGAGGAGGGCAGCGGCGCAGACCCGGGGGCGCAGGCCTGTGGGGGGCGCTGTGACGTGGGCGTGCAGTGGGAGGAGCCCGAGGACCTGCGCTGTGACGTGGGTGT
This sequence comes from Odontamblyopus rebecca, assembly GCA_030686955.1. Lineage (NCBI taxonomy): Eukaryota > Metazoa > Chordata > Actinopteri > Gobiiformes > Gobiidae > Odontamblyopus > Odontamblyopus rebecca. The sequence goes on from CM060674.1 coordinate 32,020,499, forward strand.
GCAGAGTGACACCCGGTGGTGCGATGTGGCGGTGCAGGTGGATCTGATCGGCCTCAGCTGCAGGACTCCAGGTAAAAACTCCAGCGGGATTTTATCTGTAGAACTCACTTTGTCATCCCCTTTCCCTGGGGGGTGATGCTAACTGCAGGCACTGCTCTGTCTGAGGCTCTGTTGGACTCTTGCAGGCTCCGGTGACGTGCCGTGGCGCTGTTTGACGCTGCGCCCCGAGCACACAGAAGGGGGCGCTCTGTGGCACTGCTGCGCTCACGGTAACAGCCTCCTCGCCCCTCCCCCCTCCGCCGCTCTGCTCTGCCCCTCCCCCTCCAGGACCCCCGACGGCACGCTCCAGACTACACTACCCAGCATGCACCCCTCCTCTCCAGGTGCGTAGAGCGTCTGGGTTCTGTGTGAGCTCCGGTTTCCTCCGAGCGTTTGAATCAGACGCTCTTTCTGTTCTCTGTGGGGCTGTTCTCTGTGGGGCTGTTCTCTGTGGGGCTGTTCTCTCTGTGGGGCTGTTCTGTGGGGCTGTTCTCTCTGTGGGGCTGTTCTCTGTGGGGCTGTTCTCTCTGTGGGGCTGTTCTGTGGGGCTGTTCTCTGTGGGGCTGTTCTCTGTGGGGCTGTTCTCTCTGTGGGGCTGTTCTCTGTGGGGCTGTTCTCTCTGTGGGGCTGTTCTCTGTGGGGCTGTTCTCTCTGTGGGGCTGTTCTCTGTGGGGCTGTTCTCTGTGGGGCTGTTCTGTGGGGCTGTTCTCTGTGGGGCTGTTCTCTCTGTGGGGCTGTTCTCTCTGTGGGGCTGTTCTCTGTGGGGCTGTTCTCTCTGTGGGGCTGTTCTCTCTGTGGGGCTGTTCTCTCTGTGGTGCTTGTCTCTGTGGGGCTTTTCTCTCTGTGGGGCTTTTCTCTGTGGGGCTTTTCTGTGTGGGTGTTTTCTGTGGGGGTGTTCTCTCTGTGGGGCTGTTCTCTCTGTGGGGCTGTTCTCTCTGTGGGGCTGTTCTCTCTGTGGGGCTGTTCTCTCTGTGGGGCTGTTCTCTCTGTGGGGCTGTTCTCTGTGGGGCTGTTCTCTGTGGGGCTGTTCTCTCTGTGGGGCTGTTCTCTCTGTGGGGCTGTTCTCTGTGGGGCTGTTCTCTCTGTGGGGCTGTTCTCTCTGTGGGGCTGTTCTCTGTGGGGCTGTTCTCTGTGGGGCTGTTCTCTCTGTGGGTCTGTTCTGTGGGGGGGGCTGTTCTGTGTGGGGGTGTTCTGTGGGGCTGTTCTCTGTGGGGCTGTTCTCTCTGTGGGGCTGTTCTCTCTGTGGGGCTGTTCTCTGTGGGGCTGTTCTCTGTGGGGCTGTTCTCTCTGTGGGGCTGTTCTCTGTGGGGCTGTTCTCTCTGTGGGGCTGTTCTCTGTGGGGCTGTTCTCTGTGGGGCTGTTCTGTGGGGCTGTTCTCTGTGGGGCTGTTCTCTCTGTGGGGCTGTTCTCTCTGTGGGGCGGGTCTCTGTGGGGCTGTTCTCTCTGGGGGGCTGTTGTCTGTCGGTGTGTTCGCTCTGTGGGGCTGTTCTCTGTGGGGCTGTTCTCTCTGTGGGGCTGTTCTCTCTGTGGGGCTGTTCTCTGTGGGGCTGTTCTCTCTGTGGGGCTGTTCTCTGTGGGGCTGTTCTCTCTGTGGGGCTGTTCTCTGTGGGGCTGTTCTCTCTGTGGGGCTGTTCTCTCTGTGGGGCTGTTCTCCGTGGGGCTGTTCTCTCTGTGGGGCTGTTCTCTCTGTGGGGCTGTTCTCTCTGTGGGGCTGTTCTCTGTGGGGGTAATCTCTCTGGGGCTGTAATCTCTCTGGGGCTGTTCTCTCTGTGGGGCTGTTCTCTCTGTGGGGCTGTTCTCTCTGTGGGGCTGTTCTCTCTGTGGGGCTGTTCTCTGTGGGGCTGTTCTCTCTGTGGGGCTGTTCTCTCTGTGGGGCTGTTCTCTCTGTGGGGCTGTTCTCTCTGTGGGGCTGTTCTCTGTGGGGCTGTTCTCTCTGTGGGGCTGTTCTCTGTGGGGCTGTTCTCTGTGGGGCTGTTCTCTGTGGGGCTGTTCTCTCTGTGGGGCTGTTCTCTGTGGGGCTGTTCTCTCTGTGGGGCTGTTCTCTCTGTGGGGCTGTTCTCTGTGGGGCTGTTCTCTCTGTGGGGCTGTTCTCTCTGTGGGGCTGTTCTCTCTGTGGGGCTGTTCTCTCTGTGGGGCTGTTCTCTCTGTGGGGCTGTTCTCTCTGTGGGGCTGGTCTCTGTGGGGCTGTTCTCTCTGTGGGGCTGTTCTCTGTGGGGCTGTTCTGTGGGGCTGTTCTCTGTGGGGCTGTTCTCTCTGTGGGGCTGTTCTCTCTGTGGGGCTGTTCTCTGTGGGGCTGTTCTCTGTGGGGCTGTTCTCTCTGTGGGGCTGTTCTCTCTGTGGGGCTGTTCTCTGTGGGGCTGTTCTCTCTGTGGGGCTGTTCTCTGTGGGGCTGTTCTCTCTGTGGGGCTGTTCTCTGTGGGGCTGTTCTGTGGGGCTGTTCTCTGTGGGGCTGTTCTCTCTGTGGGGCTGTTCTCTCTGTGGGGCTGTTCTCTCTGTGGGGCTGTTCTCTCTGTGGGGCTGTTCTCTGTGGGGCTGTTCTCTCTGTGGGGCTGTTCTCTCTGTGGGGCTGTTCTCTCTGTGGGGCTGTTCTCTCTGTGGGACGGACATTCGATTAAATTTTCTTAACCTGCGTAAACATGTGAAACCGGGACACTCAAAAACCCGATCATACCCGGGACACTGATGTGCAGGGAAACGCACTCTGAGGAATATAGGGATCTCCAAGGAGCCAGAGTTTGTGCTCAGACCTCCTCAGGCTCCGTTACACAGACACCGACATTCAGTTTGTCCATTAACATGAACCTGATCCACCAAATCCTGAAGGATCAGTTATCGATCAATCTTCTAATCAGCCCGACCCTTGTGTCAAACATATATTTGTCTGTCAGAAGTGTAGACTGTACATCTCCACTCCCTTCTGTGCAGCTCACCAAAACATTTCTGAATTAGACGTGTTGTGCTGAATAAGTCAAATGTGATTAAATAGGTTTTACTGTTGTCCCTGTATAATCCTGGTGCCTCACTTTGTGCACTAATGAATGGATAATCGTTTATGTTTTATAGACACTAAACTGTCTGAGACTCGCTGTGGCTTTTATATTTACTCAGTTACTTGTGATCGCAAAAACTTGCAGCTCTCTGGCGTTTTTGTTCAGTAAAAGTCGCTCCCGGAGGAAAAAGTTTGGAGACCCGCACTGTAAATATCAACGGACAAAGGCACAAAGTCGCCAACAGGAAATGACGTTTAGCGGCACGTCCGCTCCATCGGGCACCAGTAGGTTTGGGTGGTGTCCAGATTTTGACACATTAAACCGTCTCACATTTTTCCCGGGGTTTACGGTTTTACTGTGACTGATTCAGGATTATTTAGTAGCTGCACCTAAACCCTTCAGAAACAGAGTCGCAGCTTTAGATTTGAAGATGAGGCACAAGTTCTGATCAAACCAAACTCTGCAGCGCGTTCGATCGCATCAGCATCAGCGCACGAGCTGTTTTTATCAGCGCTTATACTGTATGCAAATGAGCTGTATGCAAATGAGCTGTATGCAAATGAGCTGTATGCAAATGAGCCATGAGGTTTGAAGTTTGGTTTGTGTAAAACTTAAATAAATGTGCCAAAGCTGCATTAAACACATTATTCCTCAGAGTGTAGAATGAGGAGGAGATGCAGAGCGGTGCAGAGGACCAATCACAGCCCTCATGTCTGCGGCGTTTTGAGGCGTCGGTAGAAAGTTCAGGAGGTGCAGGTCGGACACAGACTCTGTAATAATAATAATACAGTGATCCCTCGTTTATCGCGGGGGATACGTTCCAAAAATAACCCGCGATAGGTGAAATCCGCGAAGTATCAGCTTTATTTTTTACTGTTATTTTACAATGCAATACTTTACTGCAGAATGAAACAAAAAATAAAACCTCTTTTCAGGCCCAAAATGTGTTTAAGAAATAGAAATATTAACGTTTTCTTACAAATAACTATAATAGTTTAAAGAACGGTGTTGTAAAACAATATTTTTTATATAGTAATGAACACAAGGCAGGAAACATTGTCACTGGCGTATTTCACAGTCCCTCCAGCTGCGCCTCTTCGTCCTGACTCCGCTGGAGCGTCTTTTTCTACTGAAGGCTGCGCGACCAAGTGTTAGTCCTTCCTCCTCTTCTTTAGTCCTTCCTCCTCTTCTTTAGTCCTTCCTCCTCTTCTTTAGTCCTTCCTCCTCTTCTTTATCAACAAGATACAGATTCACTGTAAAAAAAAAGCACTGTAAAAAATTCCACGAAGCCGCGATAGGTGAAGCGCGATATAGCGAGAGATCACTGTAGTAATAATGCCGTTCTGGACGCCCAAGGTCTCCTTACAACAACAGCTGTAGTGCTTTTTCACAGACACATGTCCTCAAAGACACTTTACAGACGCTTTATTAACAGAGCTTTGTTCATTCACTCCAGTCCTGATGGCGTAAACTCCACCAACACTCACACGCCACAGTCACACCTACAGCAGGTTTGGGCTGTGGGTCGGGGGGGCTGCGTCTCCTCCGTGAAAGTCTGACTTCGCCCTCGGGAACTTTCTCCTCTTCGGCCTCGTCCCCTCTCGACTCTCGGCTTCAGTAAAACGTCTCCGTCACAAACTTTTGGGCTCAGCGTCGCACACGAAGCGTCAGTCAGGTTTTTTTCTTCTTCCTGCTGCGTGTGGAGGGAAATCTCCGAGCGGAACCACGTCTGAAGAGGAGAGAGAGCGGAGGGAGGAAGTCCTGCTGTGGGTTTAGGTCCTGATGCAGATTTTTATAATGACTAGGGCTGAAACGATTACTCGAGTAACTCAGATAATTCGATTACATAAAAATATTCGGGGCAAATTCTTTGCCTCGAGGCTTCGTTTAATTCATGTCACCAAAGTCAATTTATTTAAAATGTCTCTGCTATCGTATCGCTCCTCCTTTGTAGACTGCTGCGCCAGTCTGGGATCACTGTTTCACACGGACAGTTATCAATGACGTACATGTCAAAGATTTGAAGCGGCGCGATTTATTCCACGGTGTGGAAATGGCAGATAATGATGTGGCCGGTGCCAGTGTGCACTGGCAAAGCCAACCTGATGTACCACAACAGTCTTCAATGCTGCAGCACTTAAAGCGAAAGCATCCTCATGTGAACTGTACTTCTCTAAGCGGAGTCGGAGAATCTACGAGGTAATATACTTTTACGATTGCTCACTGAAATGAAAAGTAACGCCTATTAGAATGTACAGTATTTGTAATTATTTGTAACCTGTGTTATGAGTCGATAGTAACGAGGCATAATGAGCAGCAAGAGAGCAAATGATCTCACTCAAATCGCTCCCTTCCTCACGTATACACAGACACACGCACACACACACACACACACACACACACACACACACACACACACACACACACACACACACACACACACACACACACACACACACACACACTCGGTGTTTCCCACATCAGAAACGTCTAGTTCGTTGTTCTACTTTTACCAAAAATCTGATTTAATCTAGAACCGCTGGCATCAATAATTCCAATATCAGAGAAAGGAAATATTTTACCGACGTTTACGAACACTTATGTGTTCGCTAGTTCTATATTTAGCTTATTAATTAGGCTAGTTAAAGGATTAACGTTGTCACTTAGAAAACTCCTGTCTTATAAGCCAATAAGCCAAAGGTTTTACACTTGTTTAAAAAAAATGTTGACTTTAAATAAAAACCTTTTTTGTGAGGAATAACAGCAATTGCTCATTTTAAGAGGCCTTTCATGTTGCGTTACACACTATTGATATAGTTGTATAAAAACAAAAAAGTGTGATTTATCCGATTACTCGATTAATCGATGATATAATCGACAGAATACTCGATTCCAAAAATATTCGATAGTTGCAGCTCTAATAATGACGGTGATGAAACCGATACCGCTGATACTTTCTGATACCGCGGGACACCGGATTACCGCCCAGTCCTGACACAACAGTTTTGTAACTCCAAAGTCGGAGCGCTTGTTTCTTTTCTGAAGTGGTTTTAGATCAGTGTTGGAACAGAAGGATCCGTCACACAGAAACACTTCAGGGCGGAGTTAGACTCGACTGACCCGGGGACTCCTCATGCTTCTGTTTTCTGTGGCAGTGCTGCAGTCCTCTCCGAGATTACCCAGCATGCCGTCCTGTGGAGACTCCCCCTCCTCCCAGCACCAGGGGGCGGAGCCTCAGAGCGCCGCGCCGGGACCTGAGGGGGCGGAGCCTCAGAGCGCCGCGCCAGGACCTGAGGGGGCGGAGCCTCAGAGCGCCGCGCCGGGACCTGAGGGGGCGGAGCCTCAGAGCGCCGCGCCGGGACCTGAGGGGGCGGAGCCTCGGAGCGCCGCGCCGGGACCTGAGGGGGCGGAGCCTCAGAGCGCCGCGCCGGACGGGTTCATGGCTCCTCTCAGCTCCGACGAGGACACGTTGCAGGGACGAGGTGGGTGCAGGCTGTGTCAGATGCCCTCCCATCGGTCTGTGTCCCACTGGTTCATTTGAATTTCAATTAAGAACCAAAAACAATCAAATGGGAAACGGTTTATTTCATGATTCCATTTTAGTATCAAACAAAAAAACAGATTTCAAACTCTATTTCCAATATTTAATTTAAACTTTATTTATTGCCTCGTGTCTATTTTAATGTTGATATTTTCTTCTCTCTGGTTTATCTGAAGTTCTGCTGCTGAAGGACTCGCCTGAAAACTCGTTGCAGTTTTGTGGACAAACGTGTCGTCTTTTTTTATAGCGACACGTTTACTTTGGCGTCTGAGGAAGCAAAGGCTGAACTTCAGGATGAGAAACAGAAGCAGCGAGAAACTCTCCTTTGTTCAGTCGACTCCACAGAGAATAAAATGATAAGAACTAAAATAAAAGATTTATTCGAGATCCAGGGGCGACTCTGATTTCACAGGCGACGCTGAGAGCAGAACTTCAAATAAACCACAGAGAAGAAAATATCGACATTCAAACAGGCACCAGACTGGGTTTTGATCAGTGTTACTGAAATAAACTTTAAATAAAACATTGGAAATAGAGGTTGAAATCTGTTTTTTTACACTAAAATGGAATAATGAAAAAACAAACTGTTTTCCCATTTTACGGTTTGTCGTTCTTAATTGAAATTCAAAGAGGGAAACATTGACCCTCATTCTCCAGAGCAGAGCACCCGACTCCACGTCCGATCCGACCCGCTGTAAATACAAACCAACACCCGAACTGCACCCGAACTGCACCCGAACTGCACCCGAACTGCACCCCAACGAAAATCAGCCCGAGAGCCAAAAAAGAGCCACAACTTTATCATCTCCAGTCGCTAATTTTCCTTTCAGCTCCTCTGGAGTCATTTCTGCGAATGAGATTTCTGTGAATGAGATTTCTGTGAATGAGATTTCTGTGAATGAGATTTCTGTGAATGCGCGTGTGCAAAAACAAATGGATTTTACATTTCATCATCTTGTAAAAACAACGGCATTTTTGCATTTACTAAAACACAGCCCTGTTTTTGTTCTCACATGAGGTTTGTAAAGTGCAGATTAGACCCGCGCTCTCCTGCGTCCGACACAGCACAACATTTTTCACCCGTTCATTCAAATCTGTGGTTCAGCCGTCGAGTATCCGCAGGAACCTGAACCGGTGCAGGACTCTCTGGACCAGTTTAAAACATTATAACAAACCTGTGAACAGAATCCGGATTTAAATTAAACTCGTCTGCATCTTTACAGTTTATCGAGCCTTTGCCATAGTTTTTTTATTATATTTTTTTGTTTCAGATGAGAAGTCGTCCGACGCTGCGATCAAGAAACGCCGGCGTCGCTCCAAAAACTCTGCGCTGCTTTCAGACCCGGAAACCACACCGACACAAAAACGCCGCAGCAAAACGGGACGAGCCGCCGGCCTCCCGCTCCGATACCTGCTGGACTACGACCTGGAGTCACACGACCAGCTCCCGGCCAATAAGCAGCCGGCGGAGAGCGGCGAGGGGGCGGGGCCTGGTACGAAACAGGAAAACACGCCGAGAAGTGCCAAGAAAATCCTGTTCCTCCCGTATTACAAACAGTCTCTGAACCTGGACGAGCTGGCGGAGTTTCAGAACAGAGCGCGGCAGCAGCGCAAAACTCTGCAGGAGGAAGACGATTGGCTGAGCAGCGCGCCAATCATCATGCACCCCGCCCTGGAGCAGTTAATGCCCCGCCCACTGTCCCCGGGCACGGTTTTAGAACTGAACGTGGACGAGAAGCCGCGCCTCCTGCCGCTCAAGCTCAAAAAACTCAAGAACAACGCCCAGTCCCGCCCACCCACTTCCAAAAAGACTCCCGATTGGTCGATTGAGAACGCTGCGATTAAAGAAGAGCCGACGGGACAAGACGAGAGCGCCGATTTGGAAAGTCCTGATTGGTCCAAAGCTAAAATGAAACGAGTCAAAGTAAAAAAGGAGCCTGAATCGTCAACGTTTAAGCAAGTCGTCGTTAAAGAAGAGGACGGAGAGGCTCACATGGATGATGCAAATTCCACAAAGCTCAAAGAGGAAATTTTAGGCACAAAAAGCAACCAAACGAAAGAAAAAATGGAGAATTTCGATGTGGCTAAAAGTGGCGTCGGCGACAGTAACGATGCGCCAATCCAGGTCAAACGGAAACGCGGGAGACCCAAGAAACGAGTGGAGAAACGAGTGGAGAAACGAGTGGAGGTTAAGCAGGAGCAGGAGGAGGTCGTGTTCGAGGAGGACGGCGGGACGACGTCGGCGGAGCAGCCGGAGCGACCGCGGCGCGCCACGATCCGACCCCCCGCCAGGTACTTACTGGAGTCCGAGGAGCGGCGGGCGGGGAGGCAGGAGCCGCTGAAGCTGGGGGACGTGCTAAACGGCGACGCGAATGAGGCGGGGATGGTTAAAAAAGTGAAAATCTTAAACGGCGACGCGGACGAGGCGGAGAGGAGGGCGTGGAGGGAGCGTTCGGAGAGCGCGACGCAGGTCAAATACGAGTACGAGGACATAGAAGACATTTACGTGCTCAGAGGGGACGAGTACGCCTCCGCGAGCCAATCGGGAGACGGACAGGCGCAGTGGGCCAATAGCGAGGCGGACCTGAGGATAATCAAAACGGATCAGGTGGGGGGCGGGGTTTACGGCGAGGAGGACCAATGGGAGCGGAGGAGAGGAGGAGGAGCGGACGGCGAGTGGGCGAACGAAGAGCAGAGGAGGCGGAGGAAGAAACGCCACCGGAACCTGAAAATGGACTTGAACCGGAGGGTCGTGAGCGCGTTTTTGGTTTTTAAAGACGACGAGACGAGCGCAGTGACGCTGATCCCGCCGTGCGCCGTCAAACTGCACAGACTGACGGACGGAGAAGCGGAGGCGACGGCGCAAACGGGGCAGGAAGAGGAGTAAACGAGCCACTGGGAAGAGGGTTTGACGAAACTCCACCGCTGCTTTTCTAACGTGTAGAAACATAAACTGAACCTGAAGTCTTTGCCACTGGAGGGAAACCGTAGAAAAGACAGAAAAGTTTTTCTTTTAGGACGATTTTGATAAAACGACACAGTCCCGCCCCCTCACGTACAGCGGCTCACCTGATTGGTCCGTCGCCCTGTCACTCATGGCCGCGCCCAAAAGCTGCTGTTTTGAATTTGACAAAAACTTTTTAAAAAAAGTGACTTTTTATTATTTTATTGTTTCTAGTTTTTACATCATCACATCTAACGGTGCTTTGGAAAGAACAGAACCAGCAGTGACAAAAACCCAGGACTGAACCAGGACTGAACCAGGACTGAACCAGGACTGAACCAGGACTAAATGAGGCCCGAACCACAGAATAAAAAACTTAAACAGAACTTAAACCTGGACCGGAACTGAACCACGACTAACCCCGGTCTGTGCCAGGACTGAACCAGGACCGAAATGAACCAGAATTGAGCCAGGTCTAAAACGGGACTAAACCGCGACTCAACTGGGACTAAAACCTGGACTAAACCAGCACTAAACCAGGACTAAACAGTTGGTCTAAGGCAAAACTGAACCTGGTCTAGAGGAACCAGGACGCTCAATTACAACTGAACTAGGAAAGATTAAACCAGAACTAAACCAGGTCTAAAAGAGGATTAAACAAGGAAAAAAACAGGTCTAATTAGGACTTGACTAGACCAGGACTAAACCAGGACTTGACCAGGACTTGACCAGGACTAAACCAGGACTAAACCAGGACTAGACCAGGACTAGACCAGGACTTGTGTGCTGTTTCGTCTCATGTAAATATTGTTAAAGTGTAAAATGTTCATGACGGAGGCCTTTTTATTGCCCTGAATGTTACACAGACGTCGCTACAGTCGGTCAGATAAGCTAACGCCACCTACAGGTCAGGATCAGTACTGCAGCCACTTTACCACTTCTGCTCGGCTCAAATCTGTGCGCGGAGTCACGGTTCTCAAAGACAGTTTATATTTCCATATATTTTATAATCGCATTTAAATACCTTTGCTTTAAAGTAATTTGATTGAACATGAATCTGTAAAAAAATAACTAAAATAATGGGGTTTAGAGATCGGCATCTGTTCCTTATATCGAATTTGAGCTTTGGTATCGTGACACAAGTCTAAATATAATTGGATAAAGTGAATGTACGACTTTACCAGAGATTATAAAAACACACACACAAACACACACTGGAGAATTCTGGTGCTAAGTTCAAAGTAGAAACTCTGTTGCTTGTTCTACCTCAGACTCCACAGAACAGTTGTGTATTTACTGTCACGTTGCTCATTTGTAATAAACTGAAGTATTGTTTTCAAAGACGTGTCCTGTGTTTTCTGTCTTAGGGGAGTCGACGGGGCCCGAGGTCTTAAAGAGCCGTTAAACCTGCACAAAAACTACGTCCAGTCCTTTGTGTTTGGTTTGTGCTGCTTTAGTTTTGGAGATATTAACGATTCTTTTATAGGTGAAATTGGGCTTTAAAATGCTCTAAAACGCCGAAAATGGAGTCAGTCGTTTGTGTTTTGTTTGTGCTGCAGAAAGTTTAGTTTGTGTGATTCTGGTTCTTCAGATATTCACAGTTTTATTTTGTTCCGATGACGTCGTCCAGAACCTCAGAATGTGAAACAGCCTCAAAACAGACAGGAAATTATAGAAAACATTTGGATTTGTGCTTCTGCATTAGTCATTCTAAATTTCTAAAATTATTATTATTATTTTCTGCTGTTTTTAATGGTCTGGATGACGTCATCGGAACAAAATAAAACCGAACATCTAAACTACTAAACTGTTGTAAGATAAACGATCTGAGGCTGTGGAAAAGTCTGTAAAATATGAATCAAAGGCGAGTTCCTACAGACAGATCCAGACTTTTCCACAGCCTCCGGTCGTTCCTCTTCACTCGTTTTGTGGAGTTTTGCTGAAGTCGCTGTCCTATCATTTCTGCAGAAATAATACTGAATAATTTCAGAAATTTACTCACACAAAAACCGTCACAGCACAAACAAAATCCAAACATTTGGTATAATTTTGAGGCTCGTCTCCATGGAGGTCATTTCTCTGCCTGGAATGTTCCACAGTATTGCATTAAAACCATTCACCGCTCACTGATGCTGTCTTACTGTGAGCAGGGTCTCCTCTCCACAGATCTGACCCGTCTGAAGTGGCCTAGTAGTGTCATCTGCTGGTCTCCATGGTGATAAATCACTTTACTGTGGAAAAGAAAAATCTCCATTGAGACGAGCAGAAAAGTCACGCAGTGCACCTTTAATTATTAATTATTACTATTAATTATTTAAAAAGTTAAAAAAGTAAACTCATTAGCTAAAAGAAAGGTGAATCCCACTGTTTAACTGTTAAAATAAAAATATAATAATAGTTCACTGATGTACCGAAGCCCTCGTGTTCAAATGTGCAAAATTCCGCTGCGCGTTGCTGTGCACATTACCGTAAAGCTCCGGGACATTACGGTAAAACCCGGAACACGGAAACGTCCCGCGCGCGTGGCGGGTTTGTTTTCAAAAACGAGAGAAGATCCGAACATGACCAAAACATGACCGAAACATGACCGAAACATGACCGAAACATGACCGAAACATGACCGAAACATGGCCGAAACCGGAGCTCAGGTCAGAAATCACATCAGATCTGCGCAGTTTTCTGGAAAAAGCGGAAATCAGAGTGCGCGTTAACCTAGAGCTAATGTTAACACGGGAAAACTTACGGTAATTCAGACTAATGTAAAATAACGCGGCTCTGATCCTGATTATAAACTGTATAAAACTATAAACTCTTTAAAAGTATAAACTGTGCAAAACTATAAACTCTATAAAACCATAAACTGTGTAAAAGAATATCTATATTTTTGGCTTTTGACCAGAAAATATTTATAACTCCTCAGACTCGTGAGGTGTGAAAGTCCTGCTCAGATTTTCCTCTGTTCTGCTCATTTCTAAACTCCGCTTAAACTCAGATTTTCTCCTCTTTGCTGTTTCTGTTCCAGCGCTGGAGAAAAGCTCACTCAGTGTTTAGGAAATGTTCAGACGCTCAAAGCTTTGATACAAACCTACAATTTAATGTAAAACTTGGACTTTTCGGTGTTTTTGAGAAAGATTTTCCTGCCAAAAAATGTGCTGAACTTAATCCTGTCAGACTTTCATGTCCTTTACTGTAAATTCTCAAATCAGAAACACAAATTTGTTGGATTTCAGTCCCTTTTATGTAAATTCTCTAAATTTTTTGCACAAATTTCATCCAAGCCATGAAAACAAAAGCACTTTGTTTGGAATGTGAAATATAAAATGTGAATGTGTTTATCATTTTTCTACATTTGTATATTTCGTAATTCAGATATTGCACATTTTGAGCCCTGTGAAGATAAATCCTTAAGCCTTGAGCAAAGTTACTGTTTAAACCGTTCTGTTTTACAGGACATATATATTTGAAATTAAAAAAACATTTCCGTGTGTTGTATAAAAGAATATCTCCGCTCTGTGGTCCTGACGCTGGAACAGAACAGACTTTAGCGCCGTTTTACTGCGATTCTACTTTGAATTACACAAATAAACGAATTAAACTGAAAAAACGAATAAATGAATGAAACTGAAAAAACGAATGAAACAAAGAAAAAAGATAAAACCACAAACTGACGCCACAGACTCCGCCCACTTTCACTATACCTCACTGTTTTCGTCTTCCTCTGCATCATTTTACCCGTACATGACCCTCCTCTGCCCAAATAATCTCCTGTTGTTATTTGCAGTTTAAATAATCTCCTGTTGTTATTTGCAGTTTAAATAATCTCCTGTTGTTATTTGCAGTTTAAATAATCTCGTGTTGTTATTTGCAGTTTAAATAATCTCCTGTTGTTATTTGCAGTTTAAATAATCTCCTGTTGTTATTTGCAGTTTAAATAATCTCCTGTTGTTATTTGCAGTTTAAATAATCTCCTGTTGTTATTTGCAGTTTAAATAATCTCCTGTTGTTATTTGCAGTTTAAATAATCTCCTGTTGTTATTTGCAGTTTAAATAATCTGTTCTCTTTTGCAGCTTTTTGCTCGTCTTGAATCTCGCCAAAGTCTCCGGGACATTGAACCTCGTCTGTTTCCAGAAAATGTCGGCCCTGAAAACGGTGAAGACCAAAGTTTAATCCTCGAAGGCCTAGGGTATCGTACACGATATCGAGGAATATGTTTCTATAACCGCAGAACTTTGTAAGGGTAAAAGACAGAAACTTCCTTTTCCCCTCTGAAAGTGCAGACATAGAGGTTTCCGTACATTTCTGCGGCTTTATCCTACGTCACACTCACGCTGTGTGATGACGGGAGCAAAACGAGTGTCCAACAGGAACTTTGTTTTCCCCAAACTCATGCGCTCCGTCCATTTTGATCGAGCCAAACTTTGCCAAAGAGTGAAGTGAGTCAAGATGGTCGACTCCTCTGACTGTGTGTGTTTATAACGAGGGAAAAAGTCGCTCTAAGTGGAGTTAATTCTCACACACATGGAAAATGACACATCTTGGTGTGTGTAATTGTGCATCTCTTTCTATTTTTATTTAAAGGTTTATTTCAGTCCAAATGAACAAATCCAAATGTAATTTCCACCCTGGAAATGCAGAAGTGCTGTGGCTCTGGCCGTGGTCCTGACAGGAGCTGTTTCCAGGACTGGACCAGGAAAGTCATGGAGCCACTGCACTTTTTTTGTTTTTAGGGCAATAAGGAGATTTTTTATTTACTTACAGACTTGAGATTTTGCATTTTTGTAGCTAAGGCCCTAAATTAAGCATTTTTTATGTCCAAAAGTTGTTTCTACATGTTTGCTGTGGGTTTTGTAGAAAAGAGTGAATTTTATTTTCAGTTTTTTTTCATCTCTATTTCTGGTCCTGTAGCTTTTCTCACAGCCTCATGACACAACTACAGCAGCAGATGTGAAATAACAGGTTGGACTGAACAAAAGGAGGTAGAACACTTCATTAGGGGTAAAAGGGGCAGTTTTAAAAGCAAAATTAAGAAAAAAATCCAGGCGAGGAGAAATGTACTAAAACTGCCCTCAGGTCTTTGGGGTTTAACCCAGAACATCTGATTTTAAAAGTTTGTGACGGAGACGAGTTCTAACGAGACGTTTGTGATCGACAGGTGAAGTCGTGGAAATCTTCGGACCCGAAGGCACCGGTAAAAACTGCTTTTCTGTGTAATGTGTGTGAGTCCAGCACCTGCTCGTCTCCACGGAGATGTTCTCGCTTTGTCTGGAATGTTCCACCGTATTTACTGCTGCGTTTACACTCACAGGTGTTTCATTGCTTGAAAATACTATGGAAGATCATTTGTTTCATCAGATTTTGAATTTTAAACGCCGATTAATTTTTTAACTCTGAAAAAAACATTTTAGTTGCTGCGATTTTAAGTGTTTAAAATTTAATTAAAAAAATGCCTTTTAAATATTCAGCACAAATATTTTCAAGGCCTCAAATTCAACAGTTAAAATTCTGAGTGTAAAATTTGCAGTAAACATCGAACATGCCGAGACAGAAGCAATCGATCCAGAGTGATCCAATCTGACGAGTAACAAACAGGAAATGGAGCAGGGAAGCGATCTGATTGGTCAGAATTTGCCTCATTCAAACCTCAAGCCCCGCCCACAGACGAGAACGGCCAATAGGAAACCGCCTCTGTCACTCACAGGATCGATTGCTTCTGCCTTGGATCTTTGCTGCGAAATTTACACTCTGACTTTAACACTCTGAATTTGACACGCTGAATATTTCAAAGGCGACATTTTTATTTTGAATTTGAAACTTATTAAAAAAGTACACTTACAATTTCAGTAGCTAAAATTTAGAGTAAAAATTATTGAAACATATTTTTTTCAGAGTTGAAAAATTCAAACAGAAATTCAACTGTGTTTAACCTCTTGAGACCCTGTGGCCTCATACGAGGACATTACATTTTTTGCCTCTTAGCACCATGATTTTCAATTATTTTAAACTTTCACCTGTAATCAACTAAAAACCTCTACAGCAGCTCCCGAAAGTAAAAAAAAACTGCATGGTAAAGTTTAGATGCAAAATTTATGAATAAAACCAATGTATTTATGTACAATAATGTCTCTTCATGTATCTTAGTGTATCTTCATTTGGCATTAAAATTTGACACATTTTATTGACCACATCAGACGAGAGCATCAGGAAATGTCCTCGTCTGAAGACATTGGGACTGTGTTATATTATTGATTGTACATGTTGTTAGGGAAACTTGGGAATATTTAGATGAGTTTACAGTTATAAATTGCTGGACGTTTCTGCTGCTATAGGAAACTGCTGCCTGTCTCCACTTTTGCACCTCTACTTTTTTTGTAACGATTGAAAACCAAAAAAAATTAAAACTGTGGACCACATTTTCAGGCCTTTTTGTGTGTTTTTAACCTCACTCACTGAACCCCAACCCGCTCACGGTCGACCTACGTCACATTTGGCAGGTTTAGGGCTTGAAATAAACAGCTAATTGCTGTTTTTTTTTTTTTGTAATTTATTTATACATTTTAATGTTTTTACATTTTTTAACCAATGGTGTCATACAGAAGACTTACTTAGTAGGTCCTACTTATCCCAAATAGCAAGAAGAAATGAAAAATGCACAGACAAAAGCTCGGGTCTCAGGAGATTAAAATTCAAAATCTGATGAAACAAATTATCTTCCACAAATCCCATCACAACCCTGTAACTGTGTGTGGAGGCGCTCGCCTCTCCACAGATCTGACCTGAATCAGCAAAAGCAGATTGTGACTGAAATGAGACCTGTTCTTCAAACTGTTCTCCTCAGATCTCCCCGTGTGTGTGTCTGTGTGTGTGTGTGTGTGTGTCTGTGTGTGTGTGTGTGTGTGTGTGTGTGTGTGTGTTTCTCTGTGTGTGTGTGTGTGTGTTTCTCTGTGTGTGTGTGTGTGTTTCTCTGTGTGTGTGTGTGTGTTTCTCTGTGTGTGTGTGTGTGTCTGTGTGTGTGTGTGTGTGTTTCTCTCTCTGTGTGTGTGTTTCTCTGTGTGTGTGTGTGTGTGTGTGTGTTTCTCTGTGTGTGTGTGTGTTTCTCTGTGTGTGTGTGTGTCTGTGTGTGTGTTTCTCTGTGTGTGTGTGTCTGTGTGTGAGTTTCTCTGTGTGTGTGTGTGTGTGTTTCTCTCTCCTCTGTGTGTGTGTGTGTTTCTCTGTGTGTGTGTGTCTGTGTGTGTGTTTCTCTGTGTGTGTGTGTGTTTCTCTGTGTGTCTGTGTGTGTGTGTTTCTCTGTGTGTGTGTGTGTGTGTTTCTCTCTCTCTGTGTGTGTGTCCAGGGAAGACAGAGCTCCTGTACCTGCTCGTGTGTGGCTGTGTGCTGCCGCGCTCTGCCGGAGGTCTGGAGATCAGCGTCGTCTTTGTGGACACCGACTTCAGCCTGGACCTGCCCAGACTGGTGCAGCTGCTGGAGCACAGACTGCACACAGCAGGCAAGACGCACAACTACACAACTACACAACTACACACACATCCACCTGCTGGAGCACAGACTGCACACAACAGGCAAGACGCACAACTACACAACTACACAACTACACACACATCCACCTGCTGGAGCACAGACTGCACACAACAGGCAAGACGCACAACTACACAACTACACAACTACACAACTACACACACATCCACCTGCTGGAGCACAGACTGCACACAACAGGCAAGACGCACAACTACACAACTACACAACTACACACACATCCACCTGCTGGAGCACAGACTGCACACAACAGGCAAGACGCACAACTACACAACTACACAACTACACACACATCCACCTGCTGGAGCACAGACTGCACACAGCAGGCAAGACGCACAACTACACAACTACACAACTACACACACATCCACCTGCTGGAGCACAGACTGCACACAACAGGCAAGACGCACAACTACACAACTACACAACTACACACACATCCACCTGCTGGAGCACAGACTGCACACAGCAGGCAAGACGCACAACTACACAACTACACAACTACACACACATCCACCTGCTGGAGCACAGACTGCACACAGCAGGCAAGACGCACAACTACACAACTACACAACTACACACACATCCACCTGCTGGAGCACAGACTGCACACAGCAGGCAAGACGCACAACTACACAACTACACAACTACACACACATCCACCTGCTGGAGCACAGACTGCACACAGCAGGCAAGACGCACAACTACACAACTACACAACTACACACACATCCACCTGCTGGAGCACAGACTGCACACAACAGGCAAGACGCACAACTACACAACTACACAACTACACAACTAGTCCTGGTTTACACCTAGTTGAGAATTCTTTTTTAGTCCTGGTTTAGACCTGGTTTAGAGCTGGTTTAGTCCTGGTTTAGTCCTGGTTTAGACCTGGCTTGGTCTTGGTTTAGTCCTGGTTTAGACCTGGTTTAGACCTGGTTTAGACCTGGTTTAGACCTGGTTTAGACCTGGTTTAGAGCTGGTTTAGACCTGGTTTAGGACTGGTTTAGGACTGGTTTAGTACTGGTTTAGTCCTAGTTTAGACCTGGTTTAGTCCTGGTTTAGACCTGGTTTAGACCTGGTTTAGTCCTGGTTTAGTCCTGGTTTAGACCTGGTTTAGACCTGGTTTAGACCTGGTTTAGACCTGGTTTAGGCCTGGTTTAGAGCTGGTTTAGACCTGGTTTAGACCTGGTTTAGAGCTGGTTTAGTCCTGGTTTAGTCCTGGTTTAGACCTGGTTTAGACCTGGTTTAGACCTGGTTTAGACCTGGTTTAGACCTGGTTTAGACCTGGTTTAGAGCTGGTTTAGAGCTGGTTTAGTCCTGGTTTAGTCCTGGTTTAGTCCTGGTTTAGACCTGGTTTAGACCTGGTTTAGACCTGGTTTAGACCTGGTTTAGACCTGGTTTAGACCTGGTTTAGACCTGGTTTAGAGCTGGTTTAGTCCTGATTTAGTCCTAGTTTAGACCTGGCTTGGTCTTGGTTTAGTCCTGGTTTAGACAAATCCTGGTTTAGTCCTGGTTCTGTATTGGGTTGAACCTGATTTCCTCCAGAGTTCCTGCAGTTCTTGTGGGTGATCTTGGCCTGGTCTGTGGGACAGTGGGAGGGCATCTGACACAGGGACAGTAGGATGAGCCTGCCCTCTTGTGTGCCTCAGCGCCCTCTGGTGGGCCGGACGAGGCGCTGCTCCGCTCCTGTCTGTCCCGGGTGCTGGTTCTGCACTGCGCCTCCTCGTCTCAGCTCCTCCTGACGCTTCACTTCCTGGAGGCGTGGTTCTCCTCGCGGCCCGACCTGTCGCTGCTGCTCGTCGACAGCATCTCCGCCTTCTATTGGCTGGACCGGGCGGAGGGCGGGACCTGCTACGCCAGGCAGGAGGAGAAGCTCAGCCGCTGCTCGGAGCTGCTGGGACGACTGCTCCGGTACGAGTCCACTACAGGACGTTACGCTAAAGCTGCACTGTGTAACTTTTTGGTTTGTGTGTGGGTCCGTCGCTTTGTTTCTATGGAGATAAACAGCTCTTTACATTTACTCAATTCCAGGTGGTTTTAGAGCTCAAAAATACACAGAAAAACAGAGAAAATATATTCTGACTGTGAGCGGGGTCGCCTCTCCACAGATCTGACCTGGAACTCGGTTTGGTTTGGTCTCCATGACAATAGAAAGGTTTAATGCTGTACTGTGGAACATTCAAAGCATTGGACGGACCCTCCACGAGAAACGTTACACGATGCATCTTAATTTAAGTTATGCAAAATTAAAAATATGGAAAAAGATTTGGTCAAAAGCAGAAACTTGCAGTGAAACTTCCAAAAATAAAACGATGTTTCTGCATTTTCACAATTTAAACTCGATTTGGACTCGATTCTGATCCCACAATAATAATAAAAACACTCTTTGTTTAGACGAGTAAATGGTGGAACTTTTGTTCTATTCCCATGTGTCCTTAGATCTGTGTGAACCAGGTCTGAACCAGGTCTGAACCAGGTCTGAACCAGGTCTGAACCAGGTCTAAGCCAGGTCTAAGCCAGGTCTAAACCAGGTCTAAGCCAGGTCTAAACCAGTTCTGAACCAGTTCTAAAGCAGGTCTAAAGCAGGTCTAAAGCAGGTTAAGGAGGTTTTAGGATCTATACCTGCAAAAAATGCAAAAAATCTGGTTTCGATACCAGTTTTAGTATCGAAAGGATTTGATTGTTGATCCTATTTTTTGCTTTTGCCATTTTGTTTGTGGAAATTTAAAGCCCCGACCTCCTGCTGCCTCCATGAGATCTTATTTTAAATCTCCGTCCATCCATTTTCTTCCTCTTATCCGGGGCCGGGTCAGTCTGAGCAGGGACTCCCACACTTCCCTCACCCCAGACACTTCCTCCAGCTCCTCCTGGACCCTGAGGTGTTCCCAGGCCCAGAGACAGAGTCCCTCCTGAGAGATGCTCCTCCCCTCAGCTGCTCCTCTCCACGTGGAGGAGCAGTGGCTCTAATTCGAGCTCCTCCCGTGTCACTGAGCTCTTCACCCTGTCTAATAATAATAATAATAATAATACATCCGTTTTATATAGTGCTTTTTTTGACACTCAAAGACTCTTTACAGAACATTCTTCATTCACTCCAGACCCGCTGGTGTAAACTCCTGTTGTAGCCACAGCTGCCCTGGGACAGACTGACGGAGGAGCGGCTGCCGAGCCAACCACCACTTTCATACTGGGCCGTATGGGTGAAGTGTCTTGCCTGAGGACACAATGACAGTTTTTGTGACTGGCGCCCCCCTGTGGCACCTGGAATTCCCAGTGTCTCCATCCCAGTCCTGACCAGGCCCTGCTGAGCTTCAGGCCCGGCCTCTGCGCAGGAAACTCATTTGTGCCACTTGTATCTGGATCTGGTCCTTTCGGTCGTTCCCCAGAGTCAGGACCACAGGTGAAGGAGGAACGTGACCGAGGTGAGTCCAGAGCTTTGCCTTTGGGCTCAGCTCCTCTTCACCACAACGGCCGATACAGCGACCGCATCACTGCCGACGCTGCTCCACCTGTCGACCTCACGCTCCATCCTCCCCTCACTGAGAACAAGAGCCCGAGACACTGGAACTCCTCCACCTGAGGCAGAGATGGAGGAGTTCAAGTCCCTTCATCCCTTCC
>CM060674.1:32043670-32068670 GCA_030686955.1 Odontamblyopus rebecca
ACTACTACTACTATTACTACACCTACTACTACTACTACTACTACTACAACTACTACTCTTATTACTACTACTAAAAGTAAAACAAATCTGTCGTGTGTTTCAGAGACCATATCCCCGTGTGTCAGATGCCCTCCCATAATCTTATCTTCCACTCTCCAGTTACTGTTTAGACCTGGTTTAGACCTAGTATAAACCTGGTTTAGTCCTAGTTTAGACCTGGTTTAGACCTGGTTTAGTCCTAGTTTAGACCTGGTTTAGACCTGGTTTAGTCCTAGTTTAGACCTGGTTTAGACCTGGTTTAGTCCTAGTTTAGACCTGGTTTAGACCTGGTTTAGTCCTAGTTTAGACCTGGTTTAGGCTTGTGTTAGACAAGGTTTAGTCCTTACACATGTAGAGCCCATTTACCCCGGGTTTGTTGAACTTGGACCTGCTTCTGCCCCGTTCTCCCCCGCTCCCTCGTCATGAGAACACATGTGAAGCAGATATATTGCTCAAAACATAAAGAAACATAGAAATACAGACAATTCATGATCAATTAATTGGTAGAACTTCATATTTTAATAAATATGTACAAAGAAAATAAGCAGATCTCACCCACCAGTCTCCAAAGAAAATGTACAAATAGAGAAAGTCTAAATAATTTGAAAGAAATTGAATAGTTTAAAAAGGTTCAGAACAACAACACTGGAAAAATGTGTTTCAGTCAAAGGTGTGAGCTTATGGAAGAGTCTAAATGAAAAACTCAAAGCTTTAAAATCTATTCTAAGAGTTTGAAAGAAATGTCAAACATGACAGGCTAAGAAAGTATGAACTGTCCTGTTTGTGTTTATTACCAAGTAATTCATATTGTGTATGTCACATAAATAAGTTGATTATAAATGTTGACATTAAGGTGAAACTGTTGAAATGTTTTACTTTGTGTGAAAAGAGGCAGATATTATAAGTCTAAACTTCTTTCTGAATGATAATACTGAATCTAATTTATGCCAATGACGCAATAACCCAAGAGCAGATTTAAAATTTAAATGAAAAAATTACATTTTGAATGTATAATATTGCAAAAAAGAAAAAAAAAAAGAAAAAACAGAATGAAACACTTTGGTACTTAGTTTGAATCTGTAATGAGTCATGGAAATGATTAATTCAACCTTCTACAACTCAAATCTGATCATATTGACAAAAAAATAACCAAACATTTCCTGGTAGTGCAAAGTAATTATTGACACTGTAAATACGAACAGTAAACACACAGTTCTGCGTGTCTTTTATTAATCGTTAAGTCGATATCGATATGTGATTATTGTGACATGAGCCCCGTCCATGTCGCAAGATTTAAACCATAAAAAACTTACATTCTAAATGTATAATATTGCTAAAAAAAACACGAGTTGCGATGAAAATACCAAAATGAAACACTTTAGGACTTAGTTTGCATCTGTAATGAGTCATAGAAACTATTAATTCAACCTTCTACGGCTCCAGTTTTCTCGTATTGACAAAAAAAACCCAAAAATGTCCCGGTAGCGCAAAGTAATTATTCACACGGTAAATTTGAACACCAAACATACAGTTCCGTGTGTCATGTATCGATCGATAAATCGATATTGCGATTATCGTGACACGAGCCGCGTCCATGTCGCGGCACGTGCGCTCCGCTCCGGCTCCTCGCGACCAACGGTCCAGTCCGGGACTTCCGGTCTGATGACAGCGGCCGCTTCACCAGAACAGCCCTCCCGCAGATCCCTCCGCGGGGTCACACACACTTTCTACCAAACACCGCACAAATAACACCTTTTGCCGCACATTCATGCCTTCGACTGTTCATTTTACACCACCGATACATTATAAACTCTTATTACTCCAGTATTATCCACAGTCGAGTCCCGTTACAAGCGGTTAAACGGGTGAAATCGTGATTGTTTTGCGAGCCCTACTTCTTACCGTTACCTCTGGCGGTGACGCTGTGCTACGGTCGCTCCCAAACATGGCCTCCATATCGGGGCGACCGCTTCAACTTTAATTTTTCACCATTTTCCAGCGATATTACCGTGTTCTGTCCCTCCACGACCAACGGGAATGTTTCGTCGGGGATCCGTGTCACGCCAGGCCTGTGAGACTCATGTTATCTACGGGAGAGCGCCGGATCTGAACGCGACGGTTTAAGTTGGAAAGCTGGAGAGGAAAAAGAGAATCGCATCAAATCAGTAAGAGCGTCTTTTATCGCGCAGTCCGGCCACATCTGGGGCTTTTTGCGGCTTCGCTCCGGACTTTAGTGCACGTTTCTTGCGCTGAAGCCGACACAGTTCGTTCTTGTAAACCGTAAAAAGGCGAAATAAGCGCGTAGTTTGGAGTCCGCGCTAATGGCTAATGCTAATGCTAACAGAGAAGTGATCAGTCAAACTGGGCGGTCCGTGCGGCTAGCGGCTAACACAAGAACAATTCACGACAAAGCCAAGATTGGAATCGTACACTGTTTAACTGAACTTATTTGTGAATCTGACTCTGAATCTGATCTGAAACGGTTTCGAAAATGGGGCTGTTTACGTCCAGTTATGCATAAACAACACGTCTGCTAAAGCTACTATCTGAGCTGCTTTGCTAACTTCGTTATTACAATACACACACCACAGATCTGCTCCTGAACCGTGTGTGATGACCGTGTGTGGTGAAAACACAAACGCACACAGAGCCGTAGGTGTGCGTGATGAGCACAAGGATTTCCATGTGTTAATTAACTTTGAGAAATAATGAATTTAGAAGAGAACATGAGCCACATGTGAAGAGCAGCCCCGCGTCTGCACGACACACACACACAATACACACACACACAACAGACAATACACACACACCGTATTTGTGTTTAGAGTCTCATTTAACCAAACACTCAGTTAAAGAACCAGCTGAATGTGTTCCGTCCTCATTAGAAATGCTCCAAGTGTTGAATGGAGCCCTGGCTGAGTGGACCATCAGAGGAGATTTTCACCTGCCTTTTGTGGCCCATTATTTCTTACCTGTTTTGTCACATCTGTTTCTGTAGGAAGTGTTTAATTATTTAGCATTTCTGTGACAGGACGAGTTTATTTAAGAAGATGCAAAGAGTTTTGTCTGTATTAAAACTGTGCAGTTGATGGTAGTAATGTCTTACCAGGGGCAGCAGTAGTAGTAGTGTTAGTTGTGATAGTAGTAGTAGTAGAATGTGGAACAGTAACTTCATATATATATATTTTTTATTTATTTACCTTGCATAATGACTATTAACCATAATGTATTGGCTTGAATCAGGAAGGTTTTATTGCAATATGAGTGAACAGGTTCACAACATTAGGAAATTGCTGCGGTACTTGGAGCAAACATAAGACAAACACTACTAACCATGCAATTAATAAAATGAAGTAGAAAACAAACTATAATGTAACTCAAAAATTACAAAAAAAATGTACAAAAATTACAAAGAGCACAGCAAACAGCACCTTTCAAGTCCCCTGAAGTGCTTTAATCATTCTTCACTCACTTCACTGGTGAGACGCTGTTGTAGCCACAGCTGCCCTGGGGCAGTGAGGATCTGCTCCCTTGTTTTGCCTTGAAATATGATTTTCCAAAGACATTTTTGCCTCCAGTAAACAGATGTGTTTATCATATTATGTAGAGATTATTGATATGTTTTTGTTTTTTTCCTGGCCAGTGCTGATGGCGACTTTTAAAAATAAAAATATGTGGCAGTGATTTTGAAATGATATTTTTTAAATGTACTTTTGCAAACTCACCCGCAGCCCTTTTTCCCACAAACCTTTAGGTGTTCTGTGCGGTTACGTTTGTTTTGTGCGATTATCTCTCCGCATTAAAGTGTTAAATAAAACTGTAAGTGTTTTCTCTAGACGCCTACGTTTCTTTAGGCTCTGAAAAATGCAAATATATGTGCGATATATTGGTCTGTCACTGATATTACAATGTCTAAACCTGATGCCCTCCCATCCTCCAGAATGAAACTGAAACTGTGTCAAATACTTAAAAACTTGTGTGAATAAAGGAAATGTGTTTTAAATGTGTTTAGTCATTCAGAACCGTCATGTTTTTGTTTAAAATAGTAAATGTATTTCTTTTTTCCCAGAATGCCGTCTGAGGCTCAGTCGCAGGAGCCGCGGGACAGAGGCCCGCCTCCTGTCACTCGAGCCGGACGCAGCGCATTATTGGCTAAAGCCTCCACAAGCCCCGCCCTCGAGAGACGCTCCCGGGGACGTCCTCGCAAAGGTGGCCACTCCGCCGCGCCCCCATCGCCGCCGCCGCCTCCGGTCACGAAAGCCAAGAAAAAGTGAGTCACATGTTCAGCACAACTGTTAAAGTGAGATCTTTACATGTCTCTAGAGCTTCTGCAGAGGCTGTGGTAAGTCAGATGCCCTTCCAGATGTCGTGGTGTGGTGAGAAATATACGGTGCAGAGGAGGACAGTGAGTGTACAGAAGAGGTACAGAAGAGGTACAGAAGAGGTACAGAGGAGGTACAGAGGAGGTACAGAAGAGGTACAGAGGAGGTACAGAAGAGGTACAGAAGAGGTACAGAAGAGGTACAGAAGAGGTACAGAAGAGGTACAGAGGTGCTGAGGTTTGCGCTGCAGGAAATGAGAGGCCTGTAGCGGCTCAGAGCAGGTCTGTGGTTTCACTCGGGGGACGGGGGTTGGTGGTTGTTGGTGATTGGTTGGACGTAGCGCTGGGCGATATGGACCAAAAAATATCTCGATATATTTCGCTATATCTCGATATCTTTACAGGAAAAATAACGCCCCAAAACTACTGCAAAAACAAATCTGTCAAATTCCACAAAGTCTTTTTTAATGAAGTGCAAAGAGGAAGAAGAAATAATACATACTGCTTTCTATTCATTCAAAAATAAAACCTCTCACCTCGAGGTGGGCAGTCCACATAGGAACAAAGAGCTTCTGCAGCATTTAAGGTAAAAGAATCCCTGACTGCGTAAACATGAATTTAACTGTCAAATAAAAGAAATAAGAGCCTACATATTGCCTGAACTCGGCTCAAGCTCATATTTGCATTAACTCTGTTGTAGCCCTCAACAAAGAGCCAAAAAACAAGTTTGTGTAACTCTTTTACATTTTAATATTTTAAGCAAAAACACCAATTTGTCTGTTTCCGGCTTAAGTGCAGCGATTTGACAAAGAACTTTATTTCCACTGTGCACGATCCTTTCAGAAGGACCGAGGCGCAGAGGGATTTGTGCTCAGTGCTGGAGAAGCAGCTCGTGTTCCTGCGCCCATTGAGGTGGAGGCTCCGTGCTCCGCGTTTAGTCCTGGTTTAGTCCTAGTCCTGGCTTAGTCCTGGTTTAGGTTTGCGGCCGAACTCCTGGCTCTGCGGCCACATTTAGTCCTGGTTTAGTCCTAGTCCTGGCTTAGTCCTGGTTTAATCCTAGTCCTGGTTTAGTCCTAGTTTAGTCCTAGTCTTTGTTTAGTCCGCGGCCAAACTCCGGGCTCCGCGGCCGCGTTTACTCTTGGTTTAGTCCTAGTCCTGGTTTAGTCCTAGTCCTGGTTTAGTCTGTGGCCGAGCTCTGGGCTCCGCAGAGGAGCTCGGGGGGACAAAAGTGAGGAGGCGGAGGCGAGCGCAGCACAGAGAAGCGAAGTGGCGAAATCACAAGTAAATATAAGCAGCATAGCGATATATCGATATGTCAGAATTTATATTGAGTTTGAAAACTATTGATATATTTTAAATATTGAGATATGGCCCACCCTAGCTGGACGTTGGTCGAGGGTGGTGGTTAGCTGTGGGTTGGTCTTTGGTCGTTATGGTGAAAGCGCCGTTACCTGTGATGACCTGAGCACCTGTGTGGAGCTGGTTCCTCTTTGGGCCCCGTCGGGCCCCTGTTCCTGCGGCTGCTCTTTTGTTTCCCTTCTGCTGTTGTGCCTTTGGGCCTCTGCGTGACGACAGCAGCGGGTGGAGTTCTATTTCTGTACTCGAGCTCTCGGTTTCACAGAAGAAAATACAAGACGCAGTAACGCTCGTTTGTTTGGGCTGTGAGAATAATCACATTTAAAGCAGCACTGTGGCACATCACCTGCCTGTTTCCATGGGGATAACAAAGTAAAAACATGTTTATAGGCTAAACGATGGAGAGTCAGATTCAGAGACGTATAGGCAGTTAATAGTCAGGTTTGTGGAGATGCAAGCCGCTCAGGAGGTGTGCTTCTGTGTGCTTTACAGTGCAGTGACTAAAAACATGCATTCATTTGGGCTAAAAGGTTACACAATGGAGCTTTAATTATGGTTCTACTCCTGTTAATCACAAAAATATTTGTATTGTAAAGCCTCTGCTCTGGTCCAGTCGTTTCCATGGGTCAGTTTGGGGTTTTATTGGAGCAGAGTTTTAACTGGGGCAGAAATGTGAGCGTTTGGGTCTGTTATTTTTAAGAAGACAAAATAAAGAGAATTGTAAATTGGGATTAATCAGGTTTCAGATGTTGTCAACCGCTGCACTTGGGCGACGCTTCAAATATGTGTGTGTGTGTGCATGTGTGTGTGTGCGTGTGCGTGTGTGTGCGCGTGTGCGTGCGTGCGTGTGTGTGTGCGTGTGTGCGCGTGCGTGCGTGCGTGTGCGCGCGTGTGCGCGTGCGTGCGTGTGTGTGTGTGCGTGTGTGTGTGTGCGTGTGCGTGTGTGCGCGTGTGTGTGCGCGTGTGTGTGTGTGTGTGTGTGTGTGTGCGTGTGTGTGTGTGCGTGTGTGTGTGCGTGTGCGTGTGTGTGTGTGTGTGCGTGTGTGTGTGCGTGTGTGTGTGCGTGTGCGCGTGTGTGTGCGCGTGTGTGCGCGTGTGTGTGCGTGTGTGTGCGTGTGTGTGTGTGTGTGTGCGTGTGCGTGTGTGCTGTTTGAATATAAGCCTGATTATTGGGCTCATGTATAATGCAGCTGTACAGTGTGGCTCTAAGTGCTGCTGCTGCTGATGCCTGCGGAGCTCTGATGGTATTTACCTCCACACAAACAAACATACACACACAAAAACAAACATACACACACAAAAACAAACATACACACACACACACAATCACAACTCTTCAGAGCTCTGGAGCTGAGGCCGATATTTTCACCTTTTAGTGCAGGGGTGCCCAAACTTTTTTCATCTAGGGCCACATATTAAAACACAGACCAGCGTGAGGGCCGATCGGGGGTCATAGACTGATGATCAAAACGGTGAGTAATTCAAATCTGTGCATTTATAACAGGTTTGAATGACCCTCCAGACCTTTGTTCAGGCTTAGACCCTCAGAAGGACACACTACATTTGCTTGATGAAGGTAGATTTCAAAAACATACAGTAAAAAGTGCTACTTGTGGTAAAATGGGCCAATTCACCTGGAAGCCTGAGGGCCAAAAACCCTTGGTCTGAGGGCCACATTTGGCCCCCGGGCCATAGTTTGGACATGCCTGTTTTAGAGCATCAGTTATTGGCCTTAAATCTCCAGCACAAACCGATATTTAGTTTTGCCCGATCTGCCTGAAGAATCCACATGAAGCAAACAAACAGCGCTCCTAAAGACTGAAGCTGAGTTTGTAGATATACATTTCAATTGAATCATTTGGGGGGAAAAATCTATCGGTGCAAAATTATCAGTTGATCCATGTAAAATGTGTTACTCTTGATGACAATAAAAATATGAATTTCAGTTTTATGAAATCTTTAGAGCTTTGTTTCACTTGGGCTTTTTCTGGTGGTGTCACTTTGTGTTTAAACGGCCACTGCCACTTCCCATTAGTCTGACCCAAGGCAGCTGTGAGTCACAAACGTCTCCACAGTGTGTGAACGAGGAGGAGGAGGGGCAGGAGGAGGAGGCGAGAGAGGAGAGGAGGAGGCAGGAGGAGGTGAGAGGACAGGAGGCGAGAGAGGAGAGGAGGCGAGAGAGGAGAGGAGGAGGAGTCAGGAGGAGGTGAGAGGACAGGAGGCGAGAGAGGAGAGGAGGCGAGAGAGGAGAGGAGGAGGAGTCAGGAGGAGGAGACAGGAGGAGGCGAGAGAGGAGAGGAGGCGAGAGAGGAGAGGAGGCGAGAGAGGAGAGGAGGAGGCAGGAGGAGCGGACGAGGCAGGAGGAGAGGAGGCGAGAGAGGAGAGGAGGCAGGAGGAGAGGAGGAGGCAGGAGGGGAGGAGGAGGCAGGAGGAGGAGGCGAGAGAGGAGAGGAGGAGGAGACAGGAGGAGGTGAGAGGAGAGGAGGCGAGAGAGGAGAGGAGGCGAGAGAGGAGAGGAGGAGGCAGGAGGAGCGGAGGAGACAGGAGGAGAGGAGGCAGGAGGAGAGGAGGCGGCAGGAGGAGAGGAGGCGAGAAAGGACAGGAGGTGAGAGAGGAGAGGAGGCAGGAGGAGAGGAGGCGAGAGAGGAGAGGAGGAGGCAGGAGAGGAGGCGAGAGAGGAGAGGAGGCAGGAGGAGAGGAGGAGGCAGGAGGAGAGGAGGTGAGAGAGGAGAGGACGAGGAGGAGAGAAGGCGAGAGAGGAAAGGAGGCAGGAGGAGAGGAGGAGGCAGGAGGGGAGGAGGAGGCAGGAGGGGAGGAGGCGAGAGAGGAGAGGAGGAGGCAGGAGGAGGCAGGAGGAGAGGAGAGTTTTGTGTTTGGAAATACTGATGAAGTGACCTTTTGTTTTTAATAAATGTTGGTTCCTTTTGATAAACCCACAGGAGCCACTCACACCTGTTTGCTTGGTCTGTAGGGGGCGCAGTCGAGGCCGAGCTCAGGCTGAAGACGAGGAGAGTGTGGACACTGCAGAGAAGAGCCCCGCCCCAAAGACAGGTGAGACAGGTGCTCTGAGCCAGGTGCTCTGAGCCAGGTGCTCTGAGCCAGGTGCTCTGAGACAGGTGCTCTGAGCCAGGTGCTCTGAGCCAGGTGCCGTCGTTTGTCCCTGACGCTCTGAGCTTGTCTTTTCCAGAGGTGAAAGAGAAGGCGGCCACACGGCGGCGCTCTACGTCCAGGAGGAAGTCCCAGACTAAAGACGGTCCTGAGTCTCCAGCCCCGAGTCCAGAGCCGGGGCCGAGCCCCCGAGCCCAGACGCCCACGCTCGACCCCGGGCACGACCCTCCGGACAGCCCCCCTCGCTCCCCCGACCCCCCCTCCGCCCCGCACAGCCCTGTTCCCATGGAGACGGAGGAGCAGGAAGTAGGCGTGTCCATGGACATCAGCCCCGCCCCCAGCCCCTGCTCCAGCGCCCCTGAGACCCCGCGGCCGGAGGACGAGGATGTGTTTCCTCTGTTCCGGCGCTGTCTGTCGGACGAGTCCGGCTGCTCCCCCACGGCGAGCATCGAGGACGCCACCAAACAGTGAGCCGCCTCGTACCTGACCGGATAAACATAAGTATATTGTGTCCTAACGCGTGTTCTGTGTGCAGCCTGACGCAGTGTGCCTTCTGCCTGCGGGGGGCGTGCTCTCCTCTGGGCCAGGGTCCTCTGGTCGTCTTCGGACCCACTCCCAGCTACATCCCTCTGCACGTCCTGAACAGCCGCGCCTCCCCAGATCGCCACGGCGACTGTCACGACCACGTGTACCGCCGAGACGAGACCGCGTCCACGTAAGCCCCGCCCCCTCTGTCCTTTTATGGCTGCCTCTGGGTCACATGATTAACCTGTGTTTTGTGTGTGCAGGTGCAGCAGTCCAGAGCAGAGCGGTACGTCCCTGTGTCCTCATGTCCCTGTGTCCTTATGTCCCTGTGTCCTCATGTCCCTGTGTCCTTATGTCCCTGTGTCCTCATGTCCCTGTGTCCTCATGTCCCTGTGTCCTTATGTCCTCATGTCCCTGTGTCCTCATGTCCCTGTGTCCTTATGTCCCTGTGTCCTCATGTCCCTGTGTCCTCATGTCCCTGTGTCCTTATGTCCCTGTGTCCTCATGTCCCTGTGTCCTCATGTCCCTGTGTCCTTATGTCCTCATGTCCCTGTGTCCTCATGTCCCTGTGTCCTCATGTCCCTGTGTCCTCATGTCCCTGTGTCCTCATGTCCCTGTGTCCTTATGTCCTCATGTCCCTGTGTCCTCATGTCCCTGTGTCCTTATGTCCTCATGTCCCTGTCCTCACGTCCTCAGTCTTACACATTCTGAATAGTCGCTCTTTGTGTATTTTATATTTTTAGTGAAGGGTTTGGTCAGACTTTGGTTATTGTTTACATGTTTATTACATCTTTTATTACACAGTAGATACTTGGCAGTGACATTCCGCTGGGGTGTTCTGTTCAGTTCGAGCATTCATTATCCTGTTTAGGAATTTGACTTTGAACAAAAAGGTGAGAGTGACAAACTGAGGAGAGGGACACAGCACAAAACCGCCCACCTGTTATAGTTTCAACTAAGTCCAATTCTTTCTGCTCAGAGTGTGTTAAAATGAAGCTCAGATTAAAGTCTAATTTGAGTAACAGCTTCAGACAGAGCAGTGCTTACAGTTAGCTCCACGCCTCAGGGAGTGTTGATGTCATCAGCTGCAGAGGATCAGTACTGGTTTAAACACAGATGAGCACTTGAACTTGCACTTCTGTTTGGAGTGAATTCGAGTTGATCTAAAGTGTGCGCTGCTTCCTCAGAGTCTTCCTCAGAGTTTGTGGTGCAGCTGGGACCCTTCGGCCTCTCCCCCGACGTGGATGCACACGCTCTGTTTGACCCCACAGGTCAGTCACACACAATACACAACACCACACACATCATCACACACATCATCACAACATTCAGGCAGCACCTTTAAGAGTCACAAACCTGTGTACAATATGATGATGTCCCATAAATAACCGTGTGACGTGTGGGTGCAGGTCAGTGCTGTGCCCACCTGCAGTGTGCCTCCTGGTCTGAGGGCGTGTCCCGAGGAGAGACCCAGTGTCTGCTGTATGTGGACAAGGCCATCGACGCTGCATCTACACAGGTAACTCCGCCTGCGCAGGTGTAACTCCTATTTAGATACATTTTCTGCAGGCATCCCGGTGCTTTTGTGCGTTTTTAAGTGCATAAAACATGAGACTGGTGATGGGAGTGGGTCTTACTCTTTTGGACTCGAGGGCAAAGCAAACAGAACTCTGTCTGTGTGCAGGTGTGTGCGTTCTGTCGCCAGCTGGGGGCGTCGCTGCGGTGTCGGGAGGCAGGTTGTGGGCGGAGTTATCATTTCCCATGTGCTGCTGCTGCATCGACCAATCAGGATTGGAATCAGAGGGTCACATGGTGCTCCAGACACGCCCACAGATGTATGTCATTTAAAATAAGAAGTGCATGTTTGATCCGGGTGTAAAATGGATCATTCATATTTACAGTTTCCCACCGAATGACGTCAAACTGAGAATCACTTTAAACCTTGTGCTCCTCTTGTGTCCTCAGTCCCAGTGCAGTGCGTGTTGTGTTCTCGGGGTGCTGACGTTGGCGACATTAGCGGGGGTTTGTTGATGTGCTGTTGCTGTGGAGACCATTACCACGGTGACTGCCTGGACCCGCCCCTCCGGCCCTCACCCCTGAGCCGAGCCGGGTGGCAGTGCCCCCAGTGCCGCGTGTGCCGAGCCTGTGGGTGAGTACCTCTGTCAGTCTGGACACGCAGTATGAACGCTCCGTGTGTGTGTGTGTGTGTGTGTGTGTCTGAATGCTCTGTGGGTGTGTGTGTGTGTGTCTCTGAGTGCTCTGTGTGTGTGTGTCTGAACGCTCCGTGTGTGTGTCTGAACGCTCCGTGTGTGTGTCTGAACGCTCCGTGTGTGTGTCTGAACGCTCCGTGTGTGTGTCTGAACGCTCCGTGTGTGTGTCTGAACGCTCCGTGTGTGTGTCTGAACGCTCCGTGTGTGTGTCTGAACGCTCCGTGTGTGTGTCTGAACGCTCCGTGTGTGTCTGAACGCTCCGTGTGTGTGTTATGAGGACAGGTGATCAGAAACATCTCAAACACTCTTACTGCTGTATTAGTCACATGACAGGACTAAATAACAGCGACCAATGAGCTCCTGCGTTTCACAGACATGAACAAAAACGGATCTGATTGGACGTCATATTTGGCTCAGACTGACAATGTATAAAAATCTGTATAAAAATGCAGTATTATGGAATTTAATAATGAGACAAAATAAATGAGTTATATTATTATTTGGTGAATGTTCAGATTCAGTGATTCAGAACTAGTGTATGATGCAGTTCTTGACCCAGTTCTTGTGTGTGTGTTTTCAGTTTGCGAGAGGCCGGCAGTCCGTTGCTGGTGTGCGAGCGCTGTGATAAGACCTTCCATCCTCACTGCCTCAGCCCAGCGCTCCTGGACCCTCCCTCCAGCGGCTGGAGCTGCAAGGTCAGAGACTCGCACCTTCTATGCTCGTGTTGTTATTCAGCTCTTTGTAGACTCTGGGACACATGGAGGACGCTCACTGTTCCTGAAGTACAAAGACACGAGATCAGACTGTGTAACCTGGGCAGTGTATGCGTAGTCTTTAGTTGAATCTGTTTTTATATAAACACATTATTTCCCAGTACTTTCTTCTGCATAATTAGAGCTCCACACTGCACGGCTCAGACACACAGATACTGAAGAGTTTATAGAGATTTTTCCACGGCCCCTGTTTGTTCGACTCATCCGTCAGCAGGACGTCTTTATTCGACTACCGCCCTATGACTTTGGGCTGTTTAACGCAAAATAAACTGCTCAAATCCACACACTTTTACTGCCACATCTTTGGCCGTAGATCTGTCAGTCAAAAAGCTGCAGTTGACACGATCAGTTTGATTATAACACACAGCTGGTGTTTAACTCTTTACGAAGTTTGTTTGTTTTTCCAAATGTATAATTTCTGTCAGTGGAAAGGTTCATTCTCCTGCTGTATCCAAACACAACACCTGGGAGGGCATCTGACACAACACAACATCTGCAGATTAAACTAGAGACGTGTGACCTGCGCACATTTCACCAAACACTACAGAGATACAGGAGGACGGAAGGGCATCTGACACACGGGGACTGGAGGACGGGAGGGCATCTGACACACGGGGACAGGAGGACGGGAGGGCATCTGACACACGGGGACAGGATGACGTCTGTTCTGGCGCTGCTGAAGTTCACCTCTGTTCGATCCGTCCTCAGAGCTGCAGGGTGTGTCGGCGCTGCGGCGTGAGGTCATCGGGAGCGTGGGCCAATCACCCGTCTCTGTGCGAGTCATGTGACCCAGTCCAGCCCTGTAGTCTGTGTGGAGACGCCCCCGACCTCTACTCCCCGCAGGACCATGTGACCTGTATCAGCTGCTTTAGGTACGTACGGATCCTGATTTTTCCATTTCACTGTTCTGTTCCTAAATCAAGATCTGAAGAGAAATAACGGACCAATCAGATGCCGTCATTCCCCGAGGTCCCTCCCTCTAGCGTTAGCAACAGGTTTGATCGACAGCTTGTGTGTTTCAAAATCTTGATCAATTACAATAGCTAACGTGACTAGAATCATAACTTAACTTACAGTAAAGTGAATATTGTTGTTCGTACGTAACAGAACAAACAACATAAATCAGTGACTTAAACTATTTAAAGTTTGATGCTAAAAGCTCAAAGTTTCCTTCTTGTTCTGAAGAATCAGTAAATCCAGCGGATCCTGCATGTGCAGAGTATCTCCGCTCTGAGGAGGCGGCGGCACATTTAACCTCCTCACTCCTGATTGGCTCTGGTGGTTGCTATGATACTCGCGGGTGGATTTCCAAATATGGAGCCTGTAACCGTGGCAACGAGAGCCTCATTTGAGCGACGCTGACGCTGTGGAGACGTCACACTCACTCAGACACTCAGATATACAGAATATGAGCCTGATACACGTTTAGATGAGCTGAGAATATTCACACAAGAAATTTCACGGAGCCTGTGATCAGACCGTGATTTATTTTCAACATAAAGGCGAGAGTGACTAACTGAAACTCACGGCACAGATCAGCTCACCTGTTGTAGTTCAGATCGGTCTGTTCTTTCTGATCAGATTGTTAAAATAAAGCAGAGATTAAAGCCTGACTCGAGTAACAGCTTCAGACAGAGCAGTGCCTCCAGGTAACTTGTTAATGACATCAGCTGCAAAATCAATAGACCTTTTTCACAATGGTCTGAAGTGTCCCGCTGTAGGTCTGTGGAGCTTCCGGTTAAAGTTTTTCTGTGGTAAATGTGGCGTATTCTCCACCAGCTTCATAAATCTGCCCCATCATCTAATCTTCAACAAGAAGAATTTATCCACAATTATAAAGGGGAGACAGACAAAAGCTTAAAGGAGAACAATGACGAACATATTCAGTTCAATTCAAGTTTATTCCTATAGCACATTTAAAATGACCTCAACAGACCAAAGTGCTTCGCATAAAAAGTCAACAAAAGAAGAAACAGTTACATATACATATATACAGATCTACATCTATCTGTCTACAGTATCTACAGTAAAAGCACCAAGATAACCTGACTGGCTCATTCTAAAGTCCAGGGAGGAGAGGTGGGTTTTCAGTCTGGTCTTAAACTGCGTTACAGACCGAGAGGATCTGACAGGAGGAGGGAGGCTGGTCCACAGTCGCAACCACAGAAAAGCCTCTGTCTCCTTTCGTCTTGAGCCTGGTTTTGGTTCGACCAACAGGAGCTGGTCGGCTGATCTCAGGGCTCTGGGCGGAGTGTAGGGCTGCAGCATTTCCCTCAGACTGGACCCATAGAGTGCAAACGGATTCAATACTAATACTGAGCAAAACTAACCTCCAACAGTCCAGCTGCACAAATCTATCCACATCATGAAATGGATTTGTAATTTTAATTGTAGAATCTGAACAAGGTCCTTCTGTTTTCTCCAGGACCAGAACGTTAGTGTTGCTCAGTTGTTCACTGATGCTCGTTGTTGTTTCCTTTAAGCTTTCGTCTTTCTTCCCTTGATCATTGTGATAAATTCTTCATGAAGAATGTTTCTCCTTTGTGGACCTTATTGGTTGAAGATTTGGTGATGGGGCAGATTTATGAAGCTGCCTGAGAATATGCCACATTTACACACACATTTACCACAGAAAAACATTAACCGTAAGCTCCATAAAACTACACTTCAGGCTGCTGTGAAAAAGCGCCATTAACTCCATTAGGGTTACCATGGTGACTCAATGCACACATTAAGATGCTTGTGACTGTAATGTATTTGACTTCTTTTACATTTCGAACTACAACAGGTGACGTCATTTGTAGATACCAATAAACAACATCTTAATTTAACATTTCTTCAAAACAAGGATGTGGATATTTTCTTTTAAACGATCTAAACCACCTCTGTTAGAAGTTCTAGTGCGGATTTTAACTCTTTGCCTCCGTGTTGCAGGAGTGTCCATACAGAGTGCATCGTTCAGGCTGGAGAGGCGAGGTTGGGGGCTGAACCGTACACATGCGCCATCTGCAGGCCACGGGCGGAACTGCCTGGGCCGACCACTCCCCACAGCCCCCCAGTGTTAACAGAAGAAGAAGCTCCGCCCATTTCACCTCCACCATCACATCACACGCAGCCTCCCCCGAGTCCGAACGCTCACAGTCCCGTTCGACACATCCCGTCAGAATCCCCAGAAAGTCCGGAAAATGTGGAATTTACGCACTCGCAGCCCAGTTCTCCATATGCGCTCCTCCTCCCCCGATCTCCGACGCAGCATTCAGAGCATCCCCCAAGCCCCTCTCAAAACGTCCTCACAGAAGGTCAAAGTAGAGAAAGTCCGGTGCCATTTGAACCTTCAGAAATCCCCCGACCAACACCTGACACTGTAGAATATTCAGAAGTCTGTCAACCAACCCCTAATTCTACAGAAATACAAGAATCCCCCACCTCACCACCTCTAAATCCCCCTCTGGAAGAAGAAGACACACAAATTGAGCTTTTGAGCGATCACCAAACCGGTTCACCATCCACGGAATTAAATTCTGGAGAAAGCAAATTAGATTCAGAATTGGTAATCCTCCAAGAACGGCTCACGATATCAGAATCTCCCGCACAAAGCCCAAAAGAAAGCAGTTTGAAAAATGAAGATGATTCCACACTGGTGTGTCCACACAGTCCTCAGTTATCACATCAACTGAGTCAACTTTCGGAAAACTCTGAGCCATTACAACCTGAGCCGATGGAAGTTGGTCAAAGCGCTTCGGATTCTAACCCTTGTAGTCCACGGTCACCTCACAGCAAGCCTGTAGAACATCCACCAAGTCTGGAACAGTTGGAGCCCATGGAGGAGCAACAGCAGTCTCCTCCAGATGTCCAGATGTCTGAGGAAAGCCCTA
This sequence comes from Odontamblyopus rebecca, assembly GCA_030686955.1. Taxonomy (NCBI): domain Eukaryota; kingdom Metazoa; phylum Chordata; class Actinopteri; order Gobiiformes; family Gobiidae; genus Odontamblyopus; species Odontamblyopus rebecca. The sequence continues at coordinate 32,059,878 of CM060674.1, forward strand.
AAAGTCCAGACTCAAAAGATCAGGTCGTAACTCAAGAAGCAGCTAATGTCGTAATGCATTCACCTGTCCATCTCACGGAAGATACGGAAATGGCTGCGAGCCCCCAATCATCTCCGAAAGTTTCCTGCCAAGAAGACTCGTCAGAACTGGATTCCACAAAACTGCAAGAAAGCCATACGCAAGCGGACCTCGATGTGACGGATCAACAGAAGGCGGACGAAGAATCGGGTGAAGAAATGGAACAAGAAGTGACGCTACCAGTGCAACAAAGTCCAACCGCAGAGGAGCAGAACAGTCCTTCACATTCGAGTTCCGTCGAGGAGGAAGACAAAATGGTGGTTGGCGAATTGCACGAAGTATCAACCGAAATTCAGGGTAGTCCCAAGTCTCAAAATGAACCGCGAAGCCCTCAAGCCGAGAATTCTGCAGAAATTTGCCAAAAATCAGATGAAAACCCACCTCCTCAAGTCGAAACTGCGGAACCGCAAAGCGAATGCAGTCCGTCTAGCCCTCCCCGAAGTCCCTCTCCTCCACCGACACTGGAAACGTCGCTAAACCTTGATCGTGAATTGCCCAAGACTGAAGAGGACGTTTGTACACTGGAAAAGGACCTCTCTGCTGCCCCCCGCTGGTCCAAATCACCGAGCCACGCTTCATTCCACTCAGCGCCATGTAGCCCCTCCCAGCCTGTCGCCACGCCACCGCAACGTAGTTTATCTCAACCCGCGAGTCCAAAACGAGTCGATCTGACACGGCTGCTTCAGCCTCTAGAGCTCAGAATACCAGATTTCAGCAAAGCAGGAGTTGGTAAAGGTGAAGAGGACCACGCGGCGCCCCCAACTCTGTCGCAAAGTCCTGATTTTGAAAGCCAAACACTGGAAAAATTGCCTTCAAGCCCCAGCGCGGTGGACCTACCTGAAATGCCTGACCAGGAACTCGAAGAAGAAGAATCGCCAGCTCAAAGTAGCCCCAGTCCCACTAGCCCCGTCGCACCACAAAGCCTTAGCACTACAGCAAAACACAGTAGCCTAACTTTATCACCTTGTGCTGATCGAACTGGAGATGCAACGCCACCTCCGAGCCCGGCCCAAAAGCTGATCCAAGCCAGTCCCTTAAAAGACACTGAAATGCCTGCTAGCCCAATGCAGACGGACGCCGCTGTCGCCGAGGTCAGCCCCGTGTCCAGCCCCGCGTCTCTGCAGCAAGAAGTCATGGAAGTAGATGTTGAAGAACCACAAAAAGAAGCTAGCCCCTCTCATAGCAGCCCGAGCAGCCCGGAGCAAATAATCAACTCAGAAACTGCCATTTTAGCCGAGGTTTCTGATGTAATTCACGCAGGAAGCTCCGTAACAGCCCGCACCAGCCCAGCGCTAACACCAGCCAGCTTTAGTCCTCCACACTGTAAGTCGCCAGAGGTCAGCTCCAACGGCGTCTCTCAAAGTGCAGCTGAAACAGTCCATAGTCCGCCAAGGTCTAGTCCTGCTGGTCTCGCTAGTCCTGTTCGCACCCAAAGACCGTTTGAAGGTAGCCCCGCACATGCTACTGAACCCAGCTCCCCTCAACCCAGCGAAGACGTCCCCTCAGAAAAACCCCAACAGGCTGGTGCTACCGGTGAGACTGAAGCTACTTTGAGCCTTAATGGGAGAGAGCAGAGTCCCATTTCACCTTGTAACGACCAGGTTCCCGCTTCGGAAACGGTTGAAGCCGAGCAAACGAATCCTGTATCTCCCAAGTCACTTCCAGACACGTTAGCAGTTTGCCCCGTTAGCCCCGTTGTCCCCGTTGTCCACGCTGAAGCCTCAAGTCCGCACCTTAGTCCTCAAAGATCTACCAGCCCAATCACGCCAAAACTAACATCTCCAGTTCCTTCTCCTGCGTTATGCCCCGCGAGTCCAGAACCTCCTACGCCCGATCAGGACGAGGCGGAAATGCCGAGTTCCAGCCCAAAACCCGAAGTCCCCGTGTCCGGGAGTCCCGGTGAGAACGTTCCTCTTGATGAAGCTAAAGTTACTCCAGTCTCAAGCCCCGCTCCTCCCCCAAAACACGAACCAAGTCCGCCGCAAAGTCCGCCGCAAAGTCCGCCGCAAAGTCCGCCGCAAAGTCCGCCGCAAAGTCCGCCGCAAAGTCCGCCGCAAAGTCCGCCGCAAAGTCCGCCGCAAAGTCCGCCGCAAAGTCCGCCGCAAAGTCCGCCGCAAAGTCCGCCGCAAAGTCCGCCGCAAAGTCCGCCGCAGACCAAGCTCACGCCCGTCCCCTCGCTGCCCGGGTCGAGCTCTGCTGGGGCCAGTCCTGCGGCGAGCCCGGGTCCTGTTTGTGATCCTGTGAAGACTGAAGTAAACACTGTCGAGGATGAACTTCCTGTTTGTGAAGAGCCGCTTCCAGTCTCTCGATCTCAAACTCCACAACAAGAAATGGAGGGAGTGGAACCAGAAACAACATCGTCTGCAGGTGAGCGGCTCTAAGGCTGGAAAATGTGTCAACGATTATTTTAGTCGACTGATCAGATACTTTTTATTTCTACTGTACAATGAGACTTTTTCAAAACCTTTATTTGGCTAAAAATGTAGAAATGTGGAGACTTTTAAACACTGATTATTTGAACATAAAATCCATTGTTCATAAAAAGTCCGTGTCCCAGTCGTTCTTTTGAATTTCAACTAGGAACGAAAAATAATAAAATGGGAAAACAGTTTTTCATTATTCTGTTTTAGTGTCAAACAAAAAAAAACTGATTTCGTCCTCTATTTCCAATGTTTATTTAAACTATTTCGCAAAACACCGATCAAAAAGCAGTTTCGTGCCTATTTTAATTTAGATATTTTATTCTCTCTGGTTTGCTTACTTGAAAAATTGTTGCAGTTTTGTAAACAAACATGTCGTTTTCTCTTATATTATTTTGGTGTCTGAGAAAGTAAATATTGAACTCCAGGATGAGAAACAGGAAGCAGCGAGAAACTCTCCTTTGTTCAGTTGACTCCACAGAACAAGAATAAAAATAGTAAACCAGAGAGAATAAAATAATCAAATTAAAACAGGCACTGAGACTGTTTTTTGATTGGTGTTATTGAAATAAACTTGAAATTAAATATTGGAAACAGAGGTCAAAAGCAGTTTTTTTTTGTTTGACACTAAAACGTAATAATGAAATGAACAATTTTCCTGTTTTAGTGTTTTTAGTTCTTAGTTGAAATTCAAAAGAACGAATGGTACATGGACCATAAAACTCTGAAATTTTTATTTAATGATGCCACTTTCTTGTATCAGTTACAGTTATTTTTATTTAATAATTGCAGCCTTAAAATTCTGATTGTTTAAACTTTTTGTATTTCAATGAATGAACCTAAACTGCGCCCTGCTGCTGTTTCAGATGTTCCTGCGGTGGAGGAGCCTGATGAGATGGAGGTGGAAGAGCAGAATCCAGAAGAACAAATGGAGACGGACGGGTGCACGCGACAGTCTGAATCAAAACCAGATCAGGAGGAGGAGACGGGTCTGAGGACGGAGGAGGGAGGACACGAGGAGGCTTCAGGAAGGACGGAAGAGGGAGGACACGAGGAGGCTTCAGGAAGGACGGCGGAGGGAGGAGACGAGGAGGCTTCAGGAAGGACGGAAGAGGGAGGACACGAGGAGGCTTCAGGAAGGACGGCGGAGGGAGGAGACGAGGAGGCTTCAGAAAGAACGGAGGAGGAGATCGTGGACGACCTACAGAGGGCAGATGGAGCAGAGGAGATGGGAGACGACCTTCTAAGGATGGACAAAATAGACCAGGAGCCTTCCGAGGTGAGGGAGGAGAAGGAGGAACATGAAGATCTTCAGAAAATCGAGGGATCAGAGGAAAAGATGGAGGAGGAGCCGTCCGAGGTGGAGGACAATCTACAAAGAACGGAAGAGGGGGAAGAACCTGGTGTACAAACGATGGACGAACAAGAGGAGCCTTCAGTCAGAGAGGTGGAGGAGGAAGAGCAACAAAGGATAGAGGGGGAGAGCTGTCTCAAAGAGAAGGAGGAGGAGGAGGAGGAGGAGAAGAGTCTAGAAGAGCAGGAAGAGAAGGAGAAGACTGGTCCAAGCGAGGAACCAACAGAAGAACAAGAGGAAGATCTTGGTCCTAAGAGTCCTCCATCAGGTACGAGGCCCTAGAACCAGCTGAATATTTGTTCATCTACAAGTATGAGCCAGTTATCTGATATAATTTAACAGAAAATAAATGTGAGGAGCATTGTTGTGATGATGTGCAGCTCTGAATAGAGTTCTACAACGGTCTGGGACGGATCTCGATCAGAACAGAAGATCTGAGCGTTCAAAGACCTGACGTCCTGATCAGTTGAACCGTCACAACAGCGAAACAAACAAAAAAATCAAACTTTAGTTAAAGGTGCACTATGTGGAGACGTCGCTGCTCTGCCTGGAGTGTTCCACAGTGTGACTTTAAACCTTTAAACTTTATATTTATTCAGTCACAGGTGGTTTTACAGCTAAAAAAATACTGTAAGCGTAGTCGCCTCTCCAAAGATCTGACCTGGAACTTGGTCTGGTTTGATCACACTGCGAGACATCTCCATGGAGAAAAGCGTTTTTGGCGAAGCCTCCACCAGAAAAGTTAGACAGTGCAGCTTTTAAATCCAGTTATTCCAGTTTCCCAAATGAGAATAGTTGGTTTTTCAGTTAAATAGTGAAACATTTTATTATTATCGTGATCTCATATTGATCATATAGTTACAGCCCTGAAGTTTGCCTGTTTTTTTGTTTTGTTCGTTTTTGTTTGAACCATAAACCAGATCCAAACGTCGATATAACTGTACAGGAAAAACAGAAATGTGGGCGTTTGTTGCAGATAGAGGGCGCTTGTGGAAAAAGGATAAAAACTTTAGACATGACGAAATCCAGGCTCTCTGAAGAAGTAAAAGTTGCACGAGGAAAAGTAGAGTTAAAAGGGCTTTCGTTAAATGGCCAAAGCCGCCGTGTTTTCGCCGCGACAGGTCTTTATCAGGGCCGAGTTCGATAGAAACGCGCTGATCCTTCTGTTCTTTGTTCACAGGGGTCCAATCGACAGCAGCTCTACCAGCGGAGCACCACTCACCCCCTGCTCCTGCTCCTGCCTCCGTCCTCCTCTCACCTCCTGCTCCTGCCTCCGTCCTCCACTCACCTCCTGCTCCTGCTCCTGCTCCTGCCCCTGTCTCCGTCCTCCACTCACCTCCTGCTCCTGCCCCTGTCTCCGTCCTCCACTCACCTCCTGCTCCTGCCCCTGCCTCCGTCCTCCACTCACCTCCTGCTCCTGCCCCTGCCTCCGTCCTCCACTCACCTCCTGCTCCTGTCCTCCACTCACCTCCTGCTCCTGTCTCTCTTCTCCATTCACAAGAAGCTGTGTCTCCCCCAAATGCCTCACCCAACTCTGCCTTATCTCCTCCTCCTTCCTCTCCTCCATCGTCTTTTCCTCCTGCCTCCACCTCCCCGACTGTATCCGCCCTTCCCCCGACCACATCCTCTCCTCCTCCTTCCTCTCTTCTGCCTTCAGCTCCTCCCCCTTCCTCTCCTCCTCCCTCCTCTCTTCCACTCTCCTCCCCTCCTCCCTCCTCTCTTCTGCCTTCCTCTCCTCCTCCCTCTTCTCTTCCACTATCTCTTCCACACTCCTCCCCTTCCCACTCCTCTCTTCTGCCTTCCTCTCCTCCTCCCTCCTCTCTTCCACTCTCCTCTTCTCCTCCTCCCTCCTCTCCTGCCCACTCCTCTCTTCTGCCTTCCTCTCCTCCTCCCTCCTCTCTTCCACTCTCCTCTTCTCCTCCTCCCTCCTCTCCTGCCCACTCCTCTCTTCTGCCTTCCTCTCCTCCTCCCTCCTCGTCTCCTCCTCCCTCGTCTCCTCCTCCCTCCTCTCCTCCTCCCTCCTCTCTTCCACTCTCCTCTCCTCCCCTCTCATCTCCTCCTCCTTCCTCTCTTCTGCCCTCTTATCCTCCCTCTTCTCCTCCTCCCTCCTCTCTTCCACTCTCCTCTCCTCCCCTCTCATCTCCTCCTCCTTCCTCTCTTCTGCCCTCTTCTCCTCCCTCTTCTCCTCCTCCCTCCTCTCTTCCACTCTCCTCTCCTCCCCTCTCATCTCCTCCTCCTTCCTCTCTTCTGCCCTCTTCTCCTCCCTCTTCTCCTCCTCCCTCCTCTCTTCCACTCTCCCCCTGCCCTCCTCCTCCACGTTCTCCCCTCAGAGCTGGTTCTCTGGAGGGCTCCTTCTCCATTCCCTCCGTGCAGAATGAACTCCCCGCCGCTCACGAAACGCCGCATATCCCTCACCATCACGACGAGGAAATGGAACCCGCCGCTCACGAAACGCCGCATATCGCACACGATCACGACGAGGAAATGGAACCCGCCGCTCACGAAACGCCGCATATCCCTCACCATCACGACGAGGAAATGGAACCCGCCGCTCACGAAACGCCGCATATCGCACACGATCACGAGGAGGAAATGGAACCCGCCGCTCACGAAACGCCGCATATCCCTCACCATCACGACGAGGAAATGGAATCCGCCGCTCACGAAACGCCGCATATCGCACACGATCACGACGAGGAAATGGAACCCGCCGATCAACTTGAAGAACCCACGAGTCAGGAAGTCGAACCCACCAGTGAAAAAGAACCAACGAGTCCGGAAGTCAAGCTGCCCAATCAAAATGTTTTTAGTGAGAGCGAAGAATTTAAATCAACCAACGAGAAAGAAGAATTTAAAAATCATGATTCAGAATCGACCAATCTGAAGGAAGGGATTTTAAAGGATTCAGAGATGGACGACAACTCCTGCGCATCGATGTTGGATACCGACCAGTCACAGAGCTTGTTTGGGAACGTGGCAGTCGAAAGCACCAAAGACGATCCAACGGAAGCTTTGGAGGAGCTGGAGCAAGTTTCAGAAATGGTAAACGAAAAAGAGGAAGAACTCGCGGCATCTGAAACTGTGCAGAGAGTAGACGAGAAGACCGACCAATCCCAAGACGGAGAATTGGAGGAGTATGAAATTATCCAGAATGAAGAGGTCCTTAAAATTCAAGAAGAAATGTTGAAGCAAGAAAAATTATTGGTGTGGTCCGGAAGTTCAAAAATGGAAGAAATATCCCAAAATGTGGCTTTGGAAGAACTGAATGAGACAGAGCCTTCCAAAATGAAAGACGAGACGGTGGAAAATCTGGAAATATTTGAACACCAGAAAACAGAACAGGTTGAAGAAACATGGCCTAAAATTCCAGCAGAGGAGGAGCCTAAAGAAGCAGCAGAAACTATTGACCGTTCTGGAAAAGACGACGTACGAGAGGCTGGTGCGACGGGAGAAAGCGCCGAATTTAAAACGCAAGACAAGATGGAGGAGGAAGAGGAGGAGGAGGAACTTATTACTGAATTCACAGCTTTGGAGCCTGAAGAGAGAAGCCCAAAGGACGACCAGGAAGACGTCACAGTTTCGGTTTCGGAAGAGGAACAAAACGAGGCGGAGCTCACTCAACAGCAAGACAAAACAGCGGAGGAGGAGACTATGGAACTGGTCGGCCAAACAGAAGTAGAAGTCTCGTTAAAAGAGGAGAGCGCGATCGGCGGAGAGGAGAGTCTCATCGAAATGCAAGAAGAAATTACGACGAGAGAGGACGAGGAGCCCGAGGAGCCTCGAGAGAAAGACGTAGTAACGGTGGAACAGTCTGAGATGGAGGAGAGCGCAGAGGGGCCGGAGCTCGATGAGGACAAACCACAGACGCCGGAGAGGTAAGACGTTCAAGATGAGATTTTGGGGCTCAGTTTTTTTCATATTTTTGTTGCAATAGTGGAGCGATTTCTGCTGTTTTTGGAGTCATTTCCAGGACTAAATATTTGTTAATCCTGCCTTTTATTTGATACCGGTAACGCTTTTTAATGAAACCAAATATAAAGGGTCCAAATTGCTCTATTTTCTGATCTGTTCTAATGTAGTTTCCTCATCACAAACAGACCTGGAGTTGATCATTTTTGATCATTTCAGTCCAGTCAGTCAGTGAATGAAACAAAACACAACTCCAGGTCTGGTTTTGAGGTGGAAACAGGATTAGAACACGACTTAACGCTCACAAGAGTCGGTTTTGTGTGATATAGGACCTTTACTGTGATTATTCTGCTTTATTCCTTATTGTGTCATAAAGTAGTTTGAGTGTTCTCCTTTACCGTGACAGGTCTGTGGAGAGGACGGAGTTTTCCATGAATGACGAGGAGGTCGGGTCACTGGACATGTTCGAAGACTCACAGGACAAAGAGGAGGGTGACTCGGACCTGGATGACGCCGTGAGCCCGGTGTTGGACTTGGACCCCAGTTTGGACATGGAGGTGATGGCTCTGATCTCCTCGGCGTCTCCCCCGCCGTCCCTGCTGGCGCTGTCCTCCCCGAGCCCCACGCTGCTGCTCCCTCGGCGGGGAAAAGGCCAGTCTGCGCTGCGCTCGCTCCAGTCCGGCTGCAGGGCGGAAGACGACCTCACGGTGCGCCTCAGGCAGTCGCCGTTCTCCACCGAGGCGTCGCCCGAAAACTCGCCAACGCGCCTCGCCCTGACCCCGCCCCCTCTGTCGCCGCTGACGGCATCGCCCAGCAACAGAGAGAGCCCGCCGCTGTCCAGGGTACGTGAACCTGTCACTGAGCGTAAGACCCTTTCATGTATGCAAAGTGAGTTATAATAATGACCAGAGTTTCCCATAGATTTGGTTCAGATTATTAAGGATGCACCGATACTGGTATCGGGTATCAGCCCGATACTTCCATAGTATACTTGTACTCATTAAACATTTGCTGATACTGCACAACGATACC
>CM060674.1:32073670-32083670 GCA_030686955.1 Odontamblyopus rebecca
ATCCCACCAGACAGCGGCTCCGCCCAGGTCAGACCCAGAACCGTCAGACGGCTGCTCTGACGCTTCTGATCATCACCTTTGGCGTCAACTGCCTAAAACACTGTTTATGTCACTTTACCGCACCGTGGTTTTCCAAAATCTCCACTTTAGCCGGAGTTTTTAGAAAGATTCGTTTTCAGAGGTGAAGTCTCCGTTTGCGTGTAAAAGATGAGCACAAACGAAGGGAAATTTCTCAGTTTTTAAAAATATCCGTGTACGTGTAAACGGGGCCCTCCTGCTCTAAAGCCCCTCCTGCTCTAAAGCCCCTCCTGCTCTAAAGCCCCTCCTGCTCTAAAGCCCCTCCTGCTCTAAAGCCCCTCCTGCTCTAAAGCCCCTCTGCTCTAAAGCCCCTCTGCTCTAAAGCCCCTCCTGCTCTAAAGCCCCTCCTGCTCTAAAGCCCCTCTGCTCTAAAGCCCCTCTGCTCTAAAGCCCCTCCTGCTCTAAAGTGTGTGTGTGTGAGTTTTTCTGACACTTTAACTTTCTGACTAATCTGTGGCGTCTGTGGTAAATTCTGACTAATCTGTGGCGTCTGTGGTAAATTCTGACTAATCTGTGGCGTCTGTGGTAAATTCTGACTAATCTGTGGCGTCTGTGGTAAATTCTGACTAATCTGTGGCGTCTGTGGTAAATTCTGACTAATCTGTGGCGTCTGTGGCTCAGGGCGGCTTCATGGAGTCGTTCCAGATGAGAGACGATGAGGAGAACTCCATGCACAACACGGTGGTGATGTTCTCCACCTCGGACCACTTCACTCTGAAACAGGTAAAGGCCGCGGCACAAAGTCGCGTCACGGTTTCTGTGCCGCACTCTGACTGTGAGCGCCCCCTGCAGGACATGTGTGTGGTGTGCGGGAGCTTCGGACAGGGAGAGGAGGGACGCCTGCTCGCCTGCGCCCAGTGTGGACAGTGCTACCACCCGTACTGCGTCAACGTCAAGGTCTGTGGGCATCTCTGTGGGCATCTCTCTGAGCATCTCTCTGGGCATCTTTGTGGCTCTGTGGGCATCTCTGTGGCTCTGTGGGCGTCTCTGTGGGCATCTCTGTGGGCGTCTCTGTGGGCATCTCTGTGGGCGTCTCTGTGGGCGTCTCTGGGCATCTCTGTGGGCGTCTCTGTGGGCATCTCTGTGGGCGTCTCTGTGGGCATCTCTGTGGGCGTCTCTGTGGGCATCTCTGTGGGCGTCTCTCTGAGCATCTCTCTGGGCATCTTTGTGTCTCTCTGGGCATCTCTGTGGCTCTGTGGGCATCTCTCTGGGCATCTCTGTGGGCATCTCTCTGAGCATCTCTGTGGGCATCTCTCTGAGCATCTCTGTGGGCATCTCTGTGGGAATCTCTGTGGGCATCTCTGTGGCTCTGTGGGCATCTCTGTGGGCATCTCTGTGGCTCTGTGGGCATCTCTGTGGGCATCTCTGTGGGCATCTCTGTGGGCATCTCTGTGGGCGTCTCTGTGGGCATCTCTGTGGGCATCTCTGTGGGCATCTCTGTGGGCATCTCTGTGGGCATCTCTGTGGCTCTGTGGGCATCTCTGTGGGCATCTCTGTGGGCTTCTCTGTGGGCGTCTCTGTGGGCATCTCTGTGGCTCTGTGGGCGTCTCTGTGGGCATCTCTGTGGGCATCTCTGTGGGCGTCTCTGTGGGCATCTCTGTGGGCATCTCTGTGGGCGTCTCTGTGGGCGTCTCTGTGGGCGTCTCTGTGGGCATCTCTGTGGGCATCTCTGTGGCTCTGTGGGCATCTCTGTGGGCATCTCTGTGGGCATCTCTGTGGGCGTCTCTGTGGGCGTCTCTGTGGGCGTCTCTGTGGGCGTCTCTGTGGGCGTCTCTGTGGGCGTCTCTGTGGGCGTCTCTGTGGGCATCTCTGTGGGCATCTCTGTGGGCGTCTCTGTGGGCATCTCTGTGGCTCTGTGGGCATCTCTGTGGGCATCTCTGTGGGCATCTCTGTGGGCATCTCTGTGGGCGTCTCTGTGGGCGTCTCTGTGGGCATCTCTGTGGGCATCTCTGTGGGCATCTCTGTGGGCATTATGGGCATTATGGGCACTGTTTTCTCATTATTAAAGGTGCAATGGAAGTAAATACGTCTGGATCAGTTGTCAGAGGTCTGAGGCAGGGATGGGCATTCGATTAATCGATCATCGGGAAAATTAATGATTGATTTTTGATTAATAATTATAATAATAATTTTATATTAAAATAATCATCGTTAACAAACAGACGAACCTGAAACGGTGCCGGTGTAGATGTGTGTACAGAAGTGGAGCTGAGTCTGAAGTCCAGGTGTGAGATCACTCCTCCACTGTTTAATGTGATCCATGAAACGGCCCCAGATTTTCCTGAATTTATCTCACGGATCCGACTAATTGTACCGAATATATTCAAGATACAAACGAGACGTCATTTTATATTAAAATGATGATCATTGTTCTTCCTGTTCCTCATCTGCATAAATAACTTTAAACACATAAAGGTCCTGAGTCCAGAGCCTCATCAGTGTGAGGTCAGAATGAGTTTAATGCAGATTTAAACATTTGTGTTTTACACAAACTGTAAACTGTAAGAGCTGAAAAAAGCAGCTCTTTCCTTGTGCTGCTGCTTCAGCTTCTGTGGGACTAAAGGACTCGACTCAGTGAATATGAGTGTTCTCTCTGTGACTCAGTGAATATGAGTGTTCTCTCTGTGACTCAGTGAATATGAGTGTTCTCTCTGTGACTCAGTGAATATGAGTGTTCTCTCTGTGACTCAGTGAATATGAGTGTTCTCCCTGTGACTCAGTGAATATGAGTGTTCTCCCTGTGACTCAGTGAATATGAGTGTTCTCCCTGTGACTCAGTGAATATGAGTGTTCTCTCTGTGACTCAGTGAATATGAGTGTTCTCACTGTGACTCAGTGAATATGAGTGTTCTCCCTGTGACTCAGTGAATATGAGTGTTCTCCCTGTGACTCAGTGAATATGAGTGTTCTCTCTGTGACTCAGTGAATATGAGTGTTCTCTCTGTGACTCAGTGAATATGAGTGTTCTCTCTGTGACTCAGTGAATATGAGTGTTCTCTCTGTGACAGAGGATGTTCTGCTGATGCTGAGTCTGTTCTGTGCGTATGTCGCGTTGCAGATGCTGCGTAAACATGTGAAACCGGGACACTCAAAAACCCGATCATACCCGGGACACTGATGTGCAGGGAAACACACTCTGAGGAATATAGGGATCTCCAAGGAGCCAGAGCCGAGCCGTGGGACTGTGAGGCTCCAGAGTTTGTGCTCAGACTCCGTTACGCACAGAAACCTACAGTCGGTTTGTCGAGTAAAGTGAACGTGATCGATTATCGATTAATCGACGAATCAGCCCGACCCTGATCTGATTCTCGTTCTCTGCCTGATCAAGTCTAATTCTGATGGTGACACTGTTAAAACACAAACCGATAAAAACATCTTCATCTGTGTTAAATCTCTCCTCCTCCTCTCCTCCACCTCTCCTCCTCCTCTCCTCCTCCCCTCCTCCTCCTCAGATTACCCGTGTGATCCTGACCAAAGGGTGGCGCTGTCTGGAGTGTACGGTGTGTGAGGCGTGTGGGGAGGCGAGTGACCCCGGGCGCCTCCTGCTCTGTGACGACTGTGACATCAGTTACCACACGTACTGCCTGGACCCGCCGCTCCACACCGTGCCCAAGGGCGCCTGGAAGTGCAAGTGGTGAGGCCGCAGAGTGCACCTCCTCCTGCGCCTCCTCCTCTACAGAGCGCACACACAAAATATACACCTCCTCCTCTACAGAGCACACACACAAAATATACACCTCCTCCTGCGCCTCCTCCTCTACAGAGCGCACACACAAAATATACACCTCCTCCTCTACAGAGCGCACACACAAAATATACACCTCCTCCTGCGCCTCCTCCTCTACAGAGCACACACACACAATATACACCTCCTCTACAGAGCACACACACAAAATATACACCTCCTCCTGCGCCTCCTCCTCTACAGAGCGCACACACAAACTATACACCTCCTCCTGCGCCTCCTCCTCTACAGAGCACACACACAAAATATACACCTCCTCCTCTACAGAGCACACACACAAAATATACACCTCCTCCTGCGCCACCTCCTCTACAGAGCGCACACACAAACTATACACCTCCTCCTGCGCCTCCTCCTCTACAGAGCACACACACAATATACACCTCCTCTACAGAGCACACACACAAAATATACACCTCCTCCTGCGCCACCTCCTCTACAGAGCGCACACACAAAATATACACCTCCTCCTGCGCCTCCTCCTCTACAGAGCACACACACAAAATATACACCTCCTCCTGCGCCGCCTCCTCTACAGAGCGCACACACAAACTATACACCTCCTCCTGCGCCTCCTCCTCTACAGAGCACACACACAATATACACCTCCTCCTCTACAGAGCACACACACAAAATATACACCTCCTCCTGCGCCACCTCCTCTACAGAGCGCACACACAAACTATACACCTCCTCCTGCGCCTCCTCCTCTACAGAGCACACACACAATATACACCTCCTCCTCTACAGAGCACACACACAAAATATACACCTCCTCCTGCGCCACCTCCTCTACAGAGCGCACACACAAAATATACACCTCCTCCTGCGCCTCCTCCTCTACAGAGCACACACACAAAATATACACCTCCTTCTCTACAGAGCACACACACAAAATATACACCTCCTCCTGCGCCTCCTCCTCTACAGAGCACACACACAAAATATACACCTCCTCCTGCGCCGCCTCCTCTACAGAGCACACACACAAAATATACACCTCCTCCTCTACAGAGCACACAGACAAAATATACACCTCCTCCTGCGCCTCCTCCTCTACAGAGCACACACACAAAATATACACCTCCTCCTGCGCCTCCTCCTCTACAGAGCACACACACAAAATATACACCTCCTCCTCTACAGAGCACACAGACAAAATATACACCTCCTCCTGTGCCTCCTCCTCTACAGAGCACACAGACAAAACATACACCTCCTCCTGCGCCTCCTCCTCTACAGAGCTCACACACACACAAAATATACACCTCCTCCTCTACAGAGCACACAGACAAAATATACACCTCCTCCTACGCCTCCTCCTCTACAGAGCACACACACAAAATATACACCTCCTCCTCTACAGAGCACACGGACAAAATATACACCTCCTCCTGCGTCTCCTCCTCTACAGAACACACACACACAAAATATACACCACCTCCTCTACAGAGCACACACACAAAATATACACCTCCTCCTGCGCCTCCTCCTCTACAGAGCACACACACAAAATATACACCTCCTCTACAGAGCGCACACACAAAATATACACCTCCTCCTGCACCTCCTCCTCTACAGAACACACACAAACAAAATATACACCTCCTCCTCTCCAGAGCACACACACAAAATATACATCTCCTCCTCTACTGAGCACACACACAAAATATACACCTCCTCCTGCGCCTCCTCCTCTACAGAACACACACAAACAAAATATACACCTCCTCCTGCGCCTCCTCCTCTACAGAACACACACACACAAAATATACATCTCCTCCTCTACAGAGCACACACACAAAATATACACCTCCTCCTGCGCCTCCTCCTCTACAGAGCACACACACAAAATATACACCTCCTCCTGCGCCTCCTCCTCTACAGAGCACACACACAAAATATACACCTCCTCCTCTACAGAGCACACAGACAAAATATACACCTCCTCCTGCGCCTCCCCCTCTACAGAGCATACGCACAAAATATACACCTCCTCCTCTACAGAGCACACAGACAAAATATACACCTCCTCCTCTACAGAGCACACACACAAAATATACACCTCCTCCTGCGCCTCCCCCTCTACAGAGCACACGCACAAAATATACACCTCCTCCTCTACAGAGCACACAGACAAAATATACACCTCCTCCTGCGCCTCCCCCTCTACAGAGCATACGCACAAAATATACACCTCCTCCTCTACAGAGCACACAGACAAAATATACACCTCCTCCTGCGCCTCCTCCTCTACAGAGCACACACACAAAATATACACCTCCTCCTGCGCCTCCCCCTCTACAGAGCACACACACAAAATATACACCTCCTCCTGCGCCTCCTCCTCTACAGAACACACACACACAAAATATACATCTCCTCCTCTACAGAGCACACACACAAAATATACACCTCCTCCTGCGCCTCCTCCTCTACAGAGCACACACACAAAATATACACCTCCTCCTCTACAGAGCACACACACAAAATATACACCTCCTCCTGCGCCCTCCCCTCTACAGAGCACACGCTCAAATTCTACAGCTCCTACTCTACAGTTCACACATTAAAAATATACACCTCCTCCTGCGCCTCCCCCTCTACAGAGCATACGCACAAAATATACACCTCCTCCTCTACAGAGCACACAGACAAAATATACACCTCCTCCTGCGCCTCCTCCTCTACAGAGCACACAGACAAAATATACACCTCCTCCTGCGCCTCCCCCTCTACAGAGCACACACACAAAATATACACCACCTCCTGCGCCTCCCCCTCTACAGAGCACACGCACAAAATATACACCTCCTCCTGCGCCTCCTCCTCTACAGAGCACACACACAAAATATACACTTCCTCCTGCGCCTCCTCCTCTACAGAGCACACACACAAAATATACACCTCCTCCTGCGCCTCCCCCTCTACAGAGCACACACACAAAATATACACCTCCTCCTGCGCCTCCCCCTCTACAGAGCACACGCACAAAATATACACCTCCTCCTGCGCCTCCTCCTCTACAGAGCACACACACAAAATATACACCTCCTCCTGCGCCTCCTCCTCTACAGAGCACACACACAAAATATACACCTCCTCTACAGAGCACACACACAAAATATACACCTCCTCCTCTACAGAGCACACACACAAAATATACACCTCCTCCTGCGCCTCCTCCTCTACAGAGCACACACACAAACAAAATATACACCTCCTCCTCTACAGAGCACACACACAAAATATACACCTCCTCCTCTACAGAGCACACACACAAAATATACACCTCCTCCTGCGCCTCCTCCTCTACAGAGCACACACACAAACAAAATATACACCTCCTCCTCTACAGAGCACACACACAAAATATACACCTCCTCCTCTACAGAGCACACACACAAAATATACACCTCCTCCTGCGCCTCCTCCTCTACAGAACACACACAAACAAAATATACACCTCCTCCTGCGCCGCCTCCTCTACAGAGCACACACACAAAATATACACCTCCTCCTCTACAGAGCACACACACAAAATATACACCTCCTCCTGCGCCTCCTCCTCTACAGAGCACACACACAAAATATACACCTCCTCCTCTACAGAGCACACAGACAAAATATACACCTCCTCCTGCGCCTCCCCCTCTACAGAGCATACGCACAAAATATACACCTCCTCCTGCGCCTCCCCCTCTACAGAGCATACGCACAAAATATACACCTCCTCCTCTACAGAGCACACAGACAAAATATACACCTCCTCCTGCGCCTCCTCCTCTACAGAGCACACACACAAAATATACACCTCCTCCTGCGCCTCCCCCTCTACAGAGCACACGCACAAAATATACACCTCCTCCTGCGCCTCCTCCTCTACAGAGCACACACACAAAATATACACCTCCTCCTCTACAGAGCACACACACAAAATATACACCTCCTCCTCTACAGAGCACACACACAAAATATACACCTCCTCTACAGAGCACACACACAAAATATACACCTCCTCCCCCGCCACCTCCTCCTTTAGTGATCACACACACACAGAGACAGAGACAAACCTGTACACCTCCTTCTCTGCCTCCTCCTCTAGAGAACACAGACACAAACCTGTACACCTCCTTCTCTGCCTCCTCCTCTAGAGAACACAGACACAAACCTGTACACCTCCTTCTCTGCCTCCTCCTCTAGAGAACACAGACACAAACCTGTACACCTCCTTCTCTGCCTCCTCCTCTAGAGAGCACACAAAGACAAAACTATACACCGCCTCCTTTGTCTCCTTCACCTCCTCCTCTAGAGAGCACGCACACAGACACAGAGACAAAACTATACACCTCCTCCTTCACCTCCTCATGCTCCTCTAGAGAGCACAGACACAGACAAAACCATACACCTCCTCCTTCACCTCCTCATGCTCCTCTAGAGAGCACAGACACAAACCTGTACACCTCCTCCTTCACCTCTTCATGCTCCTCTAGAGAGCACAGACACAGAGACAAAACCATACACCTCCTCCTTCACCTGCCTCCTCCTCTAGAGAACACAGACACAGACAAAACCTGTACACCTCCTCCTTCACCTGCCTCCTCCTCTAGAGAACACAGACACACAGACAAAACCATACACCTCCTCCTTCACCTCCTCATGCTCCGCTAGAGAACACAGACACACAGACAAAACCTGTACACCTCCTCCTTCACCTCCTCATGCTCCTCTAGAGAGCACAGACACAGAGACAAAACCATACACCTCCTCCTTCACCTCCTCATGCTCCTCTAGAGAGCACGCACACAGACACAGAGACAAAACTATACACCTCCTCCTTCACCTCCTCATGCTCCTCTAGAGAGCACGCACACAGACACAGAGACAAAACTATACACCTCCTCCTTCACCTCCTCATGCTCCTCTAGAGAGCACAGACACAGACAAAACCATACACCTCCTCCTTCACCTCCTCATGCTCCTCTAGAGAGCACAGACACAGACAAAACCATACACCTCCTCCTTCACCTCCTCATGCTCCTCTAGAGAGCACAGGCACAGACAAAACCATACACCTCCTCCTTCACCTCCTCATGCTCCTCTAGAGAGCACGCACACAGACACAGAGACAAAACTATACACCTCCTCCTTCACCTCCTCATGCTCCTCTAGAGAGCACAGACACAGACAAAACCATACACCTCCTCCTTCACCTCCTCATGCTCCTCTAGAGAGCACAGACACAGACAAAACCATACACCTCCTCCTTCACCTCCTCATGCTCCTCTAGAGAGCACAGACACAGAGACAAAACCATACACCTCCTCCTTCACCTCCTCATGCTCCTCTAGAGAGCACAGACACAGACAAAACCATACACCTCCTCCTTCACCTCCTCATGCTCCTCTAGAGAGCACAGACACAGACAAAACCATACACCTCCTCCTTCACCTCCTCATGCTCCTCTAGAGAGCACAGACACAGACAAAACCATACACCTCCAACTCGTCGTCCTCCAAATTAAATAAAATCCTATAATTAGATGTACGAACCCACTAAAGGTACAAGAAGGAAACTAAATGAAATGATGAAACCAGTCAGTCAACCAATCAGAAATGTGTATAAAGAGTTTGTAGAGTCATCCATGCATGTTTGAGTAATCTAGTGATCTCTCCCGGACCCTGCCTGTACGGGTAGCTGTAACACTTGTACGAGACTCCGCCCACAACCCTACATCACTCGTGCTCCCAATATACAAAAAACACGACACACTACAGCTTTACAAACCCCCTCACCGTGAACCTGTGTGAAGTTGCCCCCCCATCAAACACAAACCTACAAAAACTCTGTCGATCATTTGTGCTTCGTTTGTGCTGCAAAAAGTTTCGTTTGTGCTTCTTTAGTTTTGGAGAAATTAATGATCCTTTTACAGGTCAAATTGGGGTCAGTCCCACAGGAAGCTTCAAAATGCTCAAACGCCCAAAATGGAGTCAGTCGTTTGTGCTTCATTTGTGCTGTGACATTTTCATTTGTGTGAGTTTATTTCTAAAATTCTTCATTATTATTTCTGTGGTAATTATAGGACGTCATTTCTGCTCAGCTGAAGCAGCGACTTTAGCAAAACTCCACAAAACTAGTGAAGAGAAACGAACTCAGGCTGTGGAAAAGTCTGTTTCA
>CM060674.1:32088670-32121170 GCA_030686955.1 Odontamblyopus rebecca
TCAGGCAAAAATTATCTGCTCAAAACACTCTTCAGGGTTAGAATTTTCTTGACACATTACAAAAAAGCATGGCCAAAATTTAAGATCTAAACACTTAAATCCATCAGAAAATGATTAAAAAGTAGTGAGACTTTCTGTCCATGCAGCAAGATTTTACTGGACAAGTTCTCTTCAAATGAATGACCTCCAGACGAGAATGAAGCGTTTCAGAACGAGTTAAGTCGAGAATAAATCTGAAAACAAGACGAAGGACCTGATAGAAGCTTCAAAATCTTGGACAGATCAGAGAAATTTGCAGTGCAGGGTCTAGTTAAAGCCCCAGTATGGAATATTTGAGCCCAAAACGGACTAAAATAACACTTTTCCCCCATTTTGGTTGTGTTTATTGCACTGAAAAACATGCGTTCTTACAGTGATGAGCTCGCACCTCCACAAACCTGACTCTAATTTGGCCTTCTCCTGCGTGTTTCCATGGAAATGTCGTTCCTTTGGTTATAATACACCACAATACGACATAATACATCTATGTCCATGGAGGATGATCCAAAGTGTGGCACTAACTTATTTACTTTTACCTCAATCATACGGGTGACGTGCGAGTCCATTTTTGCCTAATCTAAACTCCTCAAATTGAAAATATTTCCATCTTAAGTGACCGTAACGTTGTCAGTTTTGTACGTTTGTCTGATTTTGTTCCCGTTCCTCTTGTGTGCGTCAGAGCTGAAGACCTACACTCAGGACGGCGTCTGTCTGACCGAGTCGGGTCTGTCTCACCTTCAGTCTCTGGTGGAGCCGCTGACGTCCCCACGCCGCTACCGCAGGTCAGAGGCTCACGGGGTCACAGGGTTTACTCGACCTTATTAAACTGGGGAAAAGGAACTAATACATGACATAAACCATTTTAAATACTCTACTACACCTTATTTAATCCCACCTGCACCTTTGTATATTATAGTTTATTACATTTTCATCATATCTGTATTTTATTATATTTTGTACTATATTGTTAACTATTTCCCTTGTATTTGCCAACACTTTTTAACAGTGCTATTTATTGCAGCTGTTAGTACTTCTTGAATATCTTAGCGAGTCAAATGGTTCTCCTCATCCTAAGACGGCCTTGTGTTGAACCTGCATATGGCAAATGAACCATCTTGAATCTTGAATCTTGAAAATTGGGCCCAAACAAAAGTAAAACTGTGGTGCCAAATGTACTTTATTGTTTCTTGTTAATTTAAGTTAGTCTCCCATTAGTCTCTGCAGATGCACAGGCGACTCTTCCTGGGGTCCACTCTCTTCATAGAATCACACACAAACACACTGACCGTACTAGGGTTTGGCGGTATCGAAATGTTGATCCCGTTAAACCGTCTCACATTTTTCCCCGGGGTTTACGGTTTTACTAATTCAGGATTATTTAGTAGCTGCACCTAAACCCTTCAGAAACAGAGTCGCAGCTTTATATTTGAAGATGAGGCACAAGTTCTGATCAAACCAAACTCTGCAGTGCGTTCGATCGCATCAGCATCAGCGCACGAGCTGTTTTATCAGCGCTTATACTGTATGCAAATGAGCTGTATGCAAATGAGCTGTATGCAAATGAGCCATGAGGTTTGAAGTTTGGTTTGTGTAAAACGTAAACAAATGTGCCAAAGCTGCATTAAACACATTATTCCTCAGAGTCTAGAATGAGAGGAGGAAATGCAGAGCGGTGCAGAGGACCAATCACAGCCCTTATGTCTGCGGCGTTTTGAGGCGTCGGTAGAAAGTTCAGGAGGTGCAGGTCGGTCGACGCAAATACGTTTGGATCAGAACCATAAATCAGGCTTTACCGTCTCCTCCGTGAAAGTGACTTCGCCCTCGGGAACTTTCTCCTCTTCAGCCTCGTCCCCTCTCGACTCTCGGCTTCAGTAAAACGTCTCCGTCACAAACTTTTGGGCTCAGCGTCGCACACGAAGCGTCAGTCAGGTTTTTTTCTTCTTCCTGCTGCGTGTGGAGGGAAATCTCCGAGCGGAACCACGTCTGAAGAGGAGAGAGAGCGGAGGGAGAAAGTCCTGCTGTGGGTTTGGCTCCTGACGCAGATTTTTATAATGACGGTGATGAAACCGATACCGCTGATACGTAATGATACCGCGGGACACCGGATTACCGCCCAACATTAAACAGTAGATCACACAATAGATAATAAGTTGTAGTTTTCCTCAGTTTATGGGCAGGACAGACTCAACCTCAGGCTCTCCTCAGGACACGAGCTGAGTCCTGATGAGTGCAGGTCCTGGGGTTTATGCAGTGACCGTTCAGATCAGAGATACGCATTTTAGATTTAACAGAACACACTGGATTCCAGCTTTGAACCGGCAACCCAGATGAGAGCGTCATGTGAGGCTCATTCTGCCTTCTTTGAGCCAAAGCTAAGAATCCATCAGCATTACGGTAAAAGCTCTTGTTTGGTCTGAGCAGGTTCACCTCACATCTGGACACAGGCAGGTCAGGTTTAGGAAACTCACACTTTTACGGTCAGTTTTGTTAATGTATGAGGAAAAAGGGGATTGTGAAATATAGAAACGTGATTTTCTCTCAGTAAAAACAATTTTAAAAGTCATTTTTTTACAGGAACAAACCCAAACTGACACTGCGGATCATCAACCAGAACAGTGTGTCTGTGCTGCAGACGCCGGAGCCAGAGACGCCCACGGAGCCGGAGCCCCGCAGAGGTCAGTGCTGCATATGTATATTTGAGCCCCGTGTTCATAAGCGTTTGTCTGAGGGGCAGCGCTGGCATCATGGGGAATAAACTCTGCGTGTGTGTCGGGTTTTTGTTGTTCAGCAGATCTGGACTGCGAGATGAAGTCCGACTCGAGTCCAGAGCGAGAGCCTCAGCACGAAGAGTACGGCCCCAAAGAGATCGAGACGACCGACGGGAAGAAGCGCAAGAGGAAACCCTACAGACCCGGTACGCACTTCTGCAGAACCCACCACGTCAAACGCCGACGCACATCACCTGCTGCAGTTGCGTTTGCAGAGGTTTTCTGTTGAACAAACGCGTTGCCCCTTTTCTTTTTCTCTCAGGTATCGGGGGCTTCATGGTTCGGCAGCGCGGCGGCAAAGGTCCGAGTCGGATCAAACTGTGTCGCAGCGACTCCACGGACACGTATCCAGGACGAGACGACGGTGAGAACTTAAACTGACCACTAAAAAAACACTGATCTGAAATATGAACCGTTATATATGCACACTGGCATCTGAACACGAACGTCTGAACACTTTTACCTAAACACGAACGTCTGAACACTTATCTAAACACGAACGTCTGAACACTTTTACCTAAACACGAACGTCTGAACACTTTTATCTAAACACGAACGTCTGAACACTTTTACCTAAACACGAACGTCTGAACACTTTTACCTAAACACGAACGTCTGAACACTTTTATCTAAACACGAACGTCTGAACACTTTTATCTAAACACGAACGTCTGAACACTTTTACCTAAACACGAACGTCTGAACACTTTTACCTAAACACGAACGTCTGAACACTTTTACCTAAACACGAACGTCTGAACACTTTTACCTAAACACGAACGTCTGAACACTTTTATCTAAACACGAACGTCTGAACACTTTTACCTAAACACGAACGTCTGAACACTTTTACCTAAACACGAACGTCTGAACACTTTTACCTAAACACGAACGTCTGAACACTTTTACCTAAACACGAACGTCTGAACACTTTTACCTGAACACGAACGTCTGAACACTTTTACCTGAACACAAACGTCTGAACACTTTTATCTAAACACGAACGTCTGAACACTTTTACCTAAACACGAACGTCTGAACACTTTTACCTGAACACGAACGTCTGAACACTTTTACCTGAACACGAACGTCTGAACACTTTTATCTAAACACGAACGTCTGAACACTTTTACCTAAACACGAACGTCTGAACACTTTTACCTAAACACGAACGTCTGAACACTTTTACCTGAACACGAACGTCTGAACACTTTTACCTGAACACGAACGTCTGAACACTTTTACCTGAACACGAACGTCTGAACACTTTTACCTAAACACGAACGTCTGAACACTTTTTTAAACACTGAGCGTTTGAACACTTTTCTAAACACGAACGTCTGAACACTTATCTAAACACGAACGTCTGAACACTTTTACCTGAACACGAACGTCTGAACACTTTTATCTAAACACGAACGTCTGAACACTTTTACCTGAACACGAACGTCTGAACACTTTTACCTGAACACGAACGTCTGAACACTTTTACCTAAACACGAACGTCTGAACACTTTTACCTAAACACGAACGTCTGAACACTTTTACCTAAACACGAACGTCTGAACACTTTTACCTGAACACGAACGTCTGAACACTTTTATCTAAACACGAACGTCTGAACACTTTTACCTGAACACGAACGTCTGAACACTTTTACCTGAACACGAACGTCTGAACACTTTTACCTAAACACGAACGTCTGAACACTTTTACCTAAACACGAACGTCTGAACACTTATCTAAACACGAACGTCTGAACACTTTTACCTACACACGAACGTCTGAACACTTTTACCTAAACACGAACGTCTGAACACTTTTATCTAAACACGAACGTCTGAACACTTTTATCTAAACACGATCGTCTGAACACTTTTATCTAAACACGAACGTCTGAACACTTTTATCTAAACACGAACGTCTGAACACTTTTATCTAAACACGAACGTCTGAACACTTTTATCTAAACACGAACGTCTGAACACTTTTACCTAAACACGAACGTCTGAACACTTTTACCTGAACACGAACGTCTGAACACTTATCTAAACACGAACGTCTGAACACTTTTACCTGAACACGAACGTCTGAACACTTTTATCTAAACACGAACGTCTGAACACTTTTCTAAACACGAACGTCTGAACACTTTTATCTAAACACGAACGTCTGAACACTTTTCTAAACACGAACGTCTGAACACTTTTATCTAAACACGAACGTCTGAACACTTTTCTAAACACAAACGTCTGAACACTTTTATCTAAACACGAACGTCTGAACACTTTTCTAAACACGAACGTCTGAACACTTATCTAAACACGAACGTCTGAACACTTTTATCTAAACACAAATGCCTGAACACTTTTATCTAAACACGAACGTCTGAACACTTTTACCTAAACACGAACGTCTGAACACTTTTACCTAAACACGAACGTCTGAACACTTTTATTTAAACACTGAGCGTTTGAACACTTTTATCTAAACACGAACGTCTGAACACTTTTCTAAACACGAACGTCTGAACACTTTTACCTGAACACGAACGCCTGAACACTTTTACCTAAACACGAACGTCTGAACACTTTTACCTAAACACGAACGTCTGAACACTTTTACCTAAACACGAACGCCTGAACACTTTTTTAAACACTGAGCGTTTGAACACTTTTCTAAACACGAATGTCTGAACACTTTTCTAAACACTGAGCGCCTGAACACGAGCTCCCGAACACACTAACATCTGAACACTGTTTTTTCCTCCTGCAGACGCAGACGCCATGGACACTTCAGCCGATCACTCCATGGAAAAAGTGAAGAAGAGATACAGGAAGAAGAGGACTAAGCTGGAGGAGACGTTTCCTTCATATTTACAGGTCAAATATGTCAATGTTTTTATTTCACTGTAATAACTCCAGTTGGATTAATTCAATCTAACCGTCAGATGAAAACAGAAAAGTAATTTGTATAAGAGAAAACCAAATGAACCTGTTTGGAATACAGATGAATTAAAGACGCAGTGTGTAACAGTCCAGATGTGAACGTTCTCTCTGTGCGCGTTCAGGAGGCGTTCTTCGGTCGTGATCTTCTGGACCGCAGCCGTCTGATTGACAGGAGGGCGGGGCAAGAGGCTCCAGGTCTCAGCCAATCAGGACCCGCCCCTGCCTCAGGCCCGACGAAAGGACCCGCCCCCGTGCCGCATGGCCACGCCCCCCAGAAGCACGGACCCCTGCGTAAGTTTCACTATTCTGTCCTGAGGAAACAAGAGAGGAGAGAGGAAACGAAAGGGGAAACGAGAGGGAACAAAAGAGGAAAGTATTCTGTCCTGAGGAAACGAGAGAGGAAACAAGAGAGGACTGAGGAAACGAGAGGAGAGAGGAAACGAGAGGAGAGAGGAAACGAGAGGAGAGAGGAAACAAGAGAAGAGCAGAGGGTCAGCGGGAGGAGTAGAGGGTCAGAGGAGGATCAGAGGAGGAGCAGAGGGTCAGAAGAGCAGAGGGTCAGAGGAGCAGAGGGTCAGAGGAGGGGCCGAGGGTCAGAAGAGGAGCAGAGGGTCAGAAGAGCAGAGGGTCAGAGGAGGGGCCAAGGGTCAGAGGAGGAGCAGAGGGTCAGGAGGAGCAGAGGGTCAGAAGAGCAGAGGGTCAGAAGAGGAGCAGAGGGTCAGAGGAGGAGCAAAGGGTCAGAAGGGGAGCAGAGGGTCAGAGGAGGAGCAGAGGGTCAGAGGAGCAGGAGGTCTGAGCCTCATTTCCATCTCATTCGTGTTTGTGTTGGTCATGTTCAGCCATTTCAGAGGAGACGCTGGTGGATCTGTCTGATGTTCTCAACACCGACCCCCACATTTTGGCCACGGGACAAACAGGTAACGCCCATTCACCAAACATCACCAAAACCACCGAACCTCCCCAAACCTCACCAAAAACCCCACAAAACCTCACCTAACCTCACCAAAAACCCCACAAAACCTCACCGAACCTCACCAAAAACCCCACAAAACCTCACCTAACCTCACCAAAAACCCCACAAAACCTCACCTAACCTCACCAAAAACCCCACAAAACCTCACCTAACCTCACCAAAAACCCCACAAAACCTCACCAAACATCACCGAAAACCACCAAAAAAACCCACCAAACCTCACTGAACCTCACCAAAAACCACAGAATCTCACCAAACATCAATTCTCACCAAAACCTCACCAAACATCACCAAACCTCACCGTGTAACCTCCTGTGCTGAACCATCCAGACCTCATGAGTAGAAAACGGGCACACGATAAATACTGACGCCAAAATACTGTTCCGTAGTCACATTTTGAACGTTTTCTGGGGGTGTGACGCTAACTAAAGGCACTACACTGTCTGAGGCTTTATTTTAGAGAGAGACGACTTATCTAAGCACTTTAAATCACTTTTGTATTTTTTTCTCCCGTTAGTTTTCAGACTATTTTAACATTCAGAACACCCCCAGCGCGATGTCACGGCCAAATATACAGTGATTATTAGTGTTTGTTTTGTTGGATTTGGCTGGTCGTATCGAGTTTGTTGATTTTTGGGTTTTGAGTTTTTTTATTTGACGTCATTATTTTTGTTGAACCTTCAGGTCAGTTCCAGGGCGAGCGTTCTCCATCTCCGTTCGGTAAGACTCCCCTCACGGCGTCTCCTCTTCCCAAACCAAACCACTTTCACTCAGACTCACGCTTTTCTGTCCTCATTTCTCACACACTAAACTCCCGGTTTTCCTCCAGATTCCTGCTCTTTCCCGCTGCCTCCTCTCTCGCTGAACGTTGGGAAAGTGAAGTCACCGTGTTGTGTTTTGTTGTGTTGTTGTAGCCGGGCTGGACATCGGCCCCATGGACTCGGGCCGGACTCAGCGCTCGGTGCAGGAGGAGCCTCTCGACGCCATCCTCAGCCCCGAACTAGACAAAATGGTGTCTGACGGTGAGATAAGCCATGTTTCATCAGAATAAATCTATGAAATTCAGGATTCTGCTGAATGGTACAGGCTCTGTGCACTTTTATTAAAATCGTAAAATATAAATAAATAAAGACGACCCAGCTATTTTTACCTGCGTGAAATCGCCCCCCATCGAACGCAAACCTGCACAAAAACTGTGTCAGTCGTTTGTGCTGCAAAAAGTTTCGTTTGTGTGATTCTGGTTCTTCAGATATTCACAGTTTTATTTTGGTCGATGACGTCGTCCAGAACCTCAGAATGTGAAACAGCCTCAAAACAGGAAGAAAATGATGTCAAACGTTTGTCTTTGGTTTGTGCTGTTTTGTGCTGTGACAGTTTCATTTGTGCGAGTTTATTTCTACTAGGCCACTAGTTCTGTGGAGTTTGTGGAGTCGCCGTCAGCTGAGCGGAAATGACGTAGAAATAATAATGAATAATTTTAGAAATAAACTCGCATGAATTAAACTGTCACAGCACAAACGACATACAAACGTTTTCTATAATGTTCTGCCTGTAACATGCGGTGACAACTTCCTTTTGGCTCTGTTCTCGGTCATAAGTCTGATAAAATGTAGGAAAAAAGAGAATGCCCCAGTTTTCTTCATCTCCGTGTCCTTGTAGCGTTCCATTATGTTCAGCTCATCCACAATTCGTTTCCACTGTTGTGCGCTGGGTCCATGTGATTAGAAGAGACGAGGATGATTCCAAACAGCACACGCGTCCGCAGGCTTCATCATCGAAAACTATTTATGCAGAAAAAGAGAGTAAAGAGACTCGTGAATCATGAGTTTATCTTCGGGGCCTCACATCAGTATGAATGAACTTCACACGCTTAAACTTGTGTCATGTTTTCTCAGGTGCGATTCTGAGTAAACTCTACAAAATCCCAGGTAAGTCTCCTCGCCGCTGTGTTTTACGGTTTTACGTCCGCGCGTCCGTTCTGATGGATCTCGTGGTGTTTCTGTCAGAGCTCGAGGGCAAAGACGTAGAAGACCTGTTCACCGCTGTCCTCAGTCCCAACCGCAACAGCCAATCAGAGCCTCAGGCCAGCAGCAAGCCCCACCCCCCTGCCCCAGGTACACACACACACACACACACACACTTATTTAACATTATAAAGGCATAAAAAACAAGTAACACTGACAGACACTTGCACATCCAACAAACACTGCGACTGTGCTGGGACCAAAACCAAAAACTGCAAAAGAAGAAACATCCGCTCACATTTTTTTAATTTCAATGACACCACAGTGTGATTTTGGGTCAAACTCTTCTTCAGACATTAAAGCTTCAGTTTCACACCTGGTCTAGTCACCTGACGCACCATGTGATCAGTCCCAGACAAAGTAAACTCTGATTTTCATTGTTGAATGGAATCTTTAGTACAAAACAGGTGTTGACTCTGTTTTAAAGTGGTTTGCTTTACCACAGCCAAAAGTATTTACACTATTTACAGTTGACATACAAGTAAAACACAGAAGACATTTGGATATTTGGATATTTGATAAATATTTAATATTATGGATATTAAATAAAAGAAAAGGTCAGCAAACGTTCAATAAAGGAATGATAAAAATGATGAGGTCTGAAGTCAGAATCTTCACTGAGACCTTTTGGAGTCTCCAGAGTGTAAATCCAGAATGCCTCTTTGTCAAAAACATGTTGGCCAAAACTGACCCATAACATGTCCGTGGACACAAGCACGTGGCAGATCCTCCTGCAGAAAAGTTCCGCAGTGCAGCTTTAATGCTGTTCTGATGTGTTCAGGTGGACAGTTCCCGCGCCTCCCGCTGGTGAACGGCATGATGGGCTCCTCCTCCCACTTCCCCGCATCTCCCATGATGCCTCTGGGCCAACAGGCCACGCCCCGCTTCAGGGTGGCCCCGCCCCCTCACTCTGGCTCCGCCACGCCCCTGCCCGGCCCCGCCCACTCCCTGACGCCGTCCAATCAGGCTCAGTCTCCCGCGGACGACCAGGACGTGCTGTCGACGGCGCAGAGAGGGATGCTCAAGTGGGAGAAGGAGGAGCCTCTGGGAGAACAGGCCACGGTCGCACCTGTGCTGTACTGCAACATCAAGTTCCCCCAGCTCAAAGAGCAGTACCCAGGTGAGTGTAAACTACTAAGAGCAGTACCCAGGTGAGTGTAAACTACTAAGAGCAGTACCCAGGTGAGAGTAAACTACTAAGAGCAGTACCCAGGTGAGTGTAAACTACTAAGAGCAGTACCCAGGTGAGTGTAAACTACTAAGAGCAGTACCCAGGTGAGAGTAAACTACTAAGAGCAGTACCCAGGTGAGTGTAAACTACTAAGAGCAGTACCCAGGTGAGTGTAAACTACTAAGAGCAGTACCCAGGTGAGTGTAAACTACTAAGAGCAGTACCCAGGTGAGTGTAAACTACTAAGAGCAGTACCCAGGTGAGTGTAAACTACTAAGAGCAGTACCCAGGTGAGTGTAAACTACTAAGAGCAGTACCCAGGTGAGTGTAAACTACTAAGAGCAGTACCCAGGTGAGAGTAAACTACTAAGAGCAGTACCCAGGTGAGAGTAAACTACTAAGAGCAGTACCCAGGTGAGAGTAAACTACTAAGAGCAGTACCCAGGTGAGAGTAAACTACTAAGAGCAGTATCTGTGTTGGTCTAGGTCTGGTTCAATCCTGAGTTCTCACTGGCTTAGGTGTGACAAAGTCTTGGTTTAGTTCTAGAACAGACATGATTGAGTCCTGATTTAATTCTAGTAGTGCACTGCTTTAGTCCTGGTTTAGTCCGGCTTTAGCCCCACTTTAGCCCCGCTTTAGTCTCCCCTCACCCTGCTTTAGTTTCGCCTTAGTCCTGCTTTAGTCCCACTTTAGACCCACTTTAGTCCCGCTTTAGTCCCGCTTTAGACCCGCTTTAGTCCTGCTTTAGTCCCATTTTAGACCCGCTTTAGACCCGCTTTAGACCAACTTTAGACCCGCTTTAGTCCCGCCTTAGACCCGCTTTAGTTCCACTTTTACGCCTGCTTTAGCCCTGCTTTAGACCTGCTTTAGTCCCGCTTTAGACCCACTTTAGACCCGCTTTAGACCCGCTTTAGACCCGCTTTAGTCCCGCTTTAGTCCCGCTTTAGTCCCGCTTTAGTCCCGCTTTAGCCCCGCTTTAGACCTGCTTTAGTCTCGCTTTAGTCCCGCTTTAGACCCGCTTTAGCCCCGCTTTAGACCTGCTTTAGTCTCGCTTTAGTCCCGCTTTAGTCCCGCTTTAGCCCCACTTTAGCCCCACTTTAGTCCCACTTTAGACCCGCTTTAGTCCCGCTTTAGTCCCGCTTTAGACCCTCTTTAGTCCCGCTTTAGACCCCCTTTAGTCCCACTTTAGACCCGCTTTAGTCCTGCTTTAGACCCCCTTTAGTCCCACTTTAGTCCCACTTTAGTCCCACTTTAGACCCGCTTTAGTCCCGCTTTAGTCCCGCTTTAGACCCTCTTTAGTCCCGCTTTAGACCCCCTTTAGTCCCACTTTAGCCCCACTTTAGTCCCGCTTTAGACCCGCTTTAGACCCGCTTTAGTCCCGCTTTAGTCCCGCTTTAGACCCTCTTTAGTCCCGCTTTAGACCCCCTTTAGTCCCACTTTAGACCCCCTTTAGTCCCACTTTAGACCCTCTTTAGTCCCGCTTTAGACCCGCTTTAGTCCCACTTTAGTCCCACTTTAGACCCGCTTTAGTCCTGCTTTTTCTTCATTTTTATTTAATTTTTTTTCAGACTGGCCGTCGAGGATGAAGCAGATTGCCAAACTGTGGAGGAAAGCCAGCTCCCAGGACCGCGCTCCGTTTGTGGTCAGTCCAAAAGTCCCGTTCACACACACACGGTTCAGAACTGCACAGAACTGTACTTACACTCGTATTATAACACAGCAGTGGGATAAACACCAGGTATTTCAGACCAGACCACACAAGTCAAATCCGTCCTCTTTAAATTCCATCTAATTTTCCAGCAAAAAGCGCGAGACAACCGCGCCGCCCAGAGAATCAACAAAGTGCAGCTGCCCCCGGACCCCCTGAAACGCCTGGCCCCGCCGCCGCAGGTGACCTACGACCCTGTGTCCATGGAGACGGACGCCATGTTCAAGGACCCGCTGAGGCCCAAGGAGACGGAGCAGGAGCAGGAGTGGAAGATGCGGCAGGTGAGGCGCCCATTCTGACGCCATCCACATCATCTGTGTAGAGACGCAGGGGAAACCGAACCTCGCTCTGGTTTAGGCTCGGGTTTGGCTCTAATACAGTCCTGGTTTAGTCCTGACGTAGTCCCGGTTTAGTCCTGTGATTGAGACTTTGTTTAGTCCTGATGTAGAATTAACAGAATCCTGGGTTAGTCTTTGGTTTGTCCCGTGATGCTGAGTAGGTTTGGTCCTGATGTAATCCTTGTTTAGTCCAATGATTATAGACCTGGTTTAGTCCTGGTTTAGTCCTGGTTTAGTCCTGGTTTCTTCCTGGTTTAGTCCTGGTTCAGTCCTGGTTTAGTCCTGGTTTAGTCCTGGTTTAGTCCTGGTTTAGTCCTGGTTTAGTCCTGGTTCCGTCCTGGTTCAGTCCTGGTTTTGCCCTGGTTTAGCCCTTGTTATTCCCTGGTTTAGCCTAAGTTTAGCCCTGTTTTAGCCTTGTTTTAGTCCCGCTTTAGCCACGGTTTAGTCCTGGTTTAGCCCTTGGTTTATCCCTAGTCTAGCTCTGGTTTAGTCCTAGTTTAGTCCTGATTTATCCCCATTTTAGCCCTGGTTTAGCCCAGATTTAGTCCTGGTTTATCCCCGGTTTAGTCCTGGTTCAGTCCTGGTTTATCCCTGGTTTATCCCCGGTTTATCCCCGGTTTATCCCCGGTTTATCCCCGGTTTATCCCCGGTTTATCCCGTTCTGCTGTAGTCGGTTTCCCCTGGTTAGTCCATCGTAGTGAGCTGCATGCGTTCCACAGGTGTGTGGGTGGGGCTCATTTGCATATTGACATAATCATTTGAATATTAACGATGTGCATGAGGTTTCACTAATGTCTCTAACTGTCATTGAAAAGGGAGAGGTAAATGAGAGATGGGGCTCCGGGCTAAAATCACCATCACATAAAGATTGTCCCTTCCAGGCATCTGTAGCAGGAGCGGGCCAAGAGCCTCTGGTAAGACCTCACTCAACAGGCAGACTTCTGTGTCCAACGCCCTGAGCTCCGCCCGCAGGCCACGCCACACTCCACCGCACCGTCCACCCAAAACCAGGAGCTTCTGTTGACGCTTTGCAGTGACGTCGCGCTGGGGGTGTCCTACGCATATCTCTATGAGCCAAATGTTCAGCAGTTTCCTTAGTGACAAACATAGACAAAAACAAAACGCTTTAAAGGGACAGTTTAAATTTTTTTTTAACATGAATCTGTACGTTTCCGTCAGCAGAGTCGCATCAGCTCTGTCTTTCCTCCCGACAGCGTCTGAGCCGAGTTCTTCCCGGTTTTGGTGCTGATGAAAGTTTCCTGGAGGCTGGAGTCATGAAAATAAAGAGTTTTTCTTCTCAAAACAATCTGTGTTCAAAAGAGCGACACATTTACATCACAAAACGTGAACAGGGAGAAAGTCAGACCTCATAATCTCTTGGTGCTATTTTCTATCTGGTTGTATCACTGCGCTGCCTCCAGGTGGCGCCTGTTTCATGGCCTTTAGCACAGAGCCAAGGGGAGATCTTTATGAACCTGAATATCCTGAAGCCCAAATTCAGCAGATAGTCAGAATAGCGGAGGGACAGAGGGACAAGCTGTAGAACCTGGAGTTTTGTTCTTCCTAGAGAATCACAAACTCCATTTTTATATAGATTCTTCTGCAGCTTCTAGTGGCTTGTATACTCCTGGCTGTAGCTTCACGTTCGCTCTCGGGCGTCGCGGCGTCATCGCTCTGAGCGTAAACACTGAACTACTGAAAAAGGTGTTGGATTCATGCGCGGCGCCACCTGGAGGCAGCGCAGTGATACGACCGGAGAGAAAATAGTACCAAGAGATTATGAGCTCGGACATTTCCCCCGTTCACGTTTTGTGATGCAAATGTGTCGCTCTTTTGAACACAGGTTGTTTTTGGTAAGAAAAACTCTTTATTTTCGTGACTCCAGCCTCCAGGAAACTTTGATCAGCACCAAAACCAGAAGAACTCGGCTCAGACGCTGTGGGAGGAAAGTCAGTGTTGATGTGACTCTGCTGACGGAGACGAACAGATTCATGGAAAAAAACGCAAACTGTCACTTTAAGATGGTCTGAAAATCAAGGGGAAAAAAATGGATTTAAAGTAGGGTGATCAAATTCCTCTGATCTGGCCAAGGTTTTACAACTTATATCGTGTTATTCGTCTTGTTTTCAGATTTATTATTTACTTACTAGTAGATTCGTTCTAGTCTCGAGGTCATTATTTGAAGAGAACTCGTCCGGTGAAATGATCTCGCTGCAGGAACAGATCATTTCACTACTTTTAAGTCACTTTCTGATAGATTTAAGTGTTTAGATCTTACATTTTTGACCAAGCTTTTTTGCTCCCAGATTTGAGTTCTGTGTCCTTTGTCCCAGCAGATTTGTCCCAGTTTTATACAGGAAATGTCCCGGGTGTCCCTATTTTTGACCAATTTGATCCCCGCCATGTGTAAAGTGGCGTAAACTGTCTTTTGTTTCGGTAAAATCCAGAAAAGCTGCTTAAAAACAACCAAAACACAAGAAAATGTGACTATACTGACTCACATGTTCGTCATGAATGATCTCTGCATTTAATTCCGCACTCATTTTTCACTATTTTTTTATTACCAACAACTAAAAAACACGAGGAAGTCCCAGTTTTTATTTTGAAATTCCAATCACCCTAATTTAAAGAGCACATTTTAATTTTCCGGTGATCAGTCCGAGCGTCACATGGTTTAGGAGTTTGATTGACGGCTTTTAGTTGAGACTAGTTTAAGCACAGAACATCAGCTCGTCTGTTGCAGTTCAAACCAGCTCCTTCTGGTCAGATTCTGCTAAAATGAAGCTCAGATTAAAGTCTAATTTGAGTAACAGAGCAGTGCTTCCGGTTAGCGTCACACCCCCAGGGAATGTCGATGACGTCCGCTGCAAAGTGTCAATACCAAACACTGTAGAAAAGGGCTGCTTCACACATAACTCCATATTCACACGGTCCAAACTGAACGTGTTATTAATGTATTTAATAATAATGTGTGATCCATGTTTTAAAGCTCCAATATGACACAAAACTCACTCTTGTTCTCATGTTTCGTCCTCAAAAACACACCTGGAGTCGTGCGCGTTTCATTCACATGTTTGAGGAACTCTTTATGATGAGTCTGTTACATCTCCAAAGCTCCAAACGCTCTGTTCCACCTTGTGATGTCACAAAGTGGTAGTTTTCAAGTTTCTAATGAAGATGTCTGGAGTTTAAAAACACAGTGGAGCACTTCCTGTATCGCCACTAGGGCTGGGTATAGTTTAAGAAGTTGCTGATACGATACAGACCTTTGATACTTGGGCCACGAGACGATACGTTAGGGCTGGGTATCGATTCATATTCAAAGAATCGATTAGATTCTGATTCTCAAGATTCAGAATCCCGATCCGTTCCGATCTGGATTCGGGTCGGTGTTAGAACCATGTTTGAGCTGTTCCCTGAGGTTGGTTGTGTTTCCGCTGTTCTTCACCTCCATTTATCAAATCTCTTTGCTTCTGTTGGACGCGTCTTTGTCGTTTCTGAACCCGAAATGGTTCCAGACGGAGCTTTGAGCGTTTCTGGAGTCTTGGCTCACGTTTCCACTCGTGTCCGACGCCGTGTGCATAGTTGTGATACAGTCAGACCTGCGCCTACGACGAGTGGCTTTAAAGTTCACTGGGGAAAATGTGTTCAAAATTAAATCTTTGGACGTACGAATCGATCTTAAGGAAATAATATGCAAATCAATTGGAAATCGGAAAATCGATTTTTTTTTTCAACACAGCCCAAAGATGCGTACTTCAGTACACAGGCCATGATGCGACACACACCTCGATACAGTGCACTTTCCATTTGATACGGTTCTATAAAAATAAATGCAAAATCATGGCTGTGACACTAAAAGTCTTTGTTAAACCACTTTTTATCTGAAACAAACATTTTAATCTTCGAAACAGTGAAAATGTCAAATGTGTCGCATAAACGAGTTTCTCTGAACAAACAACCAAACTGTAGCCGTAACAAAATCGTTTAGTAAAATATACTTAAAATACTGGGATATATCAGTCCTGTATCATCACATTAAACGATACGATACATATTGGTATTTTTGTACGGCCCTAATCACCACTCGGTGACATCACAAGGTGGAACGGTGTTTTCAGTTTGAGTTCAGCATAAATGTGCAGGTTTGTGTGTTAAATATGTGAAAATGAAACAAAACACGACTCCAGGTTTGTTTGTGACGAGAAAATGACGTCAGGACAGAGCAGAGAACAGAGTTTATGGGACATTTAAAGCTGCTTTTGGATTCAGCCCAATGTTTATTTGGTTTGAGCAGTAAATGTGATCACACGTCTGTACAGCTCTTCAAGTTAGCGCTGTCTCCTCAGCAAAAAGCCCTTATATCTGATTCCTGACAGTTTGCATGTTCTGCCTGTGTCTGCAGTTTAGCTTTAGGCTAATCCAGGCTCAGATCTGGTCCTGAAGAACGGGTCAGATGCCGAGGTCAAATGTAGCTCCACAATCTGATCATTTGACCCCAGAGGATCTCAGATAGTTGGACTCAGAACTCTCAGACCCAAACCGTGGCCCAGAGCTGGTGTCTGCTGCTCAGTCTGTCTTTGAACACTGTTTTTATTCTAAGTGAAATAAATAAGTCATGATATTTAAAGTGAAACAGGAGAGAGAATGAGTCACCCCTGCCCCTGCTAGAACTGCACCACAACAGGGACCACGCTTTTTACATCCAATAGACATTTAAAGGATTTTAGATTCTTGTGGATGTAAAGCCTCAGTGGTGTCTCCGTGTTGCGCCCCCTGCTGGTCACTGCATGCTCCATCCTCAGAATCAGGGACAGAGAGCATTACCACGCCATGTAACGACGCCATAACCGACTCAACTCAGTGCAAACTAATGGACCACTTCCACTGTACTGTGTTTTATGAGCAGGTTTAGAAGTGTCCCACACTAAACACAGCCTCCTTAGTACAGAATCTGTGTTTACACGGCCGTCTTTACTCACAAACGCCCTTCAAATCTATAAAGCATAATCCGATTGGGCTGAGTCACCATAGTGATGTTTCTTATAAGTGATGAGCACGCTGTAGCAGGATGGGAGGGCATCTGGCACACAGGGCTGAGGAGGATGGGAGGGCATCAGTATTGTGAGTGTGTGGTCCTTTAGTTTGTGCGGTTGGCGATGGCGCCGGCGTCTCACTGCGCTCTGTGCGTTGCAGCAAATGCGTCAGAAGAGTAAACAGCTGGCCAAGATGGAGGCCACTCAGAAACTGGAGCAGGTGAAGAACGAGCAGCTCCTGCAGCAGCAGCGGCAGCAGCAGATCCTGACCAATCAGAGGCTGTGTGGCGGCGTTTCCCCGGATACCGGCAGCCGCAGCCCCATGGCGTCCAATCAGCAGCTGGCGGGAAGCGGCGGCGCGTCGGGATTGGCGGACGACGTGTTCCTGCGCCCTCAGGCCCCGCCCCTCTCCGGCTTCTCTCCCTCCTCTCCGCAGATGTTCTCCCCGCCCTCCTCGCGACCCTCGTCGCCGTGGGACCCCTACGGCAAAGTGGTGGGCACGCCGCGGCCGCCCAGCGCTCCGCAGCCCCCCCTGCAGCCGCGGAGGAACTCTCTGAGCGCCTCCCCGGCCCACGATGCACTGGGGTCGCCCGCGCCCTCTCCAGACACCAAAGCGGCCGAGATGTTCAGGAGCATGGCCCCTCAACAAAGTAAGGCCCCCGCATGGACCATCAGAACACCACAACACCACAGCACCAGATTCCCTGTCACAAGTTTAAGATCAGAAAAGGATTTAGGTCGTGTTTTACAGTGTTTGTCACGTCCTGACATCACAGGAGCTTTATTAGAGAGCCGAAAAGGTTTAGGAGAGTCAGACTAAACAGACTTTGGATCACACCCAGAACTGAGCCTCTTAAATCACACGTTTATGAGTCCGTGTGCTGAGGAAATAATTACTGTGGCTTCATGGACATAAATTAGGCCAAAAAACCCCAAAACTGCCCATAGTTCTGCCTCAGTGCCACTCTTTTTTTAATGTTGTCAGTGATTAAACTGACGACATTGTTTCAGTCTCTGCTCTAACCTCCTCTTCCTCCTCCTCCTCCTCAGCTCTGCAGCAGCCTCGTCCTGGGATGCTCAGTCCCTCTGGTCTGGACCACTCTCGCCTGTCGTACCAGCGGCCCGTGTTTAAGGCGCCCATGCCCCCTCACCAGCCCATGCCCCCTCACCAGCCCATGCCCCCTCACCAGCCCATGCCCCCTCACCAGCAGATGCCCCCTCACCAGCAGATGCCCCCTCACCAGCCGGACTTCTCTGCGGCGCGGCGGGACCCCTCTCGTCCCACAGACCTGGGCTTCCCTCTGAACCAGGACTTCCCCTCCAGCCCTCTCTCCGGTCTGGGCTCGCCTCACCGCAGCCCTTACTCCCAGGCCCCCGGCACCCCGAGACCCGACTATGCCCAGCAGGCGGGGGAGGCCCTCAGCCACCAGTCCCCCCTGACCTCCAGACCCTCTCCGGACCCCTACTCCAACCCACAGACGCCTGGCACCCCGCGCTTTCCCCGCTCGCCCGTGGGCACTCCCAGGCCCTCTCCCGAAGCCTACACCCAGGGAGCAGACACTTTCTCTGGGCAAGGACCCGCCTCGTCGGCCTCCTCTCCCAGAGCTCCAGGACTGAGTGCAGAGGCCACTGGATTCCCCCCACATCATCAGGTAAAGATCTGACGTTGGACCAGCTCCAACACTGAGAGTCGAGTCCTGGTCGAGTCCTGGTCGAGTCCTGGTCGAGTCCTGGTCGAGTCCTGGTCGAGGCCTGGTCGAGGCCTGGTCGAGGCCTGGTCGAGGCCTGGTCGAGGCCTGGTCGAGGCCTGGTCGAGGCCTGGTCGAGGCCTGGGTCAAAGTGAAGAACAGTGCTGAAATTAAGAGATTAATGTCCAGGAGACATACTCCCTGTGTGTCAGATGCCCTCCCTGTGTGTCAGATGCCCTCCCTGTGTGTCAGATGCCCTCCCTGTGTGTCAGATGCCCTCCCTGTGGCTCCTTGGGGTCTTATTCTGGTTAAAAGCTGCTCCCTGTAGTTCATAAATCTCCAAACGTTCTGAAATGGGATTATGAGCTGCTCTTTTTCACGTCGGATTCTAAGAGTTGTACTTTTCTCCCAGCGTTCCCCGGGTCGACCACAGCCTCAGCAGCACACCCCGAAGCATGCTGGGATATCGGAGGAGGGACACACCCCGGGCCACGACCCTTTCGAGCAGAGTCACATGACCCCGGGCCCTCAGAACGATAAGCTGCTCTCGTCCAATGAGCTGTCAGCGCTGGGAGCCGACGGACCAATGAGCATGATGCCTCAGATCGGCGACTCGGAGGACAAACTGAGACAGGTGACAGAGATGGTACAGAGCAGACAATCTCTATGCATGAGTGTGCACGCCTGAACACGAGCCTGAACACGAGCCTGAACACACGAGCCTGAACACGAGCCCGAACACGAGCCCGAACACGAGCCCGAACACGAGCCCGAACACGAGCCCGAACACGAGCCCGAACACGAGCCCGAACACGAGCCCGAACACGAGCCCGAACACGAGCCCGAACAACAGCCTGAACACACGAGTCTGAACACACGAGCCTGAACACACGAGCCTGAACACACGAGCCTGAACACACGAGTCTGAACACGAGCCCGAACACGAGCCCGAACACGAGCCCGAACACGAGCCCGAACACACGAGCCCGAACACGAGCCCGAACACACGAGCCTGAACACGAGCCTGAACACGAGCCCGAACACACGAGCCCGAACACACGAGCCCGAACACACGAGCCCGAACACACGAGCCCGAACACACGAGCCACTGACCCCAGTGTAACCCTCAGACTGACCCCTGTGTGACCCCCAGACTGACCCCAGTGTGACCTCTGTGTGACCTCAGACTGACCCCAGACTGACCCCTGTGTGACCCCCAGACTGACCCCAGTGTAACCCTCAGACTGACCCCAGTGTGACCTCAGACTGACCCCAGACTGACCCCTGTGTGACCCCCAGACTGACCCCAGTGTAACCCTCAGACTGACCCCAGTGTGACCTCAGACTGACCCCAGACTGACCCCTGTGTGACCCCCAGACTGACCCCAGTGTAACCCTCAGACTGACCCCAGTGTGACCTCAGACTGACCCCAGACTGACCCCTGTGTGACCCCCAGACTGACCCCAGTGTAACCCTCAGACTGACCCCAGTGTGACCCTCAGACTGACCCCAGTGTGACCCCCAGACTGGCCCCAGTGTAACCCTCAGACTGACCCCAGTGTAACCATCAGACTGACCCCAGTGTGACCCCTGTGTGACCTCAGACTGACCTCAGTGTGACCTCAGACTGACCCCAGTGTGACCTCTGTGTGACCTCAGACTGACCCCAGTGTGACCTCTGTGTGACCTCAGACTGACCCCTGTGTGACCCCAGTTCTCCGCATGTGGGGCCGTGCACAGTGTTTCCCACACTTAGCCGCGTATGTGGAGCGGCGCCGCAGTTCGTTTCCGCTCACACAGAGAAAAGTCCGGAGCTCGATCGGGCGGCAGCTGCACTTGGCCCTGTGGGGGTGGAGCTCTGCGCCGGGCCCCGCGGTCCCGACACCGTGACACAGTCCGGCGCAGCCCTGGGGCCCCCCACAGTAACCTGAGCCTGAACCCGGGGAGCTCCCTTATGTTCGGGCAGTGTTATTTTTCAAGCCTCGTATGTGAGGAGGTTTGATCCTGAACAGGCTCATGCTGTTTCATTATTTCATTTAGTCGCCTTGTACCTTTAGCAGTTTCTTATGTCTAATTATAGTATTTAATTTATGATTTAGTTTGTATTATTATTTAATTGTTACATTATTTATTTTGACGGCGCTCCACACAGTGCTACTGCGGGAAACACTGCCAGAGCTTCATCGTGTTACGTTTCTGTGGTTTTGAGTTTTTCACCTAACTCAACTTTAGAGTGCACGGAAGGTTACGCATGTCACTGTGGTTCTGTGATTCCCTCCTGACCACCAGAGGGCAGTGCAGAGCGCTGAATGTTGGAATGTTCCTGTGGTGCTTTGAGCGGCGCCCTCTGCTGGTCAGGTGCTGCATGAGTGTGTGTCCGGGTCTTTGCTCTGACGTCCTCTGACCGTCCTGTGCTCCACA
Source organism: Odontamblyopus rebecca (assembly GCA_030686955.1). Taxonomy (NCBI): domain Eukaryota; kingdom Metazoa; phylum Chordata; class Actinopteri; order Gobiiformes; family Gobiidae; genus Odontamblyopus; species Odontamblyopus rebecca. Next base: position 32,109,787 of record CM060674.1, read on the forward strand.
GCGTCAGCGCCTGCGGCAGCTCATCCTCCGGCAGCAGCAGCAAAAGAGCGCTCTGCGGCAGGAGAAGGGCCTGCAGGAGGCGGGGCCGGGGCCCGCCGCGTCCGCTCCGGGACAAACCGCCACACCTGCGTCAGCCCCGCCCCTCACGCCCGCGCAGGCCCCTCCCACCCCAACGCATTTACCTCAGACTCCTACGGCTCCCGGACATGCCCCCTCCGCGCCCAGCCCCGCCCCCCCGGTTCGTCATTGGCCGCAGGAAGAGCCTGACCCGTTTGGACGGCCCCCGCCGCCGTACCCGGGGCAGATGAGGCCTGTGGCTCCGCCCACATTGAGGCTCCACCCTGAACAGCAGCTGAGGGGCTTTCCCCCCGGAGAGGCAGGGGCCTTCCCCCGACAGATGCTCATCAGAGGACCGCTCCGGTGAGACGCGTTACCACGGAGACCTGTCTCTGTTACTACGGAGACCTGTCTCTTGTTACCACGGAGACCTGTCTCTTCTTACCACGGAAACTCTGTTACCTCTGACCCTGTGACTCTCCTCTCTGTGGCAGGTTCGCGGTTCCTCCAGGAGCTCCGGGGCTTCAGGACTCCTTCCTGCGCCCGGCCCAGGGCCCGGTGCCCGGTGCTCCAGAGGGCGTCCCTGTGACCGTCCCTGTGCCCGTCCCTGTGCCCGTCCGCAGGCCCTCAGACTTCACCGGGATCAGGCCGCTCTCTGGACCCCCTCACCCGCATATGATGCCAGGTCTGCCCCTAATGACAGGTGGACTTCCTCTCTACAGATCAGAGTGCTCAGTGTCGTACAGTGTGCACCTGTACATTATACACCTGTCCTACACCTGTCCCCCATACACCTGTCCTACACCTGTACCCCATACACCTGTCCTACACCTGTCCCCCATACACCTGTCCTACACCTGTCCCCCATACACCTGTCCTACACCTGTCCCCCATACTCCTGTCCTACACCTGTCCCCCATACACCTGTCCTACACCTGTACCCCATACACCTGTCCTACGCCTGTACATTATACACCTGTCCTACACCTGTACCCCATACACCTGTCCTACACCTGTCCCCCATACACCTGTCCTACACCTGTCCCCCATACACCTGTCCTACACCTGTCCCCCATACACCTGTCCTACACCTGTACCCCATACACCTGTCCTACACCTGTCCCCCATACACCTGTCCTACACCTGTCCCCCATACACCTGTCCTACACCTGTACCCCATACACCTGTCGTTTATCTTACCTTACACACCTGCCGTCTCTCACCTGCCGTCTCTCTCCTGTCCGTTGTGTCGTCCGTAGGCGTGCCCCAGCCGCCCTTCCTCCCTCGCTCGGTCCCGGTCCAGCCCCACGCCTCGCACAGCATCATGGGGCAGCCGTACATCGAGCTGCGGCACCGCGCCCCCGAGCACCGCCTCCGCCTGCCGTTCCCCGTCCCCGAGCAGGAAGTCCCGCCCCCTCGCCAGCAGCAGCCGCTGGCGATGGCGGCCAACGTGGAGCTGGCGGGCGGCGAGTCGATGGAGGAGCACCTGGAGGGAGAGGACTCGGCCGTGAAAGACCTGGAGGACGTGGAAGTGAAGGACCTCGTGGACCTCAACCTCAACTTGGACCCCGAAGACGGTATTTAACCTGAGACCCCCACAGCAGCACGTTTAAAGAAGCGTCCGCCGATTTTTAAACTGCAAAGGGGCAAAGTTTGGGTTTGTGCGTGTGGTTTTAGAGCAGCTTTTTCAGACAGAAGTGAAACCGAGTCAGACCAATGAAGCTCCGTCACACTGAACACTTCTTATGGCTCTTCCGCCTCTTACTTCCTCATAATATCTGCCAAAAGTACTTTAGATTCAGACTCTTGTATCCTACACTTGGAGCAGTAGCAGTACTTTAACATTATAGAAGTGTTTTTGGCGCTGTAATTATATTTGTGCATATTTATTCACATTAGACTCCATTGTGTAATTTTGCCAGTGTAAAGTTTATTCAAATCAAATTACTCCATTTATCTCCTCCAGTTATGTAAGAGCTGTTCCCTTTATCACCACACACACCTGTAAGAGCTGTTCCCTTTATCACCACACACACCTGTAAGAGCTGTTCCCTTTATCACCACACACACCTGTAAGAGCTGTTCCCTTTATCACCACACACACCTGTAAGAGCTGTTCTCTTTATCACCACACACACCTGTAAGAGCTGTTCTTTATCACCACACACACCTGTAAGAGCTGTTCTCTTTTCTCACTATGTTAAACAAAGATTTGTGTGAATTCTTGAAGAATCAGGTCAAAACTAAACACTGGCCTCTGCTGAAGGCTGAGAGTTTGGTAAAAAGTGCAAACATTGGCCAAGTTTGATACCGTTCTCTTCCCCTGATCTCTGCACTTTCCTCCGTTTCACCTCTGTTTCACCTCTGTTTTACCTCTGTTTCACCTCTGTTTCACCTCTGTTTTACCTCTGTTTCACCTCTGTTTCACCTCTGTTTCACCTCTGTTTCACCTCTGTTGCTCCTCTTTTTCTTTCTCCTGTTTCACCCCTCTTTCTCCTCTCTTTCAACTCTCTTTCTCTTCTCTTTCTCCAGTTTCTCCTGTTTCTCCTCTCTATATCCTCTCCTCCTCTTTTTCTCCTCTTTCTCCCCCTTTTCTCCTCTCTTTCTCCCCTCTTTTTCCTCTTTCTCTTCTCTTTCTCCTCTGTTTCTCCCCTCTCTCTTTCTCCCCTCTCTCTCCTCTTTCTCCTCTGTTTCTCCCCTCTTTCTCCTCACTTTCTCTTTCTCCCCCTTTTCTCCTCTCTTTCTCCCCTCTTTTTCTTCTCTCTTTCTCCTCTCTTTCTCCTCTGTTTCTCCTGTTTCTCATCTCTTTCTCCCCTCTTTCTCCTCTATCTCCTCTTTTTCTCCTCTGTGGCTCTCCTCTTTCTTTCCTTTCTCCTTTGTTGTTCCCCTTTCTTCTCTTTCCCCTCTCTTTTTTCTCCTCTCTTTCTCCCCTCTCTCCCCTTTCTCCTCTATTTCTCCTGTTTCTCCTCTTTCTCCTCCTTTCCTCCTCTCTTTCTCCCCTCTTTTTTCTCTTTCTCCTCTCTTTCTCCTCTTTCCCCTCTCTCTCCTCTTTCTCCTCGTTCCCCTCTCTTCTTTCTCCTCTTTCTCCCCTCTCTCCCCTCTTTCTCCTCTATTTCTGATTCTCCTCTTTCTCCTCCTTTTCTCCTCTCTTTCTCCCCTCTTTTTCCTCTTTCTCTTCTTTCTCCCCTTTCCCCTCTCTTTTTTCTCCTCTCTTTCTCCTCTCTTTCTCTTTCCCCTCTCTTCTTTCTCCTCTCTTTCTCCCCTCTCCCCTCTTTCTCCTCTATTTCTCCTGTTTCTCCTCTCCTTCTCCTCTCTTTCTCCTCTTCTTTCTCCCCTCTTTAACCTCTGTTTCTCCTCTCCTTCTCCTCTTTCTCTTCTTTCTCCGCTGTGTTAACGTGGATCTGTGTGCTCAGGTAAAGAGGACTTGGATCTGGCCGCTAACGACCTGCACTTGGACGACTTCCTGTTGTCGGGTAAATTTGACCTGATCGCCTACGCCGACCCGGAGCTGAACCTCGACAACGCCGACCTGGACCTGGACCCGGTGGACCAGGAGCGGGACAGGAAGCCCGGGGAGCACTCCGGCCAATCGGCTGCCTCCAGTCAGATCAAACAGGAAGTGAAGCCTGAAGGGAGGGAGGCCGGGAGCGTGGCCCAGAATCAGGCGTCTCACTCGGGACACGTCGCCCCTGTGAGGCTCCCCGCGCCTGGAGCTCCGGCAGGGACGGCAGCCGGCCTCAAGGTGGGTTATGGGAGTGTGGATGATGCAGTGGTGCGTAGGCCCAAATAAATCAAACGAATTAGGTTAATGTGAGTTTTTAATCAATGAGAAAACTTTCTAAATCGTCAGAATGAGGCCAGAGAATGCGGCTTTTCACAGCTCTCCCTCATGGCTGAGGCGTGAGCCGCGCTTTTTCTCAAATCTAAAATGTCTCTTTCAGACTGAGGTTCCCCCTGCTCAGAGCCAGGCCCCGCCCGCTTCCATGGCCACAGGTAACTCACTGCGACATCACCTTCTGACCTCACCTCACCCGCACAACGCCCAGACCTGGGTTCAGCCTGGAGCAAAACCGGACTGACTTTTTCTGGACTAAATTTGACTGAACTTTGGTTGAAATAGACCAACTCTAGATTTCTGAGCTTTGATTTTTGTTCTTTTTCACTCCTATGACTGTGAAATATGACTTCTTAAAACGGCCACATCAACTCAATCTCCACAATTTCTCACGTTTTCAAACTTGTTTCTTCCTCTCACAAACCCTCGTGCACTCCCCCAGTCTTCACGTGCATGAGCCGTAGTGCACGCCTCGGTCACATGCACAGCTGTCGTGCGATGGTTTCACGCTTCTCTGACCTTCAGTCTTTCCTCTGCGTTCGATTCTCGTTCGATTAGAGCACAAACTTTACCACAGAAACTGGTGAGGTTCCAGCGTTAAAGGTCCTATGTTACGCACAGCTGACTCCTGTAGCTTTGAGCCGCGTTCTGACGCCGCTCCCTCCTCGAGAACAAACCTGCAGCTGCGTTCTGCTTCATTCACATATTATCACTTATGTTATTAGTCTGACTACAGCTCAAAATCCTCTCTTCCCCTTTGTGATGTCATGAAGTGGTCGTTTTGTTTAGTTTTATTCAAGGTTTGTTTCTTCACGAAGATATTCTGGAACAGGTTTTCAGCATTTTAAAGTTTTTCATCCTCAACTTATAAACATGAGCCAGACAGGTACAAAAATAAATATTGATGAAATAAATCAAGAAAAATAACTAAACCTGGTAGAAAAATGTATACAAAGAAATGATATAAATAAAATGAGCGGTAACTAAATGAAAAAAAAAAGATCAATTTAAAGTTATGCAGTTGCACTTGGATATAAGATAAGAATGGATTCCAGATTGTTTAGATTTCTTTATTTTATTATTATTTTATTTTGGGCAGTGAAGAAGTTTACATTCTTTTACAATGGAACATATAACATTAGAGAAATCATGATGAAATAACAAAAACAACAACAAAATATTTTGCCCAAATAGGAGTGGGAAGAAGAGAATTTATTTAATCCCCTCTTCTAATCTAACACAAGGAGCTGCTTTTTCATTTTTCAGGCATTTTACATTAACTACAGGAACATTTTACTTTAACTGAACCTTTGGTTGTGCCTGATTTTCTCCACTCGAGCGTCGTCCACAGCCTTCATCATGGTCGTGGTTCATGTTTGGTCAGAAATGAGTTCATGTCATTTTTGGGGGTATTTGAGACCTTTTTTATCATGTGATTAAATATTGTGGAAAAATGTTGAGCTCAAAATGGACCTTTGACAATAACAGTGTCAGTTTCAGCCTTTTGCCTTTGCACGGCTCCTTATTTTTGCCCCTTGGTACAAAGGCAGGGCACAGGAACTGCCAAATAAGGCTCAAAGCTCAATATTTTTTGCAGACAAATGTTTTTTCATTATCGCAGCTCGTTGTCAGATTTGGGAGATTTGCCTATTCGACTTTTGTCTGGACAAAACAGAAACTTTGAAGTCATTTTTCTCAGTTTCACTCTGGGGAGTTGTAGCGCAGAATTGTTTAAATGATTCCAGTGAAGGTGTGTGGAGTTTAAAAACACAGTGGAGCACTTCCTGTATTACTACATGATGACATCACAAGGTGGAACAGAGTGTTTTCTGTTTGAGAGCAGAACTCGTGTTAAATGTGCAGGTTTGTGTGTTAAACGAGTGAATGAAACAAACCCCAGCTCCAGGTGTGTTTGTGATGAGGAAACGGCGTTAGAACAGAGCAGAAAACGGCGTAATATGGGCCCGTTAAATCCCACTTATATTTTTTCTGCCTCTCAGCTCCTCAGCGTGTTTTCCAGCAGAGGGTGCTGGGGCCTTCCTCTCTGGCCCCTCCTCAGAGTCTCCATCCTCGTGCGGTTCTGAACCCTCAAATCCAGTCTCAAAACCAGGGCCTGGTCCAGACCTCGGCCCAGACCGAGGGCCAGGGGGACCCCCAGGACCCCTCCAAAGCCCGGCCTCTGCTCCTGGAGGAACAGCCCCTCCTCCTCCAGGACCTTCTGGACCAGGAGAGGCAAGAGCAGCAGCAGCAGAAGCAGATGCAGGCGCTGATCAGGCAGAAGGCCGGCACCGAGCAGCCATTTCCCAACATGGGTAAGACCATGAGAGAGACAGAGCCGGAAACAACCAGGACAGAGCCAGAAACAACCAGGACAGAGCCAGAAACAACCAGGACAGAGCCAGAAACAACCAGGACAGAGCCAGATACAACCAGAAATGAGCCAGAAACAACCAGGACAGAGCCAGATACAACCAGAAATGAGCCGGAAACAACCAGGACAGAGCCGGAAACAACCAGGACAGAGCCAGAAACAACCAGGACAGAGCCAGAAACAACCAGGACAGAGCCAGAAAGAACCAGGACAGAGCCAGAAACAACCAGGACAGAGCCAGAAAGAACCAGGACAGAGCCAGATATATCCAGAAACGAGTCAGAGTCAGTGTCAGACACTACGTTTACATGCCCAGGGAACTCCACTTTTGCTGAGCAACCAAATTCAAATCGTCTTCACCCCAAAACCCTCCAGCCTCTTGTCCCGATCTGCAGCAAGCAAAGAACCCGATCGGTGTGTAAACAGGTTCCACGAGGCGTTCAGGTGCTTGTAGTAAGTTTGCGTAAGCACTAAAACCTTTAAAACTATTCTTTCTAAAAAAAAAAAATCATAAATGTAACCACACTTCTGGCAGAAATAGACGCGCGCCTCTCATTTACATTCATCATTTCATATTTTTATTTGCCCTGTAAATAGCCTAAACACATTCACTTTAACGTAACGTGTTCGGGGAGTGCTCAGTGGAGGAGAAATACCGTTAAAAAATACCAAATAAGAGCCGGGTCCCTTTAAACGGCGGCTGCAGGTGTAGATTTTGATAAATAAGCGCCAGTTCCAAATAAACGGTGAGTCTAATGTTTGTGCTGGAGACAGAAGTCGAGCTGCAACAACTGGACTGATGCTCGTGTCGTCTCTACACAAACCTAACGTAAAACCACACGGCTCATTTGCATAAACTAGAAGCGCTGAAAAAAACTGCTGTTTGTTGCAACATTTCAAATGAACTCGCCCACGTCTGCATAGAAAGTCGCCTAAATTATCGTCATAAGATTTTTGCGGGGAAGGAATTAATCGTCTGCTCCAAACTGCCGCCTGGTCTAAGAGAAATTGAAAAGCACAAAGGCCCCGGCTCTTGTTTGGTTTTTTACGGTAGTTTGTCGTCACTGCTGATCCCAAATGAGTGAACATCCAAACACGCGTCACACATTTGCTTTTCTGTTTCTTCCCCCGTGCAGTTGAACGCCTCTCGCCCTTAACGTAAATCAGACGGCGCCGAATCATCCGCCCGATGTGTCATTGGGAGATTCGATTCTTCATGTCCCAATCGGAGTTTGCGGGTTTTACGTCTGTTTTGAAAATTCAGCTCAAATGGACTAGAGGTTTTCCTGCCGTGCATGTAAACGCAGTGAGATACAAACAGCAGGCGAAATGAGGCTGAGAGCAAGAGCTGATACGAGTGAGGGTGACTGTGCAGTGGATTTGAGCCGAAAGCGTCGGACTTTAAAAACACAGAGGAGCACTTTTGAAACCACCTGATGACCTCATGCAGTGAAGCCGAGCTCTAACACGCATTTAAGAAACAAGCCACGGGTATTTTTGTTTGATGGGGAAACAACATGATAACATGGTTAAAAAATGTAAAACGCCAATTTAGAAAAACATGTGACCTGTTATGTTAATACCACGAGACTTTAAGAACCATTTTGGACTAATCTGGACTAAACCAGGTCTAACTCAGGACTAAACCAGGTCTAAGACAGTCCAAGTTCAGTTCTTTTTATTGAAAATGCTGTGTTTGGCTCCTCAGACTTCGACTCGATCATGAAGGCCAAAATGGTGGCTCTGAAGGGGATAAACAAGTTCATGTCCCAGGGTCCTCTGGGGCTGAACTCGATGGTGCGACTCCAGCAGCAGCCTGCAGCTCCCGGCGCCGCTCAGGAGGGGGCGCCGCCCGCTCCTCTGCCGGGCACACAGGTAAACACCAGGCCGAAAACATGGACGGGAGGAGGGGCGGGGTCTGGAGGTGTACGGAGCAGTGCGATTGGTCCAGCGGGTCTCCACGCTTCAGACTCCGCCCCTTCAGACGAGTGTGTGTGTCAGAAACGCCTCGTCAGGGCAGTGCTGTGGGACGTCACGTACTACACACATGTCCTGATCAAGGCTTCCGATCACATCCAATTTTTTTTATCAGAATCAGAAAGGTTTTATTGCCATATGAGTGAACAGATTAGGAAATTGCTGCAGTACTTGGAGCGGAATGTAGACAAACACTAAACATGCAACAAATAAAATAAAGTAGAAAACAATAAACTATAATATTACACAAAATGTATAAGAATATAACAGTGCAGGTGCAAAAAATACTATATAAAGTGCTCTTTCTGATCCCGATCCGATACATTTTTATATCTCTGGTAGCGCCGTCTCTAATGTGTCATGAAGGAAGTTTGTATCTTAGCTCCAAAAAGTCCATTAGACGACGAAAGCCTGACCGACCCTCACCCTCGCCGCCTCCAGCGTTCGCTGCTGTGGCTTTGCTCTTGTAAATCTCAAACTCGTCCGGATGATTCTTTTGTAAGTGAATCAAACTGGTCGCGTTAAAGTGGCTCTGCTGTTTGTTTGCAGCGATTGTGTCGCTGTTTGACTCTGGTTTTGTTGTAGTGAAAAGTCCCACACAGCGACATGGCGGCGTTTGGATTTACGGCCGCAGTAAAGCGCGTCGATGCTGCAAAAACATGTGAAACTGGATCGGTCTGATCACTGAATCCAATACTGTCCGATACTCATAAAAGAGCCGGATCGGAAGGCGATACTGATACCGAACATTGGATCGGGACATCCCTAATGTAGTACTTGAAACACAGACTCAGTTTCTGAAAATGGACCTAGTTTGCATCAAAATGGCCAAAATTCACCAGCAGGGATCTCATGGTGATTGGAAATGAAAATGTCGTTTTTCAGGCCTGGAAAAGTCATAGAACTCCAGCGTTCTGTTAAGTTCTCATGAGGCTGTTCTGATTATTTCTGAGCGTCTGCACAGCCGCTCCAGCAGGACAAACACAATAAGAGACTCAATAAATGCACTGACAGGATTTAGAGTGTAAAAAACTATAAACCAAACATAAGGCGAGTGGATAGGTTCACGTTTCAGATTTAGCCCTAAAAGTCTGAGAAATTCCACATGCAGGAGCCGTAAAGTCAAAGTCATTCACTTTAGGTCATGAAAACGTCAGGGAAAAGTTTGTCAGTGAAAAGGAGCGTGAACCCTGCACTGGGAACATTACAAAACCAAACACCATATACACAGGGTTAAAGCAAAAACCTTTCATTTAGAGTTTCACTTAAAGCTAAATATTATGTTTTTTGTTTCCAGGACGGAGCACTGAACCCTCCGATGGTGCGGCCGACTCCCCCGAACTTCGGCCCAGGTTTTGTCAGTGAGTATTTCGTTATCTCCTAAAACTAATCCCCACTTTCACCGTTATTACTCGTACTTCCACCTCGGCCGTTGTAAACTCCCACTCAGACGGAGGAGCAGTCTCATGTTGTCGTCTTTTATACCTGCTCTAACTCCAGTCGTGTTCTCCTCCTGTAGACGAGGGGCAGCGGCGTCAGTACGAGGAGTGGCTGGGAGAGACGCAGCGGCTGCTCCAGATGCAGCAGCGCCTCCTGGAGGATCAGATCGCCGCTCACCGGAAAACCAAGAAGGCTCTGTCTGCCAAACAGAGAACGGCGAAGAAGGCGGGACGCCCCTTCGCCGAGGAGGACGCCGCCCAACTGCGGTTTGTGACGGAACAGCAGGGGGCGGTGCAGAAGCAGCTGGAGCAGGTCAGGAGCAGGTTTTTATCTGTGTTTGACCCTGAGGCCAAAGGAAACTCCTCCAGGACTTCATCTCTTTGTGTTTGTCCAGATCCGAAAGCAGCAGAAGGACCACTCCGAGCTCATCGAGGATTACAGGTCCAAGCTCCAGCCACGGGCGCTGCAGCCTCCCCCTGGGGCCCCCCTGATGCCGCCCGCTCCCCCTGGGTCCCTGGTCCCTCCTGGGGCTCCGGTCGGGCCCCTTGTTCCTCCTGGGGCTCCGGTCGGGCCCCTTGTTCCTCCTGGGGCTCCGGTCGGGCCTGGGCTGATGCAGCATCCCCCTCGTGTCCCTGGTTTGGGGCCCGGGGCTCCAGGATGGGCCCCAGCGCCAGGCTTGGGTCCCGGGGTCATGGCCCAACGGATGCCCCCTCACATCCCTCCACAGATGGGCCCCCAGCCTCCAGCCCAGAGACCAGCGTTCAACACTGGAACCAATGGCTCCACAGACGCCCCCACGCCTCATGTGAGTGCTGAAAACACTCAGTGCAGCTTTAAAGTTTGTGCTCGTGTGTCTCTAAAGCTGCTGTTTGGGATTTGTGTGCTGCAGGTGAAGTTTGACGACAACAATCCGTTCAGTGAAGGTTTCCAGGAGCGAGAGCGACGTGAGCGTTTGAGAGAACAGCAGGAGAGGCAGAGAGTCCAGCTCATGCACGAGGTCAGACACCCTCAATATGTGACATGTAACACATACATGTGTATATCACACATACATCCATGAGTGCATTGTGGGTGATATGTCAGAGTGCATCGTGGGTGATATGTCAGAGTGCATCGTGGGTGATATGTCAGAGTGCATTGTGGGTGATATGTCAGAGTGCATTGTGGGTGATATGTCAGAGTGCATCGTGGGTGATATGTCAGAGTGCATTGTGGGTGATATGTCAGAGTGCATTGTGGGTGATATGTCAGAGTGCATCGTGGGTGATATGTCAGAGTGCATCGTGGGTGATATGTCAGAGTGCATCGTGGGTGATATGTCAGAGTGCATTGTGGGTGATATGTCAGAGTGCATTGTGGGTGATATGTCAGAGTGCATTGTGGGTGATATGTCCGAGTGCATTGTGGGTGATATGTCCGAGTGCATTGTGGGTGATATGTCCGAGTGCATTGTGGGTGATATGTCAGAGTGCATTGTGGGTAATGTTTGGGGCCTGTATGTTCAGGTGGAGAGGCACCGCGCTCTGCAGCAGAGGATGGAGCTGGAGCAGCAGGGCATGCTGGGAGCTGGGCCCAGGCCCCCCCTGCTCCCCTCTAACCCCCCCTCAGACGGCCTGTCTCAGATGCCCTTCTTCAACTCCGAACTGCCCCAGGACTTCCTCCAGTCGCCCCCCTCCCGACCTCCTGCCCCACACCAGCAGACCC
>CM060674.1:32126170-32258670 GCA_030686955.1 Odontamblyopus rebecca
CCTCTCCTCCTCCTCTGTGCAGTCTCTCAGTGTTTCTCTCCTCTCCTCCTCTCCTCCTCTGTGCAGTCTCTCAGTGTTTCTCTCCTCTCCTCCTCTCCTCCTCTATGCAGTCTCTCAGTGTTTCTCTCCTCTTTTCTGCAGCTGTCAGTTCTTCCGCTGATGGAGCCGGTGCTCAGGGTGGACCTGTCTCTCTTCCCCCCGTACGGCAGCTCTTCTCTGGGCTCAGACTCCAGACTCTCGGGCTCCTTTGGAAACGCCTGTTTGGACGGAGTCACTGATTATTACTCACAGCTCATCTACAAGGTAAATCCCGTCCGCCCTTCGCTCGTTTTATACTTTTACATGAGCAAACGAAAGGCGTCATGGTTTTATTATTTTAAATCAAAGCTATAGTGTAAGTTTTGTCCCTTGTTTACAGTCCGGCTGCAGGTCCCAAGACATTTTCAACAGAATTCTTTTACTTAAAAACATGATAAAATATCTAGTTCATTTTTAAACAGTTTCTTTGACAATAAAAACCTCATAATCCGATGCCGACAGAACGGTGTATTTGTGCTGCGGCGCATTTTGCTCAAACATACAAACCTCATACAGACGTTTAACCCCCGAAGACCTAAGGCCAGTTTTAGTACATTTCTACTCGCCTGGATTTTCTTATTAATGTTGCTTTTAAAACTGCCCCTTTTACCCCTAATGAAGTGTTCTACCTCCTTTTGTTCAGTCCAACCTGTTATTTCACAATCTGCTGCTGTAGTTGTGTCATGAGGCTGTGAGAAAAGCTACAGGACCAGAAATAGAGATGAAATTCTCACTCTTTTATACAAAACCCACAGCAAACATGTTTAAACAACTTTTTGGACGTAAAAAATGCTTAATTTAGGGCCTTAGCTACAAAAATGCAAAATCTCAAGTCTGTAAGTAAATTAAAAATCTCCTTATTGCCCGAAAAACAAAAAACGTGCAGTGCCTCCATGACTTTCCTGGTCCAGTCCTGGAAACAGCTCCTGTCAGGACCACGGCCAGAGCCACAGCACTTCTGCATTTCCAGGGTGGAAATTACATTTAGATTTGTTCATTTGGACTGAAATAAACCTTTGAATAAAAATAGAAAGAGATGCACAATTACACACACCAAGATGTGTCATTTTCCATGTGTGTGAGAATTAACTCCACTTAGAGCGACTTTTTCCCTCGTTATAAACACACACAGTCAGAGGAGTCGACCATCTTGACTCACTTCACTCTTTGGCAAAGTTTGGCTCGATCAAAATGGACGGAGCGCATGAGTTTGGGGAAAACAAAGTTCCTGTTGGACACTCGTTTTGCTCACGTCATCACACAGCGTGAGTGTGACGTAGGATAAAGCCGCAGAAATGTACGGAAACCTCTCTGTCTGCACTTTCAGAGGGGAAAAGGAAGTTTCTGTCTTTTACCGTTACAAAGTTCTGTGGTTATAGAAACATGTTCCTCTGTGTCGTATATGATACCGTAGGTCTTTGAGGGTTAATGATGATGTGGACGTGTTCTGTTGAGTTAAACTTCTGTGTTTGTGTTTTTTTAGCAGAATAATCTGAGTAATCCGCCCACGCCCCCGGCCTCGCTGCCCCCGACTCCGCCCCCTGTGGCGAGACAGAAACTCGTCAACGGCTTCGCCACGACGGAGGAGCTGAGCAGGAAGGAGCTGAGCGAACAGGAGGGTACGGCTCTGTGCACCACTGCATCAGATAGAAGGGTTTAAAGATTCTGAAATATGACCAGGGTGTGAGGGCGCCACGCTCGGGTCATTCACATGAGCAAATATTCTCTATTATAAAATATACTGTGTTTCTTTAACATATTAAATATACTGTGTTTCTTTAACATATTAAATATACTGTGTCTCTTATAAAATGTACTGTATTTCTAAAATCTGCTCCGTTCATTCAGATTATAAAATATGTGCCTGTGTGTCTGTGTTCACTTTTTCCTCCTCTTGTGTTTTTGAGAATCTGAGTGAGGAAAAGTAAAGCACAGTTTTGTTTGAGTGTAGTTTGAGCTCCTTTAGTGCCCGAGCATCAGTGTCTGTGCAGCTTTTACGCTGTACAAACTCCACACTTGAGTCGAGCGGCAGCTTCGGCATCGCGGATCCAAAAGAATCGTCGAGTCGTTTCGCCGCGTCAGATAAGGTTTGTAATCTGTGTTTTTCCGTCTGATTCCAGTGAAAGCGGTGAAACAGAAAGGGGAGGAGCTTCTGAGTCTTAACCACGCCTCCAAAACGGTGGACGTCCCCGCCTCCCTCCCCACACCGCCGCACAACAACCAGGAGGAGATCCGGTAAGACCGGGCTTAGACCGGGTTTAGACCGGGTTTAGACCGGGTTTAGACCGAGCTTAGACCGGGCTTAGACCGGGGGTTAGACCGGGTTTAGATTGGGATTAGACCGCGTTTAGACCGGGTTTAGACTGGGCTTAGACCGGCCTTAGACCGGGTTTAGACCGGGTTTAGACCGGGGTTAGACCGGGGTTTAGACCAGGTTTTACACCGGGTTTAGACCGGAATTAGACCAGGGGTTAGACCGGGCTTAGACCGGGGCTTAGACCTGGTTTAGACCTGGTTTAGACCTGAGTTAGACCTGGCTTAGACCTGGCTTAGACCTGGTTTAGGTTTAGATGCCCTCCCCGTGCCCCTGATGCCCTCCCCGTGCCCCCTGATGCCCTCCCCGTGCCCCTGATGCCCTCCCCGTGCCCCCTGATGCCCTCCCCGTGCCCCTGATGCCCTCTCCGGGCCCCTGATGCCCTCCCCGGGCCCCTGATGCCCTCCCCGGGCCCCTGATGCCCTCCCCGTGCCCCTGATGCCCTCCCCATGCCCCTGATGCCCTCTCCGGGCCCCTGATGCCCTCCCTGTGTGTTTTTCAGGGTGCAGTTTCTGTCCGAGAGTCTGAGTCCGGAGGAGTACGTCCCGTCCTCGTCTCCGGAAAGTGTCGCTGACACCGAGATCAGCCGATACCCCGACCTGTCCTTCATCAAACTGGAGCCGCCCTCGCCCTGCCCCTCGCCTACGATTCCCATCATGCCCTGCGCCTGGGGCAAAGGTCAGACTCAGTGGGATGAGATTATTCTGAGGGCGCCGGGAAATCACTGCACCTTTTTTGATTTTTTGATGAAGATGTTTTTGTGCTGAAGGTGGAATTTAAATAAAAACACTTTGTACTTTTTAGGCTCGGCGATGAAACAGGAAGTGAAGTCAGAGCCGAACCTCCAGGCTCCGCCCTCCTGCTCCAACACCGACCTCGTGACCATCTCCGTCACCCTCAACCCTCTGGCAGCTCAGGTAAGAGGACCTGCCTTAGTCCTGCTTTAGTCCTGCTTTAGACCTGCTTTAGTCCTGCTTTAGTCCTGCTTTAGACCTGCCTTAGTCCTGCTTTAGACCTGCTTTAGTCCTGCTTTAGTCCTGCTTTAGTCCTGCTTTAGTCCTGGTTTTGTGCTTGTCTCTAGTTCTGTCAGTCTTGGTGTATTTAAAACCACGGTAACCTCCTCGTTTCCTCCTCCTCTCCTCCTCTCCTCCTCCTCTCCTCCTTTCCTCCTCTCTCCTCTCTCCCTCTCTCCCACTCTTCTCTGTCCCCTCTCTCCTCTCTCCCTCTCTCCCTCTCTCTCCTCTCTCCCTCTCCCCTCCTCCCCTCTCTCCCTCTCTCCTCTCTCCTTTCTCCCCTCTCCCCTCTCTCCCTCTCTCCCCTCTCTCCCTCTCTCCTCTCTCCTTCTCTCCCCTCTCCCCTCTCTCCTCTCTCCCTCTCTCTCTCCCCCCTCTCTCCCTCCCCCCTCTCTCCCTCCCTCCCTCCTCTCCTCCTCCTCTCCTCCTCCTCTCCTCCTCTCCTCCTCCTCTCCTCCTCCTCTCCTCCTCTTCTCTCCTCCTCCTCTCCACCTCCTCTCTCCTCCTCTCCTCCTCTCCTCCTCTCCTCCTCTCCAGAACGTTCCGGGGGTCATGGCCGCCATGGCTCAGTTGCTGCGTCTTCCTGTTCCTCTGGATTATCAGCTGCACAGAACCGGCCCTGAGCGCAGCAACCTGGCCCTGCTCGCCGGGGTCCGGGTGCCCCTGATGCAGGTGAGGGAGGGCATCTGACACACACGCGGGGGAGGGCATCTGACACAGGGGTGGGAGGGCATCTGACACAGGTGAATGACGTGTGTGTTTTCAGGGCGCGGGGATCAGAGCTCATCGTCCTCCGGCTCCGGTGAACAGCGGTCAGTCCAAACACACAAACTTTCCCTCTTTTCTCCTGCTTCCGACACGAGCTTCAGCGAGAACGACGCTCTGAACTTTTATTTAACTAAAGACACAATTTAGAAACGAATAATTAGGGACGGAACGATTTTCACCTCACACATCAATTAAACACAGTCGGTCAATGAAATACTGTCTAATACATGACTAAATACAACACTAAACACAACACTAAATACAACACTAAATACAACACTAAATACAACACTAAACACAACACTAAACACAACACTAAACACAACACTAAACACAACACTAAACACAACACTAAACACAACACTAAACACAACACTAAACACAACACTAAACACAACACTAAACACAACACTAAACACAACACTAAACACAACACTAAACACAACACTAAATACAACACTAAACACAACACTAAACACAACACTAAACACAACACTAAACACAACACTAAACACAACACTAAACACAACACTAAACACAACACTAAACACAACACTAAACACAACACTAAACACAACACTAAACACAACACTAAACACAACACTAAACACAACACTAAACACAGTCGGTCAATGAAATACTGTCCCACTTTAACTGTGGGTTTAACCGTGTTTTAATCAGATTTAATTCATGTTGTTTTTTTGTCAGGCGACCTTGGGTGTTCAGTAATAAATAAAATGTATTATTATTATTATTATTATCTCATTTTAATATTTATTCCAACTGTGGAGAGTCACAAAACTCTTATTAAAACAATGAAGATGTAAAAGTGCTTAGAACAGTTATTTCTTCATGTCGTCTGCACTAAAACAGCAAAGGATCATGGTCTATGTAGTTCCCTCTGTTTTTGTAGCCCTATTGCTGCACTTTAACTTCAGAGACATGTAATGTCCAAATATTTCTTTTCACGCTAAGACATCACCATATTTCAGTTATTGTTACGTTCGTACTAATAATGATCATTAAAGTTGAACTCGGGCCCGTCTGAAGCTAAAGTCCGTCTCTAGAGGAGGTGGAATTCTGTCAGGAGCCAAAAAACGGCACAGATCAGTGTTTCCCTTCACACTGAAGAAGCTTAACTCCACTTTAACCCATCTGACAACAGCCACGAGTCTGACAAACCAAACGCTCTGCCTGGTTCACTCATTAGTGTCTGGAAACGTTAGAAAACAACTTTAGAAGCACCTCACACTTCCCTCTGTTGATTTCCCACAGGCCAAAGCCCAAAAGACTCGATCCCCGACGTTGTTTCTGATCCCGTTTATTTACAAGGGAATTATATTTTAAAACACTAAAAAAAATACATTCCCGAACCGTTTTCTTTCAACCACTTTCAATTTCTCTTCTTCACCGTCAGTAGTCGTTCTTCACTTGTTGCTTCTCGCCGCCGCTGGAGTCGACAGTCGAGTCTTTTGGCCTTTGGTGCAGTGGGACATCAGCACAGGAACAGTTGTGCTCCAAAGTTTCCATCCTCTGGCAGAACTGATGATTTCTTGGTCCAGAAGCTGCACATGGGGCGAACTTGGATATTCAACATGATCATGATCCAAAACACAAAGGCGAGTGGACCTGTGACTCCAGCAGGATAAAGTGAAGGTTCTGCAGGATAAAGTGAAGGTTCTGCAGGATAAAGTGAAGGTTCTGCAGGATAAAGTGAAGGTTCTGCAGGATAAAGTGAAGGTTCTGCAGGATAAAGTGAAGGTTCTGCAGGATAAAGTGAAGGTTCTGCAGGATAAAGTGAAGGTTCTGCAGGATAAAGTGAAGGTTCTGCAGAATAAAGTGAAGGTTCTGCAGGATAAAGTGAAGGTTCTGCAGGATAAAGTGAAGGTTCTGCAGGATAAGGTGAAGGTTCTGCAGGATAAAGTGAAGGTTCTGCAGGATAAAGTGAAGGTTCTGCAGGATAAAGTGAAGGTTCTGCAGGATAAAGTGAAGGTTCTGCAGAATAAAGTGAAGGTTCTGCAGGATAAAGTGAAGGTTCTGCAGGATAAAGTGAAGGTTCTGCAGGATAAAGTGAAGGTTCTGCAGGATAAAGTGAAGGTTCTGCAGGATAAAGTGAAGGTTCTGCAGAATAAAGTGAAGGTTCTGCAGGATAAAGTGAAGGTTCTGCAGGATAAAGTGAAGGTTCTGCAGGATAAAGTGAAGGTTCTGCAGGATAAAGTGAAGGTTCAGCAGAATAAAGTGAAGGTTCTGCAGGATAAAGTGAAGGTTCTGCAGGATAAAGTGAAGGTTCTGCAGAATAAAGTGAAGGTTCTGCAGGATAAAGTGAAGGTTCTGCAGGATAAAGTGAAGGTTCTGCAGGATAAAGTGAAGGTTCTGCAGAATAAAGTGAAGGTTCTGCAGGATAAAGTGAAGGTTCTGCAGGATAAAGTGAAGGTTCTGCAGGATAAAGTGAAGGTTCTGCAGGATAAAGTGAAGGTTCTGCAGGATAAAGTGAAGGTTCTGCAGGATAAAGTGAAGGTTCTGCAGGATAAAGTGAAGGTTCTGCAGAATAAAGTGAAGGTTCTGCAGAATAAAGTGAAGGTTCTGCAGGATAAAGTGAAGGTTCTGCAGAATAAAGTGAAGGTTCTGCAGGATAAAGTGAAGGTTCTGCAGAATAAAGTGAAGGTTCTGCAGAATAAAGTGAAGGTTTTGCAGGATAAAGTGAAGGTTCTGCAGGATAAAGTGAAGGTTCTGCAGAATAAAGTGAAGGTTCTGCAGAATAAAATGAAGGTTCTGCAGGATAAAGTGAAGGTTTTGCAGGATAAGGTGAAGGTTCTGCAGGATAAAGTGAAGGTTCTGCAGGATAAAGTGAAGGTTCTGCAGGATAAAGTGAAGGTTCTGCAGGATAAAGTGAAGGTTCTGCAGGATAAAGTGAAGGTTCTGGAGTGTTCGTCTCTTCTGACCTCAGTATCACTGAGCCTCTGGGCAGATTCAAGCTGCAGTTCAGACAAGAATTTACAGGAACTGGAGCCTTTTGCCCAGAAGAATGAGCAGCTTTACCATCAGAGAAAAGAACACATCCACAACTATCACAAAAGACTCCAGCTTCACTGGGTCATTTGTGTAGTTTCTGTTTGATTATGATTTAAAAAGAGGAAATACAGGAGTTTGATAAGAAACGGCTTCACCCAAGCACCAACCATGAGTGAAAGAAAAGTTTTTGTGTTTTCATTCATATTCTCTGAAAGACGGACAAGAAATCAGTCAAATTCTGTCAGGGTCTGTGAACTTATGAGCACAACTGGAAGTGTGAGGTGCTTCTAAAGTTGTTTTCTGACGTTTCCAGACACTAATGAGTGAACCAGAGCGTTTGGTTTGTTAGACTCGTGGCTGTTGTCAGATGGGTTAAAGTGGTGTTAAGCTTCTTCAGTGCCCTTGCCCCCTTGAACTTGCCCCCATCACTGCACTAGTTCAGAACTTGCCCCCATCACTGCACTAGTTCAGAACTTGCCCCCATCACTACACTAGTTCAGAACTTGCCCCCATCACTACACTAGTTCAGAACTTGCCCCCATCACTACACTAGTTTGTTGCCTTGACAGACTCACTGCCACAGTGAGATCTCCGCAGAGGAAACGCTGATCTGTGCCGTTTTTTGGCTCCTGACAGAATTCACCTCCTCTAGACACGGACTTTAGCTTCAGACGTGCCGGAGTTCAACATGAACTTAAACTGGCTTTGGGTCTGTCGTCGTGTAAAAAGTCTAACGTGTGGTAAAATTGTGTTTAGTGCGGATGGAGTTGAACCCACAGCCTCCTCCTCGGCCTCAGAGCTGCGGCTTCTGCAAGGTGCCTCTGGGAAACGGAGTCCGCGTGTTCAAACAGGTGAGCGGCCCCGTGCGCTCCGGCGTCCGGGGTGAAAGCGCCGCACTGTGGAGGCTCCCACTGTCGCCACGGTTACGGTTTAAACGTGCGGATGGGTAATCGCTACGGTAACTGATGCGGGTGTGTTTGCAGGAGGGACAGGCCAGACCTCCGGGGGGCGCTCTCATCTTCTGCTCCAGCTCCTGCTCGGCTCAGTACACGGCTCATCCACAGAGCAACACCGGAAACAAGGTGAGAGGAGGAGGAGGAGAGAGGGAGGAGAGAGGAGGAGGAGAGAGGAGGGAGGGAGGGAGAGAGGGGGGAGGGAGAGAGGGGGGAGGGGGGAGGGAGAGAAGGAGAGAGAAGAGAGAGGAGAGAGGGAGAGAGGAGAGGGAGAGAGGAGAGAGAGGAGAGAGGGGGAGGAGAGAGAGGAGGAAGAGGAGTGGGAGAAGAGAGATGAGAAGAAAGAGGAGGAGAGGGGGAGAGAACCGCTGCTCCTCCAGCTGGTGGGAGGGGCTCTGGTTTCCCTGGAGACGTGTTGATGTTCCACCAGCAGGAGGCGCATGAAAAGTGTTTTTATTTCACTGTTACAATTCTTCATGCAGCTCTTCTTTTATTAACCCCCTCTCTTCTCTCCCCTCTTTTCTCTCTTCTCTCCCCTCCTCTTTTTCTCCCCCTCTTTTTACCCCCCTCTCTTCTCTCCCCTCTTTTCTCTTCCTCCTTCACTTCCCCTCTCTTTCTCCCCTCTTCTTTCTTCCTCTCCCCCTCTTCTCTTTCTTCTCTCCTCTCTTCTTCACTTCCCCCCTTTTTATCCCCTCTCTTCTCTTCCCTCTTTTCTCTTCCTCTCTCACTCCTGTCTCCCCTCTTTCTTGTCTTTCCTCTTTCTTCTCTCTTTCCCCTTTTCTCTCTTTCCCCTTTTCTCTCTCCTCTCTTCTCTTTCTCCCCCTCCTCTCCTCGTCTCTTCTTCTCCTCCTCAGCTGGCGTCTCCTCCCAGTAAATCGCAGCACCATTACACAAACAACATGTCGTCCATCGCGGTGCACACGCTGCCCCTGAAGCCGCCCTCCTCTGGCTCCGCCCCCTCGCCGCCGCTCGCCTTTCCCCCCGCCTCCGCCATCACCATGGAGACGCGCCGCACCGACAGCCTCAAGGTGAGCGCCCACGACTTCGACGAGCCGCGGCCCCACTTCGTGTCATCGTGTGACGTCAGGAAACAGAAAGTAATGTTCAGACTTTATTCCTCTGTAAAGTGGAACGTTTAAAGTGCAGCGTCCAGAGAAATACTGACCCCCGTCCACAAACCCGCTCTGTGAATCCAGTTTTCTTCATTCTTTAACGGTAAAAAGTCTGGATAGTTCCTCCCGTGTGTCTGTTTCCATCCACACAGCGCACGGATACCACATAGCAACAGACTCTACTTCCTGTGGACTTTATCTCCTCTTTTCTGCTTTAAAAATCCTCGATCTGAAGTGTGGCTCCACATTTCACACATAATAATCCCACAGTTTGACTTGTGTCTAAAGTGGAAGTGCAGAGTCTGATCTTTGAACACTTCAGAGTCTCAGAGCGACTGGTTTTACTGCAGACCGGAAACAGCTGAGGCCATCGCGCTCACAGCTTTACATCCTGTGCTCCACACACAGATCCTGCTGCAGACGTTTGTCCCACGTTTAAAAATCCTTGAAGACGGAAAAATCCTGTCGTGTGCGACGGCCTTTAGACGTACAGTGTCCCAGTGTTCAGCTTTCGATTAGATTGGTTTAAAGAGCGATTACACTGAAACGAATCAGCCGATTGGAAACTATTTGCGTCCACACACGTCGTGTCTGGATCGGCAGAAACGCTGGTCACATGACTCGGCTGACGTCATCACGACTCCACGTGGGCGGTAAAAACAAAGAGCGGAGCACCGTGTCTGAAGTTGCCGTAGTTCTGTGGAAGTTGCAGCAGCCGATTTCGAGCTGAGGAAGATGCAAGAGTGAAAACAGTATTTTCGTGGATCAACGCGGTTTCCCGTTTGTCTCGGGTTTGTTTAAACTTTTCTGCAACAGTGTCACATGAGCGATGTCACGAACCAGAGAATCAGGAAGGAGCAGTTCACAGAGACGTGGTCCAATAAGAACGGCGAGAGCCCCGACGTCAGCGTATCAGCGCTTTCATGCCTCCACACGCCGCCGGATCAGATCTGTGCTCAGGCGAATACGTCGGAGCTGATGTTTCCAGATCGTTCTGTCTCCAGAGCCGTTTTCCATCAGATTAGTGTGAACGAACTCTGGATCCACAACGAGCACGACTCGAATACAAACAAGTGTGGACGGGGCCTGTGATTAAGTTTAGCCCGGTCCAGTCCCGGTCCAGTCCCGGTCCAGTCCCGGTCCAGTCCCGGTCCAGTCCCGGTCCAGTCCCGGTCCAGTCCTGGTGTAGTAACTGTGTGTCTGTTGCAGGTGAAGGTTAAGCT
Organism: Odontamblyopus rebecca; assembly: GCA_030686955.1. Lineage (NCBI taxonomy): Eukaryota > Metazoa > Chordata > Actinopteri > Gobiiformes > Gobiidae > Odontamblyopus > Odontamblyopus rebecca. The sequence goes on from CM060674.1 coordinate 32,136,644, forward strand.
GAAGCCCAGACCCAGAGCTGTTTCTGGGGGAGAGGAGCTGAGACACGGCAAGAGATCCAAGAGCTGCAGGTGGAGACGCTGGAGCCTCAGCATCACCCTGAGCAGGTGAGATAACCCCGCCCCTCTGCCAAGTCCCGCCCCCTCCGCATCACTCTGAGCAGGTGAGATAACCCCGCCCCCTCCGCCAAGCCCTGCCCCCTCCGCATCACCCTGAGCAGGTGAGATAACCCCGCCCCCTCCGCCAAGCCCCGCCCCCCTCCACATCACCCTGAGCAGGTGAGATAACCCCGCCCCTCTGCCAAGCCCCGCCCCCTCCGCATCACCCTGAGCAGGTGAGATAACCACGCCCCTCTGCCAAGCCCCGCCCCCTCCACATCACCCTGAGCAGGTGAGATAACCCCGCCCCCTCCGCCAAGCCCCGCCCCTCTGCCAGGCACCGCCCCCTCCGCATCACCCTGAACAGGTGAGAGGCTTAATGCTGAGGTTTGTTTGAACAGTCGGACCATAAAGAGCTGAGCTGAACTGTCCCTCACTCATAAAATTACAGACTCCTGAAAATGTGCTCTTAAAATGTTTGAGTTTCTAATTATTTTAAAGCTTTTTGACAGAATTTACTCATTTGCGCATTTTCTTCTGCCAACTAAACATTCCACCCTAGAGGCGCATGAAAAACACCCCCGAAGTGATGCCAGTGCAAATATGTATATTGTATTGTATAATATATTTTGTGTGTTTACCCAGAGGGCCGTGCGTTCCCCCCGAGCCGCTGTCCGAGGACGACGTCCAGACGTTGGGGGCGTGTCTCCGCGGTGACCCGACGCCCAAAGACCTGCGCCGCTGCTGCTTCTGCCAACAACACGGAGACGGAGTGACCGACGGCCCTGCCCGCCTGCTCAACCTCGACCTGGACCTCTGGGTCAGTGCAGGGATGCTGTGCCCGCTGTGTGCCCCCTCTCTGCCCCATCTGTGCCCGCTGTGTGCCCCCTCTCTGCCCCATCTGTGCCCGCTGTGTGCCCCCTCTCTGCCCCATCTGTGCCCGCTGTGTGCCCCCTCTGTGCCCCCTCTGTGCCCGCTGTGTGCCCCCCTCTTTGCCCGCTGTGTGCCCCCCTCTGTGCCCGCTGTGTGCCCCCTCTCTGCCCCATCTGTGCCCGCTGTGTGCCCCCTCTGTGCCCTCTGTGTGGCCTCTGTGTGCCCGCTGTGTGCCCCCTCTCTGCCCCATCTGTGCCCGCTGTGTGCCCCCTCTGTGCCCTCTGTGTGGCCTCTGTGTGCCCTCTGTGTGCCCCCTGTGTGCCCTCTGTGTGCCCCCTCTCTGCCCCCTCTCTGCCCCCTCTCTGCCCCCTCTGTGCCCGCTGTGTGCCCCCTCTCTGCCCCATCTGTGCCCGCTGTGTGCCCCCTCTGTGCCCCCTCTGTGCCCGCTGTGTGCCCCCTCTGTGCCCGCTGTGTGCCCGCTGTGTGCCCGCTGTGTGCCCGCTGTGTGCCCGCTGTGTGCCCGCTGTGTGCCCGCTGTGTGCCCGCTCTTGTTTTAGTCCCTTCTGTGGCTGGTTGTTGCCGTTTGTTTCCTGCAGCTCAGGTCTGTTCCTGATGCTCAGTGTAAAATGTTCCCTGGGATTGTCCTGGTTTATTCTCGTGGCGTAAAATAGTTTGATCGTTTATCGTCGTATTTCTCTGTAGCGATATATCGACCATCAGGATGTGCCCTGGTGACAGACCTGAACATTCAAATGTTTTTAGTTCTTTACAATTTGGTCTTTGTGGCTGTACCAGCTCAGCAGGGTCAGGACTGAGATCAGAGACCGCCACAGGGGGGCGCCACTGCAGAGAAACTGTTGTGTCCTTAGGCAAGACACTTGACCCACAGTGTCTAGTCTGAAAGTGGTGTGTGTGATGGTGCAGATTGGAGCCTCACTTCTGTCGCTCTTTTCTTTAATTATTTACCATAAATATGAATAAAAGGTACAAGTAAAAGTTCATAACATCTGCTCCTTATCAACTCAAAAATGATATTACAGCTTCAGTAAGTTGTGCTGTAAACATTCAACACAAACCAAACACAGAAGTATTCTGTTTTCAATAATGCAGGAGCCGTTTACACCACCTGAGTGAATAAATACTGAACTGTGGAGCGTCTTTGTGCAGAAAAGTGCTACAGCTGATGAGGGCTATCGATTATTACCGTAACCAATTATTCTGTCGATTATTTTGTTCGAGTAATTGAATACATACTTTATAGGTTTTTTCACTGTTATTTGAAAAAAAAACAAGACTTTATTCAAGGAAATAAACTCTGACTTTTCTTCTGCCCTTCCTCTTGAGCTGTTTGTGTTTTCGTTGCTTGATTCGTTTTCCCACATTGTGGTGTTGATGCTGCCGCTGGTCAAACAGATGCTACGCGCTGTTTTGTGCACAGTGAAGTGCAGTGGTCATGCGGAAACTACCTCTACCGCAGAAGGTTCCGGCCATCGCCGAGCGGATGAAAATAAAACATAAAGCGTCCAGGCAAAAACATAAAGCGTCCAGGCAAAAACATAAAGCGTCCAGGCAAAAACATAAAGCGTCCAGGCAAAAACATAAAGCGTCCAGGCAAAAACACAAAGCGTCCAGGCAAAAACATAAAGCGTCCAGGCAAAAACATAAAGCGTCCAGGCAAAAACATAAAGCGTCCAGGCAAAAACACAAAGCGTCCAGGCAAAAACATAAAGCGTCCAGGCAAAAACACAAAGCGTCCAGGCAAAAACATAAAGCGTCCAGGCAAAAACATAAAGCGTCCAGGCAAAAACATAAAGCGTCCAGGCAAAAACACAAAGCGTCCAGGCAAAAACATAAAGCGTCCAGGCAAAAACATAAAGCGTCCAGGCAAAAACATAAAGCGTCCAGGCAAAAACACAAAGCGTCCAGGCAAAAACACAAAGCGTCCAGGCAAAAAAAAAATCAAAAATGCATTTTTCTAATCGATTTACTTGATGAATCATTTCAGCCCTAAAACTGATCCATCGTTATTATTCTTCTTCTTACAGCGCAGAGAAGTGTGCTGTGAACATGTGTGACTGTGTGTGACCGTGTGTGTGCCGCCCCCTGCAGGTGCATCTGAACTGTGCGCTCTGGTCCAGTGAGGTGTACGAGACTCAGGCTGGAGCTCTGATCAACGTGGAGCTGGCGCTGAGGAGAGGCCTGACGCTGCGCTGTGCCCACTGCCAACAGACCGGAGCCACCAGCGGCTGCAACCGCCTCCGCTGCACCAACACCTACCACTTCACCTGCGCCATCCAGGCCCAGTGCACCTTCTTCAAGGTACAGGGCATCAGGGGCACGGGGAGGGCATCCGGGGCACGGGGAGGGCATCCGGGGCACGGGGAGGGCATCCGAGGCACGGGGAGGGCATCCGAGGCACGGGGAGGGCATCCAGGGCACGGGGAGGGCATGTGACGCGGGGGTCGGGGCAGGGCAGTTCTCGGGGCAGTAGTCGGGATTGGGGCAGTGGTCGGGGCAGGGGTCGGGGCAGTTCTCGGGGCGGGGTTGGGGGCAGTTCTCGGGGCAGGGGTCGGGGCGGTTCTCGGGGCAGTAATCGGGGTCGGGGCGGTTCTCGGGGCAGTAGTCTGGGTCGGGGCAGTTTCGGGGCAGTAGTTGGGGTCGGGGCAGTAGTCGGGGGTCGGGGCAGTTCTCGGGGCAGTAGTTGGGGTTGGGGCAGTTCTCGGGGCAGTTCTCGGGGCAGTAGTCGGGGTCGGGGCGGTTCTCGGGGCAGTTCTCGGGGCAGCGGTGTGACTCTGTCCTTTGTTCCAGGATAAGACGATGCTGTGCCACCTGCATAAGCCTCGCTCACTCGCCCTCAGCCCCTCCTCCTCGCCCTATGACCCCGCCGTGACCTCTGACCCCTACGACTCGGAGCTGCGCTGCTTCGCCGTGTTCCGCCGCGTGTACGTGCAGCGGGACGAGGCGCGGCAGATCGCCGCCGTGGTGCAGCGCGGCGAGCGCCAGCACACCTTCCGAGTGGGCAGCCTCCTGTTCAGGGCCGTGGGGCGACTCCTGCCCTCGCAGCTCCACGCCTTCCACAGCAACAGCGCCATCTACCCTGTGGGCTACCACGCCAACCGCCTGTACTGGAGCATGAGGCACCGCCACAGGTAAGACTCACCTGTGACCACGCCAACCGCCTGTACTGGAGCATGAGGCACCGCCACAGGTAAGACTCACCTGTGACCACGCCAACCGCCTGTACTGGAGCATGAGGCACCGCCACAGGTAAGACTCACCTGTGACCACGCCAACCGCCTGTACTGGAGCATGAGGCACAGGTAAGACTCACCTGTGACCACGCCAACCGCCTGTACTGGAGCATGAGGCACAGGTAAGACTCACCTGTGACCACGCCAACCGCCTGTACTGGAGCATGAGGCACCGCCACAGGTAAGACTCACCTGTGACCACGCCAACCGCCTGTACTGGAGCATGAGGCACAGGTAAGACTCACCTGTGACCACGCCAACCGTCTCCTGATGGTCTGTGGCATCAGCGCCGCGTCGCTCAGGCTCTGCTCTTCAGGGACTCTCGGACTCTTCCTAAAGACCCAAAGTCTGAATCTTTTCTAAAATGTTTCCATGGTAACAAACCAGCAGACGTCACTGTTTTAATTATTCTGTCTTATTTGCCGTATTTTCAGACTATAAGTCACACCAGCCAAAAACTCAGTGTGAGAAATGTAATATATAAGTTGCAGGAAACACCCAAACCCTGAAAAAAGTGCTACTTATAGTCTGAAAAATACGATACTTTGATAAATATTGAGATGCCTCTCGAAGTGTTTTTGACATAATATCATGTGAAGTGTTTAACGGTGCGGCGCCTCTTGTGTGCAGGAGGTGTAAGTACATGTGTTACATCGAGGAGAAGGACTCTCAGCCGCTCTTTAAAATCAAAGTGGTGGAAAAGGGCCACGAAGACCTGGTCCTGACAGGCTCCTCCCCCAAAGGTACGTACCGTACTCTAGTACTGTGATCCGGAGTACTCTGCGTACCGTACTCTAGTACTGTGATCCGGAGTACTCTGCGTACCGTACTCTAGTACTGTGATCCGGAGTACTCTGCGTACCGTACTCTAGTACTGTGATCCGGAGTACTCTGCGTACCGTACTCTAGTACTGTGATCCGGAGTACTCTGCGTACCGTACTCTAGTACTGTGATGAACTAACGAGGTAAAACTGGAGCAGGGGCCGAAGGCAAAGGGCTGGTTTAGTTTGTGTTTAGTTTGTGTTTAGTTTGTGTTTAGTTTGTGTTCGGCCGTTTAAGTTTCCTCATGTTTCAAACCACTTTTCTACAAATCAGGACAAAACTGAAAAGAGCAGGAGAAAAACTGAACCTCCTGAAGTTTAATCCCGAGAGACTAGACCAGACTCTTGTTTATGTCTGTAGTTTGTCTGTAGTTTGTCTGTAGTTTGGTGACGTGTGTCGTCTGTTGCAGCCGTGTGGGAGCAGGTGTTGGAGCCCATCGCTCAGATGAGATCGACCAGCGGGAGCCTCAAGCTGTTTCCTGTTTATCTGAAGGGGGAGGAGCTGTTCGGCTTGACCACCTCTGCGGTCACGCGCATCATCGAATCGGTACGTCTGCCACAGCGCCCCCTACGCGTGGGAGCGCCGCACACCCACAGTCCGGATATATGAGTGGACTAAGATAACCCGTTAGCCGCTAACCCGTTAGCCGCTAACCCGTTCGCCGCTAACCCGTTCGCCGCTAACCCGTTCGCCGCTAACCCGTTCGCCGCTAACCCATTAGCCGTTGCGTGCCAAACAGGAAGTGCTCCAGGAGGCTCTTGGGGCTCCTTCACATTAGGATCTTCTCGTCCCTCTGTCTGTACCTGCTGCTCTGAGCCTCGTCATTCTGGACTTAAACTGTTCGTCTGAAGCCGCCACACAGGATCCTGAACTTTTCATTTCTCTGTTTTGTTCCTAAATCAAGATCTGAACATAAATAACGGACCAATCAGACGCCTTCATTCCCCGAGGCCCCTCCCCCTAGCGTTAGCAACAGGTTTGATTGACAGCTCGTTTCGTTGCTAAGTAAGTTCCCTTCCCGCTTTCCCCCGAGTGACGATTTCTGAAATAAAATGACAAAATATCTCAAACAGTCACAATATCTAATGTGACTAGAATCTGAACGAGCAGAATTTAACGAGCAGAAAGTAAAGAGAATTTGGTTAAATTGTGACTCTGTTGTTGTTCGTACGGAACAGAACAAACAACATAAATCAGTGACTTAAACTATTTAAAGCTCAAAGTTTCTTCTTCTTGTGCAGAATCAGGTAAATCCAGTGTCCTGCAGGTGCAGAGTATCACATCCATAGTCCGTATATATGATGCATCAGCTCTGCCAGGAGGAGGCGCCACATTTAACCTCCTCACTCATGATTGGCTCTTGTGTTGCTATGATACTCGCGGGAGGATTTCCAAATATGGACCTGGCTCCAGATTCGCTCCTGTAACCGTGGCAACAGAAGCCTCATTTGAGTGACGCTGACGTCACTCAGACACTCAGAGATACAGAATACGGTTAAAATGAAGCTCTGATTAAAGCCTCAGACAGAGCAGTGCCTGCAGTTAGCGTCACAGTCTGACTTGTTTAATAAGAGCTTCATCCATGTGTCCTGTGCCCGCAGCTGCCCGGGGTCGAGGCCTGTGAGCAATACACCTTCAGGTTTGGAAAGAACCCGCTGATGGAGTGGCCCCTCGCCTTCAACCCCACCGGCTCCGCCCGCTCCGAACCCAAGGCGTCTCAGGCCAAAAGGTACGGAAATCTGCCCCACAACCTCCCGAATCTGCCCCACAACCTCCCGAATCTGCCCCACAACCTCTTAATCTGCCTCACAACCTCCTGAATCTGCCCCACAACCTCTTAATCTGCCCCACAACCTCTTAATCTGCCCCACAACCTCTTGAATCTGCCCCACAACCTCTTAATCTGCCCCACAACCTCTTAATCTGCCCCACAACCTCCTGAATCTGCCCCACCACCTCTTAATCTGCCTCACAACCTCCTGAATCTGCCCCACAACCTCTTAATCTGCCCCACAACCTCTTGAATCTGCCCCACAACCTCTTGAATCTGCCCCACAACCTCTTAATCTGCCCCACAACCTCTTGAATCTGCCCCACAACCTCCTGAATCTGCCACACAACCTCCTGAATCTGCCACACAACCTCCTTAATCTGCCACACAACCTCTTAATCTGCCTCACAACCTCCTGAATCTGCCCCACAACCTCCCGAATCTGCCCCACAACCTCCCGAATCTGCCCCACAACCTCCCGAATCTACCCCATAACCCTCCCTCTGTGAACTGGGACTAAACCAGGTCTAAAACCGATCTAAACCAGGTCTAAACTAGGTCTAAAGCAGGACTAAACTAGGACTAAAGCAGGACTAAAGCAGGACTAAAGCAGGACTAAACTAGGACTAAACTAGGACTAAAGCAGGGCTAAACTAGGACTAAAGCAGGACTAAACTAGGACTAAAGCAGGACTAAACTAGGACTAAAGCAGGACTAAACTAGGACTAAAGCAGGACTAAACTAGGACTAAAGCAGGACTAAACTAGGACTAAAGCAGGACTAAACTAGGACTAAACTAGGACTAAAGCAGGAATAAACTAGGACTAAACTAGGACTAAAGCAGGGCTAAACTAGGACTAAAGCAGGACTAAACTAGGACTAAAGCAGGACTAAACTAGGACTAAAGCAGGACTAAACTAGGACTAAAGCAGGATTAAACTAGGACTAAAGCAGGGCTAAACTAGGACTAAAGCAGGGCTAAACTAGGACTAAAGCAGGACTAAACTAGGACTAAAGCAGGACTAAACCAGGACTAAAGCAGGTCTAAACTAGGGCTAAAGCAGGACTAAACTAGGGCTAAACTAGGACTAAACCAGGGCTAAACTAGGACTAAAGCAGGGCTAAACTAGGACTAAAGCAGGACTAAACTAGGACTAAAGCAGGACTAAAGCAGGACTAAACTAGGACTAAAGCAGGAATAAACTAGGACTAAAGCAGGACTAAACTAGGGCTAAACTAGGACTAAACCAGGGCTAAACTAGGACTAAAGCAGGGCTAAACTAGGACTAAAGCAGGACTAAACTAGGACTAAAGCAGGACTAAACTAGGACTAAACTAGGACTAAAGCAGGAATAAACTAGGACTAAAGCAGGACTAAAGCAGGGCTAAACTAGGACTAAAGCAGGACTAAACTAGGACTAAAGCAGGACTAAACTAGGACTAAAGCAGGACTAAACTAGGACTAAAGCAGGATTAAACTAGGACTAAAGCAGGGCTAAACTAGGACTAAAGCAGGGCTAAACTAGGACTAAAGCAGGACTAAACTAGGACTAAAGCAGGACTAAACCAGGACTAAAGCAGGTCTAAACTAGGGCTAAAGCAGGACTAAACTAGGGCTAAACTAGGACTAAACCAGGGCTAAACTAGGACTAAAGCAGGACTAAACTAGGACTAAAGCAGGAATAAACTAGGACTAAAGCAGGACTAAACTAGGGCTAAACTAGGACTAAACCAGGGCTAAACTAGGACTAAAGCAGGGCTAAACTAGGACTAAAGCAGGGCTAAACTAGGGCTAAAGCAGGTCTAAACTAGGGCTAAAGCAGGACTAAACTAGGGCTAAACTAGGACTAAACCAGGGCTAAACTAGGACTAAAGCAGGGCTAAACTAGGGCTAAAGCAGGTCTAAAGTAGGGCTAAAGCAGGACTAAACTAGGACTAAAGCAGGACTAAACTAGGACTAAAGCAGGACTAAACTAGGACTAAAGCAGGACTAAAGCAGGACTAAACTAGGACTAAAGCAGGATTAAACTAGGACTAAAGCAGGGCTAAACTAGGACTAAAGCAGGACTAAACCAGGACTAAAGCAGGTCTAAACTAGGGCTAAAGCAGGACTAAACTAGGGCTAAACTAGGACTAAACCAGGGCTAAACTAGGACTAAAGCAGGGCTAAACTAGGACTAAAGCAGGACTAAACTAGGACTAAAGCAGGACTAAACTAGGACTAAAGCAGGACTAAACTAGGACTAAAGCAGGGCTAAAGCAGGGCTAAAGCAGGGCTAAAGCAGGGCTAAAGCAGGGCTAAAGCAGGGCTAAAGCAGGACTAAAGCAGGTAGGTCTAAAACAGGTCTAGACCTTCTGTACTTTGTCTTTCTCAGACCGACCCACATGAAACAAACTGTGTGTGTGTCTCTGTGTGTGTGTCTCTGTGTGTGTGTCTCTGTGTGTGTTTCTGTGTGTGTCTGTGTGTGTCTCTGTGTGTGTGTCTCTGTGTGTGTTTCTGTGTGTGTCTCTGTGTGTGTCTGTGTGTGTCTCTGTGTGTGTCTCTGTGTGTGTCTCTGTGTGTGTGTGTCTCTGTGTGTGTGTGTGTCTCTGTGTGTGTCTCTGTGTGTGTCTCTGTGTGTGTGTGTGTGTGTGTCTCTGTGTGTGTCTCTGTGTGTGTGTGTGTGTGTGTCTCTGTGTGTGTCTCTGTGTGTGTCTCTGTGTGTGTCTCTGTGTGTGTCTCTGTGTGTGTCTGTGTGTGTCTCTGTGTGTGTCTCTGTGTGTGTGTGTGTGTGTGTCTCTGTGTGTGTCTCTGTGTGTGTCTCTGTGTGTGTGTCTCTGTGTGTGTCTCTGTGTGTCTCTGTGTGTGTCTCTGTGTGTGTCTCTGTGTGTGTCTCTGTGTGTCTCTGTGTGTGTCTCTGTGTGTGTTTCTGTGTGTGTCTTCGTGTGTCTGTGTGCGTGTCTGTGTCTAAAATGTGTGTGGTGTTCTGACCCGGATGCCCTCCCTCCGCAGGCCAACCTTCCTGACCAGCGTGGCGCCGCGGTGCCAGGGCTCGGTGGGCTCCATCGTGGGGCTGGTCCCTGGGGTCCTGTCCCTGTCCCCGGGCGAGTCCGTGTCCAGCGGGCACCAGGGGCGTCACTCCAAGTCCGCCCAGTACAGACGCATGAAGGCAGAGTGGAAGAGCAACGTGTACCTGGCCCGCTCCCGCATCCAGGTGAGACCGGACTGGGACTGGGACTGGGACGGGACTGAGACTGGGACTGGACCAGGGACTGGACCAGGGACTGGGACTGGACCAGGGACTGGGACTGGGACTGGACCAGGGACTGGACCAGGGACTGTACTGGCACTGGAACTGGACCAGGGACTGGGACTGGACCAGGGACTGTACTGGGACTGGGACTGGACCAGGGACTGTACTGGGACTGGGACCAGGGACTGGGACTGGGACCAGGGACTGGGACTGGGACTGGACCAGGGACTGGGACTGGACCAGGGACTGGACCAGGGACTGGACCAGGGACTGGACCAGGGACTGGGACTGGACCAGGGACTGGACTGGGACGGGACTGGGACTGGGACTGGAACAGGGACTGGGACTGGACCTGGGACTGGACCTGGGACTGGAACAGGGACTGGGACTGGGACTGGAACAGGGACTGGGACTGGACCTGGGACTGGAACAGGGACTGGGACTGGGACTGGAACAGGGACTGGGACTGGGACTGGGACTGGGACTGGGACTGGACCTGGGACTGGGACTGGGATTGGACCTGGGACTGGGACTGGGACTGTACCAGGGACTGGGACTGGGACTGGGACTGGGACTGGGACTGGGACTGGACCAGGGACTGAACCAGGTCCTTGAACCTTGTCTAAATGTGGTCCTAAACCTGGTCTAAACCTGGTCTAACCCGGTCTGACCCGGTCTAACCCGGTCTAACCCGGTCTGTTCCGGCTCAGGGTCTGGGTCTGTACGCGGCGCGGGACATAGAGAAATGCACCATGGTGATCGAATATATCGGGACCATCATCCGGAGCGAAGTGGCGAACCGCAAAGAACGACTCTACGAGTCCCAGGTACGTCTGATGCCCTCCCCGTACCCCTGATGCCCTCCCGTACGTCTGATGCCCTCCCCGTACCCCTGATGCCCTCCCGTACGTCTGATGCCCTCCCCGTACCCCTGATGCCCTCCCGTACGTCTGATGCCCTCCCCGTACGTCTGATGCCCTCCCCGTACCCCTGATGCCCTCCCCGTACGTCTGATGCCCTCCCGTACGTCTGATGCCCTCCCGTACGTCTGATGCCCTCCCGTACCCCTGATGCCCTCCCGTACGTCTGATGCCCTCCCCGTACGTCTGATGCCCTCCCCGTACCCCTGATGCCCTCCCCGTACGTCTGATGCCCTCCCCGTACCCCTGATGCCCTCCCCGTACGTCTGATGCCCTCCCGTACGTCTGATGCCCTCCCGTACCCCTGATGCCCTCCTGTACGTCTGATGCCCTCCCCGTACCCCTGATGCCCTCCCCGTACGTCTGATGCCCTCCCCGTACCCCTGATGCCCTCCCCGTACCCCTGATGCCCTCCCCGTACGTCTGATGCCCTCCCTGTACCCCTGATGCCCTTCCGTACCCCTGATGCCCTCCCGTACCCCTGATGCCCTCCCGTACCCCTGATGCCCTCCCTGTACCCCTGATGCCCTCCCGTACCCCTGATGCCCTCCCGTACCCCTGATGCCCTCCCGTACCCCTGATGCCCTCCCGTACCCCTGATGCCCTCCCCGTACGTCTGATGCCCTCCCCGTACCCCTGATGCCCTTCCGCACTCCCCTGATGCCCTCCCGCACTCCCTGATGCCCTCCCGTACCCCTGATGCCCTCCCTGTACCCCCTGATGCCCTCCCTGTACCCCTGATGCCCTCCCTGTACCCCTGATGCCCTCCCCGTACCCCTGATGCCCTCCCGTACGTCTGATGCCCTCCCGTACGTCTGATGCCCTCCCGTACCCCTGATGCCCTCCCGTACCCCTGATGCCCTCCCGTACCCCTGATGCCCTCCCGTACCCCTGATGCCCTCCCGTACCCCTGATGCCCTCCCGTACGCCGGATGCCCTCCCCGTACCCCTGATGCCCTCCCCGGACCCCTGATGCCCTCCCGTACCCCTGTTGCCCTCCCGTACCCCTGATGCCCTCCCGTACGCCTGATGCCCTCCCTGTATCCCTGATGCCCTCCCGTACCCCTGATGCCCTCCCGTACCCCTGATGCCCTCCCGTACGCCTGATGCCCTCCCTGTATCCCTGATGCCCTCCCGTACCCCTGATGCCCTCCCGTACCCCATGTGATTTAAAGTGTTTCTTTTGTTTGATAAAATGTGTTTTTTAGAATCGTGGAGTTTACATGTTTCGCATCGACAACGACTACGTGATCGACGCCACCATCACCGGGGGACCTGCCAGGTACTGAGACCTGGACTAGACCTGGACTAGACCTGGACTAGACCTGGACTAGACCTGGACTAGACCTGGACTAGACCTGGACTAGACCTGGACCCTCATATAGAAATGTGTTCATGTTTTTGTTAAAGATTTCAAATAAATCAGATTTTCAGGAGAGCGTCAAGATCCTGAAGGATGTTTCAGATGTGTGTGTCTGTGTGTGTGTGTCTGTGTGTGTGTGTCTGTCTGTCTGTGTGTGTGTGTGCGTGTGTGTGTGTGTGTGTGTGTGTGTGTGTGTGTGTGTCTGTGTGTGTGTCTGTCTGTGTGTGTGTCTGTATGTGTGTGTCTGTATGTGTGTGTCTGTGTGTGTGTGTCTGTGTGTGTGTCTGTCTGTGTGTGTGTGTGTCTGTGTGTGTGTCTGTGTGTGTGTCTGTGTGTGTGTGTCGGTGTCGGTGTCTGTGTGTGTGTCGGTGTGTGTGTGTGTGTCGGTGTGTCTGTGTGTGTGTGTGTCTGTCTGTCTGTGCGTGTGCGTGTGTGTGTCTGTCTGTCTGTGTGTGTCTGTGTGTGTGTGTCTGTGTCTGCGTGTGTGTCTGTGTGCGCGTGTTTGTGTGTGTCTGTGTGTGTCTGTGTGTGTGTGTCTGTCTGTCTGTGTGTGTGTGCGTGTGTGTGTGTGTCTGTGTGTGTGTTTGTCAGTGTGTGTGTGTCTGTGTCTCTGTGTCGGTGTGTGTGTGTCTAACCCGGTGTGTGTCGGTGTGTGTGTCTAACCCGGTGTGTGTGGTGTGTGTGTGTGTCTAACCCGGTGTGTGTTGTGTGTGGGTCTAACCCGGTGTGTGGTGTGTGTGTGTGTCTAACCCGGTGTGTGTGTTGTGTGTTGTGTTGTGTGTGTGTTGTGTGTGAGTCTAACCCGGTGTGTGTGTTGTGTGTTGTGTTGTGTGTGAGTCTAACCCGGTGTGTGGTGTGTGTTGTGTGTGTGTCTAACCCGGTGTGTGGTGTGTGTTGTGTGTGAGTCTAACCCGGTGTGTGGTGTGTGTTGTGTTGTGTGTGTGTCTAACCCAGTGTGTGTTGTGTTGTGTGTGTGTCTAACCCGGTGTGTGTGTTGTGTGTCTAACCCGGTGTGTGGTGTGTGTTGTGTTGTGTGTCTAACCCGGTGTGTGTTGTGTGTGTGTCTAACCCGGTGTGTTGTGTGTTGTGTGTTGTGTGTGTGTCTAACCCGGTGTGTGTTGTGTGTCTAACCCGGTGTGTGTTGTGTTGTGTGTCTAACCCGGTGTGTGTTGTGTGTGTGTCTAACCCGGTGTGTGTTGTGTGTTGTGTGTCTAACCCGGTGTGTGTTGTGTGTCTAACCCGGTGTGTGTGTTGTGTCCTCAGGTACATAAACCACTCGTGTTCTCCAAACTGCATCACTGAGGTTGTTTGTATCGAGAAGGAAAATAAGATCATCATCAGCTCCTGTCGACGCATCCAGAGAGGAGAGGAGGTACTGCTGCTGTTATATATACTGCTACTATATACTATATACTACTACTACTGCTGCTCTTATATATACTGCTACTATATACTATATACTACTACTGCTGCTGTTATATATACTGATACTATATACTACTAATACTGCTGCTGTTATATATACTGATACTATATACTACTAATACTGCTGCTGTTATATATACTGATACTATATACTATATACTACTACTACTGCTGCTCTTATATATACTGATACTATATACTACTAATACTGCTGCTGTTATATATACTGATACTATATACTATATACTACTACTACTGCTGCTCTTATATATACTGATACTATATACTATATACTACTACTACTGCTGCTGTTATATATACTGATACTATATACTACTACTACTGCTGCTCTTATATATACTGATACTATATACTATATACTACTACTACTGCTGCTCTTATATATACTGATACTATATACTATATACTACTACTACTGCTGCTCTTATATATACTGATACTATATACTACTAATACTGCTGCTGCTCTTATATATACTGATACTATATACTATATACTACTACTGCTGCTGTTATATATACTGATACTATATACTATATACTACTACTACTGCTGCTCTTATATATACTGATACTATATACTATATACTACTACTACTGCTGCTCTTATATATACTGATACTATATACTATATACTACTACTACTGCTGCTCTTATATATACTGATACTATATACTACTACTACTGCTGCTCTTATATATACTGATACTATATACTATATACTACTACTACTACTGCTGCTGTTATATATACTGATACTATACACTATATACTACTACTGCTGCTCTTGTATATACTGATACTATATACTATATACTACTACTACTATGCTGTATATACTGTTGCATATATACTGATACTATATACTATATACTGCCTGTACATATATACTATATACTACTACTACTGCTGCTCTTATATATACTGATACTATATACTACTACTGCTCTTGTATATACTGATACTATATACTACATACTACTACTGCTGCTGTTATATATACTGATACTATATACTACTACTGCTGCTGCTCTTATATATACTGCTACTATATACTACATACTACTACTACTGCTGCTGTTATATATACTGATACTATATACTACTACTGCTGCTGCTGTTATATATACTGATACTATATACTATATACTACTACTACTGCTGCTGTTATATATACTGATACTATATACTACTACTGCTCTTGTATATACTGATACTATATACTACATACTACTACTACTGCTGCTGTTATATATACTGATACTATATACTACTGCTGCTCTTATATATACTGCTACTATATACTACATACTACTACTACTGCTGCTGTTATATATACTGATACTATATACTACTACTGCTGCTGTTATATATACTGATACTATATACTACTACTTCTGCTGTTATATATACTGATACTATATACTACTACTACTGCTGCTCTTATATATACTGCTACTATATACTACATACTACTACTGCTGCTGTTATATATACTGATACTATATACTACTACTACTGCTGCTATATATACTTATACTATATACTACTACTGCTGCTGTTATATATACTGATACTATATACTATATACTACTACTGCTGCTGTTATATATACTGATACTATATACTATATACTACTACTACTGCTGCTGTTATATATACTGATACTATATACTACTACTGCTGCTGTTATATATACTGCTACTATATACTACTACTACTGCTGCTGTTATATATACTGATACTATATACTACTGCTGCTCTTATATATACTGCTACTATATACTACTACTACTGCTGCTGCTCTTATATATACTGCTACTATATACTATATACTACTACTGCTGCTGTTATATATACTGATACTATATACTACTGCTGCTCTTATATATACTGCTACTATATACTACTACTGCTGCTGCTCTTGTATATACTGATACTATATACTATATACTGCTGCTGCTCTTATATATACTGATACTATATACTACTTCTACTGTTATACTGCTGCTGCTGCCAGGGTCGGGCTGATTAATCGACTAATCGATATTTGATCCTTCAGAGTTTGGTGGATCAGGTTCATGTTAATGGCCAAACTGAATGTGTCTGTGTAACGGAGCCTGAGGAGGTCTGAGCACAAACTCTGGAGCCTCACAGTCCCACGTCTCCCACAGTACTGCAGTACTACTGTACTACAGTACTCCTGTACTACAGTATTACACTACTACTGTACTACAGTATTACACTACTACTGTACTACAGTATTACACTACTACTGTACTACTGTACTACAGTATTACACTATTACACTACTACTGTACTACAGTATTACACTACTACTGTACTACAGTATTACACTACTGTACTACAGTATTACACTACTACTGTACTACAGTATTACACTACTACTGTACTACAGTATTACACTACTACTGTACTACAGTATTACACTACTACTGTACTACAGTATTACACTACTGTACTACTGTACTACAGTATTACACTACTGTACTACTGTACTACAGTATTACACTACTGTACTACTGTACTACAGTATTACACTACTACTGTACTACTGTACTACAGTATTACACTACTACTGTACTACAGTATTACACTACTACTGTACTACTGTACTACAGTATTACACTATTACACTACTACTGTACTACAGTATTACACTACTACTGTACTACAGTATTACACTACTACTGTACTACAGTATTACACTACTACTGTACTACAGTATTACACTACTACTGTACTACAGTATTACACTACTACTGTACTACAGTATTACACTACTACAGTACTACTATACTACTGTACTACAGTACTACTATACTACTGTACTACTATACTACTTACTGTACTATTACTACTACACTAATACACTACTACAGTACTATACCACTGCAGTACTACACTACTACTGTACTATTACTATTACAGTACTACAGTACTGCAGTACTATAACTACTACAGTACTGCAGTACTATTACTACTACAGTACAGTACTGCAGTACTATTACTACTGCTAGGCTGTATAAACATATAGTGTGAGTCCCACAGCGTTCAGCTCCAGCCAAATGAAGCTCACTGATGTCAGCCATTACAGGGGAGTAATTATTTTTTCCATGGGGCCACATGAGAAACAGAAAATATTGTGGAGCCAAAGTGTTTCCCTCAGTTCTGCAGAGTGTGAATTGTATTAGTTTATGAAAAGCCCTGGTGAGACCTGTGAGTTTAGGACTAAGCACTGAAGTGTTCCAAAACACCTCTGAAATAAAAGCAGTGCAGCTTCAGTCCATGAATGAGGTAAATTGTGTTTATTTTGTAATTCCAGATGATCTTAAACGGGCCGGTCGAGTATGTGACCCAGGTCTGCTCCAGATCCTGAATAAGATTTTATTAACGGACAAAATAATAACATAAAAGCCCAGGATTCAGAAGAACATTTCAGACCAAAGTCGGTCTCACAGCAGCAGGTCCAGAGAGGAGCCAGAAGAGCACTTCCTGTTTGGACGCTGCGTCCTTCTGTCTCGTCTGTTACACGTCAGCTCCTCCACACACACTCACCGTTTGTGTTTGTTTTTGTGCGTTGCAGTTGAGCTACGATTACAAGTTCGACTTTGAGGACGACCAACACAAGATCCCGTGTCACTGTGGAGCCGTGAACTGCCGGAAGTGGATGAACTGAAGAGGCTCCGGCACAGATGTGTAGCTACACACCCACGACATACACGAGTACACAACACGGCTGCCGACACACACGAGTACACGCCACCGACACGTGTGTGCTCACCACGGCCACTGACAAACGTGTACGCGACAGCCGCGTACGACAGATTTAGAGATTCAGAGTAATAATATTATAAAGTCATATGAGGGGGGTGGGGTCAGGGGTGATTGACAGCTCGGTGGGCGGGCTTTAAGAGGCTGGTCCTCTGTGTAAAATGTGTAAAAAGCCGCAGATGTAAAGTAAGAGGAGGAGCCGCACTCGACATAACGCTAATGGTGCGTCTTTCCAGCTCCTCCACGTCGCTAATCTGTAAAATAAGACGTGTTTTCGGTTTTTGTTTTGTATTTATTAATGAAGATATTTTCTAAGAATCGTGAAGGGTCTGGAGCCTTGTAAATATATGTACTATACAAATGAAAGACTTACTGATTATGCTCACCCCCACCGGCCAATCAGAGGACAGATCCACCCACTGTACGTTGTTCCGCCCGGCGACGCGGCTCTGATTGGACAGAGTTTGGCTGCAGGAGCGTTGCCGTGGCGATTGTTTATTTCAGTTTTTGTTGTGATGCCGAGTCTCTGTAAATACGTTTCCTCCAGACTCGGCGCCATGTACAGTTCAACATGAAGCCTTCGTTTTTTTATTCTCAGAGTGTGACTATGACCATGTTTTGTTTTGGGGAATAATGGATCTGATTTAGAATCATTTACAGAAAATAAACTATTTTACATCCTGAACACGTCTGCTTGGTCACTTCCCCCTCCCCAGACACTTCCCCCAGTCCAGAGTCTTAACTGGAGCTTCTGCATCACGAGAAACGGCAATAAAATCAGATGCATTTTCATCCATCTTTATTTCTTCTTTCGCATCAAAAGCAAAAATAAATCAAAATGACACCAACAGTTAAAAACAACCTGTTTTTATCCGAGCTGAAGTTTGAGCAACTCCCAGCGCCTCAAAACTCGTCTGACAAAAGGTTTAGGGGGAAATCCTGATCTGTGCTTCAGGCAGGAGCAGACGGGTGCAAACGCCGACAGGTGCACTGACCGACGGGTGCGCTGGCCGACGGGTGCGCTGACCGACGGGTGCGCTGGCCGACGGGTGCGCTGACCGTCAGGTGCGCTGACCGACGGGTGCGCTGACCGACGGGTGCGCTGGCCGACGGGTGCGCTGACCGACGGGTGCGCTGACCGACGGGTGCGCTGGCCGACGGGTGCGCTGGCCGACGGGTGCGCTGACCGACGGGTGCGCTGACCGACGGGTGCGCTGACCGACGGGTGCGCTGACCGACAGGTGCACTGACCGACAGGTGCAGCCCCAGGGAACAAAACTCTTCTACAGGACACAGACCTGAGCTGAAAATCCTACACACCCTCAATACGTCTGGGTTAGACCAGCTTTAAACCCGGTTCAGATCTAGTTTTAGACCTTTTTTAGACCAGCTTTAAACCCGGTTGAGATCTAGTTTTAGGCCTTGGTTAGACCCGTTTTAAACCCGGTTGAGATCTAGTTTTAGGCCTTGGTTAGACTAGTTTGTCCTTTTTTAGACCAGTTTTAAACCCGGTTGAGATCTAGTTTTAGGCCTTGGTTAGACTAGTTTTAGACCTTTTTTAGACCAGTTTTAAACCCGGTTGAGATCTAGATTTAGGCCTTGGTTAGACTAGTTTTAGACCTTTTTTAGACCCGTTTTAAACCCGGTTGAGATCTAGTTTTAGGCCTTGGTTAGACCCGTTTTAAACCCGGTTGAGATCTAGTTTTAGGCCTTGGTTAGACTAGTTTTAGACCTTTTTTAGACCAGTTTTAAACCCGGTTGAGATCTAGATTTAGGCCTTGGTTAGACTAGTTTTAGACCTTTTTTAGACCAGTTTTAAACCCGGTTGAGATCTAGATTTAGGCCTTGGTTAGACTAGTTTTAGGCCTTGGTTAGACTAGTTTTAGACCTTTTTTAGACCCGTTTTAAACCCGGTTGAGATCTAGTTTTAGGCCTTGGTTAGACCCGTTTTAAACCCGGTTGAGATCTAGTTTTAGGCCTTGGTTAGACTAGTTTGTCCTTTTTTAGACCAGTTTTAAACCCGGTTGAGATCTAGATTTAGGCCTTGGTTAGACTAGTTTTAGACCTTTTTTAGACCCGTTTTAAACCCGGTTGAGATCTAGATTTAGGCCTTGGTTAGACTAGTTTTAGACCTTTTTTAGATCAGTTTTAAACCCGGTTGAGATCTAGTTTTAGGCCTTGGTTAGACCCGTTTTAAACCCGGTTGAGATCTAGTTTTAGGCCTTGGTTAGACTAGTTTTAGACCTTTTTTAGACCAGCTTTAAACCCGGTTGAGATCTAGTTTTAGGCCTTGGTTAGACTAGTTTTAGACCTTTTTTAGACCAGTTTTAAACCCGGTTGAGATCTAGATTTAGGCCTTTGTTATACTAGTTTTAGGCCTTGGTTAGACTAGTTTTAGACCTTTTTTAGACCCGTTTTAAACCCGGTTGAGATCTAGTTTTAGGCCTTGGTTAGACCCGTTTTAAACCCGGTTGAGATCTAGTTTTAGGCCTTGGTTAGACTAGTTTTAGACCTTTTTTAGACCAGCTTTAAACCCGGTTCAGATCTAGTTTTAGACCTTTTTTAGACCAGCTTTAAACCCGGTTCAGATCTAGTTTTAGACCTTTTTTAGACCAGTTTTAAACCCGGTTGAGATCTAGTTTTAGGCCTTGGTTAGACCCGTTTTAAACCCGGTTGAGATCTAGTTTTAGGCCTTGGTTAGACTAGTTTGACCTTTTTTAGACCAGTTTTAAACCCGGTTGAGATCTAGTTTTAGGCCTTGGTTAGACTAGTTTTAGACCTTTTTTAGACCCGTTTTAAACCCGGTTGAGATCTAGATTTAGGCCTTGGTTAGACTAGTTTTAGACCTTTTTTAGATCAGTTTTAAACCCGGTTGAGATCTAGTTTTAGGCCTTGGTTAGACCCGTTTTAAACCCGGTTGAGATCTAGTTTTAGGCCTTGGTTAGACTAGTTTTAGACCTTTTTTAGACCAGTTTTAAACCCGGTTGAGATCTAGATTTAGGCCTTGGTTAGACTAGTTTTAGACCTTTTTTAGACCAGTTTTAAACCCGGTTGAGATCTAGATTTAGGCCTTGGTTAGACTAGTTTTAGGCCTTGGTTAGACTAGTTTTAGACCTTTTTTAGACCCGTTTTAAACCCGGTTGAGATCTAGTTTTAGGCCTTGGTTAGACCCGTTTTAAACCCGGTTGAGATCTAGTTTTAGGCCTTGGTTAGACTAGTTTGACCTTTTTTAGACCAGTTTTAAACCCGGTTGAGATCTAGTTTTAGGCCTTGGTTAGACTAGTTTTAGACCTTTTTTAGACCCGTTTTAAACCCGGTTGAGATCTAGATTTAGGCCTTGGTTAGACTAGTTTGACCTTTTTTAGACCAGTTTTAAACCCGGTTGAGATCTAGTTTTAGGCCTTGGTTAGACCCGTTTTAAACCCGGTTGAGATCTAGTTTTAGGCCTTGGTTAGACTAGTTTTAGACCTTTTTTAGACCAGTTTTAAACCCGGTTGAGATCTAGATTTAGGCCTTGGTTAGACTAGTTTTAGGCCTTGGTTAGACAAGTTTTATACCATTTTTAGACCCGTTTTAAACCCGGTTGAGATCTAGTTTTAGGCCTTGGTTAGACCCGTTTTAAACCCGGTTGAGATCTAGTTTTAGGCCTTGGTTAGACTAGTTTTAGACCTTTTTTAGACCAGTTTTAAACCCGTTTGAGATCTAGTTTTATGCCTTGGTTAGACTAGTTTTAGGCCTTTGTTAGACCCGTTTTAAACCCGGTTGAGATCTAGTTTTAGGCCTTGGTTAGACCCGTTTTAAACCCGGTTGAGATCTAGTTTTAGGCCTTGGTTAGACTAGTTTTAGACCTTTTTTAGACCAGTTTTAAACCCGGTTGAGATCTAGATTTAGGCCTTGGTTAGACTAGTTTTAGACCTTTTTTAGACCAGTTTTAAACCCGGTTGAGATCTAGATTTAGGCCTTGGTTAGACTAGTTTTAGGCCTTGGTTAGACTAGTTTTAGACCTTTTTTAGACCCGTTTTAAACCCGGTTGAGATCTAGTTTTAGGCCTTGGTTAGACCCGTTTTAAACCCGGTTGAGATCTAGTTTTAGGCCTTGGTTAGACTAGTTTTAGACCTTTTTTAGACCAGTTTTAAACCCGGTTGAGATCTAGATTTAGGCCTTGGTTAGACTAGTTTTAGGCCTTGGTTAGACCCGTTTTAAACCCGGTTGAGATCTAGTTTTAGGCCTTGGTTAGACTAGTTTTAGACCTTTTTTAGACCAGCTTTAAACCCGGTTAAGATCTAGTTTTAGACCTTTTTTAGACCAGCTTTAAACCCGGTTGAGATCTAGTTTTAGTCCTGGTTTAGTCCTCGTCTCACATTTTCACAGAAGCACTGAGACCAGGTCCAAGCTGCCGCCTCATCTCCAGTTTAATAAATGAGATTAATGCCGTACCGTGGAACATTCACCTGCAGCCCTATAGTCCCTGTCCTCACCTGCCGGCTCCAAGCTGGACCATCCCCAACGCCGCCCCCTGCAGCAGGAAAATATATCAAACCCGACCGTAACGGCGCCCTCTCTTGGGAGTTTGAAGTGTCGATTCTAATAAATTAAACTGTTCCGTTTTGCGTCTTGTCGCTCGTATTTACACCAGTGCTTCACACAGTTCATTCAAAAACAACAAAACAAAGCCAAGTCCAGGCACAAAAATCATTGAATTCACAACAAAATTATTCAAAATGAGCAAAATTTTAAAGCAAAAATGAAACTGCAGTGAGTTTAAAGAGGAACTAGACCCCGAAATCCACTTTTCTGCCACTAAACGTCTGTCGGGTTTAAAAAGAATCATTTGGGGTGTTTCCAGTGGGAGATTTTGCTAATTGTGATGCAAATGAAATCTGCTGCCTCCAGTGTGCTATGTGACATCACGCAGCACTGCGCAGCTCTGAATCGTGGTTTCAGGCGGATTTTCAGCGTTTAGTTCCACTTTAAGTCCCGTTTGAGGATCAGATTTTAATCGTCAAATCAGCCCAAAAAAAGAAACAGAAAAACATGACAACATTTCTAGCGTTATTTTATTTTACAAAACAAAGATCCTGATTCGGCGCTTTAACGGCGGCGGAGACGTAAATACACTTTGGGTTCGATTGGAGGCTGAGCTCACGGGAGTTAACGTCATGATCTCAGAGGTTCCAGTGTCTGTGGGAGCTCCACTTCGTTTGTAAAGAAATCTCCAAACTTCTGACGCGGAAATGTTTCTCCGTGTGAGGACGACGCGTGAACGCAACAGATTTGTGGTTTTAAGTTCCCAAACGTTTAGCCGGATGTTCTAAAACGTTCTAACGACACTTGTGGGTACATTTAAATCAACGTTTCGAGTCACTGGCGATTTGACGCTTCTGGAGTGTTTCAGACGAGGTTAAAGAGGAGGTTTTCTGCCAGACAGATCTGTTGGAGGGTTTACACTCATCCGTGCGTGTTTCGGTAATCTAGTGATCTCTCGCGGGGCCGTACGAGGCTCCGCCCACAAGCCTACGCCCCCCCTCCCCCATGCCCCCCCGCGACAATTCACCATAAATATACAAAAACATGATACAAAACTGTACACGGCAACTTGAACCTTGCGCACGTCGCTCCGGGTTTGTCGTGACGGCTCTGAACGGGGAGGAACTTAGCGCCGGGAGCACAGGGAGGGGAGGCTCGTGAACACGGCGTTTTTTAAATCAATAAAAAGGAAATGCGAAGCTCTAAATATGCGACGTGTTACGGCTGAAACCCCAGAGAAGTCACATCCCCCTCTTTACGGATGGGACATTTTTATTAGAAATGTTGCAAAATAAAACTTTACTTGTGAGAAGAAAAGAAAAGAAAAGAAAACCCAACAGTAAAACTTACACAGGAGTGAATTTGAACCAAAAACAGTGTAGTGGATGCAGAAACATTCAGAAGTGGACGTGATGGGGTCCTCGGTGCCCGCGGCGGCGCCCTCAGCGTGGCACCGGCGACAGTTCGAGAGGAGCGCTGGGTGCGGCGCCCGCGTTGCCCTCGGCGACGGGGATGGGGGGGGGGGGGCGGAGTCACTCGTCCGAGCCCGCCGAGCGCTTCTGGTTTCGTTTCCGCGGCGATCGTCTCGGAGAAGCTTTGTCTGGAAAAACAGGACGTGAAGAAATGAGGAAAACGAGCCGGAAGGAAGTTGAAAAGATTCAAACAAAGACGGAAACGACGACACCCCCGACGTCCCCATCGAGCGCACGACAAAAACTACAGCAGCTTTGGTTTGGAATATTAACCATTCTTTTATAGGTCAAATCAGACCACAGGAAGCTTCAAAATGCTCAAAAACGGCCAAAATGGAGTCAGTCGTTTGTGCTGCAGAAAGTTTAATCTGTGCGATTCAGATGTTCAGTTTTGTTTTGTTCCCGTGACGTCATTCAGACCATTAAAAACTGCAGAAAATGATGCCAAACGTTTGGATTTGATTCGTGCTGCGAGTTTGTGTTGTAGTTTTCATTTCTAAATTCCATCCATCTTCTTCCGCTTATCCGGGGCCGGGTCATTTCTAAATTATTAATTATTATTTTTGCAGAAATTATGTCGTCATTTTGGCTCAGCTGAAGCAGCGACTTCAGCAAAACTCCACAAAACGAGTGAAGAGAAACGACCTGAGGCTGTGGAAAAGTTCTTCTGTAAAATATGAATCTAAAGCGAGTTCCTACAGACTTTTCCACAGCCTCAGGTCGTTTCTCTTCACTCGTTTTGTGGAGTTTTGCTGAAGCGGAGCGGAAATGACGTCAGAGAATTTCCACAAAAATAATTATTTTAGAAATTTAGAATGACTAATGCAGAAGCACAAATCAGAACAAAATAAAACTGCAAATATCTGAAGAACCAGAATCACAAATGAAACTTTTTGCAGCACAAACGACTGACTCCATTCTGAGAGTTTTTGAGCATTTTGAAGCTTCCTGTGGGGCTGATCCCAATCTCACCTATAAAAGAATCGTTAATTTCTCCTAAACTAAAGCAGCACAAACTATCGACCGTTTTTGGGCAGGTTTGTGTTCAATGAGGCGACTTCACGCCGGTGGAAACCACTGAACAATCCCACAAACAGCAGAAGTGTCAGATGCCCTCCCTCCCTGTGGCTCTCTGAGGTTCAGACTCTACAAACACGTTCTGAAACGTCTGTGAGATGGTCCAGGATCCTGGTGAAAGTGAAAGTGAAGCGGGCTCACCTCTGCGGCTCTGCACTGTGGTACGCAGCAGCAGCAGCGGAGGAGGAACAGAGGAAAAACAGAAGAAAAACAGAAGAAAAGAGTGAGAGAAGCACAGAAAGAGAGAGCGCCGTCACCAGCAGGGGGCAGCAGACCCTCACACCACACAGGCTGGGGGGTTTGTACATTTAAAGCTGCTGTTTTCTTGGTGTCTGTAGAGGGCGCTGTAGTGTCTGTAGAGGGCGCTGTAGTGTCTGTAGAGGGCGCTGTAGTGTCTGTAGAGGGCGCTGTAGTGTCTGTGGTGTCTGTAGAGGGCGCTGTAGTGTCTGTAGCGTCTGTAGAGGGCGCTGTAGTGTCTGTAGAGGGCGCTCTAGTGTCTGTGGTGTCTGTAGAGGGCGCTGTAGCGTCTGTAGAGGGCGCTCTAGTGTCTGTAGAGGGCGCTGTAGTGTCTGTAGAGGGCGCTGTGGTGTCTGTAGAGGGCGCTGTGGTGTCTGTAGAGGGCGCTGTGGTGTCTGTAGAGGGCGCTGTGGTGTCTGTAGAGGGCGCTGTGGTGTCTGTAGAGGGCGCTCTGGTGTCTGTAGAGGGCGCTCTGGTGTCTGTAGAGGGCGCTCTGGTGTCTGTAGAGGGCGCTCTGGTGTCTGTAGAGGGCGCTCTGGTGTCTGTAGAGGGCGCTCTGGTGTCTGTAGCGTCTGTACTCACTGATCTGGTTGAGCGTCTCTTGGGGGATCCAGCTCAGGTCGACGTCGTTGTGAGTTGAAGTTCCCATTTCCACTTTGGGCGCCGGACGACGACGCTGAGAAGAGAGAAGATTATGTGAGAGCAGAGCGAGTCTGAATGTCTCTCCCGACCCCCCGACCCCCTCTGTGCTCTACACTGACCCCTGCTGACCAGCGCTGGATGCTACCACCACCAAACCTAAACCGTTGCCTCCTGATCTCATTGTTCTGGCCGTGAGACTTTCACCTCCAACCTCTTCAGAACCTCTTCAGACACATTTGTGATGAGGAAGAACATGAACACAGCTGTGAGCGGTGAAGCGTTTGTACCTTTCTGGACTCGAGCAGCTGATGCAAACCCACGACCACGAGCAGCCCCAGCCCCGAGAGGAACACGTACATGAAGATCCTGCAGAGCCACAGAACGGGTCACCAACGCAACATTTACAATTATTCACAAACATGACGTAAACACGAGTCTCACGTCTCCCCGTCCAGGCCGTCCTCCTTCTCGGTGATGGTCACGGTTTGGTTAAACACGGCGTCCTGGAACACGTTTCCCTAAAAACACGACACAAAAGCTCATCAGCGGTGAAGCATCAGCAGAGGAAAGGCTCAGGACAAAGGTCTTCAGCTGACCTCCGTGAAGTCGCCTCATCAAACACAAACCTGCACAAAAACTGTGTCAGTCGTTTGTGCTGCAGAAAGTTCAGTTTGTGATTCTGGTTCTTCAGATATTCAGTTTTATTTTGGTCGATGACGTCGTCCAGAACCTCAGAATGTGAAACAGCCTCAAAACAGGAAGAAAATGACAGAAAACGTTTGTATTTGGTTTGTGCCGTTTTGTGCTGTGACAGTTTCATTTGTGTGAGTTTATTTCTCAAATTCTTCATTATTATTTCTGTGGTAATTACAGGACGTCATTTCTGCTCAGCTGACGGAGACAAACTCCACAAAACTAGAGAAGAGAAACGACCTGAGGCTGAGAAACGACCTGAGGCTGAGGAAAAGTGTTACTTTATAAAATATGAAAAGCAAATGACTAAAGATTGAAACAGACTTTTCCTCAGCCTCAGGTCGTTTCTCTTCTAGTTTTGTGGAGTTTGTCTCCGTCAGCTGAGCAGAAATGACGTCCTGTAATTACCACAGAAATAATAATGAAGAATTTTAGAAATAAACTCACACAAATGAAACTGTCACAGCACAAAACAGCACAAACCAAATACAAACGTTTGACATCATTTTCTTCCTGTTTTGAGGCTGTTTCACATTCTGAGGTTCTGGACGACGTCATCGACCAAAAATAAAACTGTGAATATCTGAAGAACCAGAATCACACAAACGAAGCACAAACGATTGACATAGTTTTTGTGTAGGTTTGTGTTTGATGGGCGACTTCACGCAGGTCTTCAGCTGAAGCTCAGGGCAAAGGTCTTCAGCTGAAGCTCAGGGCAAAGGTCTTCAGCTGAAGCTCAGGGCAAAGGTCTTCAGCTGAAGCTCAGGGCAAAGGTCTTCAGCTGAAGCTCAGGGCAAAGGTCTTCAGCTGAAGCTCAGGGCAAAGGTCTTCAGCTGAAGCAGGAGGAAACACTCACGTTGGCGTCCTTGTAGTTGAGGTTGACCACCAGGCCGAAGGGGCGCCCCCCCATGGGCTCCGCGGGGATGAACGAGTACTCGAACGTGGCCTGACGACTCGGAGGAACCACCGTGTTCAACTGGAGAGCCGTGAAGTTCTGAATGAAGAACTGATAATCCTGAAACAGAGAGGAGGAGCGTCAGAGGAGGAGAGAAGAGGAGAGGATGAGGAGGAGAAGAGGAGGTCACCTGAGGATAACGGAACGACGCGTCCAGAGATTCCACGATGAAGTTTTCCGTCCCTTTGTTTGTGAATCCGAGGAGGAACTTCACGATGTCGTTGGCGGGAAAATCTGAAGAGGGAAAAAAAGAAACGTGTCAAATAAAAGAGCGGAGCAGGAGAACGTGTCAGATGCCCTCCCGTCCTGCACCTTCTCCTCTGACGAAGAGGATGGTGGTGTCTGCGTTTGGAGAAGCCTTCATCTCCCCGACTAAAGCCTCCTCCTCCTCGTCCTCTTTGTCCTCCGCCTGAAAAACAAACCAAAACATCAGAGCAGAAAGCCTCCTCCCATCGCTCCTCCCCTCGCTCCTCCTCCTCCTCCCATCGCTCCTCCTCCTCTTCCTCCCCTCGCTCCTCCTCCCTCGCTCCTCCTCCCTCGCTCCTCCTCCTCCTCCTCCCATCGCTCCTCCTCCCATCGCTCCTCCCCTCGCTCCTCCTCTTCCTCCCCTCGCTCCTCCTCCTCCTCCCATCGCTCCTCCTCCCCTCGCTCCTCCTCTTCCTCCCCTCGCTCCTCCTCCTCCCCTCGCTCCTCCTCCCCTCGCTCCTCCTCCTCCTCCCATCGCTCCTCCTCTTCCTCCTCCCGCCCCTCTTCCTCCTCCCGCCCCTCTTCCTCCCCTCGCTCCTCCTCCCCTCGCTCCACCCCTTCCTCCTCCCGCCCCTCTTCCTCCCCTCGCTCCTCCTCCTCCCCTCGCTCCTCCTCTTCCTCCCCTCGCTCCTCCTCCTCACCAGCTCTGCGTTCTCGTCGTCCTCCACCTCCGCCTCGTCGTCTTCCTCGTCCGCCGCCACATCGTCCGCGACATCATCGACCACGTCATCGACCACGTCCTCGGCCTCCTCGTCCTCCGTCAGGTCCTGAGCCGACGCCAGCGGGTCTGAGGAGACGCACAAGGACGCACCACGTCACCGCCGGACGCACCACGTCACCGCCGGACGCACCACGTCACCGCCGGACGCACCACGTCACCGCCGGACGCACCACGTCACCGCCGGACGCACCACGTCACCGCCGGACGTGGTGTTTTACATTTATTGCCGTGTTTAACGCACAGATCAGATCACTGGCTCAGGTAAGTCGGCTCTTTGAGGTCAGAATGTGTTAAAATAAAACTCAGATTAAAGTGTAACAAAGCCTCAGACAGAGCAGTGCCAAAGTATCAGTATTTAGAATAGATTTTTTTTTTATTGTACATTTTGTGCCATATTTGACAAAACTTTAACCATTTTTGCTGCTTTCATCATTTTGAATTTTAACACCAATTATTTTTACTCCTTGGACAATGAGGTTTGTCCAAATCTAAGAACTAGGAGGGACCGGACCGGGGGGATTTTGTTTATATTCTTAGATCAGACCCTCCTCCCTCTGAAGTAGCTCACCGAGGGATTCCTGAGTTATACGTATCGTGCAGAATAACTCAAATTGGATGAATAAAAAGGTTTTTCCCTTTGTAAATGTGTCATTCTGATTCCGACTTTGAGCACGAAATAAATTTAAACTCATCTGACTGGACCTAAGGCCGTGGCTCTTATATTTACTCAAATTTTCGATTTGTAAAAGTAGCTCACCAGGGGAAAAAGGCTGAAGACCCCTGATTTAGACCTTTACAAAGTCAGGACTAACCCAGGACCAGTTCTGGACTAAACCCCTGGAACTTCCGCAGACTGAACTCGGGACTCAAACTCTGACGTCACGGTGTTATGGTTTTTAGCTCCACTTAATCACACTGTAAATTTAAACTGTAAATTAAAAATCCTCGAGTGTCCACGGAAATCCGGGATCGTAAAAGTCTAACAAAGACATGACACTAAATAAAATGTGTTTATTCACGAGAGAAAATCTCGTGAGTCTCTTGTGTTTACTGAAGACACGCTCCGTGCCTCCGGCCCGTCCCCGCTGCCTCAGACTCTGGGGGACACATCTGCCCCGAGTGTCTTGGCCTAAACCCGGGGCTCGGACACAGGTTCAGAGCCGCGGGTTCAGACGCGGATCTTAGCTTTAGCCGCTACTGCTAAGGACACGTCAGTGTTCGGCTCCGCGGGGCTCAGGGTTTGGACTCAAGTGTTTGCGGGGACCGGGGGACAGCGGGTTTGTCCGACAGTCTGACGAGTTCATGATGTGTCCTCTGCAATTAAAGTGTGTGTGCACAAAGACTTGTGAGTGAAATAAACAGATCTCAGCTGCAGCACATGTCCGACGAGCGGCCTGTCCCCACGGCTAAAGGCTAACAGCTAACAGCGCCTCCTCAGACCCATCACAACCGCTCGGAGTGAGGCTCTGGCGGCGTGAAGGACTCACCTCGGCCCAGCAGCGCCGCCGGGAAGGCCAGCAGCACCAGCAGCAGCAGTTTGGGCACAAACCTCCACATTTTCACTGCGTTTTAGGAGCGTTTTCAGCGCGTTTCATTGAGCGCGCAGCAGACTGTACTTCCGCTACTGTTCAGCCGCGCATGCGCACACGCAGCCGTCTGCCGTGTTGTTCTGTGGTTTTATTTTGTTTAGTTTGCGCAGCGCCACCTGCAGGCCTCCGCGCCCCAACACTATTTAGAAGACGGTGTGATCAATTACTAGCTAGCTAGTTAGTTTGGTATTTAATTAATTTTATTTCAATATTCCACCCAGTACTACTTTGTCTCACAACATTCTGTAGGTTCATAATGTAAATGTCAAACTAGCTCTTATAGACATTCACATACGGTCCATGGTCTGTATCCTCCTGAGACCCGAGCTTTTGTCTGGTGTGCATTTTTCATTTCTTCTTGCTATTTGGGATAAGTAGGACCTACTAAGTAAGTCTTCTGTATGACACCATTGGTTAAAAAATGTAAAAACTTTAAAATGTATAAATAAATTACAAAAAAAAAAAAAACAGCAATTAGCTGTTTATTTCGAGCCCTAAACCTGCCAAATGTGACGTAGGTCGACCGTGAGCAGGTTGGGGTTCAGTGAGTGAGGTTAAAAACACACAAAAAGGCCTGAAAATGTGGTCCACAGTTTAAATTTTTATGGTTTTCAATCGCTACAAAAAAAAAGTAGAGGTGCAAAAAGTGGAGCCAGGCAGCAGTTTCCCTATAGCAGCAGAAACGTCCAGCAATTTATAACTGTAAACTCATCTCATATTCCCAAGTTTACCTAACAACATGTACAATCAATAATATAACACAGTCCCAATGTCTTCAAACGAGGACATGACATTTCCTGATGCTCTCGTCTGCTGTGGTCAATAAAATGTGTCAAATTTTAATGCCAAATGAAGATACATTGAGATACATGAAGAGACATTATTGTACATAAATACATTGGTTTTATTCATAAATTTTGCATCTAAACTTTACCATGCAGTTTTTTTTTTACTTTCGGGAGCTGCTGTAGAGGTTTTTAGTTGATTACAGGTGAAAGTTTAAAATAATTGAAAATCATGGTGCTAAGAGGCAAAAATGTAATGTCCTCGTAT
Organism: Odontamblyopus rebecca; assembly: GCA_030686955.1. NCBI lineage: Eukaryota > Metazoa > Chordata > Actinopteri > Gobiiformes > Gobiidae > Odontamblyopus > Odontamblyopus rebecca. The sequence goes on from CM060674.1 coordinate 32,167,426, forward strand.
GAGGCCACAGGGTCTCAGGAGGTTAAGAGGAAGGTTGCGCTTTTATTTTGGTGACTTCCTGTGGGAGCGGAAGTGAAGGAAGAAACGTCAGCTCGACATTTTGAAAGGACGAAAAGTAAAGACAGATCGTTAACGGTAGAGAATAAAAACAGCGGTGAAAAGTTATATAAAGAACCCAAAGACAGATAATAAAGACAGCAGCAGTCGACAGAGGGACAAGGTTTGTTTTATTTGTTAATGTAGATTTGAGCCGATTCTAATTTGTACAGAATGTGTTAAAATATTGATAACAATGTAATGAGCTCGTAGTAATATGGTGTATAGTCATTTCCGTTATTTTGTTCTTTCTAGCTCTTACATTGGTTCTATGACATGGAAGGAAAACATTAAAAGTCATTTAACCATCAGTTCTTCTGGCCTTTCTTAGTTTGACTGGATGCTACAAATAATATTTGAATTTTATGAATATATTGGTGTAAAAAGCAAAAAAGAAGATGTAAGATTCATGAAGATCCAGGAGCAGTCCGACGCAGCTGACAAAGGCCAGGACAACGTAAAATTTCCTTTCAAACATTCATTTGTGTTTCTACCAAACGACTTGGAAACTGCGAGACGAAAACGATTCCGCCTCAAGAGGCTTCTGAGCTCTTCCCACACAAAATACGAAGCCAATGGAGTTAAAAACGCACTTTTTACTATTTCCATTTGTTTGTCATTTATGTTTAATAATAATTTATATGTGAAGTTTATCATTTTGACATTTTATTTTGACAAACAGGAAGTGACTGCTGCTCCCGTGTTTTATTTTGGCGGTTCCACTTCCTCTCAGTCGCACGCTGGAGGCTGCAGAGGGAAGTTCTGTCTGGGCTCAAAAGAACATATTTCACAAAAATGATGTGCATTTAGCATAAATACAAGAACACTTGTTGATAAGACGTTTTCACATGTAATGGACGTATTGTGGGGCGCTCATTTTGAGTTTTCTACAGTTTATTTGGACTGTAACATTTTTAAGTTAGCTTCATGTTTGTGAAAATGAGCGGCCATTTCACGAGCTGTTTTTATTCCTACAGGAGCAGAAATGTGTGAAGACGTCAATAGCGTATTTATATGTCTCACGGGTACGTTTTATTTGATTTATTTATGTAAAATGTTAATTGTGCATTTGTCTCTCCAAATCATTACTCCACTGCTACCAATTTTATGGTTAATACATGATTTATATACTGTTTTTTTTTTTTTTTTTCTAGTGTTGCTCCGATCGATCGGCTGCCGATCATGATCGGCCGATATTGCCTAAAAATAGCCTGATCGGCGATCGGAAAAACATGCCGATCAAAAAGCCGATCACGTGACGTAAATGATAAGCGACGTTTCAAACTGGCAAACACGCGCGACAGTAGGCCTACAGGTGCATCTCGACAGCACAATGACTTCTCCTGTCTGGACTTTCTTTAAAGTGAGTGAGGCAGATGTGAAACTTGCTGTATGCAATGTATGCAATGCCGAAAACCTCGAGGTGGGAGTAACCCTCGACAGTTCAACACCACTAACCTCATTAGGCATCTTAGAATTCGCCATTCAACTGAATATGCCGAGTACGAGAAACTTGTCAAGCCGAAGGCAACCGGTTCATCCCCATCCCTCAGCCAGCCGACTTTAAGCGAACGTTTACATCGACGTGAACCATACAGCAGGGAAAGTAAAAGGTGGAAAGACATCACGTCTAAGATTATGGAATTCATTTGCCTTGGTGAACAGCCACTATCTGTTGTGGAGGAGAAATCATTCCGTCACATGATAACATTCCTTGATCCCCGTTACGACGCCCCAGGCAGGAAATATCTAACTGATGTACGTCTCCCTCAATTGTACCAAACTGTGTACGCACACATTGAAACCCTTCTGAAGGATAACGTATCCATTAGTTTCACCAGCGATATTTGGAGTGCAGACGCCTGCCCGATGTCTCTACTTAGCTTAACAGCGCACTTTATTGATGCTAATTTTGAAAGACACAACATTGTGCTACACTGCCAGGAGTTCACGGAGTCTCACTCCGCGGAGGCTTTGGTTGAGGCTTATTGTGGCATGTTTCAGTCATGGGGGATCCAAACGGAGCGAATCCACGCCATTCTAACCGATAATGCAAAAAACATGCAAAAAGCCACGAGAGACGCAGATTTCCGTGGGCTGCCATGTATGGCTCACACGCTACAGTTGGCGGTACATGAGGGAATACTGTCCCAGCGCTCCATCTCGGATATTGTAGCATCAGGAAGATGCATTGATGGACACTTCAAACACTCTCCGTTAGCATACAGTCGACTGGAGTTCTGTCAGAAGCAACTCGGCCAGCCAATTAAAAAACTGCGCCAAGATGTACCAACGCGCTGGAATAGTTCTTTCTATATGCTCCAGAGTCTCTTGGAGCAGAAACTGGCCCTGGCCTCATATGCAGCAGATTACGAATTGCCATGCAACTTCACAGTCCACCAATGGAAATTGATTGAAAACACAATAACCATCCTGGCCCCGTTTGAAGAGCTAACCAAAGAAATCAGCACATCCACTGCGTCCGAGCGCTCACTCGTCTACTAGAGAAAACAGCTGAGACGGACCATGGCGTGAAGACGGCGAAATCAGTGCTACTGGAGGCTGTCCGACGACGATTCGCTGACATTGATGCACAGAAGTTGTACACAATTGCTACAATGCTAGACCCAAGGTAAGAGACACATCCTGTCCCAATTAAGTAGCCTATATTCCTGAAGCCCAACAATATAATATAATATAATATAATATAATATAATATAATATAATATAATATAATATAATATAATATAATATAATATAATATAATATAATATAATATAATATAATATAATATAATATAATATAATATAATATAATAAATATAATATAATATAATATAATATAATAAATATAATAAATATAATAAATGTCAAATATCAGCTGCAATGGATGTATTTTTTTCTCGGCTACCTGACTGAAATGAATGTTATTTTGTTTGGCATATCACTATAACCTAATCAATTTCTCGTTTTCATTTTTGTTATGTCTGTTTTAGGTATAAAGACAGATATTTCTCAGAGGCACTCAAACCATCTTTCCATGAACAGAACGCACTTGAAACCAGCCACCCTGAACTACCCATCACTACAAGCACTGTGGAGCAACCCAGTTCCAGCAAGTCAACTGACAAGACCCCACCTGCCTGCTCTTTGCAGGCAATGTTCGCAGAGTTAGTCGATGAGGTAGCAGGGCACAGTGAGCAGGAAATTACCATTATCACCCAGGTCAACCAGCACATGGCAGAGTCTGTATTGCAGCGCAGTTCAAACCCACTTGCCTATTGGCAGGTGAACAAAGGCCGCTTCCCTGCACTTGCACAGGCAGCAAGAGCATATCTTTGTTCACCATGCACAAGTGTGGATAGTGAGCGGCTGTTTAGCACAGCTGCAAACATCACTGATGACAAAAGAAACCGTCTCACCCCCAAAAATGCAGAGATGCTCATAATGATCAAAAGAAACTTGCCATATGTTATTGGGCAGTGAAAGATTTTGTCCTTTGTGATCGTAGGCCTTGTACCTTTTGGTTTTGTGGCCAGTTGTTTATTTTATCTTTAACCAGCATTAACAAGCCAGTTTTCAAGTAGCCCAAGTTTTTCTTATGTGAGTTAGTAGCCGTCTGCTTGGCTTTTCTAATGGTCTTTTATTTACATTTTGAATGGAAAGATTCAGATTTATATTTTGAATGGTGACATGGATATTGTTCACAAAGGCTGCAGTAAAATAAAGGCATTCTGTACATTTGAAGATTTTGACTGTTTCTATAGTTTAAAAAAATATATATATAGTTAATTATTTAAAAATTTAAATTCATTCTTTGATCGGCAATCGGCAGATCAAGTTTTTTGGTGATCGGCCCAAAAAATGGTGATCGGAGCATCACTGTTTTTTTCATAATTTGGGTGTTTCCTGCGACTTATTCTCAGGTGCGACTTATATATGAAATATTTCTGTTCATCTAAACGTAAATGTAACATGGGCGAGGTCCAAACCCGAGGCACCGACTGAATATATTAAAGTCCTTTATGCATCGAAGGAGCCGACGCGTTTCCACAGCCAGATATAATTTCACATGTTGGTGATTTTCACACTGAGCCACAGGGGGCGCTCTCTGTACCAGCATCTGCTCCGCCTCAGGCTCCTCCTCCTGCTCCACTGTCACTTCTGTCTCCACCTGCAGCACCTCACTCCTGTTTTCTGACTTAAATCCACATGGAGACTTTTTTAGTCCAGTGAATCTGGTCCTTTAGTCGACAGAAGCTTCTGTTTTTTCACTGTCTGCAAATGAGCCACGAGGCTTTGAGTTTAGTTTGTGTCAAACTTCAACCACATTATTACTTACGGCAAATACTGAGCGAGAACCGGAAACGTGTGAAGAGCGGAGGAAGAGAGGAACAATCGAGCAGCAGAAAGAAAGTTTGGACTGAGAGAAACTCGTGTTTGATGGAGAAAAGTGGAGGAAACTCAAACTGAAGTGAAGAAAACAAAAGCTCATCACTAAAAGCTGAATTTATGTGGAGCTGGAGGAGTTCCTCAGAAGTGACACGAGGAAGAAGAATTCAGTGGATTCAGTGATTTGGAGCGAGATGCAGAGTTCGGTAAGATTATTCTGTTCTGTTGTTTCTGCTCTAGTTTTGTGAATAATGTTCATACGTGACGTGAACAAACCCGACACACGTGGGAGAAAATGTCAGTTCGTGGTCTCTGATTTTATAAAATAAACGATAGTCCGGTGCGACTTATATATGTTTTTTTTCTTCGTTACACATTTTTTGGTTGGTGCGACTTATACTCCGAAAAATAGGGTAACTGAGAGTCTAAACCCTGTGTAATATCGTGATAATAACACCGTTAGTGTGATTGTGAAGCTCCCCCTCTCAGCAGGAGCAGGCTGGAGCCTGCAGGAGGCGCCACTGTGCCTTAGACTTAGACGGAGACAAACTTTATTCCTCCACAATAAAGTTTGAGTGTCCAGAAAAGCGCTGTATAAAACTGATGCATTACAAGTACATAATTTAGACCCAGGAGCTCACGCATCACAATATAATACAACAACAAAGAGCAAAAATATAAACCGTGATAAGAAATTCCAAATCAGTAGCAAAAAAGAGCAAGAGACACGTGTGTGAAATAAGACATCATTATATAAACGTAAATGTACAAGTCAAAATAAAACAGAAAAATAAGTAATAAAAATCAAAGTCTCAACCGTAAACAAGAGGAAGACAGTGCAGGGTTCATGGGAAAGTTTATGCACCAAAAAAGTGCAAACAGAAACAAAATACTATATCCTAGATAAATGATGAAGATGCAGATCTGTCCCTAAAGAAATCCCTGGACACAAAGTTAAAACTGACCTCTTCACATGCAAAAGTTTAAGAGACAAACTGTTCGATGAAGCACAAGCCTCACATCACACTCAACTCAGGCGACGCAAAAGGAAATAACACAACCTTCTGGAGACGTTGAAATCATTTAACCAATAAACATCAAAACAAAAAGGCATTTGGGAGCTTTTTCTAAACGTCAAAAGGACCAGTGATGACGCCGCCATCACTGAATCATCTCAACCAACCCAGAGAATTGGGTCAAACGCAGACTCCTCATTACTCACCTACAGCTCCAGAGAAACATCTGTTAAAGGGATTTAAACAGGTTCGTTACTTCATCTTTGAGATTTCAGCTGAAACTTTACACAATTTAATATTTTTGTGCCAGTTAATGTTAATGTTACTAAATAAACGTTTGATTTCTGCCTGCTAAGCATCTACAGGGAACAACTAACTAATCTTTAACTGTTAATAACTGTTAGGAACTGTTAATAACTGTCAATAACTGTTAACTACCTGCTTAATTACATGAACATTGTGTTTTTATTACATGAATTCACTTAAATTGTGTTTTATATTTTTCAAGCTCCATTTGTCACAGTCGGGTCATTCCTAATATTTATGTTTAAAAAGCTGTTTGCACAGACCACACACGGCCCAGCTCCAGAAGAGAAGCACAAGGACGAGGTTCCTCTAAAGAAGACTTATTGTCATGAATCCTCAGTCCTGAGTCTCTGGCAGAGGTCTGACCGTGGGTCAAGTTCACAAAAGGCTTGGATGAAGACTGAAGTTGCTGCGTGGCCTTTCTGTAGCACAGTGTCCAGCAGGTATCGGGCTTTGTCTTCTCTGCTCTTCACTCTCGTGCAGCCTACTTCCTCTGCACTCAGGACCTTCTCCTGCTGAAGTTTATCCAGGAGCTGTTTCAGCACCTCGTCAGACACACTCTGCACAAACTCTGAACGCACCGACCGCAGCTGCACCAGGGGATCGTCCCGGTGCTGCTCTGGCCCCACAGAGGCCCCTGAGGCACAGAAACCTGATCAGCTCCATCACACACGACACACGCACACAATACAGACACACACAACACACACAACACACACAACACACACACAACACACACACACACGACACACGCACACAATACAGACACACACAACACACACGACACACACAACACACACAACACACACACAACACACACACAACACACACACACAACACACACAACACACACAACACACACAACACACACACAACACACACACAACACACACACAACACACACACAACACACACAACACACACACAACACACACACAACACACACACAACACACACAACACACACACAACACACACACAACACACACACAACACACACAACACACACACAACACACACACAACACACACACAACACACACAACACACACACAATACAGACACACACAACACACACACGACACACGCACAACACACACACAACACACACACAACACAGAGCAGAGAACCAAACACATGTGACTGACCAGTCAGATCCACCTCGTGGCTCCAGACCTCTGAGTCTTTTCTGCCCTTTTTGCCCTTTTTGTCCTTTCTGCTGCCCTCTTTCACCGAGATGGAGACTAAACCACAGTCCAGCGGCAGGCGCAGCTCAAAGGACGGGTGGAAGTTGGGCTCATTGTCCATATCGAAGAGCGCCCTCTGCAGGACAGCAGCAGATACTGTATCAGTGCTGGGGTAAACTTAACTAATGCCAGGTGTCCACTGACTGCAAGGGCAAGAACTCTGCCCCCTGCCCCTAAACCAGTGTAAAACCAATGCAAAGCCAGTGTAAAGTCAGTGTAAACCCAGTGTAAAGTCAGTGTAAAGCCAGTGTTAATTCAGTGTAAAGCCAGTGTAAAATCAGTGTAAACCCAGTGTAAAGTCAGTGTAAAGCCAGTGTTAATTCAGTGTAAAGCCAGTGTAAAATCAGTGCAAAACCAGTGTAAAGTCAGTGTAAAGTCAGTGTTAAGTCAGTGTAAAGCCAGTGTAAAGTCAGTGCAAAACCAGTGTAAAATAAGTGTAAAACAATGTAAAGTCAGTGTGAAATCTGTGTAAAACCAATATGAAGTCAGTGCAAAACCAGCGTAAAGCCAGTGTAAAGTCAGTGTAAAATCAGTATAAAGCCAGTGTAAAGCCCTTGTAAAGTCAGTGTAAAGTCGGTGTAAACCCAGTGTAAAGTCAGTGTAAAGCCAGTGTAAAGTCAGTGTAAAGTCAGTGTAAAGCCAGTGTAAAGTCAGTGTAAACCCAGTGTAAAGTCAGTGTAAAGCCCTTGTAAAGTCAGTGTAAAGTCAGTGTAAAGTCAGTGTAAAGCCAGTGTAAAGTCAGTGTAAAGCCAGTGTAAAGTCAGTGTAAAGCCAGTGTAAAGTCAGTGTAAAGCCAGTGTAAAGTCAGTGTAAAGCCAGTGTAAAGTCAGTGTAAAGTCAGTGTAAAGTCAGTGTAAAGTCAGTGTAAAGTCAGTGTAAAGTCAGTGTAAAGCCAGTCTGAACTGTCCTCACCTCAGGCTGGATCTTCTTTGCTGTGGGACAGGCCACTCTGTAATGTTGGTTTATGACCAGTTTACATTTGGAAGGAGCATCAATGTAGAGTGTGGTGCTGCGCTGTTTCTTCTCCACCTGAAACAAGTTTATTAAGGAGTATTCCAGTGAAAGGTTAAACAAGCCCTGTGTGTGTTTAATATGTGTGTGTTTAATGGGTGAATGAATAATAGACACTCCACACCTGGTGCACGGAGATGTTTCTGGGCAGGAGGAACACGTTGACTTTGAGTTTTTGTGGTGTGCAGAAGAGCAGCACCTGCCCACTGATCTCTTTGTATCCCTGAAAGAAGTTCCACAAGAGCCCAAACAAAGAGAGGCCGGAGACGGAGATCACCACGTGGCTCTGAGTGATCCGCTCTGGATCCATCAGGATCAGCCCACTGTCACTGATGTGCCCCACAGACAGGCCCACGGTGGACAGGTCCACTGCAGATATGCAACAGAAAGAGTAAGAAAGAGGAGCAGGTGGAGCAGAGGAGGAGCAGGTGGAGCAGAGGAGGAGCAGGTGGAGCAGAGGAGTACCGTGCTCTGGTTCACAGTGCGGCAGGTGCAGTTCACACACAGCTTGCTCTGGACACTCGATGTCATACAGAGGTCCTGCAGGAGTTCTGCCCGACGACTCCAGCAGCGCCTCATCCCATTGGACGATTTTGTACTGAAGCTCCGCCTCCTTCTTCACCACAAACACCAATCCAGTGGAAGAGCAGCGGAAGGCCCCAGAGCCTGGGCATCTAAACCTGGAGAGATCAGTATACTTGACCCATAGATCGTATATGAGTGGACAAAGCTAACTCTGCTCTTCCGGCTCCTTCTGACTCTGGCCTTAGTGACTCACACTGGGATCTTCTCACTCTTCTCTCTGGACCTGCTGCTGTGGCCTCGACATTTTGGTCTTACAATTTTTGTATGAACTGGCGACACAGGATCCTGGCTGCATGAAGATGTGCCTGATGACTACGTTTCTATCGCGGGCTTCTCCACTGTACGGGCCGACAGAGAGCGCGCCAGCTGCGGGAAGAGCAGAGGCGGCGGGGTCTCTGTGCTCGTCAACCACCGCTGGTGCCATCCATCGCACATCACCGTCAAGGAACGGATCTGCAGCCCTGATGTGGAACTATGTACTGTCGGACTACTGCCTTATTATCTACCGAGGGAGTTCTCGCATGTTGTGTTTGTTGCTGTCTACGTGCCTCCGTCAGCCAACGCCCACAGCGCCTGTGACTCTATCCACGCTGCGGTAGCCCGGATTCAGAACGCTCACCCTACAGCCTTCATCGCCATCTCCGGGGACTTCAATCATGTCAGTTTGGCCAAAACTCTCCCCACTTTCTCCCAGTTTGTGAACTGCTCCACCAGGGAGGGAAAAACATTAGACCATCTCTATGCTAATGTTCGTGGCGCATACCTTGCGGCCCCCCTGCCCCCACTTGGTCGTTCAGACCACACCCTGGTGCTCCTCAGGACATCTTACACACCTCTGGTGAAGCGCCTTCCCCCCTCCCCCCGGTCTGTGAGGAGGTGGACAGATGAGTCTCTGGAGGTGTTACAGAGCTGCTTTGAGGTGACAGACTGGGCTGCACTCACTGAGCCCCATGGAGAAGACCTCGACGGGCTGACTGACTGCATCACCAGCTACATAAACTTCTGTGTGGACTCAGTTGTCCCAACAAAGACTGTGAGCTGTTATCCAAACAACAAGCCATGGATAACCAAGGACATTAAAGCCACACTCATTGGGAAGAGGAAGGCCTGCAGCTCAGGAAACAAGGAGGAGGCCCGGGCTGCTCAGAAGAAACTGAAGGTGCAGCTGAGCCAGTCCAGACAGAGACATGGGAGGAAGCTGGAGTGGAAACTTCAGCAGAACAACATGCGGGAAGTGTGGAGCGGCATGAGGACCATCACGGGACACAAGCCGACCCGAGGGGGAAGCGTTGAGGGAGACGTGAACACAGCTAATGAGTTCAACATCTTCTTCAATCGCTTTGACACTGCAGGAACTGTCCAGCTCCAGCCAGCAGCAGTCACCCCCCTACCCCTCCCTCCCCCGTCTCCTGTGGAAGACCCAGTTCACACCTCAGACAACACCACCCCTCCCCCTCCTGACACCTCCACACTGACTGTCACTGAGGAGCAGGTGAGGTGTCAACTGCAGAGACTGAAGGCCGGGAAAGCACCAGGACCTGATGGAGTGAGCCCCAGAGTCCTGAAGGGCTGTGCTCCCCAGCTCAGTGGTGTCCTGCACCAGATCTTCAGCCTGAGCCTGAGTCTTCAGAGAGTCCCCCTGCTATGGAAGACATCGTGCCTCGTCCCTGTCCCGAAGACGCCGCGCCCCAGCGACCCTAAGGACTACAGGCCCGTGGCACTGACCTCCCACATCATGAAGACTCTGGAACGACTCGTCCTGCAGCAGCTGAGGCCTATGGTCCAACATCTGCAAGACCCTCTCCAGTTTGCCTACCAGCCCCACCTTGGAGTAGATGACGCCATCCTGACCCTACTCCACAGAGTCTACTCCCACCTGGACAAGCCGGCTGCCACTGTGAGGATCATGTTTTTTGACTTCTCCAGTGTGTTCGACACCATCAGGCCGGCTCTGCTGGCTGAGAAGCTGGCAGTGATGCAGGTGGATGCCTCCTTGGTGTCCTGGATTGTGGATTACCTCACTGGAAGACCACAGTATGTGCGTTTGCAGAGCTGTGTGTCGGACAGGGTGGTCACCAACTCCGGGGCTCCACAGGGGACAGTCCTGTCTCCCTTCCTCTTCACCCTCTACACCACAGACTTCAACTACTGCAGCCAGTCTTGCCTCCTTCAGAAGTTTTCTGACGACTCTGCAGTGGTGGGATGCATCAGCGGTGGTGACGAGGAGGAGTACAGGACTGTAGTGGACAACTTTGTCACTTGGAGTGAGGAGAACCACCTCCAGCTCAACGTGATGAAGACAAAGGAACTGGTGGTGGACCTGAGGAGGACCAAAGCTGCTGTGACCCCCATCTCCATCCAGGGGGTCAGTGTGGACGTGGTGGAGGAGGACAAGTACCTGGGGGTGTACTTGGACAATAAACTGGACTGGAGCAGGAACGTGGACGCGGTTTACAAGAAGGGCCAGAGCCGCCTCTATTTCCTGAGGAGGCTGAGGTCCTTTGACATCTGCAGGACGATGCTCAGGATGTTCTACGAGTCTATGGAGGCCAGTGCATCATGTACGCTGTAGTCTGCTGGGGCAGCAGTCTGCGCGTGAGGGACACTAATAGACTTGAGAAGATCATTAGGAAGGCTGGACATGTTGTGGGGGAGGAGCTGGACTCTCTGGCGGTGGTGTTGGACAGGAGAATGCTGGACAAAATCTGGACTATTCTGGACTCTCCCTCCCACCCCCTCCACAAGGTGCTGGCCAATCAGAGGAGCTCTTTCAGCCATAGACTGCGGCTGCCGCTGCTCCACTGAGAGACACAGGAAATCTGCCTGTCGTCATCAAACTGTTGAACGCTGCACTTTAACTCTTTAACTCACAAACTACTCAATCCTTTCATCCTATTCCCTGCTCACACATGTATATAGTCATAAATATGTCACTGATGTAAATAATTTCCCAGAGAGAGCTATTTTATCTTTTATCTTATTGTATTTAGCTTATTTGTAACTTGTTTGATGTACATGCTCTTGGTCGGTTGCATCTGTAACGAAGAAAATTTCCCCCTCGGGGATGAATAAAAGTAATTCTGATTCTGATTTTCTTTTTTTTTTTTGCTATTTTGTCTCTCAAAAACATCCTGTTCATAACCTCTTCCTGTCTCCAGATTCACTCCTGTAACCGTGGCAACAGGAGCCTCATTTGGATGAAGCTGAACTCTGTGGGTGACGTCACACTTAGAACACTTTTTATATGGTCTATGCTTTTACCTGAAGCAAACGTGTCCAGACTTCAGCGACACTTCTGGGACGAAATCATGTATTTCCTGCAGAGTTCAGACATCACACATCATATATGTCATCAAATCAAATCCAAGTTTATTTATAGAGTGCTTTTCATACAAAAATGTAACACAAAGTGCTTTACAGGGATTAAAAACAATTCCACATTTCCTTCTCAAGCACCATCCCTCCACCAGGAGCCCAGGGGACCCGGGCAGCTGCAGCCGACCACTGCTCCCGGTGCAGAGGGCTCCTGCAGAGGAAACACTGGAAATCTTAAAAATATGTCTAAAATAATAAATATAATAAAATGTGTATAATAAAAACAAGTAAAAGTATAAATTTCGATCAAAAGCTAAGCTAAAAAGATTGTGAGTGTGTGGCTCTGAGAGAAGATCACAGCAACCTCCCTGAACAGAATCCAGTTACCATCACAGTGGCAGACATCCAGGAAACAGTCTCATGAAAAGTTGGACAGCACCAGGCCCTGACATGATCCACACTGGCTAAAGAAGCTCACTGCTCTCCACGAGCGCCTAGCAGCACAAATGAACCAGCTGCTAAGGGATGGGACTCACCCTGAATGGCTAACCCAAGGGCGTACGATCCTGATCCTGAAGGATCCTCAAAGGGCACAGTCCCATCCAACTATCGGCCAATAACCTGTCTCTCCACAACATGGAAGCTCATGTCAGGCATCATCGCGGCTAAGATAAGCGGGCACATGGATCAATACATGAGTGCAGCACAGAAGGGCATCGGCAACAACACCAGGGGAGCCAAACACCAACTCCTGGTTGACCGAACAGTCGCTCGTGACTGCAGAACCCGTCAGACCAACCTGTGCACTGCCTGGATTGATTACAAGAAAGCCTCTGACTCAATGCCACACACATGGATCACTGAGACTCTAAGGGCGTTCATTGAAACTCGATGCGGTTGTGGAAAACCACCCTTGAAGCCAATGGCAAGCCACTTGCACAAGTGACCATCAAATGTGGCATATACCAAGGAGACGCACTGTCCCCACTGCTGTTCTGCATAGGTCTGAACCCCCTCAGCCAAATAATCGACCGCACTGGCTATGGATACAGACTCAGAAACGGGGCCACCATCAGTCACCTCCTCTACATGGATGACATCAAGCTGTACGCTAAGAGCGAGCGAGACATCGACTCACTGATCCACACCACCAGGATCTACAGCACAGACACTGGAATGTCATTCGGGCTCGAGAAATGTAGTAGGATGGTGACAAAGAGAGGGAAGGTAGTCCACACAGAGGGGGTCTCACTCCCAGAGGGAACAATAACAGACATTGAGGACAGTTACAAGTACCTTGGTATCCCACAGGCAAATGGCTCCTTGACGAGGCAACAAGGAAAGTGGCGACGGCCAAATACCTGCAAAGAGTACGGCAGGTCCTAAGAAGCTCAATGGAAGAACAAGGCGCAGGCAATAAACAGCTACGCCCTGCCAGTGATCAGATACCCAGCAGGAATCATGCACTGGCCAAAGGAGGAGATACAGACCACAGATGTTAAGACACGAAAGCTCCTGACCTGCAGGAGGGTTCATCCCAAGTCCAGCACCCTGAGACTGTGCACGAGCCGGAAGGAAGGAGGCCGAGGACTAGTGAGTGTGGGAACCACTGTCCAGGATGAAACATCCTCCACAAGTACATCAGTGACAAGGCCCAGACTGATGACGCTCAGAGAATGTCTCAGACAGTGGGGCAGAGGAAGAGGTGCTGGAGGGACCATCATGGAGGACAAACCCCTACACGGGGCGAACCACCGGAACATAACTGAGCCTTGAGCACCCGAGCAATAGAGGCCCAGATCTACCACACCAGACAAGACCCAAGGTGTAGGTTGTGCAAAGAAGTGCCTGAGACAGTCCAGCACATAACTGCAGGTGTCAGATGCTGCAGGGAAACATGGAGCGACATAACCAAGTAGCGGCACAGTGTACAGAAACATCTGTGCAGAGGACGGGCTGGAAACCCCAGGATCAAGGTGGGAAACACCTCCAAAGGTTGTGGAGAATGAGCCAAGATCCTGTGGGACTTCAGATACAGACTGACAGAACAGTGATGAACCAACCAGACATCGTGGTTCTGGATAAGCGAGAAGAATTATAGAATTATAGAATTATAGAAATATTTGTCAACTTTGAGAAAATGTAAATGGTTCAATAGAAATATTAAATGTTACACCTAAATGTAAATGTTAAATGTAAATATAAATGTTCAATATAAATCTATTTGTTAAATATAAATCTATTTTTTAAATGTAAATGTTAATCTAAATCTAAAATATAAATGTTAAATATAAATGTTTTGGGTGAAACTAAATATTTAGATAATATTCTAATTCAAAATCTTCCAAAATAAGAGCTCCACAAGAAGCGGGTGCTGCAGCGCCCTCTAGTGGGGAGAGGGATTTTTTTTTTAAGTATTAAAACATTTTGCACAATTTATAAATTCTGCATGAATATTTGGGGTTATTTTGACACGTATAGACTATTATGTGTATTTAGATTTAATGTAATTATTTGTAGTCCATAGACTGTATATATGTGCCGGTACATCAGACTGTGGCACAAACCATGGATAGAAACGGTAGATCTCGCCGTTACTGCTGCTGTCTATTGGAACAAATGTGTCGACAAAGCCGCCATCTTGGTACAGGGTATCGCTGCTTTAAATGAACGAACATCAATGGGGGACGAGGCGACATCAGTGTTTCCCACAGACGAAGCAGCACTGTGCCCCCCTCGAGTGCCCGATCATAAGGGACCTCCTTGGGTTCTGACCATAGACCGTATATATGAGTGGACTAAGCTATCCCGTTAGCCGCCGCGTGCCAAACAGGAAGTGCTCCAGCAGGCTCTTCCGGCTCCTTCTCTCCCTTTTTCCCATTGACTTACATTAGGATCTTATCGCCTCTCTCTCCGTAACTGCTGCACTGAGCCGCGTCATTTTGGTCTTAAACTGTTCGTCTGAATCCGCTCTACATGATCCCGAGTGTTTCATTTCGCTATTTTGTTCCTAAATCCAGATATAAGCATCAATAACGGACCAATCAGACGCCTTCATTCCCCGAGGTCGCTGCCGTCTCGCGTTAGCAACAG
Organism: Odontamblyopus rebecca; assembly: GCA_030686955.1. Lineage (NCBI taxonomy): Eukaryota > Metazoa > Chordata > Actinopteri > Gobiiformes > Gobiidae > Odontamblyopus > Odontamblyopus rebecca. Next base: position 32,182,484 of record CM060674.1, read on the forward strand.
GTTTGATTGACAGTTAGTGCGTTTCCCCTTCACGCTTTCCTGCCCCTGCTGCTGTGGGGGGGTCACCCTGTTCTGCCCCTGCTGCTGTGGGGGGGTCACCCTGTCCTGCCCCCTGCTGCTGTGGGGGGGTCACCCTGTCCTGCCCCTGCTGCTGTGGGGGGGTCACCCTGTCCTGCCCCTGCTGCTGTGGGGGGGTCACCCTGTTCTGACTTTTCTGGGCTTTAACCAGATTCACGGCTTTAACAAGTGGATCAAGACATTTAATAAAACTGTCACTGGACCACTGCCATTTTGTGTGTGGATTTAACTGTGTGGACTGATAGTTCCTCAAGGACTGCGTCTCACAACTTTAACTTGTTCGATAACTTTAAAAAAATATATATTTTTGACAGTTCATTTAGTCAGGTTTATTATTAAAATTCTTTAAAGTAAAATGAAGGAAATAAGTAAGATCGACTATTTTTCAAATAAAATGACTGAATAAATCCAACTGTTACAATAGTGAACATTACTAGAATCTGAACGAGCAGAACTTCTCTAGCAAAAAGTCAAGTGAATTTCATTAAATTGTCGACTGTATTGTTGTTGGTACATAACAGAACAGAGAACATAAATCAATGACTTATACTATTTAAAGTTTGATGATAAAAGCTAAAAGTTTCCTTCTTATTCTCAAGAATCATCCAAATCCAGCGGTGCAGAATGGTGCAGAATATCCCGGCTGTGAGAAGGGCGGCACTCCCAGGACAGTGGGGCGACATATTTAACCTCCTCACTCATGATTGGCTCTTGTTGTTGCTATGATACTCGTGGGAGGATTTCCAAACATGGACCTGGCTCCAAATTTGCTCCTGTAACCGTGGCAACAGGAGCCTCATGTGAGCGGCGCTGACGCTGTGGAGACGTCACAGTCACTTAGTCCACTCATATATACGGACTATGGTTCTGACCCATTTATTGTGTGGTTACGGTTCCAAGTATCGGAAGTGTCGAGCCCGGAGGTGCACGCAGACCATACTTAACATTTAGATTTAAATGTAACATGTAGATTTACATTTACAGTTTAGATTGAACATTTATCTATAGATTTAGCATTAACATTTAGGTGTCACATTTAATATTTATATTTAACCATTTACATTGTCTCAAAGTTGACAAATATTGCTATAAATGTGCAAAAAGTAACTGAAAATTTCACATCTGTTTGAACATTGTTTGAAGCTAAATGTCTCAAAGCTTTTTTCAGCATGTTGAGTTTTTTTCAGCATGAGCTGCTTTACAAACGGCGCCCCCTACCCTCCAGGCAGTTCCTTTTCCTCTTCATTCTCATCTGCTCTGAACTGCACTGTGAGCTGAAGCTCTCAGGTGTGTGGTGCACCTCATCCAGTCAGACACAGCTGGACTCCAGTGAAGGTGCAGAACATCTCAAGGACGAGCAGAAGAAATGGACACACCTGAGGTAAATATGAGTGTCACAGCAAAGACTCTGAATACTTATGGACAGGTGAGATTTCACTTTTTGTGTAAAATAAATCTGCAAAAATATCAACAGTTCTGTGTTTTTCTGTTTTCTGTCAGTATAAGGTGCTGTGTGTACATTAATGAGGGAAAAAATTTAATTTCAGGGAGTCTGAATACTTTCCCTACCCACTGTGTGTTTTTGTGTGTGTGTATGTATACACATATATATATACACACACACACACTGTATATGGGCTGTGTTTTACCCTGTATTGGGAGGGTCCGGGCTCTGGCTCCTTGGACACACTGGGAGAGATGCTGCTGCTGGCACATGTTTCTGAGAACACAAAGGAGTCAGAATCATTACTGCTCATGTCAAAGAATCTTGTATCGCCCTTAACCTTGAACAGCCCATTTGAACTTTAGGTACGTATTAGGTGAATGGATCTGACTCACACTAGCCCTGAAAACCAAAGCTCAAAAAGACTTGCTGGGTTCTACTGGCCGTGCGGATAGAATATTTTAAATGATTCATTTTGTGACCCAGGAGCCACGCCCCGGGGTCTAAACATGGCCGCCCGGTCTATGGGTGTTTCCCAGGTGCCAGTTGGCTTCCGAACCACTTCGGACAGATCCACATCATCAGAGATGAAGGAAATATTTTGCTGTTTTCGCCATATTGGTGCAAATCACACTATTATCTGATCAAATTAATTCAAATCAGGACAAATGCAGCAGAATCTCTTAAAGAAGAGAACTGGGAATAAAATTCAGATCATCTGAAAATGTTTCAGCCGATGTATTTATTTCTTTATGTTACTAATTATTCACAGGTTCTAATGCCTGTCACATGTAGTAGGTTGGAAAACACTATATTTAAAGTTTTATATGGAAAATAGACACCCTCTCTATTTTTAAAATTTTATTTCTTTTATTTTGGGTGCAATTCACACTCCGACCAGTAGATGGTGCTGTTAGCGCTACTGTGGGGACTAGAGGGACACGGCGCAGGCGCGGCTTCAGAATTGAACAAGCTGGGGCCAGACCATGGACGTATAATAAGAGCTGGATAAGCCCCGCCCCCTCTTTCTTGGCCGCAGACGTGTGGCTGAACGAGATATCGCAGCTGCAGCCCAAGAAAAATTCTACCATAGAAGCACAATGTATCAAATCAGCCTTGTAAGAGTTAGCCTAGCCCCGCCCTGAGCCCGCGCTAGCCCCGCCCTGAGCCCGCGCTAGCCCCGCCCTGAGCCCGCGCTAGCCCCGCCCTGAGCCCGCGCTAGCCCCGCCCTGAGCCCGCGCTAGCCCCGCCCTGAGCCCGCGCTAGCCCCGCCCTGAGCCCGCGCTAGCCCCGCCCTGAGCCCGCGCTAGCCCCGCCCTGAGCCCGCGCTAGCCCCGCCCTGAGCCCGCGCTAGCCCCCCCTGAGCCCGCGCTAGCCCCGCCCTGAGCCCGCGCTAGCCCCGCCCTGAGCCCGCACTAGCTCCGCTCTAGCAGCTCGCGCTAGCTCCGCTCTAGCAGCTCGCGCTAGCTCCGCTCTAGCAGCTCGCGCTCTGATTGGTCAGAACGGTGTTTCTGACGTCACAGCCCGACAGTCTTGGGCTGTGACGTCAGACGTTGGGCTGCAAACAAGGAAGTAAATGCAGAAATGAAAATCTTTTTTGCGTCATGCGCCAGTGAGCTCAGGCCATTGAAAACAACAGGCGCCATCTTGGATTCATCTTCAGATTTTATTATAGTTCTATGGGCCAGACTAACTGTCTCCTCTATCCACAGGTATGATTAAAAACTTATTTTATTAACTCAGACTTGGTCCAAACGTTTTAGTTAATTGTGTAAAGGTTTTGAACCAGTTGTGAAAGTTTCAGAGTTTGATGAACGTTTGCAATGTATTTTTTTGAATTGCCTCATGCAGTCCCGTTTCTAACGTCCGCCATGTTCAGGATTAAATAGTAAGTAGTAGCAACGTATTTCAAGCTATATTTAAGCAAGAAAAACTGCTGAGGTGCTTTGTAACATGTTACAGTCAGTTTATACAGTAAAGAGTGATGTACAAATGTATGTTTATTATTTTATGTATGACACTATGTATTTATTTGTACTTATTTTACATATTATTTTATTGTCTATTACTGTGTACTTGTTTCTTTATTTAAGGACATTTAAAAAAAAATCCTGTTCATGACAGAGCCTGGCTCCAGATTCTCTCCTGCTCCAGAGTTTGTGGCGATTTTGACGTATTTTTAGATGATGTTTTAAACGCTTGGCCAGCCCAGAGGTTTAGTCCCTCCAGCGTGTCCTGAGTCTCCCCGGGGTCTCCTCCCGGTGGGACATGAGCAGCTCCCCAAGGAGGCAACAGAACGTGGAGGAGCAGCGGCTCTACCCTGAGCTCCTCACCCTGTCTCTAAGGGAGCGCCCAGCCCCTGTGGAGGAAACTCATTTCACTGCTTGTATCGGCGATCTGGTCTGGAACAGCCAATTTGGCTTCAGTCTGGAGGAGCGTCATGTATGAAAAGGATGAAAGCCACTTTGAGAGGGCTCATGTTTTAAAGCAGTGGTTCTTCACCTTGTTGGAGGTTCTGAACTCCACTAGTTTCATCTGCAGGCATGAAAATGGGTCAGGGGGTGAAAAGGTGAAGGACGGGGTTGTTTGATTGAAATGACTCGGGTTCTGCGATGCGGACATCGGGCATCACGCTGTGTCACGCAGAAAAAAAAAATTGATGCCACTCTTGTCAGTGGATGGAGCTGGAGCAGTAAACGCGAGACGCCCACTTTAGCTATTTTAGATGCTCAAAACCATAATGTTTTAATGAATCAATAAATAACATCAGCGGCGAAAAGCAGTGTAAAAAGACCAGGGTTCACGTTTTTATTTTGTCACAAAAGGCTTCAAGCATGGGCCAAAGCAGAGGATAACAAGTTCTAGAGGTTCACTTCACCTTCAGCCTAATGTCGCTGTTTATATCACAGCCGCAAACGCAGACGCCAAGTGAAGTGTGTGCAGTTCGGCCTATGATTGGTCCTCAGCAGCGATTTGCTGACCATTCAAGTGTCATTTAAAGGGCCGGTTTCTGAAGTGTTCAGGTTGCGCATTAAGTCAGTCATATGATAATTAAAAAAACATCTCCCGACCCTGAACCCCCCCCCAAAAAACAAAAAAACAAAACAAACTCTGATCTACATGATTCACGTAGGTCACCCTTTTTTGACTTCAAAACGGTGAATTTCGCCAAAAGGTGAGAGATTTTCATGCCTGCATCTGCTCAATCACTGAACCCTTAATTGGAAAAATAAAATATGTTTTTTTCAAAACATAGATATATATATTTTATTGGTGCACATGTGAATCCATATTGCACATATTCGTCTGACCACTTTCTTTTCTGCTCGACATAGTTCGTGTAAAGTGAAAATATAAAGAAAGAAATGACCCGACACCATCACCACAGTCACAAGACGATTGCACAAAATTTCCTGCAGCCAATAACGGCCAAACGGGGCGAGTCAACACCAAACACATGAGACCCTGAACCCCTGAGACTGACTCACCAAACCCCTGAGGCTCCAACCAACCAGGTTAAGAACCACTGATTTAAAGGGTGTGTCCATGTCCCCCCTGAATGATAATGAGGGACCCGCTCACAGATTAAAGGATTTGGACATGATCCCTGACAAAGAATAAACTAAACTCAAGTCAGGCCTCCTACCTGGAAAGAGTTCATTCCTGATAGTCCTCGTCGACCGGAGTTTAAGGGGCCAGAACTGGTGTTCTTCCCATGAACTGGAGGTGAGACTCTGCAACTCCATTCTGCCAGATAAAGACTGAAACTGCATCCGGCTTCCTTCATCTGGATCATCGTCGTCCGTCAGGCTGCTGGTCTGGAGAGAACCTTCGCAGTGTATTGGCCAATGTTGCGGTGGAGAATCTTATATTGGGAAAACAATTGAATGTGTTGATCACTGACACACGCGTGTATGTAATTCTGAACAGAATTATTGTGAGATAAATTCATGCTTTGAAGAAAATTAAATCTATCTAATATTACATACAAACACACTGGACATGATCACCAAGCTAATACAAGAAAACCGCTGTCTACGGTTATAGCGTCACTGAGTTCTGCTGTAATGGCAGTGGGCGGTTCATGTTCTCATTTAAGATGATGATTCAACCAATGCACACAAAACAGTGACAGACCAAGTGCCAGGGGTCGATCCTCAGAACTTACATGATTGTGGGTCTAAAACTGCAGTGCTGTTCTCTACTGTACTGTAAAAGAAACAGAAGAACACAAGTTAACACACTGGCATGTCTTCAAAACAGAACGCTTGTTTATCATATCGGAGTTATCTCCGCTCACTTTAACCACCCCCACACTCCAGGAAGCCATTTTGACCGTCACTGTTAAGGTGGTTGTTACGGTGCTTGGCCTGAGTGTAAAGTGCTTAGCATAAATGAGTACAGCCCCTTTGAAAAGTGATATTTTAAACTATATTTTAATGAACACAAAAAAATATTTCCAAAATATTCAAGACAAAGTTTATTACTACATCTCGTTAACTTATAACTCGAACAGAAAGGTAATAATACAACTTACCTATTCTTCAGATGAAATTAGGGTGGTTCAAAAATGAGTACACCCCACACCAAAAACCACTACATCCAGTCCTCTGTATGGCCTCCATTACTTCTAATGACCGCTTCAAGTTTGCAAGTCTAAGCAAGGAATGAACAAGTTGGCAACATTTGGCAACATCAGTCTTTTTCCATTCTTCAACAATGACCTTTTTCAGAGATGTTGATGGAGAGTGATGATGTTCAGTTGGGTTCAGATCAGGCGAGATGCTCAACCACAGAATCACTCTCACCCTGTTCCTCTTCAGAAAGCCTTCAGAGGCCTTAGATGTTTGCTTAGGGTCATTGCCATGTTGGAAAAGTGCACGACGACCGATGGTACAAAGTGATGGAAGCATCTTTGTTTTCAGCATAGAGAAATGCATTTCTGAATTCATGATGCCATCAATTCCCCAACACCAGCAGCACTCACGCAGCCCCATGGAGGACATGTGTTTCACTGTAGACACTGTGTTTTTCTTTGTTTTCCTCACCTTTGCGACACCATACAGTTCCGTAAAGATTGATCCGAGTAGCCTTCATCTTTGTCAGCATGGGCCCAGGCAAACTCTAGACGGGCTTTTTTGTGACAGGGTTTAGGAGAAGCTTCTTTCGAGGACGACACCTGAGCTCACCATTCCTCCTCACTGTACTGTGCTGTGTCACGGGAAACGGTCACCCCAGGTTGGCTTTCTACTTCCTTAGGTAATTTCAGGGAACTTGTCGATTTTCTTCAGTCCTTCTCATCAGAGGACGCTCCTGTCGAGGTGTTAACCTCCATGGCCGACCTGGACGTCTCTGTGAGATGGTTGCAGTTTCATCTTTCTTAAATTTTTTAGCCACTTTTGCAACAGTATTCTTACTAATAAGTAAGGCTTTGCTGATCGTAGCCTTCACCTTTCTGGTGTAAAGAAATCATTTTCTTGTGTCATTTCTTTTCCCTGTGGTGCCATTGCTGGCAGCAGCAAATGGGAAGGAGGTGCTTTAAGTCCTTTTGTAGCCGACTGTCTGATGGACCCTGTGGAATGACTGAATGTTTGTGCAGTTACACATTTGGAGCCTAAAATGTAGATTTGCTCTGAGACTTTCAGTGGGGTGAACTCATTTTTCCACCACCCTAACTTGACTAAAACTGAAAATTATGTAATTTATGTACTACTTGTTGTACTTGTGAACCAGGTAAGGTGAGAAGAGCACAAAGCCACAGCGAAACATGGTGTCTGACCTGAGGACCTGCAGCTGATGAGGGCCTGGTCCTGGCTGAAGCTCTCTCAGCATATGGAGTCCAGCAGACGTCACGGCAGTGTCCCGTAGGTCCAGGTTCCTCAGTGGAGGTGAAGGATGGACACTCAGAGCATGGGCCAAGTGCACACAGCTGAGGTCTGACACACCACAGGACTTTAAACTACACAGAAGAAATACAAGGCCTTGATTTTAGGGCAGGACAAGATGACTGTAAAGTTTGGGAGTTTATTTTGAAGCAAGATTTGAAAGTGTCATGGTGGGAGTGGGAAAACAGATGAACTGGAAGTCCAAGGAATAGCGCCTAGCTTGAGGGCAAAAGGGTATTTTGTGTTTATATGATTTATAATTCTGTTATCTTGGCTGTAAATAAATTCCCAGTAGATGTTTTTAGCTCTTACGGTCACTATGTGCAGGAACAAATGATGGAAAAGGCATGTTCATCTGTGCGAGCGTTTATTCAGCTAAAGCTGCTATAATGAGGTGAAGTGTGTCAGATCAAACACTTCCCCACTTTGTCCTGTTCTCAGCGGATTTAACCCATCACAAAGTGTGACGCAGATGCCTTCAGACATTTCTGTGATTGGAGTTTATTTAAACATTTAAACCATTTGATGGTTTTGCCATTTCCCCCACACTCTCACCTGTGTAAACCATAATTCCCAATATCTGACAATAATCCATCATCCAGACGCTGACTCTGCAGTAAGTCTGACCTGATACTAAAGGTAGGATCAAGGGTGAATACAGAAATGTATTTGTGTGGAGCAGTGGCTGACCTCAGAGTTTCCAGTTTACACTGTGGATTCTGCAGAAAACCACACAAGAACATCACTCCCGAATCTTTTAGTTCAAGATTTTCACTGAGGTCCAAGACTCTGAGGTGGGAGGGGTCCTGCCACAGGGCTTCAGCCAGGAGATGACAGCTGTCGTCGGTGAGACTGCAGCCACTCAATCTGGTGCAAAACAGACAATAAAAAGTTCCATGAATCGTTAGTGAGATCATTACAATCTGAAAACAACTTGGGGTAAATCTGTGTGCTTGCAGAGGGGAGCGCTTATAGCTTTGAGTTATTTTGAGTTTATTTTTTGTTTACTGCTGTAGTGATACTTTCCTACGACCTATGGATCTGCCATATTCCAACGTTTTGACTGTTGCCATTTTGATCGAGAATATCAAGGGAGCTGGATATGTTTCTGCGGTTCTGCTTTAACCCGCCCTTCCCCTGGAATGTCAAAGCCTTCCTCCCCAGCTGTCATTTCTATGGAGATTAACTGACTTGTGTTTAATAAGCACTTTGTATCCAAATTTTGCCTGACACAAAAGACTCTTCCAGAAGGATTAAAGACTCTGGAACAGAGCTACATAATTAATGACTGGATTAACTCCAAATAATATACATTAAATAAATAACAAAGACAATTTAAAAAAGACACTTGGATTTTGATCGAACAATCTCTAAATCTCAAGACAATGGACTTTCTTAGACAGAAGAATGAAATGAACTATTCATTCTGTGCCAATTTCCACTTGCCAATGTGTTTTAATATTGATCTGTAAATGTGAATTTCTTTGGTTTGTATAAAACTGTGAATATAGACAACAGAGACATGGAGGAGAGACAGAAAACCAACAGTGTTCCTCTAATGAGTCTAGTTTGAGTCTAGTTTGAGTGTAGTTTGAGTCTAGTTTCTAAAATAAATTTGCTTCACTGAAGAAACATTGATCATTTAATGAACACAGAAAGGTCAGATTTTGGCAAGACAAAAGTTTTGTCGCCTACAGAAAATTGAACAAATAATTTACTTCAAATACAAAAGTCTGTTGCATAACGTCAGTGACTTAAGTAGTGGTGCTGTGAGATCCATATTTAATATCTTGTATGACTTCCATGAGCTTGAAGGACTGCATCCATGCGGTTCCACAATGATTCATACAATTTGTTGATGAAGTCATCAGGAACAGCAAAGAAAGCGTCTCACAGCCTCCAGAGTTCATCAAGATTCTTTGGTTGTTCCTTCCGTGCTTCCTCTTTCATTCTGCCCCAGACATGCTCAGTGATGTTCATGTCTGGTGACTGGGCCGGTCCTGGAGCACCTTGATCTTCTTCTCCTTGAGGAACTTTGATGTAGTGATGTATGCGATGCGATGGAGCACCATCCTGCTGCAAAATGACCCCTTTTATGGTTGGGAATGTAAGAGGTGCTAATGCTTCTTGATATTTTAGGATATTGGTTTTGCCTTCACCCTGCAAATGTCTCGCACACCCCCATACTGGATGGAACCCCAGACCATGATTTTTCCACCACCAAACTTAACTGTTTTCTGGGTGAATCTTGGATCCATGTGGGCTCCAGTAGGTCTCCTGCAATATTTGCAGCTGTGATGTAATTCAACCGAGGATTCATCTGAGAAATCCACCTTCTGCCACTTTTCCAGGGTCCATCCTTTTAGCAGGCTGTGGGCCTTGGCAAATGCCACACGTTTTTTTAATTGCCTTTTGTTTAGTGCTGGTTTCTGTGCACTGATTCGACCATGGAGGCCATTTCCAGACAGAATTCTACAAACTGTTCTGGTTGACACAGGGACTTGAGGTGACCAGGCCTGGTGGAGCTCTGCTGCAGTGGAAAAGGGGCCTTGGATTTTCCAATCAACAAACGGTCCTCCCGAGCAGTTGTCTTGCGGGGTCTGCCGGACCTGGGCTTGTCAAAAACATCTCCAGTCTTTTCAGATCTTTTTCTTTGTACTTGACGCTGAGACACATTGAAGGTGTCAGCCACCTCAGCAGTGGATCTGGTCTTCAGCCTCTTGATAATTAACCCTTTGGTCTCAGGGTGGATCTTAGGCAGGTTGTCAGAGGTCAAGTTGCAGTTGATGTGAGGGTCTGGTGTGCTGGGGTTCTTTTTATACACACCCACTAAGTGACTGATCAGTAACTGATCACAGGTGAGGCTGGAATCTAGGACTGGGTGCATCATATGACAAGGAGACAAGACTTTTGTCTTGCCAAAATCTGATCTTTCTGTGTTCATTAAATGATAAATCTTTCTTCAGTGAAGCAAATTTATTTTAGTATATTGAGCATAATTTGGGAGGGTTTTAGCTTTAATATGAGACATTTCTAAAACCAATCGATTAATTTAAAGTCGGGTTATAAACTTTTGTTTCTACAAAATGGATAAGAGACAAGACTTTTGTCAGGGACTGTACTGTAGTTTTGATGAGCATCAAGCAGCTCTCACACCTCCAACTGTCCCAACAGTAGAGACGACCCGGACACTCATCCCCTCACCGTTTCCCCCTCACCAGAGTCATCTCCACCCTTTCACATTCAGGAGGCAGATGTGAAGAAGCAGTTCAAAAGGATGAATTGCCCGGAAGGCGTCGGGCCCAGACGGTGTCTCTCCTGCCACCCTGAGACACTGTGCTAACGAGCTGCCCCGGTGTTTACGGGCATCTTCAGCTCTTCACTGCAGGCTTGTCATGTGCCTGCTTCAAAACCTCCACCATTGTTCCTGTCCCCAAGAAGCCAAGGATCACCGGACTCAATGACTCCAGACCTGTGGCTCTGACATCTGTGGTCATGAAGTCATTGGAGCGCCTGGTTCTGCCCCACCTCAAGACCCTCACGGCCCCTGGACCCCCTGCAGTTTGCCTACAGAGCCACAGGTCTGTAGACGACGCCATCAACATGGCTCTACACTTCACCCTGCGGCATCTGGACTCCCCGGGAACCTACGCCAGGATCCTGTTTGTGGACTTCAGCTCTGCCTTCAACACCATCCGCCCAGACCTCCTCCAAGGCGCTGTCCCAGATGAACGTGCCTGATCCTCTCTGCAGGTGGATCACTGACTTCCTGACGGACAGGAAGCAGCACGTGAGGCTGGGGAAGAATGTCTCGGACTCCCGGACCATCAGCACCGGCTCTCCCCAAGGCTGTGTTCTTTCTCCTCTGCTCTTCTCCCTGTACACCAACTGCTGCACCTCCTCCCATCAGTCTGTCAAGCTCATCAAGTTTGCAGATGACACCACGGTGATCGGACTCATCTCGGACGGGGATGAGTCGCCTACAGGACGGAGGTCGATCGTCTGGTGTCCTGGTGCAGCCAGAACAACCTGGTGCTTAATGCCCAGAAGACAGTGGAGATGATTGTGGACTTTAGGAAGCACACAGCCCCACTCCCCTCCATCATCCTGACCGACACCCCCATCACCACTGTGGACTCATTCCGCTTCCTGGGGACCATCACCCAGGACCTCAAATGGGAGCCCACCATCACCTCCATCATAAAAAAGGCCCAGCAGAGGATGTACTTCCTGAGGCAGCTGAAGAAATTCAACCTGCAGCACGGACACTGATGCAGTTCTACATGGCCATCCTCACCTCCTCCATCACCGTGTGGTGCTGGAGCCTCCACCAGGGACAAACAGAGACTGCAGCGTGTTGTGCTCTGCTGAGAAGGTGATTGGCTGCAGCCTCCATCTCTTCAGGACCTGTTCACCTCCAGGACTCGGACACGTGCAGGTCGAATTGCAGCTGACCCTTCTCACCCTGGACATGGACTTTTTGACCTACTCCCCTCAGGCAGGAGGCTCCAGAACCTCTCGCCACAAAAACAGTTTCTTCCCCTCTGCTGTTGGACTCATAAATAATAACACTAGGACTGGTCCCACCCCCCACTCTGCTTCTGTCACATGACCCTGTGTTCTCGCACCTGCCTGTTTTGCACTGATCATTACCTGCACTCTTAAACTCTTAAACTCTTATACTCTATATTATTATCCATCCATCCATCCATCCATCTTCTCCCGCTTAATCCGGCTGGGTCGCGGGGCAGCGTGCTGCCCAATACTCATAGCACCTGACCCCCCTATGAACCCCTCTGCAGGTGGTGAGCCCACAGGAGGGTGGACAACATGGTCCTTGATGTTAGTTCATAGGGGTGACTATATTATTATATTCCTGTAAATCTGTAAATTTTGTTGTTATATTATAGCTTTTTTTTCTACTTTATTTTATTCTATTTTATTTGTTGCATGTCAGTGTTTGTCTACATCCTGCTCCAAGTACCGCAGCAATTTCCTAATGTTGTGAACCTGTTCACTCATATGGCAATAAAAAACATTCTGATTCTGATTCTGAAACACTCCAGTGGACAAAGCCTGAAACTGCTCTGAACTAAACCCAGATTATTTCTGCTACTACTTGTAGTCCCTGTGTCCGAGACGTTCTGTGTGCGCCCCCTGCAGGTGGAGACAGGCAGAACAGAGCGAGCTTGTCCAGGAGCAGAGAGGATGAGGATGAGCTGAAGTCAGAAACAGGATCCTGGGGTAGGTTCAGGGGGAAAGGAGGTGCTGAGGCTCTTTAAGCAGACGGGAGGAGGGATGATGGATATATTCAAAAGTCATGAGGGCCACAGGCCTGTAGTCATTCAGTCTCCATTCACTCCACACTCTGTGGTGAGAAGCCTCTATTGTAGTCACAGCTGCCCTGGGGCAGACAGACGGACCCACCACAACCTACACACCACATTCATATCTGTGGGTGAAGTGTCTTGCCTAATGACAGTCCCAGTGGTCCTGACCAGGCAAAACACACATGAACATTCACACAGACAGTGGCTCCCTCTTTTCTGCATCACTCCAGGAAAATAAAACTAAAACAAGAAGTATGGGCAGATTACATTTTCAAGAATTATTATAGTCCAAATGTGAGAATTGCAGACAGTGAAACATATTTTTCAAACATACTGTATGTATCCATGCCAAATATATCCTTAGTTCTGGATTGTTTAGGTGATTGAATTGTCTGTGCAGCCTGGGTTTCAGTCTTGAAGCTTGGCTCTGGACTCAGTATGGGGAAGGTCTCTATATTGTTGGACGGAAAAGCCTGGGCAACACCTGGATTCAAAGACAAAATATTGAAGGCATCTGCCATTTTTTGTGTAAGTTCATCATTTCTGAGGCACTAGTGCAAATGTGGGGCGAGAGGTGTGCTGTGCCTGACTCTCAGCTGGAGTGGAGCAGACTGAGGGTGTCGTGCCTTCAGTGAATTACCAGAATTGCAAAAATAAATAGCAAAATATAGTTGCAAGTGGCAATTGTCAGCCCTTGCGGGCACTAACGCCCACAAGCTCAAATTTTCAATGAAATCGAAGTTCGTATGTGGGGAGTCATTTGTATAGATGCAAAAAGTAAGACTTATGTCACAAATTTGGATTTGAATGCCCTAGGAGGAGTTCTTTTACAGAAATTGCTTTGCAAAGTTTAATACAATATTGCTGACCCCTGGTGAAGCAGAAGGCGTTGGCCTAATACTATTTTTTACTTTTCATCCAGAAAGACTGTTCATTAGTGCTTTGAAATGTACTTTTGAAATCTTGGCATTTGGTAGGAAGACAGTAAATACAAGCCTGTTCAGTCAGTTGTTTTCACTCATTTCTATTGTTTTGTAGGGAACAGTACAGTTGTACAGTTTACTGCCATGTTTAAGGGTTTTGTCTATTATTTCCATGGGCATTATTATTGTACAGATGTACAGTTTGGTAGAGTTATTTAATATAAATGTTTATACCTTTGTTTCCTGTAGAACCACACACTTCTGCCATTCCTGTGGATTCCTAATAAATCTGGCTGATTTTTTCGAGGGCACCCTGCAGCGGGTCAACACAGACAGCACCCTGAGTGTATTTTTTAAGTCCCATGCATTTTGTTTGTGGTGGTCTAAACAACAGGTTTTCTGCTTTTACACAGAATAAGACCCTGAGTTCTCTGTGAAAGACTAAATTACCTACTTTGTGATTTGCCATTAAAAAAACATTTAATTTGTAATTTGACAGCAATAATCTTGCAGTCCCAGGAAAACCTCACAGCATCACTCTCGTACTCACTTGGCCTTCTTGTAGTTTCTCACGGCTGGGATGAGTCTCCACCTCCCCTCGCGACTGGTGTTGTACTTGCTGAGGTCCAGCTCCTCCAGGACCTGCTCAGACATCTGCAGCATGTAGGCCAGAGCCGAGCACTGGATCTCAGACAGACTCCTCTTCTCTGACCCCTCGGTCTTCAGGAAGTCCTGGATCTGCTGCTGGACGGACTGGTCGTGCATCTCGATCAGACAGTGGTAGATGTTGATGCTTCTGTCTGGAGACACGCCCTTCAGATTCAGCTCCTTCAGGTTATCCATGACTCTTTGGATGGTTTCTTGGTCAGTTTTGTTTGGACCCAAGAGAAACCTCAAAGCTCTGCGGTTGGACTCCAGACTGAGGCCGTGGAGGAAACGCACAAACAGGTCCAGGTGCCCTGTTTTACTGCCCAGAGACACTTCCATAACTCTCCTTAGGAACATGTCGAGTGACGAATTCACCAGAACATCAGACTGTGCCAGATCTTCACCCACAAACTGACTGAGAACCTCCGTGTTTTTGGTGGAGAAGCAGTGGTGGATGTAGACCGCAGCCATAAACTCCTGGACGCTGAAATGGACAAAACTGTAAACCTTTTGATTGAAGATGACACTCTGTGGTTTGAAGATCTCAGGGCAGAGTCCAGAGTAGAGCGAGGCCTGACGCAGGTCCAGACCAACCTCCTCCAGGTCCTCTTGGTAGAACATGATGTTTCCTTTCTGCAGGTGCTCAAAGGCCAGTCGGCCCAGCTTCAGCAGCAGATCACAGTCAGCAGAGCTCGGCTCTGGAACGCTGCTCCATGCTTCGTACTTCCTCCACGTCTGCACCAACAGGAAGTGAGCGTACAGGTCTGTGAGGGTTTGGGGCAAAGCTCCACTCTGAGGGTGTCTCAACATGTGGTCCAGGACAGTGGCTGTGATCCAGCAGAACACGGGGATCTGACACATGGTGTAGATGCAGCGAGAGCTTCTGATGTGGGACAGGACTGTTCTAAAATGGTCTCCATCAGAGAACCTCATGCAGAAGTAATCCTCCCTCTGCTGGTCAGTGAGGAACCCTCGCACCTCTGTGAGGCGCTGGACACACTCTGCTGGAATCTGATTGGCCGCCGCCGGGCGTGAGGTGATCCATATAAGGGCGTCAGGAAGCAGACTGCCTCTGATGAGGTTCACCAGCAGTGGGCCGACCTCTGACCCCTGTGTGACCTCAGAGATGGCCTCACAGCTGAAGTCCAGAGGGACACGACTCTCGTCCAGGCCGTCCAGGATGAACAGGACTTTACTGTGGAGCAGAGTCTGAGCCGAGAGAGGGCGCAGTGAGGGGTAGAACACATGTATGAGCTCCAGCAGACTGTAGCGCCCCCTTGTGGCCAGGTTCAGCTCTCTGAAGGACAGAGGCAGCACCAGGAACAGGTCCTGGTTATCGAAGCCCTGGGCCCAGTCCAGGCTGAACTTCAGAACCGAGAAGGTTTTCCCAACTCCCGCCACACCCAGAGTCAGCACCAGCCTGAGCGGCTCCTGCAGCGCCTCCTGCTGGTCTTCAGATGGTAGTGGTTTGAAGATGTCTGTGCTCTGAATGGGGGTTTCCTGGATGTGTTTGTGGGAGTGGAGCTGTTCTGTCGTCGCCTCCTCGCTCAGGCCCTTTAGGATGAACAGATCCATGTGCGGATGATAAAATATTCCTTCTGGCAGAGATTGTTGACGCAGATGTTGTTTATATTCAGCTAAAGCCTCATGTAGACCTGGGAAGTGAAACAGAAGTAACAGGTGAACATAAGGTATGTTGTGTTAAGATTAATACAAATACAACACCTGAGATTATCTTCTGATATTATTTCTACCTGACAGAGGGACTGCGGACAAAAACTAGCCTTCTGGGTAATTCGGGTATGTTTACATAGTCATCATAACTGTCCCATCGAACAAGAAAAAAACAATAACAATAAAATAATAAATAAACAACAGAACACTTGTGTGAGCTGTACAGTTAGAATCTACAACACCCTCATCATTCTGTTTATCATTTACACATTTTAAATTCTAACATTGATGTACGGCAGACTGAGGTCCTTTGAGGTGCAGATGTGCAGACTGAGGTCCTTTGAGGTGCAGATGTGCAGACTGAGGTCCTTTGAGGTGCAGATGTGCAGACTGAGGTCCTTTGAGGTGCAGATGTACAGACTGAGGTCCTTTGAGGTGCAGATGTGCAGACTGAGGTCCTTTGAGGTGCAGATGTGCAGACTGAGGTCCTTTGAGGTGCAGATGTGCAGACTGAGGTCCTTTGAGGTGCAGATGTGCAGACTGAGGTCCTTTGAGGTGCAGATGTACAGACTGAGGTCCTTTGAGGTGCAGATGTGCAGACTGAGGTCCTTTGAGGTGCAGATGTGCAGACTGAGGTCCTTTGAGGTGCAGATGTGCAGACTGAGGTCCTTTGAGGTGCAGATGTACAGACTGAGGTCCTTTGAGGTGCAGATGTACAGACTGAGGTCCTTTGAGGTGCAGATGTGCAGACTGAGGTCCTTTGAGGTGCAGATGTACAGACTGAGGTCCTTTGAGGTGCAGATGTGCAGACTGAGGTCCTTTGAGGTGCAGATGTGCAGACTGAGGTCCTTTGAGGTGCAGATGTGCAGACTGAGGTCCTTTGAGGTGCAGATGTGCAGACTGAGGTCCTTTGAGGTGCAGATGTGCAGACTGAGGTCCTTTGAGGTGCAGATGTGCAGACTGAGGTCCTTTGAGGTGCAGATGTACAGACTGAGGTCCTTTGAGGTGCAGATGTGCAGACTGAGGTCCTTTGAGGTGCAGATGTGCAGACTGAGGTCCTTTGAGGTGCAGATGTACAGACTGAGGTCCTTTGAGGTGCAGATGTGCAGACTGAGGTCCTTTGAGGTGCAGATGTGCAGACTGAGGTCCTTTGAGGTGCAGATGTGCAGACTGAGGTCCACTCTGGCTCGCGGGAACGATCCCTCTCACTGATCTCTTTACAGTGGAGCAGCAGACACATGGCACTACCCAACTTTCTATCGTCATGGAGACTAAATGTGGCCTGAATGTAATAAAACATGAAATCTAATCAAAGCGCCCCCTAGCATAGACATGACACGTCGGATTTGGACCAAATATGGGGATTAAATTCTATGCATGACTACAAGCAAAAACCACAGACGTATATATGAGTGGACAAAGCTAACCCACTAGCTGTTGCGTGCCAAACAGGAAGTGCTCCAGAAGGCTCTTCCGGCTCCTTCTGGCTCTGGCCCCAGTGACTCACACTGGGATCTTCTCGCTCGTCTCTCTGGACCTGCTTCTGTGGCCTCGACATTTTGGTCTTAAAATGTTCGTATGAACCCACGACACAGGATCCTGAATTTTTTATTTTTTTTGCTATTTCGTCCGTCAAAAAACCCTCTTCATAACACAGATCCTGGCTCCAGATTCAGTCCTGTCACCGTGGCATCAGGAGCCTCATTTCGGTGAAGCTGAACTCTGTGGGTGACGTCACACTCACTTATACTTTTATATATGGTCTAATAACACTAATATCAGTCCTACAGCACCACTTTAGCAAAACTCCACAAAACTAGTGAAGAGAAACGACCTGAGGCTGTGGAACAGTCTGTATCATCCATCTTCTCCCGCTTAATCCAGCTGGGACACGGGGGCAGTTTACTGCCCAATCCTCACAGCACCTGACCCCCTATGAACCCCTCTGTGAGGAGCCCACAGGAGGTGGACGTCATGGTCCTTGATGTTAGTTCATAGGGGTGTGGGCAGGTTTTGGGTTGATGGGGGAAACCAGAGCCTGGAGGAAACCCATCCAGACATGGGAAGAACATGCAAACTCCACACAGAAAGGCCCGGGGATCGAACGCCGCAGTCTGTTTCAGTCTTTAGTAATTTGCTTTTGATTCATATTTTATTATAACAGACTTTTCCACAGCCTGAGTTTGTTTCTCTTCACTAGTTTTGTGGAGTTTTGCTAAAGTCGCTGCTTCAGCTGAGCAGAAATGACGTCCTGTAATTACCACAGAAATAATAATGAAGAATTTTAGAAATAAACTCACACAAATGAAACTGTCACAGCACAAAACAGCACAAACCAAATACAAACGTTTGACATCATTTTCTTCCTGTTTTGAGGCTGTTTCACATTCTGAGGTTCTGGACGACATCATCGACCAAAATAAAACTGTGAATATCTGAAGAACCAGAATCACAAACTGAACTTTCTGCAGCACAAATGATTGACACAGTTTTTGTAGGTTTGTGTTTGATGGGCGACTTCACACAGGCAGATGTTCGTACCTCTGTTTGGACAGGACTCCTCTGAGTGTGACGTGGTGCATCCTCCACAGACCCAGTGCCCACAGCTGAGGGGCGCGAGTACCTCCGAGCCACGCAGACAAACAGCACAGTATCTACGCCTCAGTCTGTGCACAAGTGAGATTTAAAGGAGCCACTTAGGACTGTCACTGTGAGTTTACATTTCACCTTTATTATAGTCAGATTGTAGAAGTTACCTTGACACTGGTCCACCTGCTGCTGACATTTCTTCTGGCAGTGGTGCGGTGTACAATCGTAGAATTTTCATCCGTTTCTTTTCAGCCATGTTTCGTCCTGAAAGAAACACACACATACACACATACACACATACATACATGCACACATACACACACATGCACACATACACATATACACACACACACACACACATACACACATACATACATGCACACACATACACACATACACACAGACACACACACACATACACACATACACACATACACACACACATACATGCACACATACACACATACATACATGCACACATACACACACATGCACACATACACATACACACACACATACACACATACATACATGCACACACATACACACATACACACATACATACATGCACACACATACACACATACACACACACATACATGCACACATACACACACATGCACACATACACACATACATGCACACATACACATGCACACACAGACACACACACACACACATGCACACATACACATGCACACACAGACACACACACACATACATGCACACACACATGCACACACACACATGCACACACAGACACACACACACATGCACATATGCACACACACATACACACACACAGACACACACACACACATGCACATATACACACACACATACACACACACACACACACATACACGCACACATACACATGCACACACACATACATGCACACATACACATGCACACATACATGCACACATACACATGCACACATACACACATACATTCACACATACACATTCACACACAGACACACACACACATACACATTCACACACACACACACATGCACACATACATGCACACATACACATGCACACACACATACATGCACACATACACATGCACACATACATGCACACATACACATGCACACATACATACACACAGACACACACACACACACATACACACACAGACACACACACACACACATACACACACAGACACACACACACATACACACACAGACACACACACACATGCACACACACATACATGCACACATACACACACAGACACACACACACAGACACACACATACACATGCACACACACATACATGCACACATACATACACACACACATACACAGACACACACACATACACACACACACACACACATACACAGACACACACACACACACACACACACACACACACACACTGTAGAATCAAATCACTTTTCATCTCCCACTGTATAAGAGAAAGAAATGAGTGGAAATACTCAAGGGTCATTTTACGCCAAACCTCCAAATGCCCCACACAAATTTTACTGGGAAATTCTAGGAGGTTCACACACTTCCCAATAGGAAAAGTCCCACATTTTAGCTTCAAAGTTTCAAACAGCACAAACCAAATACAAACGTTTGACATAATTCTCTTCCTGTTCTGAGGCTGTTTCACATTCTGAGGTTCTGGACGACGTCATCGACCAAAATAAAACTGTGAATATCTGAAGAACCAGAAACTTTCTGCAGCACAAACGACTGACACAGTTTTTGTAGGTTTGAGTTTGATGGGCGACTTCACGCAGGTCTCAGATCTTTATATTAAGTAGTGTTAAATCTATAATGTCTAATATTACAGGCCACAGTGTGAGTTTCCTATTATAATATAGTGGAATTTTATTCACGCAGCGCCTTTTCAAACAAAATGACAGCATTTTCTACACACGGAACAAAAGAAAATACGATGTCATGAAACGATCAACTATTAAGTCCAAACTGTTCAATCATCTAACGTAGATTTTCTGCCGTGAATCCAACAAGGCGAAGTTGAACTGGTCCAAACAATAAAACCAAAACACTTTTAAAATGTGACTTTCACTTCTGCCTCGGGAGCTCAGATCGACACTTTACGTTGTGCTTTTCGTACATTTTTAAACCTGTTCAAATAAAGTAACTCTCAGTGTGTGACCGGTCCGCCGTATAAAAGACCGTATAAAGTGTAAGTTATAAAAGAAAAAGACCGTATAAAGTGTCAGGTATAAAAGACCGTATAAAGTGTCAGGTATAAAAGAAAAAGACCGTATAAAGTGTCAGGTATAAAAGACCGTATAAAGTGTCAGGTTTACGGTCTGTGCTTCAGCGTCATTATCACAGACCGCGTATAGAATATAATGACTAAGGTCATTATTTGTGCTCCAACCTTCAACTGTACGTGTATCTACAAACACGCGACAAAAATATCACGACAAATGAAAGTAAATCCATTAAAAACAAGAAATAAACAAATAAAGGAAATGCCTCACCTAAAACAGAGACCCGCTCATTTCTTTTGGGCGGGGACAGATGTGCGGAAGTTCCGCGTGTTTTATTATAGTTCTATGGTCTGGGGCTGGATGTAGAATAAGAGATTTTATTATAGTTCTATGGTCTGGGGCTGGATGTAGAATAAGAGAGTTTATTATAGTTCTATGGTCTGGGGCTGGATGTAGAATAAGAGATTTTATTATAGTTCTATGGTCTGGGGCTGGATGTAGAATAAGAGATTTTATTATAGTTCTATGGTCTGGGGCTGGTCCCTTATGGTTTTTAGATAAATTAATGCTCTGCCTACAAAAGCTTTTTAAATGTTTTTTTTTTTTAATGAGTGTCTTAAAGTAAAAGTGAAAAGCCTTATTGATCAGTATCATCATTTATGGGGACTGGCTCCACTCTCTGTTTAGTTAAATGCACCTTATAAACATTTCCGTAAATGATAAATCCCCTTTTCCTCACTAAAATAAAACATGTAGTGACATTCGGTGGCACTAGAGGGCGTTAATAGTGTTGATCAGGGATCGATGTTATTTGTTTCTTAATATTTGATTTGATTTTATTCACACAGTTTGACCCTTGACCTCAGATACACAATATAGATGCTCCATAAAGTCTGTTTTGCTCAGTAAAATTCAGGGGTATCACATGAGAAAAGTAAGTAGAAGTATTGAAGTACCTGTTTAAAAATGTAAAAGGTCAAAGTATTTGCAGAGATTTTTTTGAAAATTAAAGCATTGAAAAAAAAAAAAAAGAATAATGTAAAACTAATAAAATGAAACTGAATGGTAAATACACCAACATTTACTGACTTGATTTCGAGAAGCATCGGTGGCTCATGTTGGGGAGGGGGAGGTCGCCAGGTTTTCTACATTAAACCTGGGACACAGCGGGTTTGGATATTTGGATAAAGAAAATAGTGGAGGAAAAAAAGTTTAACACTGTCCATTCTCCACTCAGTGTGTGTCAGTGTAAAATCTGAGACTAAATCCAGAAGCTTCTTCTGGAGTTGGACTAAACAAATGCAGTTTATGCTCCTCTGGTTTAGACCTGAAACAGACCTGATATAGTCCTAGTTTAGT
The DNA here is from genome assembly GCA_030686955.1 of Odontamblyopus rebecca. Classification (NCBI taxonomy): domain Eukaryota; kingdom Metazoa; phylum Chordata; class Actinopteri; order Gobiiformes; family Gobiidae; genus Odontamblyopus; species Odontamblyopus rebecca. The sequence continues at coordinate 32,204,627 of CM060674.1, forward strand.
CCTGGTTTAGTCTTGATTTAGACCTGAAACAGACCTGATATAGTCCTAGTTTAGTCCTGGTTTAGTCTTGATTTAGACCTGAAATAGACCTGATATAGTCCTAGTTTAGTCCTGGTTTAGTCCTGGTTCAGTCCTGGTTTAGATAAGATAAGATAAGATAAGATATCCTTTATTTGTCCCACAATGGGGAAATTTCAGTGTTGCAACGCACAGTAAAGAGAACAGCAAGAAACAGTAGCAGCAATAGAAGTACAGTTAAGTTAAAAATAGACAAACACTATAGGGATCTAAAGACAATATATACACAATATATACAATAAATTGCAATCAAAAAAAGCTATATATACAATAAATTACTATCTTACATTATTGCACAGGGTCCCAGTATTGCACAGGCAGCAGAGTTAGCAGTGTTCATTGTAAAGTCTGACAGCAGCAGGAAGGAAAGACCTGCGGAACCTCTCCTTCACACAGCGAGGGTGGATCAGTCTGTCACTGAAGCTGCTCTCCAGAGCAGACAGGGCCCTGAAGAGGGTGAGACTCCAGGTCCAGCATAGAAGTGAATCTGGCCAGGACCCTTCTGTCCCCCACCTCCTGCACCGAATCCAAGGCACAGCCCAGGACAGAGCTGGACTTCCTGATGACTTTGTCCAGTCTCCTCTTGTCCCTCTCTGTGATGCTGCTGCTCCAGCAGACCACACCGCACAGGATGGCTGATGCCACCACAGAGTCGTAGAAGGTCCTCAGGAGGGGCCCTTTCACTCCAAAGGACCTGAGTCTCCTCAGGAGTGGGTAGAGCCTGCTCTGGCCCTTCCTGTACAGTGCATCTGTGTGGTGAGTCCAGTCCAGTTTGTTGTTCAGATGAACACCCAGGTACTTGCATGAGTCCACTCTCTCAATGTCCCTTCCTGGATGTTCACTGGTGGGGGGCAGTGGAGCGACATCTGCGTAGTCCACCACCATCTCCTTGGTCTTCCCGGCGTTGATGAGAAGGTGGTTCCGCCTGACACCAGTCCACAAAGTCCTGCGTTAGTCCCCTGTACTCTGCGTCATCATCGTCCGTGATGAGTCCGATAATGGCAGAGTCATCAGAGAACTTCTGCAGGACGCAGCTGTCCGTGTTGTGCCTGAAATCTGCAGTGTAGAGGAAGGGCGCCAGGACAGTGCCCTGGGGCGCCCCTACACTGCAGGTCCGAACATCAGACACACAGTCCCGGTCCTCACAAACTGGGGCCGGCTTGTGAGGTAGTCCAGGATCCAGTCTGCCAGGTCGCAGTCCACCCCCGGCTGCCTCCAGCTTGTCCCCCAGAAGCAGCGGCTGGATGGTGTTGGAAAGCACTGGAGAAGTCAAAGAACAGAATCCTCACAGTGCTGCCGGGCTTCTCCAAGTGAGAGAGGGAGCGGTGTAACAGGAAGATGACGGCGGCCCTCCACTCCGATGCCAGGCCGGTATGCGAACTGCAGCGGGTCCATTGCTGAGCTCACGGTGGAGCGGAGGTGGCCCAGGACCAGTCTCTCCAGTGTCTTCATCAGATGTGATGTGAGAGCCACCGGCCTGAAGCTGCTGAGGTCCTTGGCGTGCGGTGTCTTTGGCACCGGTACCACACAGGAGGTCTTCCACAGCTGTGGTACCGTCCTCAGCCTTAGGCTCATGTTGAAGACGTGCCCCATGACTCCACACAGCTCATCTGCGCAGGATCTCAGAGCCTGGAGCTAATGTTGTCTGGTCCCGCTGCCTTCCTCGCCTTGATCTTCTTTCAGCTCTCCCCTCACCTGGGCTGTAGTGAAGGACAGAGCTGGGCAGGAAGGTGGTGTGCTGGGGGAGGGGTGCCTCCCTCTGCAGTGGTGGAGAGTTTCAGAGCTGGAGCAGAGGTGTGAAGAGGTGCAGAGGTGTGAACAGTCGCAGCTGTCTGTCCATTCATGGAGGTGGTGGTGTGCAACTGTGCGGGGGAGGGGTGGGTGCTTGATCAAACCTCAGAAAGTGTTGGTTCAAATCATTGTGCCCATTGCAGGTCACTCTCGCTTTGGACAGGGGGCGTTTTGAAGCCTGGAGATGGTTTTCAGGCTTCTCCACACCCCTGGATGTTCTGATTCTGGAGTTGCAGCTCCATCTTCCTCCGATACTGGGCCTTGGCTTTCCTGATCTTCCTCCTCAGCCTCTTCTGTGCAGACCTCAGCTCCTCTTTGTTCCCTGACCTAAAAGCCTCTTCTTGTCCTTTAGCAGGGCTTTTATGTCAGCGTTAATCCACGGCTTGTTGTTAGGAAAACACCGCACCGTGCGAGATGGTACAGTGTTCTCGTAGCAGAAGTTGATGTAGTCCGTGATGCACTCTGTCATCGCATTAATGTCCTCCCCATGCGGGTCACAGAGCTCTGCCCACACAGTGGTGTCAAAGCAGTCTCTCAGAGCCTCCTCACTCTCAGGAGTCCACCTTTTCACCACACGTGGCACAACAGGCTGCCTGTGTACAATAGGAACGTACACAGGTCGCAGATGGACAATGTTGTGGTCCGCTCTTCCCAGGGGGCAGTGCAGATGCAGAGTAAGCCTCTTGGCATTTGCAAAAACAGGTCCAGAGTTTTATTGTCCTCTTGTGTGGCATTTAATGTACTGGGTGAACGTGGGCAGAACCGTCTTGGGGGAGCTGTGGTTGAAGTCTCCTGACACTAGGAAGAGAGCCTGGGGATGCTGGGTCTGTAGTCGACTGGTGCAGGAGAGCAGCGCTTCACAAGCATTATCAGCGTTAGCAGAGGGGGGCACATACACAGCTATCACAATAACATGTGAAAACTCCCTCGGCAGGTAATAGGGCCTCATGCTAACCGCCAGCAGTTCAATGTCCTTGTTACACATCTGCTCCTTCACTGTACAGTGTCCAGGTTTGCACCACGCTCCATTCACAAACACAGCCAGGCCCCCTCCTCTCCTCTTACCGCACTTCAGCCGTCCGATCCGCGCGGATCAGGTGAAAGTTCTCCATAGCGATGGCTGAGTCAGTAATGTTCGGGGTTAGCCATGTCTCCGTGAACAGCATGATGCAGCTGTCCCTGTACTCCCGCTGAAATCAGTGAGCGCGGTCAATTCATCCGCCTTGTTCTGAATTGACCGCACGTTCCCGTGATGACAGAGGGGAGGACGGGCCGGGCGCGTCGCTTCTTTTCCCGGTGTTTTCGTCCCGCACGGCATCCTCGTCGCGTCTTTCTGAGAATCTCCGTAGATCTCGTGTCGGTCTCTGGGGAGAACCGCCACGCTGCGGAGGGCAATCAGCTGATCCTTAGTGTAGACAATGGGCGCTTCTCGAACCCACGCACATTGTCGCAAAAATGTCCTGTAAAGTCCACAAAGGTGTCCAATTAAAGTGCAAACTGCTGCGTTCGTGCGCCCTATTTTTTACACACCTATATTTACAAAAGTGTTCACAAAACTAGCAGTATAGACAGCAAAAAGTAAAGAAAAGTACGAAAAGAGTGGAGCGTTGCAAACCAGCTGCTGACTCGCGCCTGCGCCGAAATAGACCTGATATAGTCCTGGTTTAGACCTGAAATAGACCTGATATAGTTCTGGTTTAGTCCTGGTTTAGACCTAGTTTAGACCTGAAGTAGACCTGATATAGTTCTGGTTTAGTCCTGGTTTAGACCTAGTTTAGTCCTGAAGTAGACCTGATATAGTCCTGGTTTAGACCTGAAATAGACCTGAATTAAACCTGTTACATAGTCCTGGTTTAGTCCTAGTTTAGTCCTGGTTTGGATCAAATTGGTCACAAATAAAGCCCCTGGGACATTTCTTGTATAAAACTGGGACAAATCAGTGGTTTGGGATAAAACTGCTGGGACAGTGTGTAACTGTGTGTTATGTCTTTGTAAATATTGTAAATATTATTGAGGCTTTTTCGCAGGATAAACGGAGAATGGATGGAAAGTGAAGATTTATTTGGATTAAAAGTGATTGAAACATGGACTGAAAACTGATTTTGACGTGGCAAAAACAGCGCGGACTCGACGCGATGACGCACTGACGCAGAAACAAAAGCAGTGACGCAGTGACGCAGAGAGAACGCACAGCTTCGGTGGTTTTGCTCTGTTTTTACGAATAAAGAATCCTCCAGACGCCGTGACACTCTCCGCCCGGACCCCAGGTGATGTTAGCACCGAGAAACTGTCCGCGAAGAGCCACAAAACCGCGTTATTTTTGCGACTTAACGCTCAAATATAACGAGACCAACCGCGATGCTACTGTCTGAGCTAAGCTAGCACGCTCCGAACAACAACAGGAAACAAAAACGAAACTAAAGAGTGAAATAAGGCGAAAAACAGCTTATATTTGGAGATATCAGTCTGAAACTTCTCTACTTTATTTAAATACACGTTCTTGGTTCTTTTTGTTGTCATATTAGATACTGAAATACACAGAGGAGATGTTGGGTCTTATTTAGTATTTGGGGAGTGTGACCGCACGTCCCCGTTCACAGTTTATATATGGAGCCCGTTCAGAAGATTCAAATTATAATTATTCATATTTCTAACTTTTTAAACCTCTTTTATCATCAGATTTTGAATTTTGTTGAATTGTTGAATTTTGTAACTCTGAAAAAACATGTTTGAATTATTTTTACTCTGAATTTTAGTTGCTGAAATTTTAGGCGTACAGTTTCAAAGTATATAATTAGTATAATAATAATAATAATAATAATATAAAATGTAAATAAAATGATAATAAATATTGAATTTAATAAAAATAATTTTTGAGTTAAATTCAAAGTGAGAAATTCAGCGGTTTTTAAAGTTCCAAATCTAATGGGACAAATGCTCGTCCGTCCTCTGATTTTAATGATGTGATGTTCTGGTTGTTTTGGCGCAGAGGCCATGGCCGAGCAGAACGTCCAGGCCAAACTCAAGAACCTCCTGAAGCAGCAGAACATCCAACTGTGGAACCCGCCGTACACCCGGGACCAGCAACCGAGCCCCGAGCACATGCAGGTGAGGCAACCGGCCCCGAGCACATGCAGGTGAGGCAACCGGCCCCGAGCACATGCAGGTGAGGCAACCGGCCCAACAACCAGCCCCGAGCACATGCAGGTGAGGCAACTGGCCCCGAGCACATGCAGGTGAGGCAACCGGCCCCGAGCACATGCAGGTGAGGCAACCGGCCCCGAGCACATGCAGGTGAGGCAACCGGCCCCGGCAACCGGCCCCGAGCACATGCAGGAGAGGCAACCGGCCCAACAACTGGCCCCGAGCACATGCAGGTGAGGCAACTGGCCCCGACACCCGACCCCGAGCACATGCAGGTGAGGCAACCGGCCCCGAGCACATGCAGGTGAGGCAACCGGCCCAACAACCGGCCCCGAGCACATGCAGGTGAGGCAACTGGCCCCGACACCCGGCCCCGAGCACATGCAGGTGAGGCAACCGGCCCCGAGCACATGCAGGTGAGGCAACCGGCCCCGAGCACATGCAGGTGAGGCAACCGGCCCCGAGCACATGCAGGTGAGGCAACCGGCCCAACAACCGGCCCCGAGCACATGCAGGTGAGGCAACCGGCCCCGAGCACATGCAGGTGAGGCAACCGGCCCCGAGCACATGCAGGTGAGGCAACCGGCCCCGAGCACATGCAGGTGAGGCAACCGGCCCCGAGCACATGCAGGTGAGGCAACCGGCCCCGCCTGCAGCGAAATGAAATGAAAGTGAAACATTTGTGGCGTCTAAATGTTTTCCGCAGTGTTTTTGTTTTCCTCTTACTCGTGTTTGTTCCCCGTCGGCAGGAGCTGGCGGGGCAGTACGCCGCGCTGCTCGGCCTCTCTGCGCTGGAGGCAGGGGGCGCTCTGGAGTCGATCCGCGCTCAGGCCGTGAACAGAGGCAAAGGAAACCAGACGTTCAGAGAAACTAACGTGGCGACGTTAGAGCTGCTGCTCCCCCGAGACGCCAACAAGGTACAAAGGAGTCTGTAGCCCCGTTTACACGAGAGTTTAAAATCCGATTAAAAAGGATTTAATTCAGAATAAAAGTTAATTCCGATTCAAAAAGACCATGTAAACACTTGATTCCTAATGATTATTCTGAATTCAGTTTATTCGGATTTAAACTTAATTCCAAATTAAGCGGGTGGTTTATTCCGATTTTAAATCTGAATTAATTTATTTTGTGATCATGTAAATGTTTATGCTTCTTAAAAATAACTGGTTGTTCAGCTCATGTGAAAGGTGCCGATGCCGTTAACACCGCGGGTCCTCATCCCGACGTCTCATGAACTCATAAAACCACAGCTGTAAAACTTTAAACAACTTTAAACACAACTTTAAACAACTTTAAACAACTTTAAACAACTTTAAACACAACTTTAAACAAGTGTAAAGTTGTGTTTAAAGTTGTGGTTTGGTCCTGGTTTAGACCTGGTTCAGGCCTGGTTTAGTCCTGGTTTAGACCTGGTTTAGTCCTGGTTTGGTCCTGGTTTAGACCTGGTTTGGTCCTGGTTTAGACCTGGTTCGGTCCTGGTTTAGACCTGGTTCGGTCCTGGTTTAGACCTGGTTCGGTCCTAGTTTAGACCTGATTCGGTCCTGGTTTAGACCTGGTTCGGTCCTGGTTTAGACCTGGTTCGGTCCTGGTTCAGACCTGGTTCGGTCCTGGTTCAGACCTGGTTCGGTCCTGGTTTCGTCCTGGTTCAGACCTAGTTTAGACCTGGTTCGGTCCTGGTTTAGACCTGGTTCGGTCCTGGTTTATTCCGGGTTTGGTCCTGGTTTAGACCTGGTTCAGTCCTGGTTTAGACCTGGTTCGGTCCTGGTTTATACATGTTTCGGTCCTGGTTTAGTTCTGGTTCAGTCCTGGTTTAGTCCTGGTTTAGTCCTTGTTTAGTCCTGGTTCGGTCCTGGTTCAGTCCTGGTTCGGTCCTGGTTCAGTCCTGGTTCGGTCCTGGTTTAGACCTGGTTCGGTCCTGGTTTAGACCTGGTTCGGTCCTGGTTCAGTCCTGGTTTAGTCCTGGTTCGGTCCTGGTTCAGTCCTGGTTCGGTCCTGGTTCAGTCCTGGTTCAGTCCTGGTTCAGTCCTGGTTCAGTCCTGGTTTAGACCTGGTTCAGTCCTGGTTTGGTCCTGGTTTAGTCCTGGTTTAGTCCTGGTCCAGACCTGGTTTAGTCCTGATTTAGACCCGGTTTAGTCCTGGTTCAGTCCTGGTTTAGACCTGGTTTAGACCTGGTTTATTCCTGTTTCGGTCCTGGTTTAGTCCTGGTTCGGTCCTGGTTTAGTCCTGGTTTAGACCTGGTTTATTCCTGGTTCGGTCCTGGTTTAGTCCTGGTTTGGTCCTGGTTTAGTCCTGGTTTAGACCTGGTTTAGTCCTGGTTCGGTCCTGGTTTAGTCCTGGTTTAGTCCTGGTTTAGTCCTGGTTTGGTCCTGGTTTAGTCCTGGTTTGGTCCTGGTTTAGTCCTGGTTCGGTCCTGGTTTAGTCCTGGTTTAGACCTGGTTTAGTCCTGGTTTAGTCCTAAACCTAAATTGTTTTGTCCTTAAATCTGAACTGTGGCGTCTTCTTTGTGTCTGCAGGATCCCAAGACCAAGACCTTCTGTGAGACCAAACTGGACGTGTCGGTGCAGGAGCTCGTGGACAGGTGGCGCTCTTTGACCCTGTTGTGTTGTGATGTTCCGCAGTGGAGCTTTAACCCTGTTCTGGTGGTAAAAATAAAAGGCTAAAGGCAAAATCTGGTTTGTTGCAGAATTGGAGAAGATCACGGACTGAAATCCATCAAACTGATCCTGAACGGAAGAACTCTGCACACGGGTAAGTCTGGACCAGGACTGGACCAGGACTGGACCGGGACTGGACCGGGACTGGACCGGGACTGGACCGGGACTGGACCGGGACTGGACCGGGACTAAACCGGGACTAAACCGGGACTAAACCAGGGACTGGACCAGGACTGGACCAGGACTGGACCAGGACTGGACCAGGACTGGACCAGGACTGGACCAGGACTGGACCAGGACTGGACCAGGACTAAACCAGGACTGGACCAGGACTGGACCAGGACTGGACCAGGACTGGACCAGGACTGGACCAGGACTAAACCAGGACTAAACCAGGACTAAACCAGGAGGACTGGACCAGGACTGGACCAGGACTGGACCAGGACTGGACCAGGACTGGACCAGGATTGGACCAGGACTGAACCAGGACTAAACCAGGACTAAACCAGGACTAAACCAGGACTGGACCAGGACTGGACCAGGACTGGACCAGGACTGGACCAGGACTGGACCAGGACTGGACCAGGACTGGACCAGGACTAAACCAGGACTGGACCAGGACTGGACCGGGACTGGACCGGGACTGGACCAGGACTGGACCAGGACTGGACCAGGACTGGACCAGGACTGGACCAGGACTGGACCAGGACTGGACCAGGACTGGACCAGGACTGGACCAGGACTGGACCAGGACTGAACCAGGACTAAACCAGGACTAGACCAGGGACTGAACCAGGACTGAACCAGGACTAAACCAGGCACTAAACCAGGGACTGGACCAGGACTAAACCAGGGACTGAGACAGAGACTGAGACCAAGAACTGAACCAGGTCTGGACCAGGTCTGGACTTTTTCACTTGTATTAGAAACTCCCTCCTCAAGTGAAGTGAAAGAAACATAAATTAGACCAAAAATTAGAACTGAACTGTAACTTTAAAGCAAAACGAAGTAACATTTTGACCTAATTAAATGCCTCCAAAGCCCCTCTGATGGTCACATGTGACATTTTGGGGTGTTTGAAGGGGTCACTGGTGCCTCTGCCTCTGGGTGGAAAAACCACACATGCCACTTGGCTCCTGCCGACCCGGATCTGAGCTCAGGGTCAGTTCTGTTCTCACCAGAGCCAAACTGCTCCACCACACTTCAGCTCCACTCAGCTAACAGAGCCACACACCTGTACTGACGACTCCGGGCGCTACGAGCCGCCGTGCTCAACACTGAACTCAATCACCATTAAACAAAGTAAAAAACATGACCCACTGTGTTGGACACTGGTCACCGGCTTTGTGGAAACAAACGTGAGCAGATGAGAGGGAGGGGAGGGTATTTAGGACAGTTCATTCTCACAGAGACCTGTAGGGGGAGCTCTACCGCTGAAGTTACTGAGTTCTGCTTTCACCGAGATCTGTTTTTACCTCGTCACATCTGGACCGTTGTGTTCCACGTTTTAACCATCGACCAAAATACTCGTAACAGAGGGAATAAAAAATATTCTGCAAACTGGACTTTTCAGGCGTTCACACGTTACAGTTTCTCCTCAACAGTTACTCACCTGAAGGTGAATTTGGAACGATTCGTGCGATCTCTGATTTAGGACTATTTGGTTTAGTCCTGGTTTAGATCTCATTTAGTCCTGCTTTAGTCCTGGTTTAGATCTCATTTAGTCCTGCTTTAGTCCTGGTTTAGACCTGGTTTAGACCTGGTTTAGACCTGGTTCAGAGCTGGTTCGGTCCTGGTTCGGTCCTGGTTTGGACCTGGTTTAGACCTGGTTCAGACCTGTTTTAGACCTGGTTCGGTCCTGGTTCAGACCTGGTTCGGTCCTGGTTCAGACCTGGTTCAGACCTGTTTTAGACCTGGTTCGGTACTGGTTCAGACCTGGTTCAGACCTGGTTCACACCTGGTTCACACCTGGTTCACACCTGGTTCACACCTGGTTCACACCTGGTTCAGACCTGGTTCAGACCTGGTTCACACCTGGTTCACACCTGGTTCACACCTGGTTCAGACCTGGTTCACACCTGGTTCGGTCCTGGTTCGGTCCTGGTTCAGACCTGGTTCACACCTGGTTCGGTCCTGGTTCACACCTGGTTCAGACCTGGTTCACACCTGGTTCACACCTGGTTCAGACCTGGTTCACACCTGGTTCACACCTGGTTCACACCTGGTTCACACCTGGTTCGGTCCTGGTTCAGACCTGGTTCAGACCTGGTTCACACCTGGTTCACACCTGGTTCACACCTGGTTCGGTCCTGGTTCAGACCTGGTTCACACCTGGTTCACACCTGGTTCACACCTGGTTCACACCTGGTTCACACCTGGTTCAGACCTGGTTCGGTCCTGGTTCAGACCTGGTTCACACCTGGTTCACACCTGGTTCACACCTGGTTCACACCTGGTTCACACCTGGTTCGGTCCTGGTTCAGACCTGGTTCAGACCTGGTTCACACCTGGTTCACACCTGGTTCACACCTGGTTCACACCTGGTTCGGTCCTGGTTCTGGTGCAGATCAGCGTTTGGACGAGCAGGGTGTGAGGAACCACAGTAAGATGATGGTTCTTCGAGTGAGCGACGCCGAGGAGCTCCAGAAACAGCAGAACCAGAGCCAGAGTCTGCAGCGGACTCACAAGGGCTTCCAGATCCTGTCCGAGAGAGGTACCAGATGCCCTCCCACACTCCTCCGCTCCTCCGGATGCCCTCCCGTCCTCATCTCTCGTGTTTTTCAGAGGAGGACCTGGACTCGCAGCCTTTCCTGGAGATCGCCGACCAAAAGGGAAACCCGCTGAGCATCCCTCACCGGGAGAAGAAGGTGCGTCAGTGTTTCCGTTTCCGACGCAGACGCAGCTCTTACTGTGAAAGTGTCGTCCTTTTCCAGGCTCTTATTTTGGCGATGGGCTTCCACGAAAAGGGACGGTCGCTGATGAAGAGGAAGCAGTTTGATGACGCGCTGTGTCACCTGCTGCAGGCCGACCAGCAGTTCAGGTACGGTCACCCTGAGGACGCAAGGTCGAAGCAACGAGAAGGAAACATTCAAGGGGGTTTCAGTGATTTGTTTCATTTATGCTCGGAGAAGCTAATGATAAAGAAAGCACAACAGTTTATCCTTTATGATCGTAGGAAATAAACGAGAATGAAAAATGTCAGGGTTTTGGTTTTGGTTTATGTCCTACAAACTAATAATGATGATAAAGAAGGCACAAAATGTGATTTATAATCGTACAAAACGGCAAAAATGAAAAATTCAAGGATTTTTTATTTATATTTTTCCATTTATTGTCATAAAAACTCATAATGATAAAGAAAGCACAACAGTTTATCCTTTATGATCGTAGGAAATAAACGAGAATGAAAAATGTCAGGGTTTTGGTTTTGGTTTATGTCCTACAAACTAATAATGATGATAAAGAAGGCGAAAAATATTATTGTTTATGATGGAACGATTCGTGCGATTTCTGATCACTGATTTAGGACGATTTGGTTTAGACCTGGTTTAGACCTGGTTTAGACCTGGTTTAGTCCTGGTTTAGACCTGGTTTAGACCTGGTTTAGTCCTGGTTTAGTCCTGGTTTAGACCTGGTTTAGACCTGGTTTAGACCTGGTTTAGTCCTGGTTTAGACCTGGTTTAGACCTGGTTTAGACCTGGTTTAGACCTGGTTTAGACCTGGTTTAGACCTGGTTTAGACCTGGTTTAGACCTGGTTTAGACCTGGTTTAGACCTGGTTTAGACCTGGTTTAGACCTGGTTTAGACCTGGTTTAGACCTGGTTTAGACCTGGTTTAGACCTGGTTTAGTCCTGGTTTAGTCCTGGTTTAGACCTGGCTTAGACCTGGCTTAGACCTGGCTTAGTCCTGGTTTAGACCTGGTTTAGACCTGGTTTAGACCTGGTTTAGACCTGGTTTAGACCTGGTTTAGACCTGGTTTAGACCTGGTTTAGACCTGGTTTAGACCTGGCTTAGACCTGGTTTAGACCTGGTTTAGTCCTGGTTTAGACCTGGTTTAGACCTGGTTTAGACCTGGCTTAGACCTGGCTTAGACCTGGTTTAGTCCTGGTTTTGTTTATGGTCGTACGAACTAATAATAATAATAACGAAGGCACAAAAGTTTGTTTGTGATCGGACAAAAGACACGAGAAGGAAAAATTCAAGGGTTTTTTATTTAGTTTGTCGTTTATTGTCGTATAAATAATGATCAAAATAATATATATAAATAATGTATAATAATAATGATAAAGATAAAGATGTAATCGTACAAAACAAAGAAAATGAAAAATTCAAGGATTTAAAGCGGGTCTAAACCCACAGAAGTGTAAGTCCGTCTTTAATCCAGGTCTAAGCGGGTGTTTTCCGGCAGTAAGTGCGGCTCGGCGCTCCTCGGCTCGGTGGGTAACTCTAAGCGGGTGTTTTCCGGCAGTAAGTGCGGCTCGGTGGATAACTCTAAGCGGGTGTTTTCCGGCAGTAAGTGCGGCTCGGCGCTCCTCGGCTCGGTGGATAACTCTAAGCGGGTGTTTTCCGGCAGTAAGTGCGGCTCGGCGCTCCTCGGCTCGGTGGATAACTCTAAGCGGGTGTTTTCCGGCAGTAAGTGCGGCTCGGTGGATAACTCTAAGCGGGTGTTTTCCGGCAGTAAGTGCGGCTCGGCGCTGCTCGGCTCGGTGGATAACTCTAAGCGGGTGTTTTCCGGCAGTAAGTGCGGCTCGGCGCTCCTCGGCTCGGTGGATAACTCTAAGCGGGTGTTTTCCGGCAGTAAGTGCGGCTCGGCGCTCCTCGGCTCGGTGGATAACTCTAAGCGGGTGTTTTCCGGCAGTAAGTGCGGCTCGGCGCTCCTCGGCTCGGTGGATAACTCTAAGCGGGTGTTTTCCGGCAGTAAGTGCGGCTCGGCGCTCCTCGGCTCGGTGGATAACTTCGCCGTGCTGCAGTTGGACATCGTGTGGTGCTATCGCGCTCTGGAGGCTCTGTCCTGTTTGGACGACGGCCGAGCGAGACTCCAGCAGGCGGAGGCCAGTTTCCTGCAAGTGTACGGAGAACAGCAGGAGCGTCTGCGCATGATCAAGGTACAGGACTGAACCGGGACTGAACCGGGACTGAACCGGGACTGAACCGGGACTGAACCGGGACTGAACCGGGACTAAACCGGGACTAAACCGGGACTGAACCGGGACTAAACCGGGACTGAACCAGGACTAAACCGGGACTGAACCGGGACTGAACCGGGACTAAACCGGGACTAAACCGGGACTAAACCGGGACTGAACCGGGACTAAACCGGGACTAAACCGGGACTAAACCGGGACTGAACCGGGACTAAACCGGGACTAAACCAGGACTAAACCGGGACTAAACCGGGACTAAACCAGGACTAATCCAGGACTAAACCGGGACTGAACCGGGACTAAACCGGGACTAAACCGGGACTAAACCGGGACTAAACCGGGACTAAACCGGGACTAAACCGGGACTAAACCGGGACTAAACCGGGACTAAACCGGGACTAAACCGGGACTAAACCGGGACTAAACCGGGACTAAACCGGGACTAAACCGGGACTAAACCGGGACTAAACCGGGACTAAACCGGGACTAAACCGGGACTAAACCGGGACTAAACCGGGACTAAACCGGGACTAAACCGGGACTAAACCGGGACTAAACCGAGACTAAACCGGGACTAAACCGGGACTAAACCGGGACTAAACCGGGACTAAACCGGGACTAAACCGGGACTAAACCGGGACTAAACCGGGACTAAACCGGGACTAAACTGGGACTAAACCGGGACTAAACCGGGACTAAACCGGGACTAAACCGGGATAAACCGGGACTGAACCGGGACTAAACCGGGACTAAACCGACTAAACTGGGACTAAACCGGGACTAAAGGAGGACTAAACCGGGACTAAACCGGGACTAAACCGGCGCTAAACCGGCGCTTAAACCGGGACTGAACCAGGACTAAACCGGGACTGAACCAGGACTAAACCGGGACTGAACCAGGACTAAACCGGGACTGAACCAGGACTAAACCGGGACTGAACCAGGACTAAACCTGGACTGAACCAGGACTGAACCTGGACTGAACCGGGACTAAACCAGGACTAAACCGGGACTGTAAATTCCTCTGTAGAGCTGTTACTGTGGTCCTGGTTCACCCTGGCCCGGCCCGGTTCGGTTCGGTCTGAGTTGGGCCGTGTGGAAAAACTCCTGATTAAATTAAATTTGTTTGTTTCCAGGGAAACACGGGTCGAGAGGAGGTTCTGTTCCTGCGTCTGTATCTGCTCCAGAGTCTGTTGGCTTTTATCGACGGAAACGACGCTCAGGCCAAACAACAGCTCGCCAAGGTCTGGACCTGGACCTGGACCTGGACTGGACCGGGACTGGACCTGGACCGGGACTGGACCCGGACCCGGACCGGGACTGGACCTGGACTGGACTGAACTGGGACTGGACCTGGACTGGACTGGGACTGGACCTGGACCTGGACTGAACCGCGACTGGACCTGGAACTGGACTGAACCGGGACTGGACCTGGACTGGACTGGACCTGGACCGGACCTGGAACTGGACTGGACCGGGACCGGACCTGGACCTGGAACTGAAGGTTTTTTCATTGGGCAGGAGAAACACGTGTGCACATAATTCCTTAAGTGTAAGTGGGAAACATTTATTGTTCAGCCACACAAACATTAAAAAGGCCTCAGTAACATTTGACATGTGGATGGGCCGAAAACGGGCCATGAACAGTCCTAAAATGTGCCTATTCAGGCCTGAGCCTCTGTGCACGTGTTAAACTGAATAAACCCTGTTGAAGAATAATAATAAAAACTCAGTACCAGCGTCTAAATTAAAACAGGCTTCATCAAAATACAGTCAAACCAAAAGCGACGCCGTGGACTGTGTATTTGACTTGTATACTTTTATTTGACCCAGTTTAGTTTGCAGGGCTGTGCTGTTTATCCTCCCGCCCGCTCCCACAGTGAGCTTTCAGAGTGTGTCCCGCGCCGCCATGTTTGGTGTTGGGTCCCGCGGGGCTGCAGGGCTCTACACCAAAGCTGCATTAAACACATGATTCCTCAGAGTCTAGAATGAGGAGGAGGTGCAGAGCGGTGCAGAGGACCAATCACAGCCCTCATGTCTGCGGCGTTTTGAGGCGTCGGTAGAAAGTTCGGGAGGTGCAGGTCGGTCGGATCAGAACCATAAATTGTTCTTTACCGTCTCCTCCGTGAAAGTCTGACTTCGCCCTCGGGAACTTCCTCCTCTTCGGCCTCGTCCCCTCTCGACTCTCGGCTTCAGTAAAACGTCTCCGTCACAAACTTTTGGGCTCAGCGTCGCACACGAAGCGTCAGTCAGGTTTTTTTCTTCTTCCTGCTGCGTGTGGAGGGAAATCTCCGAGTGGAACCACGTCTGAAGAGGAGAGAGAGCGGAGGGAGAAAGTCCTGCTGTGGGTTTAGCTCCTGACACAGATTATTTAATCCTCGAAGACTCTACGACATCGTCCACGACTCAGAGGAACATGTTTCTATAACCGCAGAACTTTAACGGTAAAAGACAGAAACGTCCTTTTCCCCTCTGAAAGTGCAGACATAGAGGTTTCCGTACATTTCTGCGGCTTTATCCTACGTCACACTCACGCTGTGTGATGACGGGAGCAAAACGAGTGTCCAACAGGAACTTTGTTTTCCCCAAACTCATGCGCTCCGTCCATTTTGATCGAGCCAAACTTTGCCAAAGAGTGAAGTGAGTCAAGATGGTCGACTCCTCTGACTGTGTGTGTTTAGAACGAGGGGAAAAGTCGCTCTGAGTGGAGTTAATTCTCACACACATGGAAAATGACACATCTTGGTGTGTGTTTCTATTTTTATTTAAAGGTTTATTTCAGTCCAAATGAACAAATCCAAATGTAATTTCCTCCATGGAAATACAGAAGTGCTGTGGCTCTGGCCGTGGTCCTGACAGGAGCTGTTTCCAGGACTGGACCAGGAAAGTCATGGAGCCACTGCACTTTTTTTGTTTTTAGGGCAATAAGGAGATTTTTAATTTACTTATTTAATTTACTCATCTCTATTTCTGGTCCTGTAGCTTTTCTCACAGCCTCATGACACAACTACAGCAGCAGATTGTGAAATAACAGGTTGGACTGAACAAAAGGAGGTAGAACACTTCATTAGGGGTAAAAGGGGCAGTTTGAAAAGAAACATTAAGAAAAAAAATCCAGGCGAGGAGAAATGTGCTAAAACTGCCCTCAGGTCTTCAGGGGTGAATGGCGGTGATGCTTTCTGACCCCAGATCTCCGTTCGCAGGTGGAGTCTCTGTTCCGGCGTCTCAGTCCGGACTCGGGGAAGATGGAGCAGCTCATGACTCTGGGCTTCAGCGAGAGAGAAGCTCGACTGGGACTCAGAGCCTGTGAGGGAGACGTACAAGAGGCAGCGCTGCACATCAGCTCCCAGAGACAGGTCCGGACCAGGACTGGACCGGGACTGGACCGGGACTGGACCAGGACTGGACCGGGACTGAACCGGGTCTAAACCGGGACTGAACCGGGTCTAAACCGGGTCTGTTGCAGGAGCGGGAGGAGATGAAGTCGAGGGAGCGTCAGAAGCGTCGTTCTCGTCTTGAAGCGATTTCGGTTTTGAGCGGATTCGGATTCGACCGAAAAGACGCCGCACGAGCCCTGAACCAAACCCGAGGGAACGTGGACCAGGCCTACACCGTCAGTCCTCCTCTGCACCTCCTCTGCACCTCCTCCTCTGCACCTCCTCCTCTGCACCTCCTCCTCTGCTCCTCCTCTGCACCTCCTCCTCTGCTCCTCCTCCTCTGTCCTCCTCTGCACCTCCTCCTCTGCACCTCCTCCTCTGCACCTCCTCCTCTGCACCTCCTCTCCTCCTCTACACCTCCTCTCCTCCTCTACACCTCCTCCTCTGCACCTCCTCTGCCCCTCCTCCTCTGTCCTCCTCTGCACCTCCTCTGTCCTCCTCTGCACCTCCTCTGTCCTCCTCTGCACCTCCTCATCTGCACCTCCTCTGCTCCTCCTCCTCTGTCCTCCTCTGCACCTCCTCTACACCACCTCCTCTGCACCTCCTCCTCTGCTCCTCCTCTGCACCTCCTCCTCTGCTCCTCCTCCTCTGTCCTCCTCTGCACCTCCTCTGTCCTCCTCTGCACCTCCTCTGCCCCTCCTCCTCTGTCCTCCTCTGCACCTCCTCTCCTCCTCTACACCTCCTCTCCTCCTCTACACCTCCTCCTCTGCACCTCCTCTCCTCCTCTACACCTCCTCCTCTGCACCTCCTCCTCTCCTCCTCTGCACCTCCTCTGCATCATTCTGTCGTGTTTTTCAGATTCTGTTGAACTCCAGTCAGATGTCTGAGGCCTCGAGCACTGATCCTCCGGAGGCCGTGAGTCCAGAGAAAGTGGAACAGGTTTGAACACTTCATTTCCTGCAGCTTTTCCACATGATTCTTTTTGTCCAACCCTCATAAACCTCCTGTGTCTGTCTTTTCCCTGTGTCTGTGTCTTTTCCCTGTGTCTGTGTCTTTTCCCTGTGTCTGTGTCTTTTCCCTGTGTCTGTGTCTTTTCCCTGTGTCTGTCTTTTCCCTGTGTCTGTGTCTTTTCCCTGTGTCTGTGTCTTTTCCCTGTGTCTTTTCCCTGTGTCTGTGTCTTTTCCCTGTGTCTGTGTCTTTTCCCTGTGTCTGTGTCTTTTCCCTGTGTCTGTGTCTTTTCCCTGTGTCTGTGTCTTTTCCCTGTGTCTGTGTCTTTTCCCTGTGTCTGTGTCTTTTCCCTGTGTCTGTGTCTTTTCCCTGTGTCTTTTCCCTGTGTCTGTGTCTTTTCCCTGTGTCTGTGTCTTTTCCCTGTGTCTGTGTCTTTTCCGTGTGTGTGTTCGTGTGTTTTCTGTGTCTTTTCCCTGTGTTTGTGTCTTTTCCGTTTGTGTGTCCGTGTGTTTTCTGTGTCTTTTCCCTGTGTTTGTGTCTTTTCCGTTTGTGTGTTCGTGTGTTTTCTGTGTCTTTTCCCTGTGTCTGTGTCTTTTCCCTGTGTCTGTGTGTTTTCCGTGTGTGATTTTTGTGTCCATGTGTTTTCCGTGTGTGTGTTTTTTGTGTCCATGTGTTTTCCGTGTGTGTGTTTTTTGTGTCCATGTGTTTCCGTGTGTTCATGTGTGTTTGTGGGTCTGTGTGTTTTCCCTGTTTTCCATGTGTTTGTGTCTGTGTCTTTTCTGTGTGTTTGTGTTTGTCTTTTCCGTGTGTTTGTGTCTGTCTTTTCCGTGTGTTTTCCGTGTGTTTTCCGTGTGTTTTCCGTGTGTATACCGTGTGTATACCGTGTGTTTTCCGTGTCCGTCGGCAGCTCCTGTACCTGGGCTTCGAGCGGCAGCCGTCGGAAAACGCTCTCACACTCACACACGGAGACCTCCAGGCCGCCGCTCAGCTCCTCCTGGAGAACCAGGGGCAGCTCCCTCCAGATCTCCTCCAGGAGCCGGGCTCCTCAGGCCCCACACGACAGGACCCGGTCCCCTCCTCCTCCAGCACCTCCAGCACCTCCACAGGTAAGAGGAGGAGCGGAGGAGCAGAGGAGGAGGGGGAGCAGAGGAGGAGCAGAGGAAGAGGGGGAGCAGAGGAGGAGGGGCAGAGGAGGAGGAGGAGCAGAGGGAGAGGGGGAAGAGGAGGAGCAGAGGAGGAGGGGGAGCAGAGGAAGAGGGAGAGGGGGAAGAGGAGGAGCAGAGGAGGAGAAGGAGCAGAGGAGGAGGAGGAGCAGAGGGAGAGGGGGAGCAGAGGAGGAGGAGCAGAGGGGAGAGAGGGGAAGAGGAGGATCAGAGGAAGAGGAGCAGAGGAAGAGAAGGAGCAGAGGAGGAGCAGAGGGAGAGGGGAAGAGAAGGAGCAGAGGAGGAGAAGAAGCAGACGAGGAAAAGGAGCAGAGGAGGGAGAGCAGAGGAAGAGGGAGAGGGGGAAGAGGAGGAGCAGAAGAGGAGAAGGGGCAGAGGAGGAGGAGTAGCAGAGCAAGAGAAGGAGCAGAGGAGGAGGAGGAGCAGAGGGAGAGGGGAAGAGGAGGAGCAAAGGAAGAGAAGCAGAGGAGGAGGAGGAGCAGAAGAGGAGAAGGAGCAGAGGAGGAGGAGGAGCAGAGGAAGAGGGGGGAGCAGAGGAAAAGGGGGAGCAGAGGAAGTAAAGGAGATGAGGAGCAGATGAGTAGAGGAGGTGGTCAGAGGAGGAGGTGGTGGTCAGGAGGAGGTGGTCAGAGGGTCAGGAGGAGGTGGTCAGGAGGAGGTGGTCAGAGGGTCAGAGGAGGAGGTGGTCAGGAGGAGGTGGTCAGAGGGTCAGGAGGAGGTGGTCAGAGGGTCAGGAGGAGGTGGTCAGGAGGAGGTGGTCAGGAAAAGGTGGTCAGAGGGTCAGAGGAGGAGGTGGTCAGGAGGAGGTGGTCAGAGGGTCAGAGGAGGAGGTGGTCAGGAGGAGGTGGTCAGGAGGAGGTGGTCAGAGGGTCAGGAGGAGGTGGTCAGGAGGAGGTGTCACTTGCTGCTGTTTTGTGTGCAGAGGAGGAGGAGGTGGTGAGCGAGGTGCTGGAGGACATTTCCCGACACGAGGAGGATTATCTGGACCTGACGCTGGAGGAGGAAAGTGAACTGATCGCGACTCTGCAGTCGCACCTGAGCCGCCCCACACCCCTGCTTTAAAACACCTCCGCTTTAAAACACCTCCGCTTTAAAACACCTCCGCTTTAAAACACCTCCGCTTTAAAACACCTCCGCTTTAAAACACCTCCGCTTTAACCTCCCGCTTTAAAACACCTCCGCTTTACCGCGTTAACCCCCCGCGTTAACCCCCCGCGTTAACCCCGCGCGTTAACCCCGCGCGTTAACCTCCCGCTTTAACCTCCTGCTTTCTCCTCCCACTTCTTTAACCTCCCGCGTTAACCCCCCGCGTTAACCTCCCGCGTTAACCTCCCGCTTTAACCCCCCGCGTTAACCTCCCGCTTCTTTAACCTCCCGCTTTACCCTCCCGCTTTACCCTCCCACTTCTTTAACCTCCCGCTTTACCCTCCCGCTTTACCCTCCCACTTCTTTAACCTCCCGCTTTACCCTCCCGCTTTACCCTCCCGCTTTACCCTCCCACTTCTTTACCCTCCCGCTTTACCCTCCCGCTTTACCCTCCCGCTTTACCCTCCCACTTCTTTAACCTCCCGCTTTACCCTCCCGCTTTAACCTCCCGCTTTACCCTCCCGCTTTACCCTCCCGCTTCTTTAACCTCCCGCTTTACCCTCCCGCTTTAACCTCCCGCTTTACCCTCCCGCTTTACCCTCCCGCTTTACCCTCCCACTTCTTTAACCTCCCGCTTTACCCTCCCGCTTTACTCTCCGCTTTACTCTCCCGCCACTCTCCCGCTTTAACCTCCTGCTTTCTCCTCCCACTTCTTTAACCTCCCGCTCCTTTAACCGCCCGCTGTAAACCCCCTCTTTAAAACACTCCGCTTTAACCTCCCGCTTTAACCTCCCGCGTTAACCCCCCGCGTTAACCTCCCGCTTTAACCTCCCGCTTTAACCTCCCGCTTCTTTAACCAACCGGAGTTTGTTTTAGGAAACGGAAAGGGCCGTTCTGTTTTTTGTTTTTTTTTGAGACAAATAATGAAGAAAGTTGTTTTTGTTTTGTTTGGTTTTCTTATTTTTTGTTTTATTTTGAAAAACTAATGAACGAACGACAGATTTTTGATTTACACTTGTTTCACTCATGTTTCACTCATGTTTCACTCATGTTTCACTCTCATGTTTCACTCATGTTTCACTCACATGTTTCACTCATGTTTCACTCATGTTTCACTCATGTTTCACTCACATGTTTCACTCATGTTTCACTCATGTTTCACTCATGTTTCACTCACATGTTTCACTCACATGTTTCACTCATGTTTCACTCATGTTGCACTCACATGTTTCACTCACATGTTTCACTCATGTTTCACTCACATGTTTCACTCATGTTTCACTCATGTTTCACTCATGTTTCACTCTCATGTTTCACTCATGTTTCACTCACATGTTTCACTCATGTTTCACTCATGTTTCACTCATGTTTCACTCACATGTTTCACTCATGTTGCACTCACATGTTTCACTCACATGTTTCACTCACATGTTTCACTCACATGTTTCACTCATGTTTCACTCATGTTTCACTCACATGTTTCACTCATGTTTCACTCATGTTTCACTCATGTTTCACTCTCATGTTTCACTCATGTTTCACTCACATGTTTCACTCATGTTTCACTCATGTTTCACTCATGTTTCACTCTCATGTTTCACTCATGTTTCACTCACATGTTTCACTCATGTTTCACTCATGTTTCACTCATGTTTCACTCACATGTTTCACTCACATGTTTCACTCATGTTTCACTCATGTTTCACTCATGTTTCACTCTCATGTTTCACTCATGTTTCACTCACATGTTTCACTCATGTTTCACTCATGTTTCACTCATGTTTCACTCACATGTTTCACTCATGTTGCACTAATCGTCTTTGGAGTTTGTATAATAATAATAATAATAATTCGACGTAAACCGCTCTGATTTTTCACAAATGTCGCCTTTTCTGTTGCACTTTATTGGTCAGAAGAAGAAAATAATCTGGTGCAGGCATCAAAGACCGTTCACCGCCACGTCATCTCCTAAAGCTGCACTATGGAACTTACCTGCATCTCCTCTGGTCTCCATGGAGACGCCGGTAATGTTTCACAGCGCAGCATTAAACGTGTTTATCCTGCGTTCGATTTTCAGAGCCTGTAAAGCTCAAAAATCACTTTAAAAACCCGCGTCCTCCGCGCACACACCGCTGACCTCGCCTGGTTTCCATGGAGACAGCAGAGTTAAATGCCATACTGTGGAACATTCCAGGCAACGCAATAACGTCTGCCTAGAGACACGCAGAAAGGTTTCATGGTGCAGCTTTAGAAGTCTCATCGCTCTCTTGGTTTAACTTCCCTGTACAAAGTTTAAATCTGTCACGATCCGACTTTTAGGAAATTCCAGATTCCCAAATGTTTTTAAACTCTCAGAAAAAGTTTGGATTTTGTAATAAACTGAAAGAGGAGCCTGAACATGGCCTGCAGGGGGCACTGTGGAGACAGAGGCTGAACATGGCCTGCAGGGGGCGCTGTGGAGACAGAGGCTGAACATGGCCTGCAGGGGGCACTGTGGAGACAGAGGCTGAACATGGCCTGCAGGGGGCACTGTGGAGACAGAGGCTGAACATGGCCTGCAGGGGGCACTGTGGAGACAGAGGCTGAACATGGACTGCAGGGGGCACTGTGGAGACAGAGGCTGAACATGGACTGCAGGGGGCACTGTGGAGACAGAGGCTGAACATGGCCTGCAGGGGGCGCTGTGGAGGCAGAGGCTGAACATGGCCTGCAGGGGGCACTGTGGAGACACGGGGCTGAACATGGCCTGCAGGGGCGCTGTGGAGACACGGGGCTGAACATGGCCTGGAGGGGGGACTGTGGATTCAGAGGTTGAACATGGGCTGCATGGGGCACTGTGGAGACAGAGGCTGAACATGGCCTGCAGGGGGCACTGTGGAGACAGAGGCTGAACATGGCCTGCAGGGGGCACTGTGGAGACAGAGGCTGAACATGGCCTGCAGGGGGCGCTGTGGAGGCAGAGGCTGAACATGGCCTGCAGGGGGCGCTGTGGAGGCAGAGGCTGAACATGGCCTGCAGGGGGCACTGTGGAGGCAGAGGCTGAACATGGCCTGCAGGGGGCACTGTGGAGACAGAGGCTGAACATGGCCTGCAGGGGGCACTGTGGAGGCAGAGGCTGAACATGGCCTGCAGGGGCGCTGTGGAGACAGAGGCTGAACATGGCCTGCAGGGGCGCTGTGGAGGCAGAGGCTGAACATGGCCTGCAGGGGCGCTGTGGAGACACGGGGCTGAACATGGCCTGCAGGGGGCACTGTGGAGACAGAGGCTGAACATGGCCTGCAGGGGGCGCTGTGGAGGCAGAGGCTGAACATGGCCTGCAGGGGGCGCTGTGGAGGCAGAGGCTGAACATGGCCTGCAGGGGGCACTGTGGAGACAGAGGCTGAACATGGCCTGCAGGGGGCACTGTGGAGGCAGAGGCTGAACATGGCCTGCAGGGGGCACTGTGGAGGCAGAGGCTGAACATGGCCTGCAGGGGGCGCTGTGGAGGCAGAGGCTGAACATGGCCTGCAGGGGGCACTGTGGAGACACGGGGCTGAACATGGCCTGCAGGGGGCACTGTGGAGGCAGAGGCTGAACATGGCCTGCAGGGGGCACTGTGGAGACACGGGGCTCTTGAATAAATGACCTGGGACTTTGTGTTTGGCGCAGCTTTAACCTGCAGCTCTTTGGCGGTGATGGTCACAGGACGCGGCTCCTCCCCTCAGTGAGGAGGTTGTGGGTTTGAGTCCCTGTGTCCCTGTGGCAGAGTCGTTAGCCTGTGTGTTGTGTTCGTGCCGTCTTTGATTCTTTGATTCTTTTGTACTTTGGTTTGGATGAAGTGTGAGACTCGTTCTGTTTGAAGTCTGAGCTTTTACGTTTGGAAAAATCAAGATTTTCTTTGTGAAGAAAAGTTTCATGTAAATGATATTTTCTGACTTTGAGTCAATAAAGTTTTCATCTGGTCTTTGTGTCTTTGATCTGATTCTTTTGGTTTCATGAAATGATTCACTGATTCTTTCAGCTCCTTTTCTTCTGTTGGTTTTGTCTTTAAGCTGCTGCTCTGGGGAAATCTGTGACTGCATTTTCTTCCTTCAGGAAAAGCAGTCGCCTTTTACAGTTTAGGAGTCGAGTTTCTGTGGAGGCTGCAGTGACACGGGCTGAACCTCTGACCTCTGACCTCTGACCTCTGACCTCGGACAGTGACTTTCACAGGAGGATCTCTGGATTTGTTACAGATCCGGATCCGGTGAGTCTGGGGTTTTCCAGGCAACAAAATGTCATGAACTTTAATCATATTTACATAAAAACAATGAACAAATGAAGTGTTAAAAAGAGGCGTGGTTACCATAGGGACGGTCTCCATAGCAACAGGGTCCCCTGGAGCCGCTGTTTTAGTTGTTTATTAATACATAAAATTATGACTACAGTAACAGACGAGTGTTATAACAACATTCTTTATAATTATTATAGGATTATATTATATTATATAATTATATTATATATATATAATTATTACTGGTCTGAACCAGGTTCAGACCTGGTTCAGACCTGGTTCAGACCTGGTTCAGACCAGGTTCAGACCAGGTTCAGACCAGGTTCAGACCTGGTTCAGACCTGGTTCAGACCTGGTTCAGACCTGGTTCAGACCTGATTCCTCCGGCTGTTCAACACCAAAATGAATGAAACTGTCAAATTATTTGCAAAATATTTATGTTTCTATTTTTTATCTTTCCATTTATTAGAATTAAAGTGTCTCAGGTCACACAGACAGGTGAGTGTCCCTGTCACACACAGACAGGTGAGTGTCCCTGTCACACACAGACAGGTGAGTGTCCCTGTCACACAGACAGGCGAGTGTCCCTGTCACACACAGACAGGTGAGTGTCCCTGTCACACACAGACAGGTGAGTGTCCCTGTCACACAGACAGGCGAGTGTCCCTGTCACACACAGACAGGTGAGTGTCCCTGTCACACACAGACAGGTGAGTGTCCCTGTCACACACAGACAGGTGAGTGTCCCTGTCACACAGACAGGCGAGTGTCCCTGTCACACAGGTGAGTGTCCCTGTCACACACAGACAGGCGAGTGTCCCTGTCACACAGGTGAGTGTCCCTGTCACACAGACAGGCGAGTGTCCCTGTCACACAGACAGGCGAGTGTCCCTGTCACACAGACAGGCGAGTGTCCCTGTCACACAGACAGGCGAGTGTCCCTGTCACACAGACAGGCGAGTGTCCCTGTCACACAGACAGGCGAGTGTCCCTGTCACACAGACAGGCGAGTGTCCCTGTCACACAGACAGGCGAGTGTCCCTGTCACACAGGTGAGTGTCCCTGTCACACAGACAGGTGAGTGTCCCTGTCACACAGACAGGCGAGTGTCCCTGTCACACAGACAGGCGAGTGTCCCTGTCACACACAGACAGGTGAGTGTCCCTGTCACACACAGACAGGCGAGTGTCCCTGTCACACAGACAGGTGAGTGTCCCTGTCACACACAGACAGGTGAGTGTCCCTGTCACACACAGACAGGCGAGTGTCCCTGTCACACACAGACAGGCGAGTGTCCCTGTCACACAGACAGGCGAGTGTCCCTGTCACACAGACAGGTGAGTGTCCCTGTCACACAGACAGGTGAGTGTCCCTGTCACACAGACAGGTGAGTGTCCCTGTCACACAGACAGGTGAGTGTCCCTGTCACACAGACAGGTGAGTGTCCCTGTCACACAGACAGGTGAGTGTCCCTGTCACACAGACAGGTGAGTGTCCCTGTCACACAGACAGGTGAGTGTCCCTGTCACACAGACAGGTGAGTGTCCCTGTCACACAGACAGGCGAGTGTCCCTGTCACACAGACAGGTGCTCTGGGGCCCTGCTAAACGGCAGGAGCAGCAGTTTCCTTTGAGCCGGTCTCTGGTTCTTTGTGTGCGGCTCAAAGGGAAAATCCCTGACGCAGCGCGGCCTCAGATGCGTCTCTTTTGTGGGCAAAGCTTTGGGGCCCCGGGGCCCCCGCTCCAAACGCTCCCGCCGCTGTATAAATATCCACAGCCAATTTTTCCCTCCACACTGAGCGACCCGCAGACCCGCACCATGTCACAGTACTCTGGGAAGGTGAGTGCAGCGTTTGGAAAAACATTTACGAGTCAAATTAGAGTGAGGAAAACACTTTCCCTCCGGACGTTCCCCAGTTTACAGGTTTTTCTAGTTTTGTCATTTTGGTGAAGTTTATCATGTTATTTTCTGGATGAGCAGATGTGACAGACGTGTGTTTCCGAGCAGGATGTGAACGAGGGCCGAATCACACAATCCTTCTGATGAGAATAATTCAAGTGTGAAAAGAACTTTCTCTTTATTTCCTTAAATGAAGCTTTAAAGTGTCAGAAAAAATCCTTCCTCGTGCGTAAAGTGTCTCTGCATTTTGGCTGTTTTCTGTGTCGATGTCCTCGGCAGAAAATATTTATATTTAATATTGTAATATTTGAATTGGAGGCCGCTGCTGTGGTGTTCGCTGTTTTAGTTTAAGTCCAGATCATTATAATCCAAATACAATTTAAATAGATTTTTAACACAACTGACCTTTGTGAGCCTCAAATTGCTGGTCTCAGTGCAGAGTAGTCCTCCTGGTCTAGTCCTGGTCTAGTCCTGGTCTAGTCCTGGTCTAGTCCTGGTCTAGTCCTGGTCTAGTCCTGGTCTAGTCCTGGTTCAGTCCTGATTTAGTCCTGGTTCAGTCCTGGTTCAGTCCTTGTTTTAATCCTGGTTCAGTCCTGGTTTAGTCCTGGTTCAGTCCTTGTTTTAATCCTGGTTCAGTCCTGGTTTAGTCCTGGTTCAGTCCTGGTTTAGTCCTGGTTCAGTCCTGGTTCAGTCCTTGTTTTAATCCTGGTTCAGTCCTGGTTTAGTCCTTGTTTTAATCCTGGTTTAGTCCTGGTTCAGTCCTGGTTTTAATCCTGGTTTAGTCCTGGTTTAGTCCTGGTTCAGTCCTGGTTTAGTCCTGGTTCAGTCCTGGTTCAGTCCTTGTTTTAATCCTGGTTCAGTCCTGGTTCAGTCCTGGTTCAGTCCTGGTTCAGTCCTGGTTTTAATCCTGGTTCAGTCCTGGTTCAGTCCTGGTTTTAATCCTGGTTTAGTCCCGGTTCAGTCCCGGTTCAGTCCTGGTTCAGTCCTGGTTCAGTCCTGGTTTTAATCCTGGTTCAGTCCCGGTTCAGTCCTGGTTCAGTCCTGGTTTAGTCCTGGTTCAGTCCTGGTTTTAATCCTGGTTCAGTCCTGGTTCAGTCCTGGTTTTAATCCTGGTTCAGTCCTGGTTCAGTCCTGGTTCAGTCCTGGTTTTAATCCTGGTTCAGTCCTGGTTCAGTCCTGGTTTTAATCCTGGTTTAGTCCCGGTTCAGTCCCGGTTCAGTCCTGGTTCAGTCCTGGTTCTTTACCTCTGTGTTGTTTTTCCAGATCACTTTTTACGAGGGGAAGTGCTTCACTGGGAGGAAGCTCGAGGTCCGAGGCGACTGCGACAACTTCCAGGACCGAGGCTTCATGAACAGGTGTGTGGCAGAGTGGTTAGCCCCCTCAGACGCTGCAGAAACGAACAGGACCAAACAGGAAGTGACCGCGGGCGCACTTCCTGCTCCCCTCGTTCCGTCACTGCTGCTGTCAGAGTTTATTTCACTTATTTTGTCCCTAAATCCGGCTGTGAGCGTTAGAACGGAGCGATGGGACCATCAAGCACAAACCTGAATATCTGAAGAACCAGAATCACACAAACGGAACTTTCTGCGGCACAAACGCCTGACACAGTTTTAGTGCAGGTTTGAGTCTGACGGGAGGTCCCTCTAGAGGCTGTACACGGCCTGTGCTTCAAGGTGGTGGGTTCGACTCCCCGTGTGGCAGAGTGGTTAGCCTGTGTCTTCCCCTCAGGGTGAACTCCATCCGCGTGGAGAGCGGCGCCTGGATCTGCTTCGACCACCCGGACTTCAGGGGGCAGCAGTACATCCTGGAGCACGGAGAGTACCCCGAGTTTCAGCGCTGGAACTCCCACAACGACCACATGGGCTCCTGCAAACCCATCCGCATGGTACGTCCTTCAGACCTGCCCCTGCCTGCCCCTGTCTGCCCCTGCCTGCCCCTGCCTGCCCCTGCCTGCCCCTGCCTGCCCCTGTCTGCCCCTGCCTGCCCCTGCCTGCCCCTGTCTGCCCCTGTCTGCCCCTGCCTGCCCCTGTCTGCCCCTGTCTGCCCCTGCCTGCCCCTGTCTGCCCCTGTCTGCCCCTGCCTGCCCCTGCCTGCCCCTGTCTGCCCCTGCCTGCCCCTGCCTGCCCCTGCCTGCCCCTGTCTGCCCCTGTCTGCCCCTGCCTGCCCCTGTCTGCCCCTGTCTGCCCCTGCCTGCCCCTGCCTGCCCCTGCCTGCCCCTGCCTGCCCCTGCCTGCCCCTGTCTGCCCCTGTCTGCCCCTGCCTGCCCCTGTCTGCCCCTGTCTGCCCCTGTCTGCCCCTGCCTGCCCCTGTCTGCCCCTGCCTGCCCCTGCCTGCCCCTGCCTGCCCCTGTCTGCCCCTGTCTGCCCCTGCCTGCCCCTGCCTGCCCCTGTCTGCCCCTGTCTGCCCCTGCCTGCCCCTGTCTGCCCCTGTCTGCGCCTGTCTGCCCCTGCCTGCCCCTGTCTGCCCCTGCCTGCCCCTGTCTGCCCCTGCCTGCCCCTGCCTGCCCCTGTCTGCCCCTGCCTGCCCCTGTCTGCCCCTGTCTGCCCCTGCCTGCCCCTGTCTGCCCCTGTCTGCCCCTGCTGATGCTCTCGTCTCTGCAGCACGGGGAGCACTATCGCATTGAGATGTTCGAGGGCTGTAACTTCTCTGGTCAGTGTGTGGAAATCTGCGACGACTGCCCCTTCCTCCAGAGCCGGGGCTTCTCCAAGAGCTGCATCAACTCTGTGCGCGTCTACGGCGACGGAGCGTGAGTCCGACACGACACACGCCGATACAGACCGATACACGCCGATACTGACACGATACAGGCCGATACTGACACGACACACGCCGATACACGCCGATACTGACACGATACACGCCGATACCGACACGACACACGCCGATACACGCCCGATACTGACACGATACAGGCCGATACTGACACGACACACGCCGATACAGACCGATACACGCCGATACTGACACGATACAGGCCGATACTGACACGACACACGCCGATACAGACCGATACACGCCGATACTGACACGATACAGGCCGATACCGACACGATACAGGCCGATACGACACGATACACGCCGATACCGACATGATACAGGCCGATACTGACACGACACACGCCGATACCGACACGATACACGCCGATACCGACATGATACAGGCCGATACCGACACGACACACGCCGATACGACACGATACACGCCGATACCGACATGATACACGCCGATACCGACACGATACACGCCGATACCGACATGATACAGGCCGATACTGACACGACACACGCCGATACCGACACGATACACGCCGATACCGACATGATACAGGCCGATACCGACACGACACACGCCGATACGACACGATACACGCCGATACCGACATGATACACGCCGATACCGACACGATACACGCCGATACCGACACGATACAGGCCGATACCGACACGATACAGGCCGATACCGACATGATACACGCGGATACCGACACGATACACGCGGATACCGACATGATACAGGCCGATACCGACACGACACACGCCGATACGACACGATACACGCCGATACCGACATGATACACGCCGATACCGACATGATACAGGCCGATACCGACATGATACACGCCGATACCGACACGATACACGCCGATACCGACACGATACACGCCGATACCGACACGATACACGCCGATACCGACATGATACAGGCCGATACTGACACGACACACGCCGATACCGACACGATACACGCCGATACCGACATGATAAAGGCCGATACCGACCGCGATACACGCCGATACGACACGATACGCGATACCGACACGACACACGCCCGATACGACCACGATACACGCCGATACCAACACGACACACGCCGATACTGACACGATACACAGCGATACCGACATGATACAGGCTGATACCGACACGACACACGCCGATACGACACGATACACGCCGATACCGACATGATACAGGCCGATACGACACGATACATGCCGATACCGACATGATACAGGCCGATACCGACACGACACACGCCGATACCGACCGATACACGCCGATACTGACACGATACAGGCCGATACCGACATGACACCTGCGCCGATACCGACCGCGATACACGCCCGATACTGACACGCGATACAGGCCGACACGACACACGCCGATACAGACCGATACACGCCGATACTGACACGATACACGCCGATACCGACACGACACACGCCGATACTGACACGATACAAGCCGATACCGACATGATACAGGCTGATACCGACACGACACACGCCGATACGACACGATACACGCCGATACCGACATGATACACGCCGATACCGACACGACACACGCCGATACGACACGATACATGCCGATACCGACATGATACAGGCCGATACCGACACGACACACGCCGATACCGACCGATACACGCCGATACTGACACGATACAGGCCGATACCGACATGACACACGCCGATACCGACACGATACACGCCGATACTGACACGATACAGGCCGACACGACACACGCCGATACAGACCGATACACGCCGATACAGACACGATACAGGCCGATACCGACACGACACACGCCGATACCGACACGATACACGCCGATACCGACACGATACACGCGATACTGACACGATACAGACCGATACCTACACGACACACGCGATACTGACACGATACACGCCGATACCGACACGATACACGCCGATACCGACACGACACACGTGATAGACACGATACAGACCGATACAAACAGGATACACACCGATACAGACCGATACAGACCGATACCGACACGACACACGCGATACTGACACGATACACGCCGATACGACACGATACACGCCGATACAAACACGATACACGTGATACAGACACGATACAGACCGATACAGACCGATACAAACAGGATACACACCGATACAGACCGATACAGACACGATACAGACCGATACAGACACGATACAGACACGATACAGACACGATACAGACACGATACAAACAGGATACACGCCGATACAGACACGATACACACCGATACAGACACGATACAGGCCGATACAGACACGATACAGACACAATACAGACCGATACACACCGATACAGACACGATACAGACCGATACAGACACGATACACACTGATACAAACATGATACAGACCGATACAGACACGATACAGACCGATACAGACTGATACAGACACGATACAGACCGATACAGACCGATACAGACACGATACAGACACGATACAGACACGATACAGACCGATACAGACACGATACAGACACGATACAAACACGATACAGACTGATACAGACACGATACAGACCGATACAGACACGATATAAACACGATACAGACACGATACAAACACGATACAGACTGATACAGACACGATACAGACCGATACAGACACGATACAGACCGATACAGACACGATACAGACACGATATAAACACGATACACACGATACAGACACGATACAGACACGATACAAACACGATACAGACTGATACAGACACGATACAGACCGATACAGACACGATACAGACACGATACAAACACGATACAGACCGATACAGACACGATACAGACCATTACAGACACGATACAGACCATTACAGACACGATACACGCTAAAAATCACCTTTAGTCGGATGCAGCTGATGTGAGTCTGACCCGTCCACACACAGTGTTTCCTTCTGCGTGTGGAAATGGTCTGGATTTCAGATCAAACAGACGTCAGATTACAGAAGTCAGAAACTCTGCTCACACTTCCACACACTCCACTGGGTTTAGGAACACTGGACTTATCTTAAAGTAACGCTCATGATTTAACCCTCTGTTTCTCTGCAGCCGAGTCATATAGTCCTGTTCAGACCTGGTTTAGACCTGGTTTAGTCCTGGTTTAGACCTGCTTTAGACCTGCTTTATTCCTGGTTTAGTCCTGGTTTAGACCGGGTTTAGACCTGGTTTAGACCAGCTTTAGTCCTGCTTTAGACCTGCTTTAGACCTGCTTTAGTCCTGCTTTAGTCCTGCTTTAGTCCTGCCTTAGTCCTGCTTTAGACCTGCTTTAGTCCTGCTTTAGACCTGCTTTAGTCCTGGTTTAGTCCTGGTTTAGTCCTGGTTTAGTCCTGCTTTAGTCCTGGTTTAGTCCTGGTTTAGTCCTGCTTTAGTCCTGGTTTAGTCCTGGTTTAGTCCTGGTTTAGTCCTGGTTTAGTCCAATAGTTCAGTCCCAGTTCAGTCTCCTCTGACCCCTCTCCTCTGACCCCTCTCCTCTGACCCCTGCCCTCTGACCCCTCTCCTCTGACCCCTGTCCTCTGACCCCTCTCCTCTGACCCCTGCCCTCTGACCCCTGCCCTCTGACCCCTCTCCTCTGACCCCTGTCCTCTGACCCCTCTCCTCTGACCCCTCTCCTCTGACCCCTCTCCTCTGACCCCTCTCCTCTGACCCCTGCCCTCTGACCCCTGCCCTCTGACCCCTCTCCTCTGACCCCTCTCCTCTGACCCCTCTCCTCTGACCCCTGCCCTCTGACCCCTGCCCTCTGACCCCTCTCCTCTGACCCCTCTCCTCTGACCCCTGCCCTCTGACCCCTGCCCTCTGACCCCTCTCCTCTGACCCCTGCCCTCTGACCCCTGCCCTCTGACCCCTCTCCTCTAACCCCTCTCCTCTGACCCCTCTCCTCTGACCCCTCTCCTCTGACCCCTCTCCTCTGACCCCTGTCCTCTGACCCCTCTCCTCTGACCCCTGTCCTCTGACCCCTCTCCTCTGACCCCTCTCCTCTGACCCCTCTCCTCTGACCCCTGTCCTCTGACCCCTCTCTTCTGACCCCTCTCCTCTGACCCCTCTCCTCTGACCCCTCTCCTCTGACCCCTCTCCTCTGACCCCTCTCCTCTGACCCCTCTCCTCTGACCCCTCTCTGCAGCTGGGTGATGTACGAGGAGCCAAACTTCCGCGGGCGCATGTACATCGTGGAGCGCGGCTGTTACTGCAGTCACAACGAGTGGCAGGCCCAGAACCCCAACATCCAGTCCATCCGCCGCATCGTCAACTACTTCTGAGCCCCGACCTTTCACCTCTGACCCCTGTGACCCCTGTGACCCCACTGACCCCACTGACCCCACTGACCCCACTGACCCCACTGACCCCACTGACCTCTGACACATGTCGCACAAATAAAACGGACTCCAAATATACAACAACTTTTCTATCAAACACTTCCCTGTGTCTTCATTCACTCACTGTTCAGACAATCACACAAGTCCTGGTTTAATCCTGCTTTAGTCCTGGTTTAGTCCTGCTTTAGTCCTGGTTTAGTCCTGGTTTAGTCCTGCTTTAGTCCTGCTTTAGTCCTGCTTTAGTCCTGGTTTAGTCCTGGTTTAGTCCTGGTTTAGTCCTGGTTCAGTCCTGGTTCAGTCCTGCTTTAGTCCTGCTTTAGTCCTGGTTTAGTCCTGGTTCAGTCCTGGTTGTTGTGAACCAGTAAATGCTGCAGAAAATGTTTCCTAAAGACATTATTCTGTAAACCAGTCAAAGTTGAGGCGGTTTTACAGTCTGAGCTTCACTTACAAAATGAAACCAGCGGAGAGCTGCTCATTTCAGTGTGTATAAGAACCGCGACGAGCTTCAGATTGGGATGGATGCTTATAAAACATAAACCATGATCCAATTATTAGTGCACAAAGTCAGGCATCCAAATGAAACATTTACAGTGGTAATGGGCATTAAATTCATCAGATGTGACTTATTCAGCACAATAAGTAGACTTCAGAAATCCCTTGACGAGCTACTTGAAGGCGCGTGGAGAGCTACTGTCTGGGGACTCCCGGTTTAAACACACAGGGCTTTTTCTGATCTAATTTACTCAAATACTAAATAAGATATCCTAACCCCCCTCTGTGAATGTTTTGGTGTGTAATACGGTATCAAAAGGAAAAAAGCACATGCCTTTTGGGCATTTTTATTCGTAAAAGGCCTTGAAATATATGAAACTCTCCATTCAGATTCTGATTAATTCACT
The DNA here is from genome assembly GCA_030686955.1 of Odontamblyopus rebecca. Classification (NCBI taxonomy): domain Eukaryota; kingdom Metazoa; phylum Chordata; class Actinopteri; order Gobiiformes; family Gobiidae; genus Odontamblyopus; species Odontamblyopus rebecca. The sequence continues at coordinate 32,238,193 of CM060674.1, forward strand.
TTTTGTTCTTTTTGTTAAAATACAGAAAAGTTTTATTTTGTTCCATTCACTCACGGTGCTTCAACTTAATAGAAAAAGTGCAATAACTAATTTAAAATGGTAATATAAAGATATAGCCGTCAGCGGCAATGATCGGCCCTCGCGTGCACCTATGCCGCGCCCCACACTAACCCTAATAACCATAAACCCCAAGCACACTTTCCCTCTGCTTTACAGTGTGTTATATTCAGGCCGAGATCAGCATCAGTGATTCAAATTTCCCAGGCCAACACATCCTCCAGAAAAATTACATAGTGCACCTTTAGATGATTTTTGAGGAGTCTTTGCGCCCCTAGTGGCCAACAGTGAAAAATTCACCATGTCCGTAATGTATTTTTTTGCTCACAGTCATGCATAGAATTTAATTCCCAAATTTGGTACAAATCGGATAATGTTGGTGTTTCATGTCTAGGGGGCGCTATAGTGTCATTTTCCATATGTTTTACAGTGTTTTATATTCAGGCCGAGATCAGCATCAGTGACTCAAATTTCAGCTCAATCGGACTAAGTCTGAGCCAACGGGAACAAATCTGCACACTGAATATTGTGTAAATTTTGATTGAACTTTACGACTTTGCCGCACGTAAACGTGACAGTTTTAAAAGAAATGGAGGAAACGTTTGAAGCCGAACTTCTCTAGATGATGTAGGTGATTTTCAGCTCTTCTCTAGATGATGTAGGTGATTTTCAGCTCTTCTCTAGATGATGTAGGTGATTTTCAGCTCTTCTCTAGATGATGTAGGTGATTTTCAGCTCTTCTCTAGATGATGTAGGTGATTTTCAGCTCTTCTCTAGATGATGCAGGTGATTTTCAGTTCTTCTCTAGATGATGTAGGTGATTTTCAGCACTTCTCTAGATGATGTAGGTGATTTTCAGCTCTTCTCTAGATGATGCAGGTGATTTTCAGCTCTTCTCTAGATGATGTAGGTGATTTTCAGCTCTTCTCTAGATGATGTAGGTGATTTTCAGCACTTCTCTAGATGATGTAGGTGATTTTCAGCTCTTCTCTAGATGATGTAGGTGATTTTCAGCACTTCTCTAGATGATGTAGGTGATTTTCAGCACTTCTCTAGATGATGTAGGTGATTTTCAGCACTTCTCTAGATGATGTAGGTGATTTTCAGCTCTTCTCTAGATGATGTAGGTGATTTTCAGCTCTTCTCTAGATGATGTAGGTGATTTTCAGCTCTTCTCTAGATGATGTAGGTGATTTTCAGCACTTCTCTAGATGATGTAGGTGATTTTCAGCACTTCTCTAGATGATGTAGGTGATTTTCAGCTCTTCTCTAGATGATGTAGGTGATTTTCAGCTCTTCTCTAGATGATGTAGGTGATTTTCAGCTCTTCTCTAGATGACGTAGGTGATTTTCAGGCCTGTGGGTCAAGCACCTTCAGAGGAGTTTGTTCAAACACAACATGAGCCAAAATGCAAACTCTGCATTTTGAAGATTTAAATCCAAGATGGCCGCCTTCTGCTTTGTCAGGGGGCGTGGCCATAATAATATTTTTTGTTTGTCTTCACGTGAAGAATGCGTGTACTGAATTTCGTGGCTCTACGACACAGTTGAGCTGGGACGCTCCATAGGAGTGGGCGGAGCCTAATATTCGAGGTGGTGAATTATCTCCATTTTTAATCCCCACACATAAAACCTATATTTTCTCGAATGTCTCATCATTTCTGAACTTTTAGCAAAGTTTGGTGCGTTTTTGAACGTGTTTGCAGGGTCACGTTTTATTTCAGTCTGTAGGGGGCGCTAATGCACCAAATTAAATTTTTTCATATTCAGTATCTTTAGGGCAGAGAGTTTAAGAACCGTGTCAAATTTAATTGAAATCAGAGTTTGTTTGAGCAAATAGGAGCAGTTTGTAAATATCCAAACTTGTTGATTATTTGCTGCTTCACTGCTCAGAGACGTCACATTTGGGATGTGGATATTTTTAGACGTTTGGCTCCTGGAGATAATGTGACCAAATCTGAGGCCGGAGGAGGAGTGCGTTTCAGCTTCACTTTAATCCAAGATGGCCGCCTCCTGGTGTGTCAGGGGGCGTGGCCATAATAATATTTTTTACCGGGTGCTCCGGTTTCCCCCATCAACTTAAAACATGCAGCACCTGAACTAACATCAAGGACCATGTTGTCCACCCTCCTGTGGGCTCCTCACAGAGGGGTTCATAGGGGGTCAGGTGCTGTGAGGATTGGGCAGCAAACTGCCCCCGTGTCCCAGCCAGATTAAGCGGGAGAAGATGGATGGATGGTATTCAATTCAATTCAATTTATTTTGTAGCGCCCAAAATCACAACAACAGTTGCCTCTAAGGGCGTTCCAAGATACGGATGAGCCAAACATACACACAGACATATCAAAACAGGAAAAAACAACATTCATGTAAAGCAGCAAATGAAACATGGTCCAGTCATCCACTCCCATGGACACAGGTGGGGAAGAGCCGGGCGAGGAGGAGGAGGAGAGGGGCGAGGAGGAGGAGCCCGGCTCTTCCCCACCTGTGTAGCTGTGGTCATACTGAACTGGCCCACGGCCCTGGACATCTATAGCCTGTCCGTCCATGGGAGTGGATCCCTCCTTCACTGTAGTTCTCCCCGAGGTTTCTTCTTTTTCCCAGGACCCTGGGTTTTTTGGAGTTTTTCCTTGCTGAGAAGGAGGGTCTAAGGACAGGGGATGACTGGACCATGTTTCATTTGCTGCTTTACATGAATGTTGTTTTTTCCTGTTTTGATATGTCTGTGTGTATGTTTGGCTCATCCATATCTTGGAACGCCCTTAGAGGCAACTGTTGTTGTGATTTTGGGCGCTACAAAATAAATTGAATTGAATTGAATTGAATTGAAACTAATAATAATAAGAAGAATATTCTGATAAGAGAACAATGTTCCGCTTTTTTTTCCCCGACAAACTATACATTTTCGGAAACCTCTGGTGCAGCTACGTCATGGCGAGGGTCCCTGGTCACTACGGGCGAGTCACGTCGCATCATTTTAGTTCCCGCCCCCTGTGAGCATCGCTATGCGATACGAATAGGCCCTTCGCCAGCCTCTGGCGCTCGGGCCTAATAAATAAATAATATTTATTATTGAAAAGTCGTGTGGCCAATGAGAGGGCACGCAGCACGCTGATGCGGAAGTGCGGGTGTAAACATAGCGGTGGCTTGGCTAACGCTGCTAATGCTAATGCTAATGCTACATCCGCTGCCCTGCGCTCCTCCTCCTCCGCGCCCCCTGTCTGCTGCTCTTTGCCCGCTCCGCCCGCTCCTATGGCCGGTGTCGCCCTGAAGACCTTCGCTGCTCGGCGTCTGGTCCATTTGTCGCGGTAAGAACCCAGAAAAACAGATTTTACGGGAGTCTGTTTGGGTTGCGCGGGCTGTAGCCGCTCCGGAGCCGGGGCAGACTCGCGTCTTTGAGCGGTCACTTTGGACAGGGCTCCGGGGAGGGCATCTGATCTAAAACCTGCAGCACGTTTATGTAGAGAATTTGGTCCATTGACAAAATAAAACGGCTAATAATAGTTCTAGAGACGGATTTAGATGGATTTCTTTTATAAATATGAAAGACATAATGATAAACGTTTCCTGTAGTTTTCTTAAATATGTAAGTAAGTAAGTAAGTAAGTAAAAGTAAGTAAGTAAGTAAGTAAGTAAGTAAGTAAGTAAGGTTTTATGGATATAGCGCTTTACACAGACACATGTCCCCAAAGTGCTTTACACAGCATTTTACAGAGAATTCTGTAAAATGCACTACTTATTCTGACTAGTTGTAAATAAACCGATTTTGCTTTGCTTTTATTGTTATATAAGTGTTTGACCTTTGCCCTCCTCTCCTCTCATGACCCCACAGGCAGACAAAGGCCTGTTTACTCCAGATAAACCATTTAAACTAATAAATATGAATGAATAAATACCTCACAAATTATTTCTCAGTCACAATCACGTTTGGATGAACTGAACCTTGACAAAATCAGGAGTAAACCGGGTATGAGTTTTAATATATTCCCTCCTTTTTCAAAATGAATGATAAAATAAGTGAAAAAAAAAGAACTCCACTTTAGTTTATTTATACCGACAGAGAAGAGGCTGAACTTTGTGCCAGTTTTTGTCTCATGTGGATAGCTCCAGTGTCTTTGCCAAATAAACCAAACAAACAATTACAGAGATTTGAGGCATGAACCAGGTCAGACTTCTGCTTCAGACTGAGGGGCTTTGTCTGTCTGGTTTGTCTCGTCACAAACAGGACAAACCAGGGATTGCGTTGGTGATTTTTGTCAAATATAATAACTCTTTATATGTTTCCTGATTTGCAGATTTGCTCGTCCGTCTCTTGTTCCGTCTTTAAAGCTCCACACGGCAGCGTCTCCTCTGAGGATGGGTGAGTGACACTGATTTGTTAAAGCGGAGGTCAAATACAGACTCTGGAACTCACGGTGCAGATGTGTGGATGCAGGGGCCTCGCTGGAGCAGTTCGAGGAGGCCAAGTCCAAACTGTCGACTCTGAAGAACGACCCTGGAAATGAAGCCAAGCTGAAGATCTACGCACTGTTCAAACAGTCCACTGCGGGGCGCTGCAGCACGGCCCGGCCCGGCATGTTGGACTTCATCAACAGAGCGAAGTGGGACGCCTGGAACGCCCTGGGAGACATCTCACAGGTCTGGGACTAAACCGGGACTAAACTGGGACTAAACTGGGACTAAACTGGGACTAAACTGGGTCTAAACTGGGTCTAAACTGGGTATAAACCGGGACTAAACTGGGACTAAACTGGGACTAAACTGGGACTAAACCGGGTCTAAACCGGGTCTAAACCGGGTCTAAACCGGGACTAAACCGGGACTAAACCGGGACTAAACTGGGTCTAAACCTGGAATAAACTGGGTCTAAACCGGGTCTAAAACGGGGCTAAACTGGGTATAAACTGGGGCTAAACTGGGACTAAACTGGGACTAAACTGGGTCTAAACTGGGTCTAAACTGGGTATAAACCGGGACTAAACTGGGACTAAACTGGGACTAAACTGGGACTAAACCGGGTCTAAACCGGGTCTAAACCGGGTCTAAACCGGGTCTAAACCGGGTCTAAACCGGGACTAAACCGGGACTAAACCGGGACTAAACCAGGATTAAACCTGATCTAAACCGGGTCTAAACTGGGACTAAACTGGGTCTAATCAGGGTCTAAACTGGGAATAAAATGGGTCTAAACAAGTTATAAACTGGGACTAAACTAGGTCTAAACTGGGTCTAAACTGGGACTAAACTGGGACTAAACTGGGACTAAACCGGGACTAAACCGGGACTAAACCGGGACTAAACCGGGACTAAACTGGGGCTAAACCGGGACTAAACCGGGTCTAAACCAGGTCTAAACTGGGAATAAACTGGGTCTAAACTACGTCTAAACTGGGACTAAACTGGGTCTAAACTGGGTCTAAACTGGGTCTAAACCGCGTCTAAACCCCGTCTAAACCGGGACTAAACCGGGACTAAACCGGGACTAAACCGGGACTAAACCGGGTCTAAACCGGGTCTAAAACAGCTCTAAACTATGTCTAAACTGGGACTAAACCGGGACTAAACCGGAACTAAACCGGGTCTAAACCGGGTCTAAACCGGTCTAAACTGGGTCTAAACTGGGTCTAAACTGGGTATAAACCGGGACTAAACTGGGACTAAACTGGGACTAAACTGGGACTAAACCGGGTCTAAACCGGGTCTAAACCGGGTCTAAACCGGGTCTAAACCGGGTCTAAACCGGGACTAAACCGGGACTAAACCGGGACTAAACCAGGATTAAACCGATTCTAAACCGGGTCTAAACCGGGTCTAAACCGGGTCTAAACCGGGTCTAAACCGGGTCTAAACCGGGTCTAAACCGGGTCTAAACCGGGTCTAAAGCGCCTGTCTGTTTTATAACGCGCCTGTCGTTGGCAGGAGGACGCCCGTCAGCAGTACTGCGATCTGATTGGCTCCCTGGTGGCGGCGGAAGGAGGAAGTGCTTCTGTCGCCGCTCGGCCTGCTGGGAGTTTGAGTTCACAGTACGAGACGCTCCTGGTGACGACTGAAAACAACATCACGACCATAAAACTGAACCGACCGAGCAAGAAGAACGCCATCACCACCGAGGTACCAGACCGGGACTAGACCGGGACTAGACCGGGACTAGACCGGGACTAAACCGGGACTAAATCAGGACTAAACCGAGCAAGAAGAACGCCATCACCACCGAGGTACGGGACCGGGACTAGACCGGGACTAAATCAGGACTAAACCGAGCAAGAAGAACGCCATCACCACCGAGGTACGGGACCGGGACTAGACCGGGACTAGACCGGGACTAGACCAGGACTAAATCAGGACTAAACCGAGCAAGAAGAACGCCATCACCACCAAGGCACTGGACCAGCACTGGGACCAGGATCGGACAGGGACTAGACCAGGGACTAGACCAGGGACTAGACCAGGGACTAGACTAGGATTGATCTGTTTCTTGGTCTCAGATGTACAGGGAGATCATGGCGGCGCTGGATCAGGCCTCCTCAGACTCATCTGTTCTCACCGTCTTCACCGGTAAAACTCGCGCTCTTATTTTAAACTCATCTTTACGTTTTGTTTCTATTTGTTTCCTTGTTTGATCTGGTTTGGATCCAGGAGCCGGAGACTTTTACTGCAGCGGAAACGACCTCACAAACTTCACCAAGATCCCCGACGGAGGAGTGGAGCAGATGGCCCAGCAGGGAGGAGAGCTGCTCAGGTCTGGACCGGGACTGGACCAGGTCTATCTTGGGTCTGTAGCTGGGTCTGGACCATAGGCCGTATATATGAGTGGACTAAGCTAACCCGTTAGCGGCTAACCCATTAGCCGCTAACCCGTTAGCCGCCGCGTGCCAAACAGGAAGTGCTCCAGGAGGCTCTTGGGGTCCTTCACATTAGGATCTTGTCGTCCCTCTGTCTGTACCTGCTGCTCTGAGCCTCGTCATTCTGGACTTAAACTGTTCGTCTGAAGCCGACACACAGGATCCTGAACTTTTCATTTCTCTGTTTTGTTCCTAAATCAAGATCTGAACATAAATAACGGACCAATCAGACGCCTTCATTCCCCGAGGCCCCTCCCCCTAGCGTTAGCAACAGGTTTGATTGACAGCTCGTTTCGTTGCTAAGTAAGTTCCCTTCCCGCTTTCCCCCCGAGTGACGATTTCTGAAATAAAATGACAAAATATCTCAAACAGTCACAATATCTAATGTGACTAGAATCTGAACGAGCAGAATTTAACGAGCAGAAAGTAAAGAGAATTTGGTTAAATTGTGACTCTATTGTTGTTAAATGCGGAACAGAACAAACAACATAAATCAGTGACTTAAACTATTTAAAGCTCAAAGTTTCTTCTTCTTGTGCAGAATCAGGTAAATCCAGTGTCCTGCAGGTGCAGAGTATCACATCCATAGTCCGTATATATGATGCATCAGCTCTGCCAGGAGGAGGCGCCACATTTAACCTCCTCACTCATGATTGGCTCTTGTGTTGCTATGATACTCGCGGGAGGATTTCCAAATATGGACCTGGCTCCAGATTCGCTCCTGTAACCGTGGCAACAGGAGCCTCATGTGAGCGACGCTGTGCAGACGTCACTCTCTCAGACACTCAGAGATACAGAATATGGTCTGGACCGGGTCTGGACCAGGTCTATCTCAGGACTCTGGGTCTGTGTTTGCAGGCAGTACGTGAAGGCGTACATAGACTTCCCGAAGCCCCTGGTTGCCGTGGTGAACGGTCCGGCGGTGGGCGTGTCAGTGACGGTGTTGGGACTGTTCGACCTGGTCTACGCCACCGAGCGGGTAAAACACCGGACTCAGGTCGGGCCTCAGGTCGGGCCTCAGGTCGGGCCTCAGGTCGGGCCTCAGGTCGGGCCTCAGGTCGGGCCTGGTATCGCTCCGGGTGCTGACGCGACACTGAAGCAAAAACACACGACAAACGATGATCCTGAAACAACCGGTGTGAAGTCGCCTCATCAAACTCAAACCTTCAAAAACTGAGTCAGTCGTTTGTGCTGCAGAAAGTTCAGTTTGTGATTCTGGTTCTTCAGATATTCACAGTTTTATTTTGGTCGATGACGTCGTCCAGAACCTCAGAATGTGAAACAGCCTCAAAACAGGAAGAAAATGATGTCAAACGTTTGTATTTGGTTTGTGCTGTTTTGTGCTGTGACAGTTTCATTTGTGTGAGTTTATTTCTAAAATTATTATTTCTGTGGTAATTACAGGACGTCATTTCTGCTCAGCTGACGGAGACAAACTCCCCAAAACTAGAGAAGAGAAACGACCTGAGGCTGAGGAAAAGTCTGTGTTATTATAAATAATATGACAGTTTTTGAAGGTTGCAGTTTGATGGGCGACTTCACGGAGATCCTGAAATAAACTCATGACACAAAAACCCAAGAATTTAAACCACAAAAACAATTCTAATCCACAGCCTTTTTGACCTCGAGCTGCGATAAATAAACAGACGGAACACGGAGCTCGTCTCGAGTCGCAGGAATTATCCAGGAACCGTCTGCGGAATCTGCATCATTTATCTCCAAAACCAAAATGAAAATACAGAGGACGAATCGTTTCCCATTTCCTGAAACAAACTCCTGGTTAAACTCCAGGACTGAGCCAGGACTGAGCCAGGACTGAGCCAGGACTGAGCCAGGACTGAGCCAGGACTGAGCCAGGACTGAGCCAGGACTGAACCAGGACTGAACCAGGACGGAATCAGACTAAACCCCCCCACCCCGGTCACCGCCTTGACTAACCAAATTTTGCGGGAAACACTGAGCACTGGTCAAGTCCTGGTCAAGTCCTGGTCAAGTCCTGGTTTAGTCCTGGTTTAGATGCAGATGAAACAGGAAATGGCCGTTCTCCGTTTGTTCATTTTGGTTTTGGAGAGACATAATGAAGAAAAGAGATGGTTCGTTTGTTCATGGCTTGTTCATGTTTTGTTCATAGCTTGTTCATGGTTTGTTCATGTTTTGTTCATAGCTTGTTCATGGCTTGTTCATGTTTTGTTCATAGCTTGTTCATGGCTTGTTCATGTTTTGTTCTGAAGGCCACGTTCCACACTCCGTTCAGTCAGCTGGGCCAGAGCGCTGAGGGCTGCTCCTCCTACACCTTCCCCAAAATGATGGGACACGCCAAAGTAAGTGCACCTGTCTGCTCCTGCCTGCTCCTGCCTGCTCCTGTCTGCTCCTGTCTGCTCCTGTCTGCACCTGTCTGCTCCTGTCTGCACCTGTCTGCTCCTGTCTGCTCCTGTCTGCACCTGTCTGCTCCTGTCTGCACCTGTCTGCTCCTGTCTGCACCTGTCTGCTCCTGCCTGCACCTGCCTGCTCCTGCCTGCTCCTGCCTGCACCTGCCTGCTCCTGTCTGCTCCTGTCTGCTCCTGTCTGCACCTGTCTGCTCCTGTCTGCACCTGCCTGCTCCTGTCTGCACCTGTCTGCACCTGTCTGCTCCTGTCTGCTCCTGCCTGCACCTGTCTGCTCCTGTCTGCACCTGTCTGCTCCTGCCTGCACCTGCCTGCTCCTGCCTGCTCCTGTCTGCTCCTGTCTGCTCCTGTCCGTCTGTCCTGTCATGTTGTCATGTTCTCCTGACGTTCTCCTCCTGTTCTCCTGACGTTCTCCTCCTGTTCCTCCTGTTCTCCTGACGTTCTCCTCCTGTTCTCCTGACGTTCTCCTCCTGTTCTCCTGACGTTCTCCTCCTGTTCTCCTGACGTTCTCCTCCTGTTCTCCTCCTGTTCTCCTGACGTTCTCCTCCTGTTCTCCTGACGTTCTCCTCCTGTTCTCCTGACGTTCTCCTGATGTTCTCCTCCTGTTCTCCTCCTGTTCTCCTGATGTTCTCCTCCTGTTCTCCTGACGTTCTCCTCCTGTTCTCCTGACGTTCTCCTCCTGTTCTCCTGATGTTCTCCTCCTGTTCTCCTCCTGTTCTCCTGACGTTCTCCTCCTGTTCTCCTGACGTTCTCCTCCTGTTCTCCTGACGTTCTCCTCCTGTTCTCCTCCTGTTCTCCTGACGTTCTCCTGACGTTCTCCTGACGTTCTCCTCCTGTTCTCCTGACGTTCTCCTCCTGTTCTCCTGACGTTCTCCTCCTGTTCTCCTCCTGTTCTTCTGACGTTCTCCTCCTGTTCTCCTGACGTTCTCCTCCTGTTCTCCTCCTGTTCTTCTGACGTTCTCCTCCTGTTCTCCTGACGTTCTCCTCCTGTTCTCCTGACGTTCTCCTCCTGTTCTCCTGACGTTCTCCTCCTGTTCTCCTCCTGTTCTCCTGACGTTCTCCTCCTGTTCTCCTGACGTTCTCCTCCTGTTCTCCTGACGTTCTCCTGACGTTCTCCTCCTGTTCTCCTGACGTTCTCCTGACGTTCTCCTGTTCTCCTGACGTTCTCCTGACGTTCTCCTGATGTTCTCCTGTTCTCCTGACGTTCTCCTGACGTTCTCCTGATGTTCTCCTGTTCTCCTGACGTTCTCCTGTTCTCCTGACGTTCTCCTGACGTTCTCCTCCTGTTCCTCCTGTTCTCCTGACGTTCTCCTCCTGTTCTCCTGACGTTCTCCTGACATTCTCCTCCTGTTCTCCTCCTGTTCTCCTGACGTTCTCCTCCTGTTCTCCTCCTGTTCTCCTCCTGTTCTCCTGACGTTCTCCTCCTGTTCTCCTCCTGTTCTCCTGACGTTCTCCTCCTGTTCTCCTCCTGTTCTCCTGACGTTCTCCTCCTGTTCTCCTGACGTTCTCCTCCTGTTCTCCTCCTGTTCTCCTCCTGTTCTCCTCCTGTTCTCCTGACGTTCTCCTGACGTTCTCCTGACGTTCTCCTGACGTTCTCCTCCTGTTCTCCTCCTGTTCTCCTGACGTTCTCCTCCTGTTCTCCTGACGTTCTCCTCCTGTTCTCCTGACGTTCTCCTCCTGTTCTCCTCCTGTTCTCCTGACGTTCTCCTCCTGTTCTCCTGACGTTCTCCTCCTGTTCTCCTCCTGTTCTCCTCCTGTTCTCCTGACGTTCTCCTGACATTCTCCTGACGTTCTCCTCCTGTTCTCCTGACGTTCTCCTCCTGTTCTCCTGACGTTCTCCTCCTGTTCTCCTGACGTTCTCCTCCTGTTCTCCTCCTGTTCTTCTGACGTTCTCCTCCTGTTCTCCTGACGTTCTCCTCCTGTTCTCCTCCTGTTCTTCTGACGTTCTCCTCCTGTTCTCCTGACGTTCTCCTCCTGTTCTCCTGACGTTCTCCTCCTGTTCTCCTCCTGTTCTCCTGACGTTCTCCTCCTGTTCTCCTGACGTTCTCCTCCTGTTCTCCTGACGTTCTCCTGACGTTCTCCTCCTGTTCTCCTGACGTTCTCCTGACGTTCTCCTCCTGTTCTCCTGACGTTCTCCTGACGTTCTCCTGTTCTCCTGACGTTCTCCTGATGTTCTCCTGTTCTCCTGACGTTCTCCTGACGTTCTCCTGACGTTCTCCTGACGTTCTCCTGACGTTCTCCTGTTCTCCTGACGTTCTCCTGTTCTCCTGACGTTCTCCTCCTGTTCCTCCTGTTCTCCTGACGTTCTCCTCCTGTTCTCCTGACGTTCTCCTGACATTCTCCTCCTGTTCTCCTCCTGTTCTCCTGACGTTCTCCTCCTGTTCTCCTCCTGTTCTCCTGACGTTCTCCTCCTGTTCTCCTGACGTTCTCCTCCTGTTCTCCTGACGTTCTCCTCCTGTTCTCCTCCTGTTCTCCTGACGTTCTCCTGATGTTCTCCTGACGTTCTCCTCCTGTTCTCCTGACGTTCTCCTGACGTTCTCCTCCTGTTCTCCTGACGTTCTCCTCCTGTTCTTCTGACGTTCTCCTCCTGTTCTCCTGACGTTCTCCTCCTGTTCTCCTGACGTTCTCCTCCTGTTCTCCTCCTGTTCTCCTGACGTTCTCCTCCTGTTCTCCTGACGTTCTCCTCCTGTTCTCCTGACGTTCTCCTGACGTTCTCCTGACGTTCTCCTGACGTTCTCCTCCTGTTCTCCTCCTGTTCTTCTGACGTTCTCCTCCTGTTCTCCTGACGTTCTCCTCCTGTTCTCCTCCTGTTCTTCTGACATTCTCCTCCTGTTCTCCTGACGTTCTCCTCCTGTTCTCCTCCTGTTCTTCTGACGTTCTCCTGACGTTCTCCTCCTGTTCTCCTCCTGTTCTCCTGACATTCTCCTCCTGTTCTCCTGACGTTCTCCTCCTGTTCTCCTTCTGTTCTCCTTCTGTTCTCCTCCTGTTCTCCTCCTGTTCTCCTGACGTTCTCCTCCTGTTCTCCTGACGTTCTCCTCCTGTTCTCCTGACGTTCTCCTGACGTTCTCCTGTTCTCCTGACGTTCTCCTGACGTTCTCCTGACATTCTCCTGTTCTCCTGACGTTCTCCTGTTCTCCTGACGTTCTCCTGACGTTCTCCTGACGTTCTCCTGACGTTCTCCTGACGTTCTCCTGACGTTCTCCTGTTCTCCTGACGTTCTCCTGACGTTCTCCTGACGTTCTCCTGACGTTCTCCTGTTCTCCTGACGTTCTCCTGTTCTCCTGACGTTCTCCTGACGTTCTCCTGACATTCTCCTCCTGTTCCTCCTGTTCTCCTGACGTTCTCCTCCTGTTCTCCTGACGTTCTCCTGACGTTCTCCTCCTGTTCTCCTCCTGTTCTCCTGACGTTCTCCTCCTGTTCTCCTCCTGTTCTCCTGACGTTCTCCTCCTGTTCTCCTCCTGTTCTCCTGACGTTCTCCTCCTGTTCTCCTCCTGTTCTCCTGACGTTCTCCTCCTGTTCTCCTGACGTTCTCCTGACGTTCTCCTCCTGTTCTCCTGACGTTCTCCTCCTGTTCTCCTGACGTTCTCCTGACGTTCTCCTCCTGTTCTCCTCCTGTTCTCCTGACGTTCTCCTGACGTTCTCCTCCTGTTCTCCTGACGTTCTCCTCCTGTTCTTCTGATGTTCTCCTCCTGTTCTCCTGATGTTCTCCTCCTGTTCTCCTGACGTTCTCCTCCTGTTCTCCTGACGTTCTCCTCCTGTTCTCCTGACGTTCTCCTCCTGTTCTCCTGACGTTCTCCTCCTGTTCTCCTCCTGTTCTCCTGACGTTCTCCTCCTGTTCTCCTGATGTTCTCCTCCTGTTCTCCTGACGTTCTCCTCCTGTTCTCCTCCTGTTCTTCTGACGTTCTCCTCCTGTTCTCCTGACGTTCTCCTGACGTTCTCCTGACGTTCTCCTCCTGTTCTCCTGACGTTCTCCTCCTGTTCTCCTGACGTTCTCCTGACGTTCTCCTGACGTTCTCCTGACGTTCTCCTCCTGTTCTCCTGACGTTCTCCTGACGTTCTCCTGATGTTCTCCTGTTCTCCTCAGGCCTGTGAGATGTTGCTCTTCAATCAGAAACTCTCTGCGGCTCAGGCCTGTGTCTTGGGTTTGGTCACTGAGGTGTTTCCAGATTCCACTTTTCAGACGGAAGTTTGGACCCGACTCAAAGCGTACGCCCAGCTGCCCCCGAACGTGAGGAGTACTATGGAGTACTACTACGGAATACTACCAAATACTACTACGGAATACTACCAAACACTACTACGGAATACTACCAAACACTACCAAACACTATCAAACACTACGAAATACTACCAAATACTACGAAACACTACGAAATACTATGAAATACTACGAAATACTACCAAACACTGTCAAATACTACCAAATACTATGAAACACTGCGAAATACTATGAACTAGTACCAAATACTACCAAATACTACGGAATGCTACCAAATACTATGAAACACTACCAAATACTATGGAATACTACCAAATACTATGGAATACTACCAAATACTACAGATTACTACGAAACACTACCAAATACTCCTGCTACTACTACTATTACTGCTACTACTACTACTGCAACTACTAATACTACTACTACTGCTACTACTACTACTACTGCTACTACTACTGCTACGACTACTGCTACTACTACTACTGCTACTACTACTACGACTACTACTGCTGCTGCTACTACTACTACTACTGCTACTACTACTACTACTACCACTGCTGCTACTGCTACTGCTACTACTACTGCTACTACTACTGACACTATCTGCTGTAATGATACTCTACTTTCACTACGGCTAACCACTGCTACTACTACTGCTACTCTGCTACTGTGATGACGCTATGCTACTGCTGGATTTGCTACTACTATAACAATGCTAATAATAATATGCTACTCTCAATAACAAGCCGTAATTATGCTCACTTCCTCGTTCAATGCTCATACTCTTACTACTTTCCTTAATGGCCAATATATAATGTCCTCTCTCTTACCACTTCTTAATACTTTCTCGTATAACAAACAAATGACAACAATATGTAAAACTCTTGCATGTACGAAACTAATCTGACGGTAATAACCAACCCGTAATATACTCGCTTTCTTAATAATCAATAATAACGTAATCTTGATGATGATGATTGTTGATGGACTCTCTCTATAATTCTCAATGTAATATGTAATATTTCAATATTAGTAATAATATGGCAATAATAGCAACGAACAACATATATATGTAATATAACAAAATAACCTGCTATAGCCAACAAAACATGTAACAACCATGTAACAACTCAAGTTCAATATGTAACAACGAGCAGTAATATCGCTCATAGCATGGCAAGCAACAATATAATATCAATCAACTCAACAACCAATAGTAATAATAATAGCTAACAAACGTACATGACAACATAACTCTTTAATAATAATAACCAACAATAATATGCAATAACAACAATAATGAGCAACAATAATAACAAACAAGCCGCAATGACAACAACAACGCTGGATGCTATAAACAACAGCAACAACTCGTTCATAAACCTTACTTCAACTACTGTAAGTAACTGCTACTTCAACTGAGAAAGCGAATAATCATAACCAATAAGCAACAACAACTCAGTGGTTAGCTCACGTAACAACAAGCCAACAATATACAGCTCAAATAACCATATCGCTGAAAAGGCAACAACCAACTAGCATGAACAACAACAACTCGTTCTGCTCTTCTTCATGCCAGCAACAATATTGACAAACAATATCGTTTCTTCAATGTCAAGCGAAGCGGCAGCAATAACAACAACTCGTTCTGCCAACAACAGCTCGACAACCAACAACAACAACAATGTGACTAACAAGCGCCAGCAGCAGCAGCTCTTAATAGCCAATATCGTTCCTTCAATTAAGCAGCCCGGCGAAATGTAACATAATATACGTTCGCTAAGTCTTGTAACAACAAGCAACGATGACAACAACAATGACAACAATACAACCAAGGCATAATATTTCTCTCGGATCTTCAGTGTAATGACAACAACAACGCCAGCATACTTTTTATGTAATAACATATGTGACAACAACTGTAATGATATAATCGTTGTCAACCTCTTTCTTATATATGTAATGACATAGCTGCATGCTGTAATGACAAATATGTAATATATGTAATACAAGGCAACTAATATTGAACAACAAACAACATAAATAACAACAAGCTCAACTGACAACAACAATTTTAATAATAACAATATGACAGCAAACAAATAACAATATAACAACAACCTTGCGTGTAATTCTAACAACAACAACAATATCGTTGACAACAACTAATAAGCGCTCGCGCAACCAACAACAACAATAACATAACAAGCAACAAACCTTGACGGACAACAACAACAATGACCTGTAATAACAATAATGTCATTCAACCTTGACGAACAACAATGACGAATCAACAATGACGGCAATACAATAACAATAATGACAACTCTAGCCATGATATACAACTGTGCCAACAATAATGACTCGTTCATGAACAACAATAATGACCAGCAGCAACAACAACAATGACAACTGTAACAACTGAACAACAACAATGCAAGTACTACTTCTTCTTAACAACAACCAACAATAATCTTCAATGACAATAATATACAACCAACCAAATGACGAGCAGGCAATAATGACAATGAGCATAATATGTGATAACCAATATGATATGCGAGTATCTTCAACAATATGATGAGCCGAGCGACAATAATGACTAATAATGACAGCAATATTGACAGCAACCTGACAACAATAATAGCGAATGACCGTGGCAATAACAATGACGGTAATGACAACAACAACTGACTATAATGCAACAACATGAAATATAACAACCAACAAACAACAGCTGGCCCGAGCGAACAATAACAACGAGCATGACAGCGACATAATAACAACGGCGAGCAATAGCAACGTCCTTGACGCAATAATAATAATAAGCAATGAATAACTCGTTCTTCAATAAGCTCAACAGCAGCTCAACAATAATGAGCAACAACCAATGACAACAATGATCAACAATATTCGTCTCTTCAGCAATGACAACAAGCGGTAATAACAATATATGGCTGATGACAACAAGCCAATAATAGCGGCCAACAATATCGTTTCAACTCAGATGTAATGAACAACTCAACAACAAATGACTGAGCGAACAATAACAAGAAATGAACAACTATGTAATAAAACAATGATCGTTTAGTAATATGTAATCGTAATGAGCAATAAGCCTATAGTAACATATATAACAACTGACTTTTTCTTCAACAACAATAATGGCCAATAACGAATATGACCAGTATGTAACCAACTCAACAACTCAACAGCAATGGTCGCTTCAATAACCAGCAATGATAACAACAACAACAATAACCAAGCGACCAACAACAACAAACCACGTTCTTCAGTCAAGCAATGACAATAACAACAACAACAACAAGCAACTTCAACTCGCTTCAGTTAACAATAACCAGCAACAAGCCGGCAACAACTGACGGTAACAGCAATGCAGCAACAACTGACATCGGACAATGTAATAATAACTGATAAGCAGCTCAACATAATGACGACCAACAATGACAACTAATGAACAGCGGCGAACGCTGAGGCAACAACAACCGCTGGCATGAGCAATATGTTCTTCGATACCGGTGTGACAATAATGACCAATAATAATAATCGTTCATTTCAGCAGCAACAATGAGCAACCAACGATACATAATAATAACCAAGCAACGAGCAACAACAGCTCTTCAACAAGCTGCTGCAATATGCTGACAATAATGGCTGCTGCTGTGGTATATTTAATGATTGTGACAATAATAATGATTTTCAAACAATAATGGCAAGCAACCGGTATTGTGTTGGATGGTAATATCAATGATAATCAATAATGACAATAATGACAATAACAACAATGACTCTTAATAATAAATGACAACAATGATAACAATGACGATGATATTATAATGACAATGATATATGTATAATGACGATAACAATAAATGACGTAATGCCAATATAATATGCTCAGCGCAATAAACAATAATTCAACAACAATGACGCTCAACCAAGCAACTCAATGTGGTGACAATAATGTGAATGACAAATAATATAATAATGACTGACCAGTATTGACCAATGATGTCACTTCAATGACAACCAATGAACCAACTAAACATATGACCTGACAATAATAATAACTCAGACAAACATTGACATAATGCTTTCATACAATGACAACGGTAATAGCAGCAGCAGTACTCAATAATAATGACATAATAGCAATGACAAACAACCAGCGGTAACCAATAATAATGATGAATAACAACAATGATAATGACAATATGATAATGCATATGGTAATAATAATAATAATACATCAACTCAACAACAACCAAACCCGTGATAATGGCGACAAACAAGCAACAATGACATGAGCCGACAACAACAACAAAAACAAATGATCAACAATGGTACTCTTTCTTAATGACAGTAAATGATAATGACGGCGAGCAATGTAGCTCAACAGCAGGCCGGCAATGTCTTAATGACATACAACAAAGCAACTCAACAATGGTGAATGATTTCAACAAGCGGAAGAAATCGACAACTCAAGCGGCAGCGAGCAATGACCAATGAAAAATAACAACCATGGTAACCTTCAACAATGACAACAACAACCAACCAACTGACAATTCGACTAACTCGGCAACAATAACAGCAAGCCGAATGACAATATGTACATGCGGCGAGCAACAAAACAAATAACAACAAAAAACAACAATACTCCACGCTCGCTGGGTTCAGCTGTTCAGTGGCTTAACAACTCGCGTTCTAACAACACAAGCAGCAGCAATAGCACAACAATATAACAACATACCGTTATAGCCACCATGATTCGGTAACCAATCAAACGCCGGCAACAACCAACAAGCAGCTCCGAGCCAACAACAACAACAGCCAACAAACAACAAGCGGCAACCAGCTGTAACAACGGCAACAAGCCTGAATAACTAGCAGCTCAAGCAATGACAACACAATGACAGCAACAACAAGCAACCAACAACCACTAGCTGTAACCAAGCGAGCAACAAGCGAGCAATAACTGCAGCAGCAGCAACAACCTTGTGCAACAAGCAACAACTGCTAGCTGCTGCTGCTAACAACTGCTTGCTGCTACAACTGCTTGCTGCAGCTAGCTTAACCCGAGCAGCGATTGCTGCTACTACTACCTACTGCTGCTACTACTACTACTATCGACTGCTACTGCCTGCTGCTGCTGCCAGTGGGCCTGGCAGTATATTGACCACGTTTAGATCTGTCCAAACCATCATACTCATTTAATCTGTGACACTAAAACACAAACACTGAACTTCCAACATCTTAAATATTTCTACTTTTTTCTGTCTCCCCCCTGCCCCTGTCTGCCCCTGCCTGCCCCTGCCTGCCCCTGCCTGCCCCTGCCTGCTCCTGTCTGCCCCGTCCCTGTCTGCCCCTGTCTCCCCCCTGTCCCTGTCTGCCCCTGTCTCCCCCCTGTCCCTGTCTGCCCCTGTCCCTGTCTGCCCCTGTCTCCCCCCGTCCCTGTCTGCCCCTGTCTCCCCCTGCCTGCCCCTGCCTGCCCCTGCCTGCCCCTGCCTGCCCCTGCCTCCCCCTGCCTCCCCCTGCCTCCCCCTGCCTCCCCCTGCCTCCCCCTGTCTGCCCCTGTCTGCCCCTGTCTCCCCCTGTCTGCCCCTGTCTGCCCCTGTCTCCCCTGTCTGCCCCCTGCCTGCCCCTGTCTGCCCCTGCCTGCCCCTGTCTGCCCCTGTCTGCCCCTGTCTCCCCCCTGTCCCTGTCTGCCCCTGTCTCCCCCTGTCTGCCCCTGCCTGCCCCTGTCTGCCCCTGTCTGCCCCTGCCTGCCCCGGTCTGCCCCGGCCTGCCCCTGTCTGCCCCTGTCTGCCCCTGCCTCCCCCTGTCTGCCCCTGCCTCCCCCTGTCTGCCCCGGCCTCCCCCTGCCTCCCCCTGTCTCCCCCTGTCTGCCCCTGCCTGCCCCTGTCTGCCCCTGTCTGCCCCTGTCTGCCCCTGTCTGCCCCTGCCTGCCCCTGCCTGCCCCTGTCTGCCCCTGTCTGCCCCTGCCCTCAGTCTCTGTCCCTGTCGAAGCAGCTGATCCGTTCTGCAGAGCGAGAGAATCTCCACAGAGTGAACGACGCTGAGGTGGAGCGGCTGAAGGAGCGCTGGACCTCAGACGAGTGTTTCAACGCCGTCATGAGCTTCTTCCAGAGCAGAGCCAAACTCTGAGACCAGGACCAAAGTCTGAGACCAGCGGATCCCTCCTCCTCCTGGAACATGAAGACCTGTGTCCGGTTCAGATTCGTCTGATGTGCAGCTTTTTGTTTAAGGAAACTCAGATTTGAACCGTTCAGACGAGTCAGTGAAGCATCTTTAGATTCAACTTCAGATTTCTGTAAAATGTTATAAAAGTGCCTAAAATCTCACATCACCTTTGTTAAAATAAAATATTTGTAAAGAGAAACATTTTCAATTGGTTTGTTTTCTTATCATCTGATTTTATGACGACTACTATTACTATTACTACTACTATTACTATTACTACTACTATTACTAATATTAGTATTAATATTACTACTATTACTACTGCTACTACTACTACTTCTAATATTACTACTACTATATTACTACTAGTACTGCTGCTACTAGTACTGCTATTAATACTACTACTGCATGCACGTAGGTGTCCATATATGTATGTATGCATGTATGTATGTACATATGTATGTATGTACGCATGTATATATGTATGTGTGTATGTATGTAGGTATGTATGCATGTCTGTATGTGTGTAGGTATGTACATATGTATGTATGTATGTATGTATGTATGTAGGTATGTATGCATGTATGTATGTATGTACATATGTATGTATGTATGCATGTATGTATGTATGTAGGTATGTACATATGTATGTATGTATGTATGTATGTATGCACGTATGTATGTATATATGTATGCATGTATGTACATATGTATATATGCATGTATGTATGTAGGTAGGTATGTACATATGTATGTATGTATATATGTATGT
>CM060674.1:32271170-32291170 GCA_030686955.1 Odontamblyopus rebecca
AAGCTATAATATAACAAAATTTACAAATTTACAGGATTATAATAATATAGATTATAAGAGTATGTATGTATGTATGTCTATGTATGTATATATGTATGTATGTATATTTGCGTGCATGTATGTATGCATGTATGTGTCTATGCATGCATGTATGTATATATTCATGTATATATGCGTGTATGCATGCGTGTATGTATGTATGCATGCACGTAGATGTCCATGTATGTATGTATGTATGTATGTATGTAGGTGTGCATGTACGTCAGTGCCCATAAATGTATGTGTGTATGTATCTGTCTATATGTATATATGTATGTATGTGTCTATGCATGTATATATGTATGCATGGCTCTATGCGTGTATGTATGTAGGTATGTGTATGTATGCATGTATGTATGTGCGTATGTATGCATGTATGTATGGTTGCATGTATGTATGTAGGTATGGATGTATGTATGCATGCACGTAGATGTCCATGTATGTATGTATGTATGTATGTTTGTATGTATGTATTTATGTGTATGTATGTATGCATGTATGCATGTGTGTATGTATGTACGTATGTCTGAATGTGTGTATGCATGTATGTATGTATGTGTTTGTATGTATGCGTGTATGTACGTGTGCATGCATGTATGTATGTATGAATTTAAGTATGTATGCATGCATGTATGTATGTATATTATATGTACGTATGTATGTATGTATGCATGTATACATGTATGTATGTATGTATGTATGCATATTTATACATATGTATGTATGTATATATGTATATATGTTTGTATGTATGTATGTATGCATGCATGTGTGTATGTATGTATGCATGCATGTATGTATATTTAAATGTATGTATGTATAAGTATGTATGTATGTGTACGTATGCATGTACGTTGGTGTCCATATATGTATGTATGTATGTATGTATGTTTGTATGGATATTTATACGTATGTATGTATATATGTATGTATGTATACATGTATGTATGTATGTCTGTATGTATGTTTGTGTGCATGTATGTATATATGTATGCATATATGTATGTATGTATAGATTTTGATGTGTAAAACATACATACAGACATATCAAAACAGGAATAAACAACATTCATGTAAAGCAGCAAATGAAACATGGTCCAGTCGTCCCCTGTCCTTAGACCCTCCTCCTACTAATACTACTACTACTACTAGTAATAGTAATACTACTATTAGTACTACTACTACTACTGCTATTGATAATACTACTACAGCTACTAGTACTACTAGTATTACTACTACTACTATTACTACAACTACTACTACTATTAGTACTACTACTACTGCTGTATGTGTATGTGCATTTGTATGTATGTATGCATGTGCATGCATATGGGTATGTATGCATGTACGTAGGTGTCCATATATGTATGTATGTATGTATGTATGCATATTTATACGTATGTATGTATGTATATATGTATGTATGCATGTGCATGTATATGTATGTATATGTGTGTATGTGTGTGTGTCTGTGTGTATATATATATATATGTGTGTGTGTGTGTGCATGTGTATGTATATGTGCATATATATGTGTATGTGTAAGCATATGTGCATGTGGATGTATATGTGTATGTGTATGTATGTGTATGTATATGTGCATGTGTATGTATATGTATATATGCATGTATGCATGTTTATGTATATGTGCTACTACTAGTACTACTACTACTACTACTACTACTGCTGCTACTACTACTACTACTAGTACTACTACTACTACTGCTACTACTACTAGTACTACTACTACTACTATTAGTACTGCTATTAGTACGTACTGCTACTACTACTTTTCCCTGTTACTTTTCCAGACTGTGGTTTCTTTGTTGTGAGTGCACTTACTGTTCGTGTCCACCAGATGGCGCCACTGCAACAAGAACAGATGAAGCTGAGGCTGCAAATGTGCCCCCCAGATGCCCTCCTCGTGCCTCAGATGCCCTCCCCGTGCCTCGGATGCCCTCCCCGTGTCCTCAGGTGTCTCCGTTTTGTGGTGAAGGACGCTGAACACGCCTCTCGTCACGGCTCCTCAAACCGTTTCAACGATTTATGAACAAAGTCAGAAGAAGGACTGGCGCAGCACTTTAAAGCTGCACTCTGGCACTTTCCCGGGCAGAGGTGGAGCTGAGGTGAACCCGGGACACTTCCACACGAGAGGCTCAAATGTTCTGATGTTCTGATGCTCTGATGTTCTCATGTTCTGATGTTCTCATGTTCTCATGTTCTGATGTTCTGATGTTCTGATGTTCTGATGTTCTGATGTTCTCATGTTCTCATGTTCTCATGTTCTGATGTTCTGATGTTCTCATGTTCTCATGTTCTCATGTTCTCATGTTCTGATGTTCTGATGTTCTGATGTTCTGATGTTCTGATGTTCTGATGTTCTCATGTTCTCATGTTCTGATGTTCTCATGTTCTCATGTTCTCATGTTCTCATGTTCTGATGTTCTCATGTTCTGATGTTCTCATGTTCTCATGTTCTGATGTTCTGATGTTCTCATGTTCTGATGTTCTCATGTTCTGATGTTCTGATGTTCTGATGTTCTGATGTTCTGATGTTCTCATGTTCTGATGTTCTGATGTTCTGATGTTCTCATGTTCTGATGTTCTCATGTTCTGATGTTCTGATGTTCTGATGTTCTCATGTTCTGATGTTCTGATGTTCTCATGTTCTGATGTTCTCATGTTCTCATGTTCTGATGTTCTCATGTTCTGATGTTCTCATGTTCTGATGCTCTGATGTTCTCATGTTCTGATGTTCTGATGTTCTGATGTTCTGATGTTCTGATGTTCTGATGTTCTGATGTTCTCATGTTCTGATGCTCTGATGTTCTCATGTTCTGATGTTCTCATGTTCTGATGCTCTGATGTTCTCATGTTCTCATGTTCTGATGCTCTGATGTTCTCATGTTCTGATGTTCTGATGTTCTCATGTTCTGATGTTCTCATGTTCTGATGTTCTCATGTTCTGATGCTCTGATGTTCTCATGTTCTGATGTTCTCATGTTCTGATGTTCTCATGTTCTGATGCTCTGATGTTCTCATGTTCTGATGTTCTCATGTTCTGATGTTCTCATGTTCTGATGTTCTGATGTTCTGATGCTCTGATGTTCTCATGTTCTCATGTTCTGATGCTCTGATGTTCTCATGTTCTCATGTTCTCATGTTCTCATGTTCTCATGATCTGATGTTCTGATGTTCTGATGTTCTGATGATCTGATGCTCTGATGCTCTGATGTTCTCATGTTCTGATGTTCTCATGTTCTCATGTTCTCATGTTCTCATGTTCTGATGTTCTCATGTTCTGATGCTCTGATGTTCTCATGTTCTGATGTTCTCATGTTCTGATGTTCTCATGTTCTGATGTTCTCATGTTCTCATGTTCTCATGTTCTCATGTTCTGATGTTCTCATGTTCTGATGTTCTCATGTTCTGATGTTCTCATGTTCTCATGTTCTGATGCTCTGATGTTCTCATGTTCTCATGTTCTCATGTTCTCATGTTCTCATGTTCTGATGCTCTGATGTTCTGATGCTCTCTCCTCTCTCGCTCTGAGCCTCGGTGAATCCGTTAATCCCCAAATCCTGAGGAAATATTGACTCCGGCAAATCTGAGACCGAGTCAGACCAGGACACGGATCTGAACCAGGACTGAACCAGGACTGAACCAGGACTGAACCAGATCTGAACCAAGACTGAACCAGGACTGAACCAGGACCGAACCAAGACTGAACCAGGACTGAACCAGGTCTGAACCAAGACTGAGCCAGGACTGAACCAGGACTGAACCAGGACTGAACCAGGACTGAACCAGGACTGAACCAGGTCTGAACCAAGACTGAACCAGAACTGAACCAGGACTGAACCAGGACTGAACCAGGACTGAACCAGGACTGAACCAGGTCTGAACCAAGACTGAACCAGAACTGAACCAGGACTGAACCAGGTCTGAACCAAGACTGAACCAGGACTGAACCAGGTCTGAACCAAGACTGAACGAAGACTGAACCAGGACTGAACCAGGACTGAACCAGGACTGAACCAGGACTGAATCAGGACTGAACCAGGTCTGAACCAAGACTGAACCAGGACCGAACCAAGACTGAACCAGGTCTGAACCAAGACTGAACCAGGACTGAACCAGGTCTGAACCAAGACTGAACCAGGACTGAACCAGGACTGAACCAGGTCTGAACCAAGACTGAACCAGGACTGAACCAAGACTGAACCAGGACCGAACCAAGACTGAACCAGGACTGAACCAGGTCTGAATCAAGACTGAACCAGGACTGAACCAGGACTGAACCAGGACTGAACCAGGTCTGAACCAAGACTGAACCAGGACTGAACCAGGTCTGAACCAAGACTGAACCTGGACTGAACCAGGACTGAACCAGGACTAAACCAGGACTGAACCAGGTCTGAACTGAGACTGAACCAGGACTGAACCAGGTCTGAACCAAGACTGAACCTGGACTGAACCAGGACTGAACCAGGACTAAACCAGGACTGAACCAGGTCTGAACTGAGACTGAACCAGGACTGAAACAGGACTAAACCAGGACTGAACCAGGTCTGAATCAAGACTGAACCAGGACTAAACCAGGACTGAATCAGGACTAAACCAGGACTAAAACAGGTCTGAACAGGTCTGAAGCAGTGTTCGGTGCATATTGTTGAGGTACCGACATTAGAATCTGAGTTCTGTGAGATTATAGATTATTATGGATTAGCCCCAGGGCGACTGTGGCACCAGCCTCGTCCTCAGGTGCCCCTCTCTCCCTACCTGTCCTCCTCCTCTCCTCCTCTTCCTCTCCTCCTGTTCCCTCTTTCCTTTCTCCCTGTCTTTTCATCAAACGATTCGTGGAGTTGCAGTTTTGGAGTCGCTCCAGGACACGGTTCTTTCGTTCATTTACATTAAACCCCATCGCCCCAGATCTGAAACACAGAAGAGAAGAGGAGGGTGAGCCGGGGACAGAGAAACAAAAGAACCTCCAAAGTGCAACAACGAGACAAGCAGAGTCCTGGTTTAGTCCTGGTTTAGTCCTGGTTTAGTCCTGGTTCACTCCTGGTTGAATCCTGGTTTAGTCCGGGTCCAGACCTGGTTCAGTCCTGGTTTAGTCCTGGTTTAGTCCTGGTTCAGTCCTGGTTTAATCCTGGTTTAGTCCTGGTCCAGACCTGGTTCAGTCGTGGTTTAGCCTCAGTTCAGTCCTGGTTTAGACCTGGTTTAGTCCCAGTTCAGTCCTGGTCTCAGTGGGGATGGTCGGCTGTTGCCGGTTCGACTCCCATGGGACCTGAAATGTTTTCAGTGTTAATAGTCCGAAGTCCAGGTCCACTGAGGCATTCTGGGTAAATGATCCATGATGTTAGTCCAGAGACCCGACCAGAGACCTCTGAGTGCTGTTTTAGTCCTAGATTAAACCTGGTTTACTCCTGTTTTAGTCCTGGTGTAATTCTGGTTTAGTCCTAGTTTAATCGTGGTTTAGTTCTGGTTTAGTCCTGGTTTATTCCTGATGTAGTCCTGCTTTAGTCCTGGTTTAGTCCTGGTTCAGTCCTGGGTTAGTCCTGGTTCAGTCCTGGTTTAGTCCTGGTTTAGTCCTGGTTCAGTCCTGGATTAGTCCTGGTTTAGTCCTGGTTTAGACCTGGTTTAGTCCTGGTTTAGTCCTGGTTCAGTCCTGGTTCAGTCCTGGTTTAGTCCTGGTTTAGTCCTGATCTCATTCTGTTGATAAAAACTTTTGTTGTCCTTTTTGTCACTTCCTGATCCGTCTCAGTGATGACATCATAACTGTGCGTCCGTCTGCCTCTGGTGACATCACAGTGACATCACGCGGCGCACACGGACATGTGGCGTGTGAAGGTCCGAAGAATCACACTCACCCACTCACCAGAGACCGGCCTGAACCAGGACTAAACCAGGACTAAACCAGGACTGAACCAGGACTAAACCAGGACTAAACCAGGACTAATCCAGGACTGAACCAGGACTAAACCAGGACTAATCCAGGACTGAACCAGGACTAAACCAGGACTGAACCAGGACTAAACCAGGACTAAACCAGGACTGAACCAGGACTGAACCAGGACTAAACCAGGACTGAACCAGGGCTAAACCAGGACTAAACCAGGACTGAACCAGGACTGAACCAGGACTGAACCAGGACTAAACCAGGACTAAACCAGGACTGAACCAGGACTGAACCAGGACTGAACCAGGACTAAACCAGGACTGAACCAGGGCTAAACCAGGACTGAACCAGGACTAAACCAGGACTAGAACAGCACTAAACCAGGACTGAACCAGGACTAGAACAGGACTGAACCAGGACTAGAACAGGACTAAACCAGGACTAGAACAGGACTGAACCAGGACTAGAACAGGACTGAACCAGGACTAAACCAGGACTAGAACAGGACTGAACCAGGACTAGAACAGCACTAAACCAGGACTGAACCAGGACTAGAACAGGACTGAACCAGGACTAGAACAGGACTAAACCAGGACTAGAACAGGACTGAACCAGGACTAGAACAGGACTGAACCAGGACTAAACCAGGACTAGAATAGGACTGAACCAGGACTAAAGCAGGACTGAACCAGGACTAAACCAGGACTAGAATAGGACTGAACCAAGACTAGAACAGGACTAAACCAGGACTAGAATAGGACTAAACCAGGACTAGAACAGGACTAAACCAGGACTAGAACAGGACTGAACCAGGACTAGAACAGGACTAAACCAGGACTAGAACAGGACTGAACCAGGACTAGAACAGGACTGAACCAGGACTAGAACAGGACTGAACCAGGACTAGAACAGGACTAAACCAGGACTAGAATAGGACTAAACCAGGACTAGAACAGGACTAAACCAGGACTAGAACAGGACTGAACCAGGACTAGAACAGGACTAAACCAGGACTAGAACAGGACTAAACCAGGACTAGAACAGGACTGAACCAGGACTAGAACAGGACTGAACCAGGACTAAACCAGGACTAGAATAGGACTGAACCAGGACTAAACCAGGACTAAACCAGGACTAGAATAGGACTAAACCAGTACTAGAACAGGACTGAACCAGGACTAGAACAGGACTAAACCAGGACTAGAACAGGACTAAACCAGGACTAGAACAGGACTGAACCAGGACTAGAACAGGACTGAACCAGGACTAAACCAGGACTAGAATAGGACTGAACCAGGACTAAACCAGGACTAAACCAGGACTAGAATAGGACTGAACCAAGACTAGAACAGGACTGAACCAGGACTAGAACAGGACTAAACCAGGACTAGAATAGGTCTAAACCAGGACTAGAACAGGACTAAACCAGGACTAGAACAGGACTGAACCAGGACTAGAACAGGACTGAACCAGGACTAGAACAGGACTAAACCAGGACTAGAATAGGTCTAAACCAGGACTAGAACAGGACTGAACCAGGACTAGAACAGGACTGAACCAGGACTAGAACAGGACTAAACCAGGACTAGAACAGGACTAAACCAGGACTAGAACAGGACTGAACCAGGACTAGAACAGGACTGAACCAGGACTAGAACAGGACTGAACCAGGACTAGAACAGGACTGAACCAGGACTAGAACAGGACTGAACCAGGACTAGAACAGGACTGAACCAGGACTAGAACAGGACTGAACCAGGACTAGAACAGGACTACAGTGGGTCTGTAGCAGCAGGTGTCAGGAAACGTGAGTGTGGTTCTGACAGAGCGATGAGTGATTCCTCTGAAAAAAAAATCACCATTTTAAATTTAGACACGTTTTATTTTAGACCAAACTCAGAGCGTAAATCTGTGATCACCTGATTCAGATTCCCCTGATTCAGATTCCCCTGATTCAGATTCCCCTGATTCAGATTCACCTGATTCAGATTCACCTGATTCAGATTCCCCTGATTCAGATTCCCCTGATTCAGATTCCCCTGCTTCAGATTCCCCTGATTCAGATTCCCCTGATTCAGATTCACCTGATTCAGATTCACCTGATTCAGATTCCCCTGATTCAGATTCCCCTGATTCAGATTCCCCTGCTTCAGATTCCCCTGCTTCAGATTCACCTGCTTCAGATTCACCTGATTCAGATTCACCTGATTCAGATTCCCCTGATTCAGATTCCCCTGCTTCAGATTCCCCTGATTCAGATTCACCTGCTTCAGATTCACCTGATTCAGATTCACCTGATTCAGATTCCCCTGATTCAGATTCCCCTGCTTCAGATTCACCTGATTCAGATTCCCCTGATTCAGATTCACCTGCTTCAGATTCACCTGCTTCAGATTCACCTGCTTCAGATTCACCTGATTCAGATTCACCTGATTCAGATTCACCTGATTCAGATTCACCTGATTCAGATTCACCTTCAGATCTGTGATTATGGAACAGAGGAAACTGAGACGGACACAAAGCTCAAACTCTTTTCTGTCAGGACCAGGACTAAACCAGGTCTAAACCAGGTCTAAACTGGGTCTAAACTGGGTCTAAACCAGGACTAAACCAGGACTAAACCAGGTCTAAACCGGGTCTAAACCAGGACTAAACCAGGTCTAAACCAGGTCTAAACCGGGTATAAACCAGGACTAAACCAGGACTAAACCAGGTCTAAACCAGGAGTAAACCAGGTCTAAACCAGGAGTAAACCAGGACTAAACGAGATCTGAACCAGGTCTAAACCAGGACTAAACCAGGACTAAACCAGGACTGAACCAGGACTAAACCAGGACTGAACCAGGTCTAAACCAGGACTAAACCAGGACTGAACCAGGACTAAACCAGGACTAAACCAGGTCTAAACCAGGACTAAACCAGGACTGAACCAGGTCTAAACCAGGACTAAACCAGGACTGAACCAGGACTAAACCAGGACTAATCCAGGACTGAACCAGGACTAAACCAGGACTGAACCAGGACTAAACCAGGACTAAACCAGGTCTAAACCAGGACTAAACCAGGACTGATCCAGGACTAAACCAGGACTGAACCAGGTCTAAACCAGGACTAAACCAGGACTGATCCAGGACTAAACCAGGACTGAACCAGGTCTAAACCAGGACTGAACCAGGTCTAAACCAGGACTAAACCAGGACTAAACCAGGTCTAAACCAGGACTAAACCAGGACTGAACCAGGACTAAACCAGGTCTAAACCAGGACTGAACCAGGTCTAAACCAGGTCTAAACCAGGACTAAACCAGGACTGAACCAGGACTAAACCAGGTCTAAACCAGGACTGAACCAGGACTAAACCAGGACTAAACCAGGACTGAACCAGGACTAAACCAGGACTGAACCAGGTCTAAACCAGGTCTAAACCAGGACTAAACCAGGACTAAACCAGGACTAACTCTGGAGTCACTTTTGCTGCGTCTGAAATAATGACATCAAACAGGGAGAGAGGGAGAGAGGGAGCGGAGGAGGAGAACGTCACAGGGAATCCACGCTGGACTGAAATAAACGAGGGAGGTGGAGGGAGGTGGAGAGGAAGAGGGAGGGAGGCGAGCGGAGGGATGGAGAGACAGAAGGCAGAGAGCCAGTGGGAAACGTGAGAGAACATGATCATATGAAAGAACGAAAATACACCGAGAATACACCGAGCAGCACGTCACCGAGAGGAGGAGGAGAGAAAGGAGGGGAGAGGAGGAGAGAGGAGAGGAGAGGAGGAGGAGAGAGGAGAGGAGGAGAGAGGAGAGGAGAGAGGAGAGGAGAGGAGGAGAGAGGAGGAGAGAGAGGAGAGGAGGAGAGAAGAGGAGAGAGGAGGAGGAGGAGAGAGGAGAGGAGAGGAGGAGAGGAGGAGGAGAGGAGGAGAGGAGAGAGGAGAGGAAGAGAGGAGGAGGAGAGAGGAGAAGAGGAGGAGAGGAGAGAGGAGAGGAGAGAGGAGAAGAGGAGAGAGATGAGGAGAGGAGAGGAGGAGGAGAGGAGGAGAGAGGAGGAGAGGAGGAGGAGAGGAGAGGAGAGAGGAGGAGAGGAGAGAGGAGAGAGGAGAGGAGAGAGGAGAGGAGAGGAGGAGAGAGGAGGAGAGGAGGAGAGAGGAGAGGAGGAGAGAGGAGGAGAGGAGAGAGGAGGAGAGGAGGAGAGAGAGAAGGAGGAGAGAGAGGAGAGAGAGAGGAGGAGGAGGAGGAGGAGAGAGGAGAGGAGGGAGAGGAGGAGAGGAGGAGAGAGGAGAGAGAGAGGAGAGGGAGAGAGGAGAGAGGAGAGGAGAGAGAGGAGAGGAGAGAGAGGAGAGAGAGGAGGAGGAAGAGGAGAGAGGAGAGGAGAGAGGAGAGGAGGAGGAGAGAGAGAGGAGAGGAGAGAGAGAGAGAGAGAGGAGAGAGAGAGAGGAGGAGGAGGAGAGAGAGAGAGGAGAGAGGAGAGAGGGAGGAGAGAGAGAGAGGAGAGAGAGAGGAGGAGAGGAGAGGAGAGAGGAGGTGGAGAGAGGAGGAGAGGAGGAGAGAGTGAGGAGGAGAGAGGAGGAGAGAGAGAGGAGGAGAGAGGAGGAGAGGAGGAGGAGAGGAGGAGAGGGAGGAGAGAGGAGAAGAGGAGAGAGACGAGGAGAGGAGAGGAGGAGAGGAGAGGGAGGAGAGGAGGAGAGGAGGAGGAGAGGAGGAGAGGAGGAGAGGAGGAGGAGGAGAGAAAAGGAGAGAGAGGAGAGGAGGAGGGAGAGGAGAGAGGAGGAGAGAGAGAGGAGGAGGAGAGAGGGAGGAGAGAAAGGAGGAGAGAGGGAGGAGACAGCGGTCTAAACCAGGTCTAAACCAGGTCTAAACCAGGTCTAAACCGGGTCTAAACCGGGTCTAAACCAGGACTAAACCAGGTCTAAACCAGGTCTAAACTAGGACTAAACCAGGTCTAAACCAGGTCTAAACCAGGTCTAAACCGGGTCTAAACCGGGTCTAAACCAGGTCTAAACCGGGTCTAAACCGGGTCTAAACCAGGACTAAACCAGGTCTAAACCAGGTCTAAACCGGGTCTAAACCAGGTCTAAACTAGGACTAAACCAAGACTAAACCAGGACTAAACCAGGTCTAAACCAGGACTAAACCAGGTCTAAACTAGGACTAAACCAGGTCTAAACCAGGTCTAAACCAGGACTAAACCAGGTCTAAACCAGGTCTAAACCAGGACTAAATCAGGTCTAAACCGGGTCTAAACCAGGTCTAAACCAGCACTAAACTAGGACTAAACCAAGACTAAACAAGGTCTAAACCAGGTCTAAACTAGGACTAAACCAAGACTAAACCAGGACTAAACCAGGTCTAAACTAGGACTAAACCAGGTCTAAACCAGGTCTAAACCAGGTCTAAACCAGGACTAAACCGGGTCTAAACCGGGTCTAAACCAGGTCTAAACCGGGTCTAAACCAGGTCTAAACCAGGACTAAACCAGGTCTAAACCAGGACTAAACCAGGTCTAAACCAGGTCTAAACCAGGTCTAAACCGGGTCTAAACCAGGTCTAAACCAGGTCTAAACTGGGTCTCTTCAGGGGAAAGGATGCAGAGGAGAGGGAGGGAGTTTAGAACAAGCTCCTCCTGGTTTTGCCTAAAAACGCTCCAGCCGGTGCCGGGATCCTCAGACAGCGCCAGCACCGCGGCCGGACCAGACCTGAACCAGGACTGAACCGGGACTAAACCAGGTCTGAACCAGGAGCAGAGGAGAGGACGGAACGACACGGAACAAAAACTACAAATCCTCCTTTTGGGAACTGAAGATTCACAGAGAAGAAAAAGAAAAAAGAAGAAGCAGCAGAAGAAGAAGGAGTTCATTTGAGATTTGGACTTTTCTGAAAAACATCAAAACTAAAAGTGACATTTTTGAAAGGACAGATCTGCATTTGGAGTTCGGAGCGTTTTCAGATTCCAGACGCATTTTCCAAACTGCAAAGTGTTGATCTGATGAACAGGTGACGTAGAAACTTTCACGATTTAACAACTACAATTTCTTCATTTTTATCTTTTAAACGGAAACAGATCCGCACTCGTTTTTACGTCTTTGTCTCTCGTTTCACAAACATTTTTCAGACACTTTTCCCCGATTTTCCCGTTTGTGGCTGAAGTTTTTCTCTTTTTTTTGGGGTCTGATTTTGGTTCATTCAAGTCGAGAGTTTTCCCGCCTCCAGACTCGGCTCCATCTGCCGCAAACACCAGACGCCGCGTTCCACATCTCCACTGTTCACTCACTGTGAAGCTCATTTTGAAACCACGAGAACATCTGTGAAGCGCTGATGTTTAGTGTTTAGAGATCCACACGTGAGAGATCCACACCGGGCTCCAGCTCCGAGGAACCGGGCTCCAGCTCCGAGGAACCGGGCTCCAGCTCCGAGGAACCGGACTCCAGCTCAGAGGAACCGGACTCCAGCTCAGAGGAACCGGGCTCCAGCTCCGAGGAACCGGGCTCCAGCTCAGAGGAACCGGGCTCCAGCTCAGAGGAACCGGGCTCCAGCTCAGAGGAACCGGACTCCAGCTCAGAGGAACCGGGCTCCAGCTCCGAGGAACCGGGCTCCAGCTCAGAGGAACCGGGCTCCAGCTCCGAGGAACCAGGCTCCAGCTCTGGGGAACCGGGCTCCAGCTCCGAGGAACCGGGCTCCAGCTCAGAGGAACCGGACTCCAGCTCAGAGGAACCGGGCTCCAGCTCAGAGGAACCGGGCTCCAGCTCAGAGGAACCGGGCGCCAGACGTGACTCATGATCAACAACAACAAACTTTCAACACTTTCCAACAACTCAGACCTCCAGCCGTCCAACTGAGTCTGTGTCAGCGCAGAAAACAACCAGAGAAGAACCAGAGAAGAACCAGAGAAGAACCAGAGAAGAACCAGAAAACAAGAAAACAACCAGAGGCCAATCAGAGAAAGAAGAACACAAAAGTTCTCTCCAGATTTTCACTCTTTGAGCCTCCTCAGACCCAGACCAGACCCAGACCCAGACCAGACCAGTCCCAGACCAGTCCCAGACCAGACCAGTCCCAGACCCAGACCAGACCAGTCCCAGACCAGTCCCAGTCCCAGACCAGTCCCAGACCAGTCCCAGACCAGTCCCAGATGATGCTGCTGTGCCTCTCCTCCCTGTTACTTCTCTTCGGGTCGTCAGGTGCACAGTCGCCCGCTCTGTCGCCCGTCCTGTCGCCCGCCCTGTCGCCCGCCCTGGCACCCGCCCTGGCACCCGCCCTGGCACCCGCCCTGTCGCCCGCCCTGGAGCCGGCGTGCCCGTCCTGCGCCCTGGCGGCTCTGCACTCGGCGGCGGGGCCCGGGCAGGACGTGGTGGAGGCGGTGAAACGCCACATCCTGACGATGCTGCACCTGTCGCACCGTCCCAACATCACCCGCCCGGTGCCGCGCGCCGCCGTCCTCAACGCCATCCGCAAGCTGCACGTGGGGCGCGTCGCCGAGGACGGCAGCGTGACCATCGACGAAGAGGGCGGAGCCAGAGACGCCCGCCGCCGAAAAGACGCCGAGAGCCAGGACACGACCGAGATCATCACCTTCGCCCAAGGTCAGTGGCAGAGTGGGTAACCTGCGGCAGAGTGGGTACCCTGCGGCAGAGTGGGTACCCTGCGGCAGAGTGGGTAACCTGCGGCAGAGTGGGTAACCTGCGGCAGAGTGGGTACCCTGCGGCAGAGTGGGTAACCTGCGGCAGAGTGGGTAACCTGCGGCAGAGTGGGTACCCTGCGGCAGAGTGGGTACCCTGCGGCAGAGTGGGTAACCTGCGGCAGAGTGGGTAACCTGCGGCAGAGTGGGTAACCTGCGGCAGAGTGGGTACCCTGCGGCAGAGTGGGTAACCTGCGGCAGAGTGGGTAACATGCGGCAGAGTGGGTAACCTGTGGCAGAGTGGGTAACCTGCGGCAGAGTGGGTAACATGCGGCAGAGTGGGTAACCTGTGGCAGAGTGGGTACCCTGCGGCAGAGTGGGTAACCTGCGGCAGAGTGGGTAACCTGCGGCAGAGTGGGTACCCTGCGGCAGAGTGGGTAACCTGCGGCAGAGTGGGTAACCTGCGGCAGAGTGGGTAACCTGCGGCAGAGTGGGTAACATGAGGCAGAGTGGGTAACCTGCAGCAGAGTGGGTAACATCGACAGGCCAGGTGGTACCCTCTGACCGAGTGGGTCTTCCTCTGGCCAGCAGTGGGTAACCCTCGCGGCCGTCAAATTGGTAAGTCGTGCTCCTCTCGCCTGGCAAGTCGATGGCACTATCCTGTCGAGTCGTCTTCCTATGTAAGTCGTGGTCCCTCACGGCAAGTGGGTAACTATGGCAGCCGTGGGCATTAACCCTCGCGGCAGAGTGGGTAACATGCGGCCCAAGTGGTGTACCCTCTGCGGCAAGAGTGGGTACCCTGTTGAGTGGTGCCTGGGCCAGAGTGGGTAACCTGTGAGTTTTTCCATTCACCCAAAATATGCAAAAATCCTCCAGCTCAGATCCAGACCAAAACCTGATTAAGTCCTGGTTAATTTCTGGTTACGTCCTGGTTTAGCCCTGGTTTAGTCCTGGTTTATTCCTAGTTTAGTCCTGGTTTAGTCCTGGTTTGCCCTGGTTTGCCCTGGTTTAGTCCTGGTTTAGTCCTGGTTTAGTCCTGGTTAAGTCCTGGTTTAGTCCTGGTCAAGTTCTGGTTAAGTCCTGGTTCAGTCCTGGCTTAGTCCTGGTTAAGTCCTCGTTTGGTCCTGGTTAAGTCCTGGTTTAGTCCTGGTTAAGTCCTGGTTTAGCCCTGGTTTAGTCCTGGTTTAGTCCTGGTTAAGTCCTGGTTTAGTCCTGGTCAAGTTCTGGTTAAGTCCTGGTTCAGTCCTGGCTTAGTCCTGGTTAAGTCCTCGTTTGGTCCTGGTTAAGTCCTGGTTAAGTCCTGGTTTAGCCCTGGTTTAGTCCTGGTTTAGTCCTGGTTAAGTCCTGGTTTAGTCCTGGTCAAGTTCTGGTTAAGTCCTGGTTCAGTCCTGGCTTAATCCTGGTTAAGTCCTCGTTTGGTCCTGGTTTAGTCCTGGTTAAGTCCTGGTTTAGCCCTGGTTTAGTCCTGGTTAAGTCCTGGTTTAGCCCTGGTTTTGTCCTGGGTTAGTCCTGGTTAAGTCCTGGTTCAGTCCTGGTCAAGATCTGGTTAAGTCCTGGTTCAGTCCTGGCATAGTCCTGGTTAAGTCCTCGTTTGGTCCTGGTTTAGTCCTGGTTAAGTCCTGGTTTAGATCCAGTCTCTGTGGGGGAAGCCTGTGTGGAGGTTGATGTGTCACTTTGAGTCACTGCAATCACAAATAGAACAGAACAAATATTACAACTGTACAACAACTACTACTACTACTACTACTACTACTACTACTACTACTACTACTACTACTACTACTACTACTACTACTACTGCTACTACTACTACTACTGCTACTGCTACTACTACTACTACTACTACTACTACTGCTACTACTACTACTACTGCTACTACTACTACTACTACTACTGCTACTACTGCTACTACTACTACTGCTACTGCTACTACCACCATTACTGCCACTACCACAGCTACTCACTATTACTGCTGCCACTACTACCACTAAACTGCTACTGGTTACCACTACTACTACCACACCAACACCACCACGTTACTACTACCACTACAACAACCACCATCACCACTACCAACTAAACAACATGCTAACCACTGCTACTACAATAACCACCACCACAACAACAACCACCACCACCAGCGACTACCACCACCACCACCACCACCACCACCACCACCGCCAACCACCACCAATTATCACGCTCACCACCACCACCACCACCACCGCCACCACCACCACTGCCACCACCACCACCACCACCACCACCACCGCCACCACCACTACCAGCCAATTGACGGTAACCACCACCACCAAACAATATTAACAACCACCATTCACCACTACCACCACTCGCCAATTACTGCCGCCACACCATCACCACCACCACCATAACCACCGCCAATAATACGCACCAATAACCACACCACCGCTTTCACCACTCACCGCCACTTACAACCTTACCATCATCAATACCATCACCATTACCGCCACTCACCACCACTGCCACTACCACCGTTTACCACCATCACCACCACCGCCACTACCACGACTGCTGTTGGTTGACAACCACTGCCGCCACACCACCACCACCACACCACCAATTGCCACTACCACTCATAATTATCGCCGATTACCACACACCGTTAATTGCCACTCATTACCACCGCCACCAGCTCAGCATCATTACTTGCCACCACACCACCACCACTACTGCCGCCACACAACCAACAACATCATAACAACAACACCACAACATCAGCGGCTACCACCACCACACGTTACCACCAACCACCGCCACCACCAACACAACCGCAAACCACCAATAACCTCACCACCACCACCGCCAACAATTACGTATCACACAACAGCTAATTACCATAACCAACGGCCACCACTCAATTCATCGTTTCTTTCACCACACACCGCTTATTAGCTACCACCACCGCCACCACCACTACCGGCACTACTACCACACTCTTACTACAGGTTCACACCACATATTGCAGCATAACAACAATGACACTATTAAACAACTGCTATTATATACATACAACACCGCCCAGCATTATTTGGCGGCAACCAACAACAATTTGTGTAACTAATGTTAACAACAACAGTTATCATTACAACGGTTACAATTGTTATTACTATTAACAACGCCATATGGCTGGCACCTTTACTATTGCGCTGCTGCTGTACTACTATCGTTATTATTGCTACTATTACTATTACCCTTAGCATTATTACTACTGTTGCTATATTTATTGCTACTACCTGCTGACTATGTACACAGCATATTCATTACAACTACTATTCATTATATACTAGTTGTTCTATTATTATTTACATACATAACTGTTATTAAACATACACTACCATAATGCTATTACTCTTACTATTGCTAATGAACCAGCATATTATTACTGCTGTTCACAACATACATATGAGTTTAATATTATTGTTATTGCAACTGTATTATTAAATTACAATTGCTACTATTATTATTACTGTTAACAGCAGGCACTATTACATTGTATATTAATACAACTTTATTATTAACCATTACAGCTCACCATTCACACTACTGCTACTACTACTACTGCTACTACTCAGCAAACTTGACATGTAGCTGGTTTTAGAGTTAGTCCCAACAACACTGGTTTAGAGTCTAGTCCCACACATGGAAAAGTGCCTCCTGATTGGATCAACAAATACTGCATCGGCCAATCAAAACATGACTCACTGCATCGCCAGCAACAAACAGAGAGGTCCCACTTAGTCCTGGTTTAGTCCTGGGTTAGTCCTGGTTTAGTCCCGATTTAGTCCTGGTTCAGTCCTGGTTTAGTCCTGGTTTAGTCCTGTTTCAGTCCTGGTTTAGTCCTGGTTCAGTCCTGGTTTAGTCCTGGTTTAGTCCTGGTTTAGTCCTGTTTCAGTCCTGGTTTAGTCCTGGTTCAGTCCTGGTTCAGTCCTGGTTTA
Source organism: Odontamblyopus rebecca (assembly GCA_030686955.1). Classification (NCBI taxonomy): domain Eukaryota; kingdom Metazoa; phylum Chordata; class Actinopteri; order Gobiiformes; family Gobiidae; genus Odontamblyopus; species Odontamblyopus rebecca. The sequence goes on from CM060674.1 coordinate 32,288,696, forward strand.
GTCCTGGTTCAGTCCTGGTTCATTCCTGGTTTAGTCCTGGTTTAGTCCTGGTTCAGTCCTGGTTCAGTCCTGGTTTAGTCCTGGTTCAGTCCTGGTTCAGTCCTGGTTCAGTCCTGGTTCAGTCCTGGTTTAGTCCTGGTTTAGTCCTGGTTTAGTCCTGGTTTAGTCCCTGCTGCGTGGTGTCTCATGTTTGGGTTCATGGCAGGTTGGTGCCAGCTGGACCAGAATAGACCCCACAAAGTCCGGTTTTCCCGGGTCTGGCCGGACTTTGCAGGAATGCCGCTAATGAAGTCCCAGTCAGGTCCAATTAGTCCCAGTGTCCGAGTATTTGTCCGAGCGCCGGATGGTGACGGGGCGGCCACTTTAAACCACCTCGCCAAAAATGGACCATTCTCACCCCCACACCACAGATCTGACTTAGACCCGGGTTAGTCCTGATTTAGATCGGACCGGGCTTGGTTTAGTTCTGGTTTAGACCTGATTTAGACCTGATATGGGAAAATTGGTTTGCGGCAGTAGTTAAGCCTTGATAATGATGGTAATGCAGTGATAACAATTGTTAATATGTAATGTTGTTGTTATTTGCTGCTGCTGCGATATTAACAGTGCTGCTGGTATGTAATGTTTGTAATGCATTGTTGTGTGCTCGCTTAATAATAATGATGTTAAGCAGCAATGGCCTTGTTGTTAGTTGTTGTTAACAGTTGCTGTAATTAACATTAACAGTTGTTTGTCTAGTTGCTGGTAATGCAAGGTTTGATGTGGCTATTGTTGTTGGTTTCGCAATAACAGTAATGTGATATTAGTCAGTAATTGCCAGTTGTTGTTGTTACTTGTCATTATTTGTAACAGTTGGTGTAATGTTGTCTTGCAGCTTGTTGTTAAGGTTGAAACCAGTAACAACAACAATGATTGAGATGCTCGCTATTATTGTCAGTCATTCATTAGTTGCCTTGTTGCTAATGTTGTTGCCAATGGTAATGGCAAGCTTGTTTGATAAGTTTCGCCAGTTATTTGGTAACGCGCAGCCAACGTTGTAAGTTGTAGTTGAGTTTATGTGTGTGGTAATGTAATTTACACCGAGCGGCAGCAGTTGTTGAGTTGTTAATTATTAACAGTAACATTAACGTTGTTGTTGTTTTGTAATGTTTTTACAATAACAATGCATATAATTGTTGTATCGTATATTGCTTGTCGCTAATTAATAGTTGCTGTTAATAACTGTTTGGCTAGTAACAGATAATGAAAGTAACGCTCTTGTTATATGGTTACACTTGTTAATAAAGTTGTAATGTTTGTAATGTTTATTACGTAACGCGTCTGTTGAACTATTAATATTGGACTGCTGTATTAGCAGAGGGCAATAATAGTAGTGGTTGTTCGGTGGCAGTAATCAGTTGTTGTCATGTTCCAATGAAACGTTAATCGTTGTTGTTGGCAATGTGGTAAAAACGTAATAACAGCCATGTAATGCCAAGCAAGAGTGTTGCTGTAATGTTGTTGTTATATATTGTGTTACGTTGTTGATATATGGCTTAAGGTGTGTTGTCATGAGCTGTTACGGTAGTGTTAGTAAGTGTGTAGTAATTAATGTATTGTTTGGGTTGTTGGTTATGCATATGTCAAGAGCAATATAATATAGTACATGTAGTTGGTTGTAATAATAGTTGTTAGTTAGTAATGTTGTTAATAATAAATTAGTTGTAATAGTAATAATGTGTGTTGTTATGAAAACAATAGTAGCGAAGTAACCAATAGTAGTAATAATAGTAATGTTGTTGTAATAATGTGGTAGTTGTAATCAATTGAAATGAAGGTGTAGCAGCGTAATAGTATTAGTTTGTAGTTAATACATATGTAATGTAATGTTAGTAATAATAATGTTGTTGGCGTAATAATGTTGGTTAGTTGTTGTTATTAACATGAAGTAATTAATGAAATTGTTTTAATGTTGTTGTTTGTTAACTGGTTGTTTGCGAAGTAATAATAATAATGAGCCAATTAATATGTGTGTTGCTAGTAATACCAATATGTATTAATAATAATAATAGTTGTAATAATGTTGTTAATAAGATTGGTTAATATTAATGGTAGTAATGTTGTTAATAATAGTAATAGTAATAATAAGAAAATGTAATTAAAAGAAAATAACGAAAAGGTAATCAGAAATTGTTGTTAACGATAATATGGTAAGAAATAATAATAATAATTGAGTAATGTTGTAAATAACCATGTTAATGAAGAATTGAAAGAAAGTTGAGTAGTTATTAATGTTGTAATTGTTGTTATCGTTGGTTAACAGCTGTTGGTTGTTGGTTAGTTGTTGTTGTTAAACACATGTTTGTTGTTAACCGAGTAAGAAAGAAAGAAAGAGTAGTGGTAGTAGTACAGTTGTTGTAGTAGCAGTAGTAGTAACAGTTGGTAGTGGTAGTAGTAGTAGTAGTAGTAGTAGTAATAGTAGTAGTACTAATAGTA